>CM046874.1:352456120-353101120 GCA_025667525.1 Glebionis coronaria
ACTCGGAATAAAAGGTCAATTCGGAATACTGTCACTATGCGGAAAGTCCTCTATTCGGAAAGTTGGTCTATTCGGAATGTCCAGCCCTATGCGGAAAGATTTCCTATTCGGAATAAAGTGCCTGCTCGGAATAATGGGTCCTATTCGGAATACTGTCACTATTCGGAATGTCTCCTATTCGGAATAAATACACTATTCGGAAAATCAGTCCTATTCGGAATATCAGGGTCTATGCGGAAAAATCCCCCTACTCGGAATAAAATGCCCACTCGGAATAAAAGGTCAATTCGGAATACTGTCACTATGCGGAAAGTCCTCTATTCGGAATAAACACCCTTATTCGGAATGTAAAATATTCCGCATAAACCAAACTTCCAAACCCTTACTCGGAATAAATAATATTCCGCGTAAGTCACAAACGGATAATCCCTATTCGGAATATCTGCTGGGCACGAAACTCAGAGAAGAACAGTTACTGTGAAACGAAGAACAAGGAAAAAGAAAAGGTACGGATCTAAATAACACTTAACCAAATCAACAAAAAGATAAAATCAAACAAACTAATAAACAAATATAAAGCATAAACAATCAATCCAAATCAATAAAACTCACAAAACTTAATCAAAACCCACTTAAATAAATCAACAAAAATAAAGATCATGAACATAAACAAATCACCACAAAGATAAAGAAAGGAAGAATGAGATTAACAAGATAAAGATAAAGCTTGACAAGAATTTAAAAGAAAAACTTACTTGAATTAAAATGGTAATTAAGTGCAAGACAAGGTAATTAAATGTGCAAGTATTAAATTGACAAAGTAATTAAAGATGGAAGGACTAATTGTCACTATTAGCCAACAAAACAAATGATAACAATCCTAATCTATTTATAGGGGAGGATTAGGAAGCTTCCTCCCCTCCTTCATTTCTTGTTAATTGCAAGATTAAGTCCTTCCTTCATTTAATCTTCATTAATTGCGTCATTAGTCCTTTTCTTCTCATCTTTCTTTTAAGTTTGGACTTTAAGGACTTGTGGCTCGGGATATCTTTTGAACTCGTCTTTAATTTCTTCAATAAAATAGACTTGAGTTTCTCGGCTTTTGATAAACTTCCGTCTTTTGACTTTTTCTTCGATAATTCTTCAGAATTGGTCTTGGACTTCCGTTCTTTTTCCACTCTTGACTTCTTGACTCCGTCTTTCATCTTTTTCTTCAATAAAAGCCGTGAATGCCCGTGAATTCCCGTGTTTTCTCCACTTTTCATAATTTCATCCTAAATTACAACAAAAACACAAACCACGCATAATTCCGACATAAAAGACATAAAATACACGTTTAGGTCCGGTTATTCTTGTAATTAAGTGGTAGAAAAGATGGGTGTTTACACACCTATCAAATCCCCTACACTTGACCATTGCAATGTCCTCATGCAATGCATTAGTCACAAAGCACGTTTACACTTTTCATCTTAATCAATCCACATTGGCCTTTATTAAATAGATAGAAGATTATAAAAAAAATGCAAAGCAAAGAAATTAAAAGCATACCTTGGTTTTTGAAAATGTCATGAATAATTATCATCCTCAACTTTTCACTTTCTCCAAACCAAGCTTAAAATCGAGATCATTGTTATTATAAGTTAGTAAACTAACACGAACTCATGTGGGCCAATTATTCACTAAGACTCCCTTATTCCTAGGTGTATCTCTTATATTTTATTATTTGTCTTGAATGATCATGAAGATGCATTGTTTGACTTATTTCGATAGTTATTTAGTCTGAAAATAAAGTGCACGATTTAATCAATAGTTAGCTAAAGGACCAAATCTTTTAAAACTGCTTCTCGGGATATCAGAAAGTTCATATCTTGGCATAACTTGGTTCGCGATTTGAGACCTTTCTCGAGCCGATATTTGGCAGCGACTTCATACTTCAAATCTTGAGAGACGTTCATGAAATAATGGTCTTCTCTTCATAATTGGAATTTTTTCACTTGGAATTTTTGAGAGATTCTTCATAAATGGACCACGACTTCTTCATTTTTCTCCAATCTTTATTTTGGATTTTGATATACAACGATCCGCCTCCTTTATTGACTTAGATCTATTTATCCTCATACCTTGTTAGGGTCTTTTCGGATACACTTCTCCATGACTTTTGGGGAGTTTTTGCTTTTCGTCGTGTGTCTCGATCCTTCATATTGATTTTCGGTAAATGATTCTTCACATCACTTTTGGATCTTTAGCAACAAAACATAGCCCTCATGCCTTGTTAGGGCCTTTTCGGACTCGCCAATCTTCGCGCCCCGCTTCATAAGTTATGCCTTGGCTATGAACTCTCGTCATTACCGAGCAACTTTTAAACGATCTGGGGCTAGAAGCTAAGTAACTTTTTAAATCGTACAACCTTATTTATTAGCAGATAAATTTATTAGCAAGCGATGGGAGAACAGGCTTATAATTAACTCACATAAATTCACGAAAGAATACCGACTTATAATTGGCTCTATCATCTCTCGTTCTCCACAGTTTAAAATCTCAAGTAATGAGACTCGTGGATACTTAGCCTATTAAATCAAAGTTTTGGGTTTTCGAGTCGCCTATAGGATCTTGCAAATTCTTAGACTCTTTCAAGTTTAGAAATCGCATCTTAAAGTTCCCTTGATAAACGACTCTCTAGGATCAATCATAGGAACTTGCGAAAAGTTCTTGTTCTTAACCCGTGAGAGTTAAGACTTTCGCGTTTTATAGCTCCCTATATAAAAGCCTAGCAAAACTTGACTTAAACACGTTAAGGATATTAGCTAGAGTAAACTCGGATTGAGTCAAAAGATTCACAACGTTTGAAAATTAAAACCACTTATTAAACATTTATTCTAGCAAAGAAAGAAAATAACTATACAAAAGGGAAAAACTAATAGGCCAAAATAGATCAAAAATTTTGAAAAATGTCGAAAAATTGATTTTCCGGTTAAAATGAGGACAAATACAAGGAAAAGACACTTAACTTCGATAGAAGTCCCCCCTACACTTAAGATAAACATTGTCCTCAATGTTTAAGCATGTGGGAGAAAACTCCCCTACACTTAGGACATTGTGCACGTTGTTTAAATCTTGTTAAGGAAAAGACAACTAAAGAGATTCCTATTTTAATATTGAGAAAATATAAAATAGTGAATCGAAAAGAGTTTAGGATAGAACCGGGAAGAAGTAGAACACGGAATCACGGGTCGTCAAGAATCATTAAGAGTGGATCATTTGAATCTCGAATCCCTGATTAAGAAGTGAGGAGAGGAAATAGCAATCCAAGGGGTCCCCCTACACTTATGGTAAAGAAAGCGGAAAGATAGATGCATGGGTTGCCTCCCAAGAAGCGCCTGATTTTTGTTAACCGAGTCCTGAGCCTGACTCGACCTTGATCATCAACGGAAGTAGCATGAAATAAATCCACCAGGATCAAAGACATAGTTTTCATCCATCAATAAGCAAGAGCTTAAGGCGAACAAGGCAAGCCAAAAGAGAAGTGGCAGGGTTCCCTTAAGCAGTGGTGGAGCACAGTAGGAGCAATGATGAAGTGGTGCAAGCATGTCTTCCAAATTTCCAAAGATTTTTCCTTTTATTTCATCAGGTGGATACTGAGATGGCTTAAAGACTTCAATACCGGGATCGAACACCTTTTCCTTCAGGGGAAAATAGCACTCAGGCTCAGCCGAGTGTGAAGAAGATCCGCAAAGAAGCACAACCTCGTCCTCGGAAATGGGACAAAGAGGTGTCAAATCATACGTGCAACGGATTTCGGTGTCAACCGGTTTCTTCTCCTTGGACAAAATGCTCTTCAAATCCAAAGGGGGATCAAGGCGATAATCTTCAAAGTCCAAAGGAGGTGCATCACTCTCATGAGGGAAGTATGTGTTGAGAAATTCAGAGAAATCTTCCTCGAATGAGTAATCGTCCAAAGTAGGATCGAGTGATGGCGGAGGATCTTCATCATGGGAAGAATCACTCGAGAGAGTATCAGCCTCATCAAAATCATCGAAAGTGGGCAGCTCGGGATACTCAGAAGTACAATCAAAATCATCCGAGTCTGAGCTAGAATCATCATCATCATAAGCATCGAAGACCGGTGGAGAATCAAAAATGGGAGAAGCGTCCAAAGTAGGGAGAGAATCATCCACATTATCTTCAAAGAGTGGATTATCAGTGGGAGACTCGAATAGAGGATTGTCATAGACGGTAAAGTCATCGAGCACATTTATCATATTCACTGATTCTCGGCCTCCAGAGGATTTGCCTGTAAGCTGCCCCATTGTAAAAACTTGTGAATCTTTCCCGACTCGTAAGATTAACTCACCTTCGGCTACATCCACTAAAGCACGTCCGGATCTCAAGAATGGTCGACCAAGTATTAAAGGAATACGAGGGTCCATTTCATAATCAACTACGACAAAATCGACCGGGAAAGTAAATGCGCCAACTTTAATAAACACATCTTCGGCTATACCGACGGGGTAAGCGAGAGTGCGATTTGCAAGTTCAAGAGTCATCTTTGTTGGAATGAGGTCGGGTAAAGATAGTGTTTTCCAAACACTCAGTGGCATAAGATTAATACTAGCCCCGAGATCGGCAAGGGCAGTAAATTCTTCAGTTTTGTTGAACACGCAAGGCAACACAAAACGACCGGGATCCCCTAGTTTTTCCGGAAGTTCTTTAAGAATAACTGTAGAGCAGTTTTCATTTAAGCGTGTGTTGGTGAGTTCAATCAGCTTCTCTTTTTTGTTAAGCAAGTCCTTAAATGCTTTGGCAAATTTGGGCATGTGGACAAGTGCTTCAAGAAAACTAATGCTGAATCCCATTTGAGAAATCATACCGATATATTTCGTTATTTGCGAGTCCTCCTTTGTTAGATCATTGGTCTTGCCTATACGAGAAGGGTATGGGATTCTAGGTTGATAAGGGTTAGGTGAAGGTGTAGGTGGTGCCGGTTGTGATGTTGACGGGTTCTTCCGAGATACATCGTCATGACGAGGCGGAGACGGTAATGGTGCACTATTACTAGGTGTAGGAGGAGTAGGGATACATGGTGGTGGGGTAGATGGAGTGACAATGGTAGTTCCACTACGCGTAGTTATAGCACTCACATTAGCTCGCGGATTGGTGACGGTATTTGAAGGTAGAGAACCCGAAGAAGAAGAAGGTTGAGCTTCAGGCAAGAAACTAGCCAACAGATTCTTCAATTCAGTTGTTTGAGTGATGAAAGAAGATTGAAGATTATCACGAACCTCAGTTCTGATGTCATTGCCTTGCTTCAAGATATCTCCCTTCAAATTAATTATTTGGCTCTGCAGATTCTTGATTTGCTCACCTTGAGTTCTCATGATGGTGTCAACATCGGGATTAATGGGTGGGTGTTGTTGGGTGGGTGGTTGATAAGGGTTAGAAGCACGAGGTGGGATTTGGTGGCTTCTATTGTAGTTGTTGGCGGGATTTTGGTTTTGAGGAGAAAAACCGGGTGAAAGGTAATTGTTGGAACGGTAGCTCAGCAAGTTTCTATCCCCTTGTTGTCTAGCTTGGTAATTTTCCGGTGAATAATTACCGTAAGCTGCATACACATTTTCCGGATTTCCTTGTGTAGAAGGACAATCGGTGTATGAGTGAGGACCGCCACATGTTTCACAAGGATTAGCAACCGCTTTAACTTGTTGTTGTTGTTGATTTGAAGCGAGAAGCGTAATACTTTTGCTCATTTCAGCCATCATGCGGGTGAGTTCAGTCATCTCAGGGTTTGCTGAGGTAGAGGAAACATTGACTCTCGTGTTGTTTCTAGAAGAAGCAGAGGAATCCCAGTTCTTATGATGAGTAGTCATGTTCTCTATTAACTCTCTACACTCCTCGGGTCTCCTTTTCATGAATGTGCCACCGGCGGCTGCATTAATCGTATCACGATCTCGAAAAGTCAATCCGTTGTAGAAAGTATCGATCAAGGTGACCGGAAGCATATTGTGGTTTGGACAACGGTCGATCAAGACATTATATCTCTCCCATGCGTCAAAAAGAGATTCATCGGGATCTTGCATGAAACCGCTGATCTGATTGCGAAGGCTTGTGACCATGGATGGTGGAAAGTAGCGCGACAAAAAGCGTTGAGTCATGTCATCCCAAGTGTGAATAGAATTCTTCGGGAGACGATCAAACCATTTCTCGGCATGATGTGATAAAGTATGTGGGAAGAGTTGTAGGCGGAGTACATCCATTGTGGCACCAGGCAACTTCATGCTTTGGGTGATTGTAATGAACTTGTCGAGGTGTTTGTTGGCATCATCATCAGGCAATCCTCTAAATGGGTTTGTTTGCACTTGCTGAATCATGTGGTGCTTCAACGAAAACTCAGGAGCGTTGATTTGCATCGGCGCAATCGGTCCTCCTCGTCCAAACATTGTTGGTTGACAAAGTTCCTCCATGGTCCGAAGATCGGGCTGCGGAGGAGCATTGTTGTTATTATTATTATTATTGAGGTGCGGTAGTTGATTATTGTTGTTGACACCTGCCATATCTAAATCTTCTTGAGGCTCGGGCTCTTGATAATTAGAAGATCTAGTACGCATACACCTAAAAATGCAAAAGAAAACAAAACCAAACACAAAGACAATATATATACACAATAAAGATAAAATCTTTTTGGATTTTTGAAGTTTTTAATTTTTATGGTGTTTATGAATTTTTTTTTTTAATTTTTATGATTTTTTGAAATTTTTATGCAAGAAAAATAACGCTCACAAGTGAACGGATCCCAAAAAGCAACGTGTCTCTCACAAAAAACTGTTGATCTTTACGAAAAGAGCCGGCAGCGGCGCCATTTGATAACTCGATTTTACTCAGGTTAAAAATATTCGTTGTGTTCCGATCTAATCGAATTGAACAACTTTATGTTTAATGTGTGACTCAGTTGAACTTTGGTGGAACAAAGATGTGTCGTTGTAGTTTTGAAAAATAAAAGGTGCAAAACAATTAAAGTAAGGTGCAATTAAAATAAATCTAAGTCTAATTAAAATAAAGTGCAAGTATTTAATAGCAAGACTAAAATTAAAGGGCAATAAAGTAAATAATGCAAACTTAAATCTAACTAAGGCAAACTTAAAACGCAACTAAATCTTAAACTAAGGCAAGTAAACTTAAAGTGCGATTAAGGAAAAAGGCGGGAAAAAGAAAACTTAAAATGAAAAGGCAGAAAACTAAAAACTAAGATTTCCCTATCCGGAATAAATCCCCTATTCGGAATATCAGGGTCTATGCGGAAAAATCCCCCTACTCGGAATAAAATGCCCACTCGGAATAAAAGGTCAATTCGGAATACTGTCACTATGCGGAAAGTCCTCTATTCGGAAAGTTGGTCTATTCGGAATGTCCAGCCCTATGCGGAAAGATTTCCTATTCGGAATAAAGTGCCTGCTCGGAATAATGGGTCCTATTCGGAATACTGTCACTATTCGGAATGTCTCCTATTCGGAATAAATACACTATTCGGAAAATCAGTCCTATTCGGAATATCAGGGTCTATGCGGAAAAATCCCCCTACTCGGAATAAAATGCCCACTCGGAATAAAAGGTCAATTCGGAATACTGTCACTATGCGGAAAGTCCTCTATTCGGAATAAACACCCTTATTCGGAATGTAAAATATTCCGCATAAACCAAACTTCCAAACCCTTACTCGGAATAAATAATATTCCGCGTAAGTCACAAACGGATAATCCCTATTCGGAATATCTGCTGGGCACGAAACTCAGAGAAGAACAGTTACTGTGAAACGAAGAACAAGGAAAAAGAAAAGGTACGGATCTAAATAACACTTAACCAAATCAACAAAAAGATAAAATCAAACAAACTAATAAACAAATATAAAGCATAAACAATCAATCCAAATCAATAAAACTCACAAAACTTAATCAAAACCCACTTAAATAAATCAACAAAAATAAAGATCATGAACATAAACAAATCACCACAAAGATAAAGAAAGGAAGAATGAGATTAACAAGATAAAGATAAAGCTTGACAAGAATTTAAAAGAAAAACTTACTTGAATTAAAATGGTAATTAAGTGCAAGACAAGGTAATTAAATGTGCAAGTATTAAATTGACAAAGTAATTAAAGATGGAAGGACTAATTGTCACTATTAGCCAACAAAACAAATGATAACAATCCTAATCTATTTATAGGGGAGGATTAGGAAGCTTCCTCCCCTCCTTCATTTCTTGTTAATTGCAAGATTAAGTCCTTCCTTCATTTAATCTTCATTAATTGCGTCATTAGTCCTTTTCTTCTCATCTTTCTTTTAAGTTTGGACTTTAAGGACTTGTGGCTCGGGATATCTTTTAAACTCGTCTTTAATTTCTTCAATAAAATAGACTTGAGTTTCTCGGCTTTTGATAAACTTCCGTCTTTTGACTTTTTCTTCGATAATTCTTCAGAATTGGTCTTGGACTTCCGTTCTTTTTCCACTCTTGACTTCTTGACTCTGTCTTTCATCTTTTTCTTCAATAAAAGCCGTGAATGCCCGTGAATTCCCGTGTTTTCTCCACTTTTCATAATTTCATCCTAAATTACAACAAAAACACAAACCACGCATAATTCCGACATAAAAGACATAAAATACACGTTTAGGTCCGGTTATTCTTGTAATTAAGTGGTAGAAAAGATGGGTGTTTACACACCTATCAATTAATGAGGGACCATTTTTGCCATTTCTTCAAAGTCAAGGGTCCTTTTGGTAATTTTGATATTTTCAAAGGACCAAACTTGTAATTTCTTGTAACTTGGAGTCCTTCTTGGTATGTTTGACTTTGAGGAGGATAAATATTGACATTTTAGTTTTGTTGAGGGACTAAAATTGCCAATTCTTCAAAGTGGAGGTCCCTTTTTGCAATATTGACAAACTTTAGGGACCAATCTTGTAATTATGAAGATAAAAGGGTATAAAGTGTAAATTATTCAATACTGGAGGACCCTTCTTCATAAATCTTCAAATCTTCAAGGGTTTTCTTTGGAAAATTCTTCATTAGGGCTTGGTCAATGTGCGGCTTCGTTTCCCATGTTCGTTTTTGCATGATTCTTGTGATCTTTTGTCATTTTCTCAATATCTGTACCTAAAATACACAAGCAACAAACACAAGCATATATTTGGGTATTTTCATGATATTTTATGCATTTAAAGCCCTTTTTGGACGATGAGACTATGTATAAAAGCAGTCTCATCACTCCCCCATACTAAACCATTGCCGTGCCCTCACGCAATGCTAGAATAAAGTATCGTAGCATCTCCAAAATTCATTTTTAATCACTTTATTGAATGATAAACTAGCTACATTATTACTATTGCTACTACTTGCGTTTTAGACATAATGTATGCTTTTCATCGCAAAATGGGACGTTTAGGTTCATAGAATAAGAACACGTGAATGCTTCGTTAGAAATAATTTCGTCGTCCTCGATTTTCACCCCAATTCCATGCCAAGCGTGCAACGAGATCATTGTCATTATAAGTTAGTAATGCTAACACTAGTCATATGCCCTAATCACGTACTTATCCTCCCATTTTCCTAAGTTGTATCTCTTATATTTTATTTTGTCTTGAATGTTTCACGAGGATACATTGTTTGACTTATGCGATAATAGAGATTTAGGTCTAAAAATACAGTCCTAACGGTGCAACCAAGACCATCAAATCAATAACCCCTCCTAATAGACAACGATGTCAAAAAATTAAGTCAACAAGAAGGATCGATAAACACGGTTTTATAATGGTTTTGAACATGAGACTTATTACCGAGACTTTTATACGCCCCCTAACGGAAGGGCCTTATTATCTTTGGTTTACCTCCATCTTCTATTCAACTTCTCCCTGAAGCTTTTATTATGACTTCGGTCTTGCCTTGCCTTTTATTATCCACCTCATCGGTAGTTTTATTAGCCAAAGATGTATATCCTCACACTAAGGCGAATTTTGGATCTTTAAAGCTTTAAAGATTAAGGCTTGATTAACTTTCAATTTTGCATAGATTTTTCGGCCTTGTGGGCTTCAAATTGTTTGCTTGATTTAGGTGAGCACTTGAAATCTTATTATTGGGTGAAGCTTTTGATTATTCGGGTTGCCAATACTTCAAAACCGTGACGCTGACGATACCTTAATGTCTTGCCAATTTAATTACACGGAAGCTACTAGAAAAGACTAGAAACCCAACAATCAAGAATAAACCGCTAAGTCAATATTTATTAAGCAAAAAATATTTTCAAGCGAAGGGAGAATAAGCAAACAACGAGAACACATGAGTTTTTGAAAGAATACGAGTACTCTACGTTTAGCATAGTAACTTATAATTAACTCTATCATTTCTCGTCATCATTTAAGAGACTTAGCCTAATGTGAAGTTAAGGAATCAAAGCTAAGTGCTCAACACGCACGGTCGAGTCAAAAATTACTCGTATTCTCGCCATCGGAAAACCTACATTCGTGTCTTCAAACACTTATAAAACATGAGAAAATTTTTTAAAATTTGGCCATTTTTAGCCTTATTTTGCAATAAAACAATAAACAAAAAGATAAACTTTGGAAAGCGTGAAGGTTTGGCAAGGCAAGTATCTATTCACCCCCCATACTAAAGTTAAACATTGTCCTCAATGTTTCAAGTCTAGGGGTGCAAACACCCCCATACTAGAGACGTTGTCGAATGCCTAATTTAGCATGGAAAGGGTGTAACCATTAAATTTAAAGCCGTTTATGGAGTGTGCTATAAACTTAAGGTTAGAACATCAAAGGATATATCATGGATATTGAGAAAGTCTTCAAAGCAAACGATCGAGTGCTCCCATAAAACGAACACGAGAGGCTCCAATCGTGAAGTAATGATCATCTAAAATCCATAATTCACAAACAACCATGGAACAAAGGTTGGAAGGGCACAAATCCCCACACGTTACTACATTAGAAAGCGATAATATGTACATAGGATAAGCATGGGACTCCCCCACGAGGCACCTCGTTTTTTATTACCGAGTCATGAGCTCGACTCGATCCCCTTAATACTAATTATCATTGGGGAAAGTGATTTGGTCGAGGTAGCTCAAGGATGGAACTTCCCCGCCAAAGTAGTGCTTCAACCTATGTCCATTCACCTTGAAAATGGGGCCATCATTTTTAGCTAGCTCGATGGTCCCATATGGAAAAACTTGAGTCACGGTGAATGGACCGGACCAACGGGATTTCAACTTACCGGAAAAGATTTTCAAACGAGAATTAAAAAGCAAAACTTGATCCCCAATGTTAAAAACCCGGTTTTTAATTTTTGAATCATGCAACTTTTTAGTCTTTTCTTTATAAATCAATGAATTTTCATAAGCAATGTCCCTTAATTCATCCAATTCATTTAATTGCATTTTCCGGTGTTTTCCCGCGGTCTCCATATCATCATTACAATGCTTTAGGGCCCAATAAGCCTTGTGTTCAAGTTCAATTGGCAAGTGACAATTTTTCCATACACTAGCTTATAAGGAGTGCACCCAATGGGCGTCTTATGAGCGGTCCTAAAAGCCCATAAAGCATCGTCCAACTTATCCGACCAAGATTGTCGGTTTTCTCCACTGGATCTCTCCAAGATCCTCTTCAATGCTCGGTTTGAAACCTCGACTTGCCCACTCGTTTGTGGGTGATAAGCCGTAGAAAGCCGATGTGTAACCCCATATTTCCTTAGGACCCTTTCGAATTGGTCGTTACAAAAATGGGTTCCACGATCGCTTATGATCGCACGAGGGGTTCCAAACCGAGAAAAGAAGCTTTTCAAAAACTTGACTACCACACGAGCATCATTGGTGGGAAAACCCTTAGCTTCCACCCACTTAGATAGGTAGTCAACCGCGACAAGGATGTACTTATTACCACGAGATGATGGGAACGACCCCATAAAGTCGATGCCCCAAATGTCAAAGATCTCACACACTTGGATGATATTTTGTGGCATTTCATCTTTTTGTGAGGCTTTTCCTTGTCGTTGGCATGAGTCACACGACTTCACAAGCTCATGTGCATCTCGGTAAATAGTAGGCCAAAAGAAGCCGGCATCAAACACCTTCTTAGCCGTGAGATTAGCACAATGGTGACCACCCGTGGGTCCCTCGTGACTAGCTCTAAGGATGTTAGAAGCTTCTGTGCCAAATACACAACTTCGAATAATTTGATCCGCACAAGTTCGAAATAAGTAAGGGTCGTTCCAAAAGTAGAACTTGACGTCACGAAAGAATTTTCGTTTTTCTTGAGTCGTCATACCCTTGATGATGAAGTTGCCCGCATGGTAATTTGCGAAGTCCGCAAACCATGGGGTGGAAGAATCAAGCTTAGAATTCACTACACCTAGTGTCTCGAGCGGAAATGTTTCGGTGATTTCCTTGGGCTCGTAAACACTTTGGTGAGGATCTTCCAAACGAGAAAGATGATCGGCCGCTAGATTCTCGACTCCTTTTTTGTCAACGATTTTGTGATCAAATTCTTGAAGGAGGAGAATCCAACGAAGTAATCTAGGATTTGCATCTTGCTTAGCCATAAGATACTTGATAGCCGAATGATCCGTATACACTATGAATTTCGTCAAGACGAGATAAGGTCGGAATTTCTCAAATGCATACACCACGGCAAGGAATTCCTTCTCCGTTGTAGTGTATTTTAGTTGAGCCTCGGTCATCGTCTTGCTAGCATAGTGAATAGGAAAGAAGTGCTTTTCATGACGTTGCCCCAATACGGCCCCAATAGCATAGTCGCTAGCATCACACATGAGCTCAAATGGGAGGTTCCAATTGGGAGCAACAAGAATGGGAGCTTCGGTAAGTTTCCTCTCAAGGATTTCAAAGGCTCGTACACAATCTTCGTCAAAGACAAAACGTGCCTCTTTTTCAAGAAGATGTGTAATAGGTCGAGAGATCTTTGAAAAATCCTTGATGAATCGACGATAAAAGCCCGCGTGGCCAAGGAAACTCCTAACTCCCTTAACGGTTTTGGGATGAGGTAATTTGGCGATGACGTCTACCTTAGCTTGATCTACCTCAATCCCCACTTTCGAAACCTTGTGCCCTAAGACGATTCCACTTTTAACTATAAAATGACACTTTTCCCAATTAAGCACAAGGTTGGTTTCCTCACAACGCTTCAACATTCTCTCAAGATTCGACAAACTCGAAGTGAACGAACAACCAAACACGAAAAAGTCATCCATGAAGACTTCCATCGTCTTCTCGATCATATCATGAAAAATAGCCATCATGCACCTTTGAAAGGTTCCCGGTGCATTACAAAGTCCGAATGGCATTCTACGATAGGCAAACGTTCCATATGGACACGTCAACGTAGTTTTTTCTTGATCACGAGGATTGATGGGGATTTGGAAGTAACCGGAAAAACCATCTAAAAAGCAATAGAAATCGTTTCCCACAAGACGCTCCAACATTTGGTCATGAAGGGCAAGGGAAAATGGTCTTTACGAGTGGCGTCATTTAACTTACGATAGTCAATGCACACTCTCCATCCGGTCACGAGTCTAGTGGGAATTAACTCGTTGGCATCGTTTGGCACAACGGTCATTCCTCACTTTTAGGGACACAATGAATAGGACTCGCCCAAGGGCTATCAGAAATAGGGTAAATCATTCCCGCGTCAAGGAGTTTAAGGACTTCCTTTTTTATGACGTCGTGAATTTTGGGGTTCATCCTTCTTTTGCATTGGATTGCGGGCTTGTAATCCTCCTCCATTAAGATTTTGTGGGTACAAAATTTGGGATCGATTCCCATAATGTCGGATAACTTCCACGCAATTGCCCCTTTGTGATCCTTTAGAACATCGACAAGTGCGGTTTTTTCATCATCCGAAAGTTCTTTCGTAATAATAACCGTCAACTTGTCGTCCTCCTCCAAAAAGACATATTCGAGATGAGGAGGTAAATCTTTCAACTCGAGGATAGGTGGTTCCTCAATTGAAGATTTGGGCTCGATACTCATAACCTCCTCGGGTGGAGGGAATGGGAAATCGTTAAGAAAATCCTTGATAACCAGAAGTCTTCATCATTGTCGAGGTCTTCGTTACAAGTACGTGGAACATCGAATTCTTCCAACGTAAAACCACCACCTTCAAATGGAGTGAAGTTTGGTGTCGAATTATCAAGAATTGGATCTAACATAGTGGGATTGCCACTATTTTCATCATCACCAAAACCTAGAACTTCTTGTGAAAATTCCTCGCAAAGAACGTCAATCATATCAACGAGGTTTATGGTTGCAACGAAATAAACATGAGAAATTTGAGAGTTTTGAGTTGCGTTTATAACAAGTTCCTCGTCGTTGAAACGTAAGATGATCTTTCTAGCATGAACATCGATCAAAGCCATAGACATATCTAAAAACGAACGACCTAAAATGAGAGGAACTTGAGGATCCGTGGGAATATCTTCAACGATAAAGTCTACCAGATAATAGAACTTTACCACTTTCACAAAAACGTCTTCCGCCAATCCACATGCGGGAATCGTGGAATGGTCGGCCAACTCGATAGACATTAGTGAAGGAGTACGATTAGGAAGATTGAGCGACTTGAATATTGCAAGTGGCATCAAGTTAATGCTAGCACCAAGATCGGCCAAGGCAAAGCATTCTTCCATATCTTGGATTGCACATGGAATCAAGAATTTACCGGGATCACCGACTTTTTGAGGTATGCGATTAAGATAAACCGATGAACAACTAGACAATTGATGCAATTTCTCCTTGTTATTCAACATACTCTTAAAGTTAGCGGCAAATCGAGGCATCATGACCAAAGCATCGGCGAAACTCACATTAAAGTGCAAATCACGAAACATTTTCATAAAAAGCTCAAATTGGTAATTGCCGCTCTCTTGACGTTTCTCGTTTCTAAGTCTCGATGGATAGGGCAAGGGTGGTGTTGGTTGAGGCATAGACATAGCCTTTGGAATCTCGGGTTCCAATGTTGGTAATGGGTCAACCGTAGGTGTGGCATGAGCGGTACTTCGTGGGATTTGGACATGATCCTTTTCGACCACCACCTCGGGTTCTTCCTCAATTGCATCCTCCGTAGGAGAAATTGGTTGAGAAGTTGGTTCCTTAAGTGTCTTACCACTACGTGTGGTAATTACTTTCATCTCACCCTTAGGGTTTGATATGGTGTTGCTAGGAAGACTACTCGAAGACGGTTTGCACATAATTGCCTCAAACATAGATGAAATTTTGTCTTCAAACATGGATTGCCTCTTCTTGGCTTTAATCATTTCTTGCTTAATTTCATGTTGCCCTTGTTCCATTTCTTGTTGGTTTTGTTGTAACCTAGTTACATTTCCCTCCATTTTGTTTGTATGGATTTTAAGCTTATTTGCTAACTCATTTTTCAACTCTTTCTTCAAGTCGTTCTTAAACTCGGATCTTAGTCTAATGATTTCTCTTTGAATGTTGTCAAACCTAGCATCGTTTCCATTAGCGTATTCAACAAATTCATTTGGAAGATCTTTCAACGTTTGCAAACTTTTGTTGTTGTTTTTAAAATCACTTTGATTTTTGTTTGAAACTTGATTATTAGACCCTTGATTACCATAGTTTACTTTGTTGTAATTGTTTTTGAAACCAACTTGATTATTGCGATAGTTGTTGTTAGCATTTTGATTTGAACCAAAACCCGGGGGAGTCAATTGATTGGAGCGGGTAACTTGACCGTTTTAGTTGTAAGTTCCCGTGGCCGCGTAGGCACTCGAAGTGTTACCACCGTTGGTAATGCACTCGAAGAAATCATGACCTCCACCACAATACATACATGAAGCCTCAACCGCTTTAGCCGTAGCGGGAGCACTTTGTTCTCCAACTTTGAATTCAATTAAAAGTCCTTTAAGATTATCAAAGATTTTGTTTTCCAAGTTCGCCTCAATTTGGCAAGCATCGATGGTATTAGACAAAGAAGGTGAAGCCGAAGACGAAGGCTTACGAACACTCGACGTGCTACGAGGACTATACACCTTAGATCTATTTTCAATTATCATCAAAGCTTCCTCAACCGTTTTACACAAAAAATTACCACCCACGGCGGCATTTAGATAATCTCTTTCATGATCACTAAGTCCATTGTAAAACGTGTCAATTTGATGCAAGTCGGAAAAACCGTGATGAGGACACTCATGTAACAGTTCCTTAAACCTATTCCAAGCCGTTGAAAAACTTTCATTAAATTCTTGTGAAAATTTTGAAATCTCGTTTTTCAAATGCGTAGTCTTAGAGGGCGGAAAAAATTGGTTCACAAATTTAGACACGAGATCCTTCCACGTCAATATAGAATTGGGTGGCTCTTTTTCTAACCAAATTTTAGCGGGCCCCGCTAAGGAATACGGAAAAAGCATCATCTTAATCGAGTCATTAGCAACATCCTTAAATTTGCAAGTGGCGGTAAGACGATTGAATTGGCGGATATGGTTGTGCGGGTTGTCCTTTTCATCACCACGGAATTTGTTGTTTTGGATCATCGACAACAAACCCGTTTTCACTTCAAAATTCTCCGCAAGGATAGCGGGAATTACAATAGCCTCTCCATAACCCTTGGTAGGTGCTTGAAGTAACTCCATCATAGTTCGATTCTTCATGGTTGGTTCTTCTCTTACAATGGGTTCGTCAATAGGAGACTCCTCACTAGAAAGATTAGGAGTAGGTGTTGACTCCTTTCGGTTTCTTCGTTTACGTGCACGTCTTGCTTGGTTGCGGGTTTGCATAAACGTCACGTACAACGAGGGGATGAGCAAAGAAGATTCTTTTTGGTGTTTTGTATTTTTCCAATTTTTTTGTGGTTTTTGATTGTTTTTATTTTTTTTTTGGATTTTATGATTGTATTAAGTAGACCAAAATCTACAAATCTCCTCCTTAATCAAATCTCTTGATTAAAGAAGCCTCAAGGAATGAAAACGATCACGTGAAGTGAACGCCTTCGATGACTTTAGAACGTCGGTGGAACACCAAAACGTTCAAGAGGGTTTAATCATTGAAACAAAGAAAGTATATATGATACTTAATAATACTTTGGGCGGCAAAACCCTCGATTAGCTTTCAAAATCAAATACTCACAAGCAAGCGGGGAAACGAGGCGGCGCGAAGCACTTAAGAGCCTTTTTCCTTAGAGAATATTTTATAATACCCGCCTTATACCCACCTTATAGTTTGTATTTTTCAAAATCGAGCTTCATGAAAGTATTTATCTATTTTTGCCTTTTCTTTCTTGTTTGAGATTCGAATGCAATGATTGGATAATGACCTCCCAAGTCAAGGTTGTGTTTTCACACTTTTGGAGTACTTGTGAATTTATTGTTTTACGTATACAATATAGTAATAGTAATCACACAAAAAACGAAAAACCGATAATACGTATTAGTAGAGTGCTACTAATACAAATACTATTATGACTATATATAAAAACAACAATTTCCAAATCAAAACACAACACGCCTCCCCGGCAGCGGCGCCAAAATTGATGTAGTGTTTTTACCACTCTTTAGGAGAAGAGAGCAAAATAGGGAAAGTATTAAGTGTCAGTTTAGGAAAACCAAGCACTAATGACCAATGTGGTTCAAGTTCGTTTCCCAAGGAGGCTAGTGTGTTGTGTAGAGAGATGATTAATTATGTGATTATATTTATGAGAAGAGAAAAATAGAAATGAGATAAGAAGAGAATGACGGTTACGATGACGATTTAAACTAAGACGAAAAGGTCGTTCACGTAAAACCGTAAAAAGTAGCAAAATTAAAAATTTGCCCTAAAAATTCCTAGAAAATTGCAATAAATCCTAAATAATGTAACTAGAGTTTACAAAAAATCAAAAATCACCCAAAACTTTTATTTAATTAAATAATGATTTTTTAATGCTAATTAAAGCCCTAAAAATCAATTTAATTAACAAAAAGTCCAAAATGAGATTTTTTCAATTGTAAACCTCTAAAATACCCTAACTTAATTTAAAACTATTTTTGAAAATTTTAAAATAAATTAAAACTATTTAAAAACAATTAAAAACTATTAAAACTTAAAATAATTATAAAACTTAATCTAAGGACAATAAAAATATTCTAAAAGTTGTAAAATTCCTAACTTAATGTATTTAACCTAAGAAAAATATAAAAACTTGAAAAATCTAAATTTAATTTTTAATAATAAAATAATAATAAAATAATATTAAAAATCCAAAATTTATAAAAATTCTAAAAACTTGCAAACTAGCTTAATCTAACCTAAATAATACAGAAATGAAGTTTAAATTACAAAATACCCCTACTGGGCCTTCAAATGAGCCAAAAGTTCAAACAGTCACCTTAATGGGCTTATTAAGGCCCAATAAGAAAAATGTTGTCCGATTAAGCCCAAAAACTCCTATCTGACTCAAAATTTGATACTGAACACAATTTTTCAAAGGCCTAAAAGCTGAAAATGTGAAATAAGCTGGCTTATATCAAACAGCTTATTCTTAATGGGCTTTTTGGCCCATTAAGCTATAAGCTGATGCCATAAGCTCAAATGAGACACACAAGCTTCTTTTGAGTTACTTAAGACTTCTGTAAAAAAAATTTGAAAAAAGTCCAAGGAATAAGCCTGAAAATAAAATAAGCAATCTACACAAAACGACAAAATAGTCGTTTTCGAGTTCTAGGCTATCTCAAGAGCTGATTCAAGTTTCTAAAGCTTACTAAGCTTAATCAACAAAAAGTTTTCAAATAAGTTCACTCAATAACTGGAATAAGCAAATAGGCACTTATGAAAAAGTCAAATGAGTTGGTTTTCTAGCAAAAAGTCAAAGTCAAAGTCTAATAAGCTCCAGTTCAAACAAATGGGTCAAATGATGAAGATTGATCACAAAAAATAAGTTGTTGCAGGTCTGAATAAGCCAATATGGCTTATTAATAAGCTGAATGCAAAATTACACTAGCAGGGGCTAGTTTTGGATGTTAAGCAGTGGAAACTTTTTCCACTGCTTGACTTGTTTGACTTTTTGTCTTTAGTGACTTTTTTGGAGATTCAAGTTACACAAAGGCACCCAAATGATTAGTGGATCATAAGGAGTCAATAACAATCAAGAAATCACAATCACTAATAGGCATTTAGTACAGTTAAATCAAAACATCACCAGATCAAGCACAGACATGAACAAGTAAGCAGTTAAGCACTTATAAGTTGTTTTAGCAAATTTCAGCCAACCAAATTGCACCAAAAGCATACACAAGCGATTATAAACTTTAATGAACAAGTTTAAACAGGTTTCATGCAATGGCTCAAAGCCTAAATAAAGATTCAAGCACAAACAGGTTACTGATGAACACTAACACAAGCATATTTTACTTTTGCTGATGCAATTGACCAACAAGCCAAATTCAAACACTCAGATCTCTAAGATATGTTATAATAACTTTGATTTAACAGCTTATATCCCTAAACATGCATATACTCTAAGTATTCCCAAAAATTTAGGTCAAAAACAGTCAAACTCAACAAGCTATAGCACAATCTTTGATTCAAGGGTTTACACCCAAAAACTTGCAGCAAATAACTCTCAACCAAGTATATAGCAGATAACAAGCATAAACAACACTTTCCACAAACACAATATCAACTTATGATCTATAACAGGTAATCCCAAACACCCTTTTAACTTTTCAAAACCAAATTTTCAAATCAAAAGTGTTATCCAAGACCACCCAAGCCCAAATAAGCACAATAACAGATGAGATATGCAGATTTAAGCAAGATTAGACCATAAAATTAGCAAGAACACAAGTCACACACAAAATCACCAAAAATCCAAATTTTTATCAGATTTTGAGTAGAATGATGTGTACCTCATGGATGTACATCCACACCCACGAATTTTGAGCTTATATGCTAGCAAGAACAAGCACAAGCTTCCAAAAATAAGCCTGCTAAGATTGAACAAAGTTAAGAGCACAAATATCAAAACAGAAAGATGAAAACTTCTTGATTAATGCAACCTTAGTTCCCCACACTTGATTATCCCTAAGTTATAGGTTTCACCACACCTTGATAACTCAATATCAGGATGCTATGATCAGCTTTATAGCCCAAGAATTCCAAGGTTTGAACTAGACTTAGCAAAATATCAAGAAAAGTGGAAAATGTGCAAACTTTTGCACACTCCTTTTGAAAACAGGTTTAGGATTCAAGAAGAATAAACATTCAACAATAAGAAACAGATAATAAGAATGGCACTTTAGCTTTCTTCACCAAATTCAAACACATTTCATTAAGATGAATATATGATTTACAGATTTGTGAACCAAGGAAAATTCAAGAATAAAGTCTAATGTACTCAGTCCTATGCCTTATATAGGCTACAAGTGATGACTAGAAAGCAATAAAACATAACCGTAATGCTTGGTGAAGTCCCTGTTATGCCCTTGTGAAGTTTGAATTTGCTTGAACATGTGACAAGTTCTTGGTTGTTTGTGTGAGTTGGCATGGTGAAAAGTTGATCAAAGGGTGTATAACAAGCTTAAAATGTAAGCTGGAATGAGGATGGTTGGATCACTGGCTCATTCTTGTCTTCTTGTCCAAAGGTGCAATAGCAGGGGTAACATGTGACCAAGGTGGTGATGTGGCTGGTTGTTTGAAAGTTGGGTTATGATTAGGAAGACCCTAATCATAATTCTGGAGCATTTGGTGGGTTAATTGTTACACAATTAAGAAAACCCAAATTTGTGAAGAATACCAAGAACAACTGTTTTGATCTTGGTTTAAGGTTTAAAAAATGTTTAGCGCGTGTTTTTAATATTAATTAACATTTGAAAAGTTAATTAATAAATAAACGGTGAGTGGATGGTGAGGTGGAGCCAGGGAGTGTTTTCATTGTGGAGGAGAGTTAATGGGGCACGTGTCAAGCTCCAAGTGGTCTAGGTAAGGTTGGATGTCTGCCAAATTTAGCCCATTGTCTTTCAAATTCCTTTCACTTAGTAAATAATCACACCAAATCCGGATTCCTTTGTTGTTGAAGTTTCTCTTTTCACACTTTTGCCCCAAAAAGTTTTGTAAAGTGAATTCAGGGGTATTTCTTGCCAATTCTTGATTCTTGAAGGACTGATTTTGGCATTTTCTTCATAGATAATGGTCTTGACTTGTCTTGTTGACTTCTTGGAGGACTGAATTTGCCACGTCATGATTAATGAGGGACCATTTTTGCCATTTCTTTAAAGTCAAGGGTCCTTTTGGTAATTTTGATATTTTCAAAGGACCAAACTTGTAATTTCTTGTAACTTGGAGTCCTTCTTGGTATGTTTGACTTTGAGGAGGATAAATATTGACATTTTAGTTTTGTTGAGGGACTAAAATTGCCAATTCTTCAAAGTGGAGGGCCCGTTTTGCAATATTGACATACTTCAGGGGCCAATCTTGTAATTATGAAGATACAAGGGTATAAAGTGTCAATTCTTCAATATTGGAGGACCCTTCTTCATAAATCTTCAAATCTTCAAGGGTTTTCTTTGGAAAATTCTTCATTAGGGCTTGGTTCAATGTGCGGCTTCGTTTCCCGTGTTCGTTTTTGCATGATTCTTGTGATATTTTGTCATTTTCTCAATATCCGTACCTAAAATACACAAGCAACAAACACAAACATATATTTGGGTATTTTCATGATATTTTATGCATTTAAAGCCCTTTTTGGACGATTAGACTATGTATAAAAGCAGTCTCATCACTAAGAAACTACATCCTCACAATCTTACGGCTATAGCTGGCCGTAGGTGGATGGTTGGCCGTGGCGGAGACTTGCGGTCATGAAGATAGCAGAGTCGCCTAAGATGATGCAGCCGTTTGCCAACGTCGTGTCTCATGGCATTGATCGCGGTAGGCACGACGGCTTGCTAGAAGGAGTGGAATGGGTTGGTAAAGGGAAGCAGCTAAAGGATCATTCATTTTTCAAACCAGACGCAGAAAAGAACATGACCCAGTCAATGACTGCTCTTAGGGATGTGAAGTATCCCCTGTTGGAGGAACTAGAGGCCCTCAAAGACGCTCCTATTGATAAAATCATGGAACATCTACATCTAAGCATAGACGTGGGGTAGCAAGATGCTCCGGACTGGCGGGTGGAACTTCAACCTCACACAAGCCAACTCACCATCCCCCTGCATGCAGAAAATACTCCTGCTACCAACCCATGGGCGCTTAAGGGAGAAGGTTTTGGAAGAGGCTATTGAATCCAATCAGGTATGTGCCCGCGGTAAGAGAGAGAGTCGCATCCTGTGTTGTACTCCAACTGTCGGATCCGCCTACTTGACACGATATGATGGCATGGCGGTATCCGCTCCTACCCATCCTGGCCTGACTTTACTTTTGGAGGGTGACACAAGCCATGGTGGATCCACCCTGGCATCCACCACTCAGTAAAGGAAGGAGTTAAATGAGTCCATCCCTCCTTCATGATTTTTAACATAAAAATTTTACTTTTTATAACATCAACACTTGTAATATTATTTGTAATTGATTCGGCCGTGGATGTCCACGTCACTTTTGAGTATGTACTTGAAACATGTTTTTTGAATATTTTGAGTAGATAATTCTATATCTTATGCATGATGTATCACGGCTTATGCAAAGACAATCTATATGCTACTAGACGTGCACTGCGTGGCTTTATCATGTCTGACCTTTGTAAGTGCGGTATGTTTATACTTATCACAACGTCTTGTGAATAAGGTTTCTAGTAGGGATTCATGATCCGTGGTCGCAGGGGTTGCATCCCTCTTATGCGACAAGTTGAATTCTTAGGTTCACTCAATCCTCTTTCTTCTCATGGAAACGGATAGTACATGTACAAATGATGAATGCATATGAATGAGAAATGATCCTACGTATACAAATGACAATAAATATCTAAGTATAAAAGAAACATGGTTGAACAAGAACAAGTCGTGGAGCTATCCAGGCACCACGACGCTTTATTATCACAATTACATTTTTTATTTTTGACAGAATGATAAAATCCTAAGACAAATAAGACCTAGAAAACATAAAATACATAATTACATGGATCTTTATTGGAGTTGTCTACAACTAGATGTCCATGCGGAGATCGTGGCCTTTTAGAGATAGCACTTCTTGAGGTTGTTGACGTTCCATGTACGATCCAATTCACGGCCATCCATGTCACGCAACTTGTACGCACCTCGCCCTAAAGCTTCTATTACCCCGTACGGTCCTTCCTACTTTGGGCCTATTTTTCCTGTGTTCTCCACGTGACTCGCCTCGTTTGCACGATAGACAAAATACCCTGGTCGGAAGGAAACGCCTCTAACCTTGAAGTCATAGTAAGCTTTCATCTTTGCCTTAGCTTTAGCTTCATTGATATCTGCTAACTCTCTTTTCTCTTCTAGTAAGTCTAAGTTGACCCTGAGTTCCTCGTCGTTCGTGACGACGTTAACCTCCGTTGTACGGATTGTTGGCATTCCAATCTCTGTTGGTATGACTACCTCGGTACCATAGGCTAATGCGAACAGAGTATCCCCATTGGCCATTTTTATCATCGTTATGTATGACCATAAGACGTGTTGTAGCTCGTCTACCCATTTGGCGCTTCTTTCGTCTAAGCGCGCTTTGATTCCTTCTCCTAAGCTTCTATTTGCTCGTTCTACCAAGCCATTTGTTTGTGGATGCTTAACTGATGCGAAACGCCGTGTGATGTTCAGCGTCATGCACCAATCCTTGAATGGGTTGTGTTAGAAATATGTTTTTACGTATTTAGAAAGGATCGGTCACTCAGACTATTTATACGTAGATTGGGCTTGTGATCCATTATGTAAACAATATAGCCCATCAATCCCACATGTAGCATGGGCTATATATACCCCCTCCTAGCATGTTAAGAGGGGTTGGTTGTTAGTTGTTTATTCATTTCACTTATTCATTCTTCCTTTTCTCTCATTCTCTCATTTCCCTCTCTAACTTTCCCTCTCTAGTTCTTCATCCCCCTCCCCTCTTCTAGATAATAACAACACTTGCACAATCCTAAGAAACTAAGGACCTACAATTGGTATCAAGAGCTATGGTTGAATCTTTGAATTTGTGTGTTTTTATCTATTGATTTGGTGGTCAAATTTTTTTTCTCATCAAGAAATCGTATAACTTTGGCATCTGTTATAAACAAACGTTTGTCTTTATCAGTTTTATAACTTTTGTATCGAATCTAATATAACTTTCGGTGTTGCGTGTTTTTATCAATTTTTTCTATCAGTTTTATAAATGTTGTTCATATCAAGATAAACTTTTGTCATATCTGAGTATAAGTTTCGTCTATTGTTTATAAACTTTTGGCATCTATGTATCAGTATAATATTTTCTCATATCAAGATTTTGTCTCGGGTATAATAGTTTGATATTCCGATAGATAGCTTTTTCAGTATTCCGATCGTAAGCTTTCAGGGTTTATCATATTCCGATCTAAGTATTGCGATCGCAAAAACCTTAGGGTTTCTACATTGCGATCGAATATTCAGATAGTTTATTCAGATAGTTTATTCCGATCGTATATTGCGATCGTGATTCCGATCGTGATATTCCGATCGTGACATTCCGATCGTGACATTCCGATGGTATGAATATTGCGATGGAAAAGTTTGAATATTCCGATGGAAAAGTTTGATATGCTGATGGAAAAGTTTGATAATGCGATGGAAAAGTTTGATATTGTGATGGGAGTTTAAGATATTGCGATGGATACTTGAACATTCTGACGGTATAATATATTAAACATTACGATAGAATCACACAAAAGACTCACAATCAACCAAACAAGACTCACAACTTGACACGATTTTATCAATAGACCAATCTGACTCGAATCAAAAACTCAAAACCAAACCTCTCAACTCAGACTCGAATCCAACCAACCGACTCGACCACAACCGACGAACACACTATCAGTTCACCACAAACTCAAAACTCAAATGCACTTGACCCTCAACAACAAAAACAACTTCGACAAACGCAACACCTAGACTCAATAGTTGGTCTTCAACAACTACTCGACCTCATCACTCGACTCTAACGGTCTAACCAACTAAAGACACCAGAGACTCGACTCAAACCAACGACACTCGACTCACCCATCAACAGACTCAAACACCGAACCATCTACTCCACCTTTTAACTCCTCAACACCATCATCCTAACTTATTCCCTTCGTCACTTTTACACCATCAAGACTCAAACCAAAACAAATAAAAACAGAAAATATTTAAATCTCAGATTCATTCTATATGTAATACTTCTTTTTAGATCTTCAATTTTTGAACGAAAAATATCACTGATCTGTGTTTTTGGTTAAAACCATCAATTTATATACAAAAATTAGGAACGAATCATAACAACGTTGTTAGATTCAATCTTGTATTCGTTTAAATTTCACACAATCGACATGCAATTGAAAATACCTACCTGAGACCCTTAATAGATCTATTAGCTTAAATCTTTTATGCTTCTTCATTCATGGATATGATGAAGTGAAAATTTGGATTGGTCTTTGGTTAAATGTTAACTAATTAAAGGGTTCTTGATGGATATATGATGGTGAAAGAGATTGATTGAGATGGATTATGAAAGTTTCTTTGGCTGCGTATGATGGAAGGAGAAAATAGAGTGATGGGGGCGGAGATGTTTAGAATAAAAGAGATTAGGGTATATGACCTAATTTAAAGGGATTATAATAGCTGTGATATATATGCCACTTGGTGGACCAAGCACAATTATCAAACTGTTCCAAAATTATCGTTTATTTGATAAAGGCCACGTGTTCCTAATTGTTTGACCATTGTTTCTAGAAAGTGATTAGGGTTGTGTTGGAAAGTGTTATATATCTACCCAAATTTTAGGGATGAGTGGTATTTACACCAATTGTTTGTATACCGGGTTTAGGATTTAGTAGGCTGTGGTTTTCTTTATAACAAAGTTTAATGCGCTATGGTTTTTCTTTATCAAAGTTGTTGGCATTAAAGGTTCACTTTTATCAAAGTAAAGTGGGTTGCGGTTTTCTTTATAACAAAGTTTAATTTAGTCAACAGTTATTGAGTAGGCATTAACGGTTCATTTTGCGCCGGATTTGCAACATATCAAGTAGGCCGAGAATGTAGATTTGTATTTGGGCTAAAGTCAGTTTAAGATAATTGTGGCTTCTGATGTTTTGAGACGGGTGTTTCAAGAATTTGTTTTAAGGTTTCTTAGTGGTTTCTAAAAATCCTGGGGATTTATTCTTTCGATTCGACATCAACAATTTACTTCAAATCATTGCTCGATCGATTATTAATTCTTGTCTTCATCGAAATTCAATGGAATCTTTGAATTCGAGTTTTAAAGAGGGAGAATCGCATCAAATACAAAACAAAGCTAGTGAAAGTAGCATCACTTCATTTCGACTACTTGATACAAGCGTTTTGGATGGGTTCAGATAAATCTCGGTATCTTCTCGAATTGATCACAGCTCAAAGTGGAATGATTATTCTTGGTGACAAATAGGGGGTTTGGTTTTCTATTCTACTAAAAAGGTCAATGAATGAAGTAATAAAGATTTAAAACCAAAAACAGTTAATGAAATAAACCTTGAATTAAAATTAAACAATTAAACGGTAAAGCAGTAAAATAACCTCACTGAAAACTTGCTTGATTCAGAATAATGTTGTTGATGTGGAATAACTGAAGAAATGCTCTATCCGGAATATAAGGTCATGCGGAATAAAAGTCTATTCAGAATACAATGCTTATGCGGAATAAATGGTGCTCAGAAATAATGGTGCTATCCGGAATAAATGACCATCCGGAATAATTGACTACTCGGAATAGTTAAGCTACTCGGAATATGGTGCTATCCGGAATAATTGACTACTCGGAATAATAATTCTATCCGGAATGAAAGGCTACTCGGAATAATTTGCTACTCGGAATAAAATGGCTACTCGGAATAAAATGGCTACTCGGAATAATGGGCTATCCGGAATAATAGATATTCCGGATGGAAAAACTCTATGCAGAATAAAGTGGCTATTCGGAATAACTGGGCAATGAAGAACTGTAAGCAGAAATAACAGGGGAAGGGGATTTTTGATAAAAATAAACCTAATCTAACCAAAAGATTTAAACCAAACTAATCACTAATCATTTTACTAACCATAAACAACAAATCCCAATCATGAAAACACAAAACCCACTAACTTTTGAAGATCAAAATCAACCAAACAAGAACTTTAAAACTTCGAATCAAAGAAAAAGATGAAATGGAAAGATTATATTGATGATTAAGGTTTAAACAATCAAAGGAAAAAGATTAAAAGCTTACAAGATGAAGGATTCAACAAAATGAAAAATCACCAACACCTTAGTGGTGTTGGCTTCCTAAGAAAGAAAAGAAGAAACTGGGAAATGAAAAACTCGTCCCATCTGAAAACCCTAAAAATGGTGGAAATTTTCTCTCTAGCCGCCGCTGCCTAAGATTATCTTTTTTGTTCTTTGATTCTGATTTTACTTTTCTTATCATATAACGTGATTGTTGAGTAACTAATTCATTGAATTCTGTTGCTTTCACGATTATGATTGTGTGATTGGAGGACGAATTAGGTCAAAACGAATTAGGGTTTTCTAGGGTTTGTACGGCTGTTGAGTTTTTGCGCTCTTAATTCCTATCGTGGTTTCTTGATTACGATCTGATTTTTTATGTTGGTTGTTCGTGTTATGGAGGTGTTCTAGGGTGATTGGGTGTGACGGCACTGTTTTCTTTTTAGGGTTTTGCAGTATTAGGGTTTGTTTTTTCTTTTTCATGGATAATAGGGAAACTGATGGTATTAAAGGGCATTCACACATTGATGTTAATGCGTTATCTGTACGAATGCAACGTTTGAGGGAGACCATGGCAGAGTCTACGGCTGTTAGGGTTTCGGCATATGGTGGTGCTGGAATAGCGAATCCAATTAATGATGGTTCGAGGGGTGTTGCATACCCTAAATCAGATGGTGGCGACCTGGTACAAATTCAAGCTGATCATGGGATTCATCAACGAGTGGAGGATGCCAATGTTCATCCTACAACGTCAATCAATGTTGCTGATGCGCAGACGGAGAAAGGATTGCTGAGGGATGAGGTACATGTTGATGAGACACCTACTGCTGAAGATGGTGATGTTGTTAATGCGGAAAAGGTGAGGGGTTCGCTGAATCAGGGTTGTGTTAAGCAGCATGTAAATGCAAATGTTACACAGGTGGATTCGTTTGCCTCAATACTTCAAAACAAGGGCGGTCTGAAACAATCGAATCCTAAGTTGGTGAAGATCTCAGAATTACGGTGTGATGAGCATGTTGAAGGTGCACGAGTTGCACTTCCGTATGCTGCTGTTGAGGAGGTTGAATCCCGATTTGTGCACACGTTGTACGGGCAGTTTGTTGGTAAGCGTTTAGCTTTCCCACTGGTGGAAAACTATGTTAAAAATACGTGGGCAAGGTTTGGTTTGATACGCGTTCAATTGCATGAGGATTTCTTCCTTTTCCAATTCAATACGAAGGAAGGAATGGAAGGAGTTCTTGGAAATGGCCCGTGGTTGATTAGGACAGTTCCTTTGATCCTGAATATTTGGTCCCCTACCACTGATTTGAAAAAGGCAGAGATCAAGAAAGCACCTGTTTGGGTTAAGCTTCATCATGTGCCGATTGTTGCTTATTCGGAGGTTGGTCTTAGTCTTATCACGACCCAAATTGGCACACCTATTATGTTGGATTCCTACACGAGCAATATGTGTGTTAACTCGTGGGGTCGTAGTACATATGCTCGGGCGCTCGTTGAGGTTTCAGCTGATATGGAGTTATTGGATTCAATGGTAATTGCTGTCCCTAAAGGTCGTGATAATGGGCATTCATTGGTTACGATTGATATTGAGTACGAATGGAGACCTCCAAGATGTTCTACATGCTTGATCTTTGATCATACTAGTGATATGTGTCCGAAAGTGCACAAGGAAGTGGTTGTTCCTGCTACTAAGGATGCGGTGGATGATGGGTTTGAGGTGGTCAAGAACAAGAAGAATAAAGGTAAGAAGAAGCAACCACAAGTTGCAGGTATTAAATTAACAAAACCATCCCTTAATCTTCAGTTTCGTAATGTTGAGCGAGGAGAAACCTCTAAAACAAATGCTACGGGTCAGAATCCTAAGAAGGCAGCCCCGATGCTTAAAAAGGGTTTCTTGAATAACAAAACATCGAGTTTTGTAACTAAGACGAATGATAAGGATAAGAGTTCTCATAACTCTTTTGGTGCTCTTTGGGATAAGATGGATGATGGTACAGATTGGGAGGATGGTTTTAAAACCAAGAAAGATGTGGTTAATGATAGTGATAGTGAGGTTGAAGAAGTCATATCGATTGATGATCGGCATGGTTCTCGTCAGCCTGATGTTCGCTCCAAGTGCTAACCGCGATGATGTTTTACTTACATTGTTCATGCACCTTTAGGTGGTTCTTTCCTATTGGTGTTCTTTGTTTTGTAATAGTTTATTAGGATCGTATGGCATGTCATATGATGTAGTGGTTGTTCAGGCATTTGCTTGAGGTTAATGTAGCATTGCAGCTACATTCCATTGTACTTCAACGCTTTTGGGAATATATTTTACCGGGGTTTGGATTCCCCTTTACCCAAAAAAAAAAACTCGTCCCAAAAGTGTGAGGGTGATTTCCTTTTATAGGCCAAGTGGTTGGTTGGTGAGTGGGCTTTCTCCCTTTCTTCTTGTCTTCTCGTCTTTTCAGAAAAGTTGACGTTTTCGATTCTGATTCGGGATTTGTCGGCGATTAAATTCAACTCGTCTTTTAATTTCTTCGTTTAATAGACTTGAGTTTCTTCGACATATGTAAATCTTCCATCTTTGGTCCTTTTCTTCGATAAATCTTCAAATAGGCCCATTGACTTCCAATCTTTTGCATCTCTTGGACAATAGACTTCGTCTTGAGTCTTTTTCCTTGATAAAACCCGTGCAATCCCATGTTTTCTTCAATATTCATCTGGTTGACTCTGAAAACACAATAAACACAAAAACCACGCATAATTCCAAACAAATGATATTAAATATGTGTTTTGGTCTTGTTTTAGTAAGAAATAAGTGGTAAAAGGATGGGTGTTTACACACCTATCCAATCCCCTACACTTTTTTTTTGGGTAAAGGGGAATTGACCCCGGTAAAATATATTACGCCAAAAAACCATTAAGTACAAAAGATATAGGTGAATCCTATATCAAAGCCCATTACATAGGCAACTACCAAGCACAACTGCTAACAGCCAAACACCTACATAAAAGGACACTCCCTCTTATGACAACTATCAAACTACTTCCTACCACTATGCTGAAGAGAAAAGTCACGGAACTCCTTACGTTTTCCAGGCAAATCATTGATCTGGTCCGCATATTCTTCACTAAAAATGTCAAATTCATCTTCATGCTGGTGGCCCCCTCCCATAGAAGACATGTAAGCTGCAAACTCCTCAGGAGATGCAAAAACCTCATCATCATCAGAATCACTAGGATTAAGAATATTAGAATATTCTAAACTTTGTTTACTTGATGACTCAACCTTCTCCATAACACCAATATCCTTGGAAGTACTTGGAGATGTTGCATTTACCTTCTTTGGATCAACCTTATCATTATTCGTTGCTACAACCTTTTCAGCCTCTTCCAAACCCGCATCCATACTATTAAGTTTCTCAAAAGAATTCTTTAACTTCAAACTCGAAATATCATCTTGTATTTGTTTAGTAGACGAAGTAGAATTCTTACCCGTAGAGGATTTAGATGTCGGTTTCATTACCCATACAGATTTAGGTTTTGTAAACCTAATTCCTTCAATTTGCTTAGGCTTAGCCGGCTGTTTTTTCTTCCTTTTGACTTCTACAAAATCGTCCTCCAGATTTGTAACCTGACTACTAACCTGTGGTTTTTTAGGGCAATCCATATCAACATGCCCAAAAATATTGCATGTACTACATCTAGGAGGCTTCCATTCGTATTCGACAGTGATAGTTTCAAAAGAATGCCCCTCTTCACCTTTAATAGGAATAGCCACAACAAAGGAATCAACAAGATCCCTATCCGCATTGACCTCAACAAGTGCACGCGCATAATCACAACGTCCCCATGAATTCTTACACATTTCAGCCGTATGAGCATCCAACATAATAGGGGTACCAACCTTAGTGAAGATCAAACTTAATCCATTGGAAGAATAAGCAACAACAGGAACATCATGGAATTTGACCCAAATTGGTACCTTCTTGATGTCATCTTTAATAAGCTTTTTAGTTGGATTCCAAATATTAAGCATAATAGGTATCGACCTAATCCGCCATGGACCATTTGCAAGAACTTGCTCCATACCTGTCTTTGATGAAAACTGAAAAAAGAAAAAACCATGATGAAACATGGTTCGTTTGATACCGTAGCGAGCCCAAGCATTAGTGACATAGTTTTCAACAATGGGAAATGCGTGTCTCTTCCCAATAAAATAGCCATAAAGAGTATTAGCTAGTTTATCCGCTTTTTCATCGACCACTTCTCTTGGAATTTCAATATCAGCCCCGGATACCACATTATCATTAAAAAGACACTTAAGCTGAACCATACTAGACGTAGATTCAACAACAAACGTATCTTTGTGAGCATTTTTATCAAGCTGCGAAACCCCTTCCTTCCCATCAGAAACACTCGAAACAACTACACCAGGAGTAGTAGCCTCATTACCACCACGTTTTAGAATAGACTTCAATGGTACAAGTTTCGGGTAATGAGGCTCAGCATCAGATTTAAGATGAGTATCAACATTATCAGAAGTAGGCGTATTAAGAACACGCCTAGCCTGCTGTAATTTACCTGATGTAGCAATAATCTTACCATCAATATTACGACCTTGTTTGCCCAGTTCCTTCAACGTCACCTTAGGTTTGACAGCAGCATTCAAATTACGTGGACTGTTAAGGAAACCTTTTTCCATCTCTCACACCCCGCAGCCAACTAGAACACAGAAACCCTAGATAAAGATAAACATGAAGCAGTCACAATGATAACAGCCGAGCCCTAATAGATGTAGCAGTAACGATTACAACCAAACCCTAATTCCGAACAGTACAAAACCCTAATCTATTTCTCATTAAAAAACGTCACAACCAATCATATATCATGAACAGGAGATCGATGTCTTAACGAATATATCAAACCCTAGTGGATACCCGATTAAAAACCTAAATCAGAATTAATCCAAAATCAAAAGATTTAGGAAAACCCTAATCGTGGATTTAATACGATTACCCAAGAGAGATTCGAAAAAACAGAAAGATATAGATCAACTATTAATAATACGAATGAATATGATGCAAAGTAAAGAGAAAAAATTAAGGAGTTAGGCTGATCGGAAAAAGAAAGCCTGGTGGCCGGAAATCACCATTCCAATCCCCTACACTTAACCATTGCCATGCCCTCATGCAATGCTTAGTGATAAAGCAAGTTAACACTTTTCTCATAATCAATCAACCTTGGCCTTATTAAAATATTACTAAGCAAAAATTAAAGTACTAAGAGAAATTAAACTTTAAAGTAAACAAAAGGATAGAAAACCATTTTCACTTGAAAATAGCTATATGGAAATAACTTGCAAAGAGATCTAAGACTTACATTAGGGCTTCGGTGCTGCAAAGATTTATCACCCTCAAGTTTCACGTTCCCCAAACTAAGCTTAAAAACGAGATCATTGTTATTATAAGTTAGTAAATCAAACACTTACACACATGGCTTAATTATATGCTTAAACTCCCTTATTCCTAGGTGTATCTCTTGTATTTTATTTTTGTCTTAGAATGATCATGAAGATGCATTTTTGGACTTATTTCGATAGTTTATTTAGGCTGAAAGCAAAGTAGGACGATTTGATCAATAGTTAGCTAAAGGACAAAATCTCTTAAAACTGCTTCTCGGGATATCAAAAAGTTCATATCTTGGCATAACTCGGTTCACGATTTGAGACCTTTCTCGGGCCGATATTTGGCATGTACTTCATACTTCATCTCTTGAGAGACGTGCTTGAGATAATGGTCTTCTCATCATTAATAGAGTTTCTTCACTTGGAGACTTTTGAGGGGTACTCCAACTTTGTTGACCACGAATTCATCATTATTTCTTCAATCGCTAATTGGGATTTTGAGATACAACGATCCGCCTCCTTTTCGGACTTGGATCTATTTATCCTCATATCTTGTTAGGGTCTTTTCGGATAGACTTCTCCATGATCTTTATGGGAGTTGATTGCTTTTCGTCGTGAGTCTTGATCCATCATATTGATTTTGGGAATAATGCTTTTCACATCACCTTGGATCTTTAGCAATAAGATTGAATCCTCATGCCTTGTTAGGGCCTTTTCGGACTCGCCAATCTTCGCGCCCCGCTTCATAAGTTATGCCTTGGCTATGAACTCTTATCATAACCGAGCAACTTTTAAACGATCTTGGGCTAGAAGCTAAGTAACTTTTCAAATCGTACGACCTTACTTATTACAGATAAATTATTAGCAAGTGATGGGAGAATAGGCAAATAATTACACCAAGTGAGCTTGTGCAAGAATACCGACTTATAATTGACTCTATCATTTCTCGTTCTCCACAATTTAAAATCTCAAGTAATAAGACTCATGGATGCTTAGCCTAATAAACCAATCAAGGTCTACATGGTTAAGGATACTAGCTAGAATAAGCTTGGATAAGTCTATTCGGGTTGAGTCAAAATAATCGCAACGGGCCTAATATGTCAAAGATTTCTAAACTAGCTACACCACTTTATTAATATTTTTGACTTTATTGTGGAATATATACATATAAAAGCAACGATAAAAATTTAAAAATTACGACTAAATGGCCAAAGTTAATTAAAAATTTGAAAAATGTTGAAAAAAATGATTTTCCGGTTAAATGAAGGCATTTTAATGGAAAAGTCCACTTAAAACTTCGATAGAAGTCCCCCCTACACTTAATATAAACATTGTCCTCAATGTTTAAGCATGTGGGAAAAGTCTCCCCTACACTTATGACATTTTGCACGTTGGTTAAATCAAGCTAAGGAAGAGACGACTAACGTGATCAATTTCAAATGTGAGTATGAAGAAAATTGAATCACGATAGTTTGAGAGATAGAACCGGAGTTCGGATAACACGGGAGCACGGTTCTTCAAAGGTTCCAAAATTGCACTTATCCCTGTAATCATATCACCACACAAACACAAAGAACCTATAGAGGTCCCCCTACACTTAGGAGGTTAAACGAAAAAGGATAGATACTCGGGCTGCCTCCCGAGGAGCGCTTATTTTTGATAACCGAGTCACGAGCCTGACTCGACCCAAAATTAGTTCATGGGAAACGTGGTGAGGGATGGAATCATCTCATGAGAGATGTCCTCACCAAAGTACAACTTCACTCGTTGGCCATTCACCTTAAAATTAGGTCCATTAGGTTAAGCGAGCTCGAGAGTACCATATGGAAAAATTTGGGCAATGGTGAATGGGCCGGACCAACGAGATTTCAGCTTGCCCGAAAAGATTTTCAACCGAGAGTTAAAGAGTAAAACTTTGTCTCCAACTTGGAACTCTCGGTTCTTAATCTTAGAGTCGTGAATGAGCTTAGTCTTTTCCTTATAGATAAAAGAATTTTCATAAGCCTCATTACGGAGTTCATTGAGCTCATTGAGTTGTATCTTGCGTAGGTCACCGGCTTTGTTGATATCAAAATTAGCCCACTTCAAGGCCCAGTAAGCCTTGTGCTCCAACTCAATAGGGAGGTGGCATACTTTCCCGTACACGAGACGATATGGTGCACAACCAATCGGAGTCTTGTATGCGGTACGGAAAGCCCACAAAGCATCATCAAGTTTATCAGCCCATGAGGCACGATGCTCTCCCACGGTTCGTTCAAGAATTCACTTTAATCCTTGGTTAGAGATTTCAGGCTGGCCATTAGTTTGTGGGTGGTATGCGGTGGAAAGACGATGATTTACACCATACTTAGCCATGACTCTTGCGAATTGGTCATTGCAAAAATGAGTCCCGCGATCACTAATAATGGCACGAGGCACACCGAATCTAGCGAATAACGACTTCAACAAGTTACAAACCACCCTTTCGTCATTAGTGGGTAAAGCTTTGGCTTCAACCCATTTAGAAACGTAGTCAACGGCTACAAGGATGTATTTGTTTCCTTTAGATGAAGGGAATGGCCCCATAAAGTCGATACCCTAAACGTCAAAGATTTCACATGCTTGTATGAAATTTTGAGGCATCTCATCTTTATGTGTGATCTTGCCTAGTTTTTGGCAAGCATTACAACGTTTAACCATCTCGTGAGCATCACGATAAATGGTGGGCCAATAAAATCCCGAGTCAAACACTTTTTTGGCGGTGTAGTTGGGACCAAAGTGACCACCGGTGGGTCCGTTGTGGCAAGCGTCAAGGATTCCTAAAGCTGTCGGTCCATCAACACAGCAGCGAATAATCAAATCAGCACATTGTTTGAATAGATACGGGTCATCCCAAAATTAAGTCTTAATGTCTTTGAAGAACTTCTTCTTTTGCTGGGATGTTAACCCGTCAACGAGAATTCCACCCGCCAAGTAGTTTGCAATGTCCGCAAACCACAGGGTTTCATCAGAAGTCGAGTTGATAGACATTAAGGTCTCCAGGGGAAAAGAATCATTGATTTCTTTGTTCGGATGATCCCCTTGATAAGGATCCTCAAGTCTATTGAGATGATCCGCGGCTAGGTTTTCAGCTCCCTTCTTATCACGAATTTCGATTTTAAATTCTTGAAGTAGCAAAACCCAGCGAAGAAGTCTTGGTTTGGAATCTTGTTTAGTTAACGAGTACTTCAACGCGGAATAATCGGTATAAACGATTGTGGAAGAAAGGACAAGATAGGGGCGAAATTTTTCAAAAGCATAGACAACAGCTAAAAGTTCTTTTTCGGTTGTCGTGTAATGCAATTGAGCCCCCATCATTGTCTTGCTAGTGTAATGGATCGGTTGGAAGTGTTTGTTCACTCTTTGGCCCAAAACCGCTCCAATAGCAAAGTCGCTAGCATCGCACATCAACTCAAAGGGAAGCTCCCAATTAGGGGTGACCAAGACGGGTGCCTTAGTTAGCTTATCCTTAAGCAAGTTGAAGGCTTCAATACACTCATCGGAAAAGATAAAAGGAGTATCTTTTTCCAAGAGGTGGGTCATCGGGCGAGAGATTTTAGAAAAATCTTTGATGAATCGACGGTAGAAGCCCGCATGACCGAGGAAACTTCTCACACCCTTCACGGTTGAAGGTGGAGGCAACTTAGCAATAACATCGACTTTAGCACGGTCTACTTCAAGACCGGCTTTGGAGATTTTGTGTCCTAGCACGATGCCCTCTTTTACCATGAAATGGCATTTTTCCCAATTAAGAACAAGGCGAGTGTCTTCACACCGCTTAAGCATACGTTCTAAATTGGCAAGGCAAGCAAAGAATGAATCACCATAAACCGAGAAATCATCCATGAATACTTCCAAAGTTTCTTCAACCATGTCATGGAAGATAGCCATCATACACCTTTGGAACGTCCCAGGAGCATTGCATAAACCGAAAGGCATACGTTTGTAAGCAAATGTTCCGTAGGGACAAGTGAATGTGGTCTTTTCTTGGTCTTTGGGATCGATGGGAATTTGAAAATACCCGGAGAAACCGTCTAAGAAGCAGTAATAGTCATTACCCGCTAGACGCTCGAGCATTTGATCCATGAAAGGAAGAGGAAAGTGATCTTTTCTCGTGGCATCATTGAGCTTGCGATAGTCAATACAAACTCTCCACCCAGTAACGAGACGAGTGGGAATCAACTCGTTGTGTTCATTGGGAACAACGGTTATTCCGCCCTTCTTGGGCACACAATGGACGGGACTTACCCAAGGCGAATCCGAGATAGGGTAAATCAAGCCGGCATCAAGAAGTTTGATAACCTCTTGTTTGATGACGTCATGAATGCGAGGATTAACCCTTCTTGTGCTCTGGATTGCGGGTTGAAAGTCATATTCCATGAGAATCATGTGAGTACAAAAGTTTGGATCAATTCCGCGGATATCAGAAATTTTCCAAGCAATTGCCTTCTTATGATCTTTAAGCACGACGACGAGGCGAGATTTCTCTTCTTCTTTCAAGTCCTTCGCGATGATGACGGGCGACTTCTTCTTATCTTCAAGGAACACGTACTCGAGATGGGGCGGCAACTCCTTAATTTCTAAATCCGGAGGATTTTCGACGGGAGGCGTATTCAAAGTCGGAGCATCGATAGCAATAATCGTGGGAGATGGTGGAGAAATATTGTCTTCTATAAGAAGGTTCTCAATGAGGCGAAGATCTTCATCCCAATCGGTGGGAGAATCGTCATGTTCTAAGTTCACATCTCCCATGGTGGCTTCCAAATCTTTCCAAAGGAAATCACTTTCTCCAAATAGAGATAGTGATGAGTCAATAGAGGAAACGGTCTCAACTTTGGGAAGAGAGGTAGGAATACTTTTACAAGCATCTTTGAAGTGTTCTTCACAAGCCTCATCAAGAACGTCAATAGAATTAACACTCCCGTATGAATAAGGCTGTTTAGAAAGCTTTCCCATGTTGAAAACGATTTTATCGTCACCCACTCTCATGATAAGCTCACCGGCTTCAACATCGATGAGAGTGCGACCGGTCCTCAAGAATGGACGACCAAAAATTAATGGCACACGAGGGTCCATATCGTAGTCAACGACGACGAAATCGGCAGGAAAAGTGAATTTGTCGACTCCTACAAAGACGTCTTCGGCTATCCCAACTGGATAAGCAACCGTACGGTTAGCTAATTCGAAAGTCATTTTGGTGGGGACTAGCTCAGGGAGAGATAATTTCTTCCAAACGCTTAGAGGCATTAAATTAATATTGGCACCTAGATCGGCTAGGGCCATGCAATTCTCTACTCCCGGGAAGTTGCAAGGGATTAAGAAGCGACCCGGATCACCAAGCTTGGTTGGCAATTTCCTTAAGAGCATTGCAGAGCAATTCTCATTAAGTTGGGTGTTAGCAATATCAAGAAGCTTCTCCTTGTCGCTAAGAAGATCTTTAAACATTTTTGCGTATTTGGGCATGTGAGCGAGAGCCTCAGCGAAGGAGATGTTGAAATTCAATTGTTTAAACATTTTGAGAAAGTTCGAAACTTGAATATCATCCTTGCTTTTGAGCTTCTCTTTCCTCAACCTTGAGGGATAAGGAATATCGGAAGAAGAGGAAGGCTTTGGAATAGTAGGATCACTCACATCCTTGGGTGGAGGAGGGGTAGAGGTAAGAGGTGGAGAAATTGGGGAAGTAGAAGGATGAGGAATAGGAGCAGGTGACTCGTTCTCCTTAGTCACAATCACCAGTGGAGGTATAGGAAGCTCAGGTTCCTTGGTACCTTTGCCACTGCGAGTGGTGATTGTTTTCATCTCCCCTCTTGGATTCGCAACGGTGTTACTCGGAAGAGTACCTGAAGAAGAGGGTTGATTACCTTGGAAGAAACTAGCCATCATGTTCCTTAAGTCATTCGTTTGACTTGCCAAAGTGTTTCTCATATCAGCTCTCAGATCGTTTCCTTGCTTCACCATGTCTACTTTCAAGTTGAGCACTTCCCGCTGGAGATTTTCCACGATTACATCATTGGTCCTCATGTAGGTTTCAACATCTTGGTGTAATGCGGTGGGTTGGTTGGGAGGAGGAGCATGGTAGGCGGGTGGTTGATAAGCAGGTTGTTGGTAAACTTGGTTGTTTCTTTGAGGTGGATATTGTTGTCTTTGAGGTGGTTGGTATGGTGCACGAGGTTGTTGTTGTTGTTGAGTAGGGTGATTGAGGTTTTGTTGTTGGTTTGGGTTGTTAGGAGGAAAACCGGGTGGGGAAAGAAAGTTGTTAGAGCGGTAGCTAAGCAAGTTGCGGTCTCCTTGAGGACGAGCTTGATAAGCGGCCGGAGGATAGGTACCGTATGCTGCATTCACATTCTCAAAAGGGTAGTCTTGGGTGGTGGTACAAGTGGTGTAAGAGTGAGGACCCCCGCATATTTCACATGGTTGGCTAACAGCATTGACTTGAGCGTTTTTAGCATTGATGTTGTTGGTGTTGCTAGCGGTTTGGGTAGCAAGCGATTCAAGAAGCGCAGTGATTTTGTCAAGTCGCTTGTCGTGGTCACTAGTACTAGCACTAGCGAAATTGGTCCGCACACTCTTGGTTTGCACACGAGACTTATTCTCAATGATATCCCAAGCGGCATTAGAAGTCTTAACCAAAATATTACCCCCCGAGGCACTGTTTAGTGAATCTTGGTCATTCATGCTTAAACCATTATAAAAAGTATTAATTTGGTGCACTTGGTAAAACCATGTTGTGGGCACTTTCATAAAAGATCTTTAAAACGGTCCCAAGATTCACTAAAAGACTCATCGTACTTTTGTTCAAAATTAATGATTTCATTCCGCAAAGCGGTAGTACGAGACGGTGGGAAAAATTAGTTTATGAATTTGGTCTCCAAATCCGTCCACGTAAGAATACTTTGTGGCGGTTCCTTTGCAAGCCAATGCCGGGCTTGTCCCTCTAAGGAGAAAGGAAGGATTTGTAAACGGATTACCTCTTGTGGAACACCATTGAATTTGACCGTATTTATGAGTTGTAAGAACCTTTTGATGTGGTCATGCAGATCATCAATGGTACGCCCCAAGAATGGTTGAGCAGAGACCATCTGGATAAAACCGGATTTGAGCTCAAAGTTGTTGGCTGCAATCGCGGGTATGACAATTGGATCATTTTTGCCATCTACATGTGCTTGCAAAAGTTCAATCATCGGGCGATTATCCGGTAGAGGTTCATTGTTGTTGTTATTATTGTTGTTGAGAGGTGGATTGTTATTGTTGTTGTTGTTTTGAGGTGGATTGTTATTGTTGTTGTGTACACCGGCCATGTCTAAGTCTTTCAGAGGCTTGGGCTCTTGATAAGACGTTGATCGTGTACGCATGCACCTGCAAAAGAACTAACAAAGCAACCAAGAAATATTTTTGGTTTTTATGGTTTTTTTTTTTAATTTTTAGGATTTTTGAAAATTTTATATTTTTTTTTAGGATTTTTGAAAATTTTTATGAAAAAGTAACGTTCACGGCGAACGGATCCCAAAATCCAAGTTCTCACAAAAAACTGTTAATCTTAACGAGAAGAGCCGGCAGCGGCGCCATTTGATACAAGCGTTTTGGATGGGTTCAGATAAATCTCGGTATCTTCTCGAACTGATCACAGCTCAAAGTGGAATGATTGTTCTTGGTGACAAATAGGGGGTTTGGTTTTCTATTCTACTAAAAAGGTCAATGAATGAAGTAATAAAGATTTAAAACCAAAAACAGTTAATGAAATAAACCTTGAATTAAAATTAAACAATTAAACGGTAAAGCAGTAAAATAACCTCACTGAAAACTTGCTTGATTCGGAATAATGTTGTTGATGTGGAATAACTGAAGAAATGCTCTATCCGGAATATATGGTCATGCAGAATAAAAGTCTATTCGGAATACAATGCTTATGCGGAATAAATGGTGCTAAGAAATAATGGTGCTATCCGGAATAAATGACCATCCGGAATAATTGACTACTCGGAATAGTTAAGCTACTCGGAATATGGTGCTATCCGGAATAAGTGACTACTCGGAATAATAATCCTATCCGGAATGAAAGGCTACTCGGAATAATTTGCTACTCGGAATAAAATGGCTACTCGGAATAAAATGGCTACTCGGAATAATGGGCTATCCGGAATAATAGATATTCCGGATGGAAAAACTCTATGCGGAATAAAGTGGCTATTCGAAATAACTGGGCAATGAAGAACAGTAAGCAGAAATAACAGGGGAAGGCGATTTTTGATCAATATAAGCCAAATCTAACCAAAAGATTTTAACCAAACTAATCACTAATCATTTACTAACCATAAACAACAAATCCCAATTATAAAAACACAAAACCCACTAACTTTTGAAGATCAAAATCAACCAAACAAGAACTTTAAAACTTTGAATCAAAGAACAAGATGAACAAGATGAAATGGAAAGATTATATTGATGATTAAGGTTTAAACAATCAAAGGAAAAAGATTAAAAGCTTACAAGATGAAGGATTCAACAAAATGAAAAATCACCAACACCTTAGTGGTGTTGGCTTCCTACGAAAGAAAAGAAGAAACTGGGAAATGAAAAACTCGTCCCAAAAGTGTGAGGGTGATTTCCTTTTATAGGCCAAGTGGTTGGTTGGTGAGTGGGCTTTCTCCCTTTCTTCTTGTCTTCTCGTCTTTTCAGAAAAGTTGACGTTTTCGATTCTGATTCGGGATTTGTCGGCGATTAAATTCAACTCGTCTTTTAATTTCTTCGTTTAATAGACTTGAGTTTCTTCGACATATGTAAATCTTCCATCTTTTTTTTTTTTGGGTAAAGGGGACTATCCCCGGTAAAAGATATATTACGCCAAAAAACATTGAAGTACAACAGATGTAGGTGAGGTCCTATCATCTCAGCCCGTTACATGGGCACAACCATGCACACAAAACACTGTGCAACAACTAAATACCCTATCATAAGAGTGACATGCCACTCTTATGACTACTAAACTATATTGGAATAGTACAAGCAGACAAAATATAAGATATGAACCTCTTGCTTCCAACATAGACAATAATTCCAATCCCTCTCTCAGCTGAACCATAGTAAACGAAAACATGTGCCGTTCAATAGAGCAGCATCTTTAAGCATCCTGATATTAACTAAGGCTGCGACGACACCGGTCACTAACAGCTTCAAAGAGGAACTACATCTACAATATTCACAATGTGAATATTATAAGAACCAATACATGATGATAAATACGTCCTTGCCCTTTAACAAAATCGTCTAAATATCTCGGCAGAAGACCCATTACCATAGATCCCAGCTAAGCAGCCTCCACCTGCAAGCAAATGACCATTCTCTCTAAACCCACAACTCGACATAAGCACAAACCACGACCAAACATACAAGTAGTATGGTTTCGAATCACCCAACCCCAATACAGTACAAGTGACGTGAATAAAACACCTCACGCTCCAGCAATAGCAAAAAACAAGAGCACTAAAACCACGGATAGAACTCTGATCTAGTACGTATAGCTATACCAGAACCTGTGCTTGAGTGACATAATCGAAACCCTAATGCCTTGATGATGATCAGGCACAATCACCATCAACATAGAGGATACAACAGAACCTGCAGTATAGCAGCCCTTTGTAATGTCCCGTCAACGAAAACCATAGGAAATATTCAATCCGATCTAAACCCTAATATGAAACTAGGGTTTGTGGTTTCGCTAAGATGCCCAAGAAACTAGCAGACTCCAAAAGAAAGAAACAATATGAACCCTTATATGACTGATTCGGAACCCTAGAGCATCAAATCATACAATACAAGGTGGAGCCGCCGTACAAATCACAAAACCATCATCACTACCCATTGATAAGATGGGTAATCGGTGGTATATGGAGATCCCATAAGATAATAAATAAAGCTCTGGCCACCACCTTCTTAGAATAGAAACACAACCCTATATTCGTATTGCATACCCAAGAACAATAAGCATCGTTAATAGGTAGAGAGGACGATTTTAGGGTTGGTTTATGGCCGGAAATAATAGAAGAAGATGGCGGCCGGGAATCTCCATAGGAGAGAGAGAAAACTAGGGTTTTATTAGATAAATCTTCAAATAGGCCCATTGACTTCCAATTTTTTGCATCTCTTGGACAATAGACTTCGTCTTGAGTCTTTTTCCTTGATAAAACCCGTGCAATCCCATGTTTTATTTCATATTCATCCGGTTGACTCTGAAAACACAATAAACACAAAACCACGCATAATTCCAAACAAATGATATTAAATACGTGTTTTGGTCTTGTTTTAGTAAGAAATAAGTGGTAAAAGGATGGGTGTTTACACACCTATCACTACTTCAGTCTCATATAGTGACTCTTTCATGGCTTCAAGGAGGGAGCGACTTTGTGACACTCTTTGGTCAAGATCGTCATATATTCATGGAATTGATCCTCATCATCTTGAACCAACTAATAGAGCAACTCCACAATGAAGACTTTAATCACTCTGCATAGGTACTTGCATATAAGGCTCTTGTGACACAACTCATGCCTTTCCTCCAATTCAATATCGTCAAGTCTGAAAGTTTCGTGATTTGCTAGTCATTTCTTCGAGATACACATACCGAGCTTCGAGATTTCCGTGGTACAATATTGAAACTCATGACATCGGTCTCGGCTTCTATTTATGAAAGATCCCAACTTCAGCAAGCGTATGGTCATAGAGTGAAATAATCTATGATGCAAGAGGAAAATGGTCATACGATTGAAGAGTTGGAGGCTTCTAAAGATTGCAAGGACATGGAATCAACAGTTAAGCAAGACATCAGCAACACATCAGGGAATGTCACAAACATCAATTATGATGACAACATACCAGTTTATGACGAAGAGCCTACAAATATGGTAAAATGTAACGTTGTATATGATGTCTATTCCGATGAACTACCGCATGTTGAGCATTCCGAACCTGTTTATGACAAACATGGGATGGAAAAGGGTGATAGTCTAACCACTCCAGATTCATCTGATTTGCGTCATAATGGGGGAGAGATTGTTCAGAATGCTATAGTACATCATGATAAATGCTTTATGACTGCTTCGTTAACTGATTCCGATTCTAAGATTAAAGAGCTCGAAACGATTGTAGCTCAACAATCAAAAGATCTTGAGGATGCCAAACTTGAATTTTCGAAGAAAACGAACAAATTTGAAACATATTTTGAAAAACATGAAAAGTCAAACGTTGTTCTTGAACGAAAATTGGATCAAAAAGTTCTAGATTCTAAATCTGAAAAGGATAATCTTTTGAAACAAATTAAGTTGCTAGAATCTAAGTTGACATCCCAAGATGAATTGCTCAAAGAAAATGAGACTTTAAAGGCTAAGGTTCAAGAAAAGGTTTTTGCGATAGTTGCTTTGAGAAATGAATTAAGGAAAACTAAAGGAACTAGTGTGGACACTAAGCTTGAAAAACCATCAATCTTGGGGAAACCGCCTCAAATTCAGTCTGTTAGATAACCGACTGCATTTAGATCCGAGCGACCAAAATCCTCGAGACCGGGGTTTGCCTCCCAAGTTGATATGGTTCATCTTTCTAGACCAGTCACTCCACCAACTAGGCCCAATGTGACTAAAACAGCTTTTGCAAGACCTAATCACATGATTGCCTCTAGTCTCCCTAGACATAGTCTAAAGAACACGTCTCGAACTATTTCAAATGACATTCACCACAAATTTGGTCTAAGGGAAGCTATTCAAAAGACACAACTAAGAGATAGGAATTTCAAACCTAGTCAGATGCCTTTTAGATTACCCAACACTGCTAACCATAGCATGTCATATACTAGGAGCATCAATCAATCATCTAGGAATTCCAGATCTTACTCGGACATTAAATATGCTACTTGTAAAACATGTAGGAAATGTGTCTTTAAAGCCAATCATGATTCTTGTGTTAAGAAATTACTTAATGAGGTGAAATCTCATGCTAGACTTAAATCCCAGTGGTTAGCTAAAATCAAACCCATTGGTAAGTTTTGGCGACACACGGTTATAACTTTCACTGTTGTAGGAAACGAGTGCCCTTTAACAAGGATAGTCTCTGATTCTACTAAGACTACTAGGGAGAAAATTTAAAAGGATGATACATCACTTAAGCCTGAACTTAAGGTTTTCTATAAAAGGAAACGTTTGCCAGCTAAGACAAGTGAATCATCTCCTCAGGTCACCTCTGGCACAAGAAAAGAAAATTGTGAAACTCCGCATGGTTCTAAGATAGATATCTCTAACCCACATTAAAGCATACAAACTCCTAATGAGAATGCAGGTACCAAAGTCCACGTTCAACAAGAACACAACGGTCCCATCTTTGTATAAGGTACAACTAAGGACACTCTTAGAGTTTGGTTGCCGAAGATGCTTATATCTAAGAAACAAGTGTCTCAGGGGACTCGCAGTTAAGCTCGTGTACAAGGCTAATAGACAAATCACAGTCTGTGACCCGTTCATCATAGAAAGGAAAGTTTATCGCCGATGATAAACTTATCCTCACAAACGAGAAATTAATTTTCTCAGACACGAGCTAACATTAAAACTATTTAAAGGTTTTAAGCTCGTGTATATGACTCACAGTCAAATCACAGTCTGTGACCCGAACTTCAGAGAAAGGGAAGTTTATCTCGTCAACGCTAACTTACCCTCTAAACGAGAAATTAAATTTTCTCGGACACGAGCTAAAATTAAAACTATTCAAAGGTTTTAAGCTCGTGTAGATGGCTCAACGTTAAATATCAAACAATGACCCTATCTTCAAATAAAGGAAAGTTTATCGCCGATGATAAACTTATCCTCACAACGAGAAATTAATTTTTCTCGGGCATGAGCTTATATTAAAAACATTCCAAGTTTTTTAACTCATGCACAATGACTTACAGTCACATAACAGTCTGTAACTTGATCTCAAAAGACAGGAAAGTTCATCCCGATGATGACTTATCCTCAAAACGAGAAATTACGTTTTCTCATACACGAGCTTACAATAGAACTATTCAAAAGTTTTAAGCTCGTTTAAATGGTGTATAATATATTTCAGATTATGCCCCGGACTTCAAAGAAAAGGAAGTTTTATCGCCGATGATAAACTTATCCTCACAACGAGAAATTCATTTTTCTCGGGCATGAGCTTTTATTAAAAACATTTGAAGTTTTTACGCTCATGCACAATGACTTACCGTTAAATATCAGACTGTAACTCGGACTTCAATTTTAGGAAAGCTCATCCTTAATGATAACTTATCCTCGTAACGGGAAATTAATTTTTCTCGGTCCTGAGATTGTATTAAAACATTCCAAGTTTTAAGCTCAGAAAGGAAAGTGTATCTTTTAAATAAGAGAACTTTTCCTCATAACGAGAAATTCATCTTTCTCGGTCATGAGCTTTACGTTAGAACATTCAAAAGTTTTTCAAGCTCATGAAAACGACTTCTAAGTAAATGTCAACTTAGGACTCGTTCTTCAGTTAAAAGGAAGTTTATCGCTTATCATAAACTTATCCTCACAACGAGAAATTAATTTTTCTCGGGTATTAGCTTATATTAAAAACATTCGAAGTTTTTTAAGCTCATGCACAATGGCGTATAATCACATTTCAGATTATGTCTCGGACTTCAAAGAAAGGAAAGTTTGTTGCCGATGATAAGCTTATCCTTACAAGGAGAAGTTAATTTTTCTCGGGCATGAGCTTATACTAAAAACATTCGAAGTTTTAAAGCTCATGCACAATGACTTACAGTAAAATATCAGACTGTAACTCGGACTTCCATTTTAGGAAAGCTTATGTTTAATGATAACTTATCCTCGTAACGGGAAATTAATTTTTCTCGGTCATGAGCTTGTATTAAAACATTCCAAGTTTTAATCTCAGAAAGGAAAGTGTATCTTTTAAACAAGAGAACTTTTCCTCATAACGAGAAAGTCATATTTCTCGGTCATGAGCTTTACGTTAGAACATTCAAAAGTTTTTCAAGCTCATGAAAACGACTTCTAAGTAAATGTCAACTTAGGACTCGTTCTTCAGTTAAAAGGAAAGTTTATCGCCGATGATAAACTTATCCTCACAACGGGAAGTTTACAACTTCTCATACTTGACCTCGTTTTGTAAGATATTCAACATCTTAAGCTCAAGTAATTGGTTTTTAAAACATTGAACATAAATTTTTTGAGAATATCTCAAAAGGTTTTTCTAAATCTTTCAAAATTGTGTGTTCAAAATTGTTTTGATAAAAAGAGCATGTCTTCTGGAATCGATAATATTTACGATACTAGAAATTTCATTCAATAATGACACGAGGTTGTAAATAAAGTTCGAGCAGAAGTTCAAATGTTTTAAAACATGCTCAAAATGGCTTGCTATTATTTCAGATAGTAACCCGCTTTTCACTTTAAAGTCAAGCATTTCACCGGAAAGCTTTGACTCAACAACAGGAATTAACTTTCTCGGGCATGGTTTACTTTGTAACCATGTAAGGGATTGTGTTTACGTAATAACATAATCTAACACGAATTTATGTATGTGTCAGTGCATTTATTTGTTAAAACAAGAGAAATCTTGTTTCTATGAAGTTATCATCTCCACCAACCGTAGCAATTTACAATTGATATCTACATACTCGACTATGCGACTACTCAAACGGCGACTACAGATCTTTCGATAGAACACGGGTCAACAATTGAGGGGGAGCAATTGTCCAACATTCAGAATCTTTGATGCCGAAAGTGCCAAGTTCATAAATTAGTGTCAATACAACGATATCAATTGTACACATGATGTCAAGATATAACTTCAGACATAAGGAGGCGACCAACATTTGTGAACAAGAACCATGTGATTTTATCATATGATGTTCTCCATCATTCAGGTCCAACCTCGTAAATTGCTAATCTTGTGAATACATTATCCTGTATGATCTTTGCACGTGATAAAGACCTTACAATTGTGTTTAAAAGGTATTTAATTTACGTTTCAAGTACAACCTCATTAATTTGAGGGGGAGCTTGTGAAAATCATGGATATAATTGGATTTGGATTTTTCTTCCCAAATTTTTCTTAAAATGATATTAAATCAATTGATATTAAAAACATCGATTGGGTTAATATTTTTAATATCGGGAAGAAAATGTGATTTAATATTGAGATCATTAATGGTTTGACTTAATGTGTTGTCTCATCCCGACATGTGTGAAATGTTTTCGAATATCGTGGCATATGTTAAGGGGGAGCAAAATGGATTTGCACTTCAAAATGGATTTCATGGTGATTTATACTTACACACAACCCATTTATTTCACGACGATGAAGATTGTGGTGACATAAGGATGGAAGGATAGGTTAAGTCCAATGATTCTTCCAAAACCGGAGGAATCTTCCCAAGGACATTCCATAGCTAGAAATAGTAGTCCTTAGGATAGATGGAGAAAGATTGTGAACGTAGCTGAATGCCGACCAAGTACTTAAGTTAGAACTGGAACAATCACAACAAGGTGCTAGTTATGACGTATTGGTAAGAATTTAAGGGGTTGAAGAAAGAAAAAGAATTGTAAAGATAAATGGTGTAAAGAAAGAAGCCCTCCTTACAACCTTAGGCAGAAACCGGTTCAATACATATGCTATTGAGATCATTTTTTAATGATTCTCGATATTGAAGATAGACATCATGGACCCTAATAAGTGTGAAAACACTTATCCTTTTACCACTTATTTCCAATAATAATAAGACCAAAACGTGTATTTTATGTCGTAAAAGTCGGAATTATGCGTGGTTTGTGTTTTTATTGTGTTTTTGGACCACAAGATGAAAAAGGAAGAAAACATGGGCTATCACGGGCTTTTATCGAAGAAAACGATAAAAGACGAAGTCAAAAGATCAAGAGTGCAAAAAGAACGGAAGTCCAAGGCCTATTCTGAAGATTTATCGAGGAAAAAGTCTAAAGACGGAAGTTTAATAAAGTCGATGAACTCAAGTCTAATTATAGAAGAAAATTAGAAGACGAGTTCAATTTACATCGACAAATCCCGAGACGACGTCGAGAAAGACAAAGAATTAAAATCGAGTCGAGAAGAAAGAAAGAAAGAAGGAAGCACATGCACCTCCCCATCTCCTATAAATACCCTCCTAATGACACATTAGGAGGGGGTTTTTTTTAGCTAGTTTATTTTTCTTTCTTTAGTTTTCATTTTAGAGACAGAAAGTGTTTAACTTTCTCTCACTAAAACTTCATCTTTTCTTTCTTTCATGTTTAAGCTTTAATTCACTTTTGTAATTTTTGAATCTTTTAATCTACAAGTTAAGTTTTTCTTATTCAATCTTTTTCTACCTTTCTTGATTTTAAATTGTCTTTAATCTGAAATTTTAATATAAAGTGCTTGATTTTGATGTTTTTGTGATTAAGAAGTTTATCTTTTTATTCCTTTCTAAGTCTTACACGGATTAAGCTTTGAGCTATTCATGCTTACTGCCTTATTTAGTGTTTAGCTTATTGTTTTTAGTTTTCTCAAAAAGTTTAGTCTTTTTAAAGTGTCTTTTATAAAGTTTGCGAATTTAGTATTTCAAAATTTGTCAAATTTATGCTTATTGAGTTGTTTAAGTTTCGGTTAAGTGTGCTTATTAGAAGTTCTTGTTGAAGTTTTGGCTTATTTCTCTTATATCAGATTACTTGTGCTCCATCGCAATCATAGGGTTCGTATATTGCGACGCTACATTCCGACAGTTCTTTGTATCGCAATAACCTTGAAGGTTCTACATTGCGATCTAGTGTATTTTCTCCCTTACTCCGATCGTGATTGTGATCGCACATTGCGATCGTATATTGCGACGGGTCTTAAGGTTATTTTAAGACGAAACACTACCAAAATTTAGTTTGCCATATTCCGATAGAATTTGTTCTCTATTATTCCGATACTCAACTTCATTATTCCGACAGAATTCAGGTGTGATATTCCGATAGGTAGTATTGCGATCAATATTGCGATGGTTTAGACATTGTGACAGTTTTCCCATATTCTGATGCTTAATTTGATATTCCGATGGATTTTACTTTGATATTCCGATGGTTTTGCTTTCACTACATTCAGACAGAATTCACTTGTTGCATTCCGATTGTTTAAGTTTTTAAGTTTTTAATCATTTCCAAAAATTTCACGCTTCCCGAAATCTCTGTCTTTACCATGTGTTTTTCTAGTAATTTTTAGTTTAATTTTTAAAGCTTTAATTTTACTCAACGACATTTTCCTATTTGCTTTTAGTTTAAAAATAGATAATCAAACAAACCATTTATTTTTCCACCAAGAACGACTGAGTCGCACTTATTAACGGTAATCAATTCGAAAAGATTGGAACAACGAATTTTCATACGAGGCAAAAGCCTTCTATTAAATGGCGCCGTTGCCGGCTCCTTTCGTTAAGATTAACGGTTTTTAGTGAGAGACGCGTTGGATTTTGGGATCCGTTCATTCGTGAACGTTATTTTCCTTCCTTAAAAATTTTCAAAAAAAATCCATAAAAATTTAAAAAATTTTCAAAAATACAAAAACATTAAAAAATCATAAAAAGCATTCTTTTCCAAAGTTTTGCACCAAAAAGATTTTATTTTTACAAGTACATATATATTCTTTTTTTCTTTGGTTTCTTTCTCTTTTACAGGTGTATGCGTAGTAAATCTTCAACTTATCCAGGGCCCGAGACTCGTGAAGATTTAGATATGGCTGGTGTGCACAACAACAATAACAACCCACCTCTACCCAATTTAAATAATAATAATAACAACAACAACAATGTTCCCCCACCAGACTTACGAACAATGGAGGAGCTTTGTCAGCCAACCATGAACGGACGCGGAGGACCGATTGCGCCGATGCAAATTACGGCTCCTGAATTTCGTTGAAGCATCACATGATCCAGCAAGTTCAAAACGCTTGTCCTTTTCGCGGATTACCCGATGATGATGCCAACAAACACCTCGACAAATTCATTACTGTCACCCAAAGCATGAAACTTCCTGATGTTACTATGGATTTCCTTCGCCTACATCTCTTTCCACACACTTTATCCCACCATGCCGAAAAATGGTTTGATCGTCTTCCCAAAAACTCAATTCATACATGGAATGACATGACTCAACGATTTTTGTCGCGCTACTTCCCACCATCCATGGTCACTAGTCTTCGCAACCAAATCAGTGGATTTACTCAAGAACCTGATGAGTCGCTTTTCGATGCTTGGGAACGTTATAATGTCTTGATCGACCGTTGTCTGAACCATAACATGCTCCCGTTTACTTTGATTGATACCTTCTACAATGGTTTAACTTTTCATGATCGTGATACGATTAATGCTGCCGCTGGCGGTACATTCATGAAGAGAAGATCTGAGGAGTGTAGAGAGCTTATAGAGAACATGACCACTCACCACAAAAATTGGGATTTGTCCGCATCCTCAAGATCAAACCCGAGAGTCAATGTTTCTTCTACTTCAGCAACTCCATATATGACCGAATTCACTCGCATGATGGCCGAAATGAACAAAAGTATTCTACTCGTAGCTACGAATCAACAACAACAAGCTAAAGCTGTAGCAACTTCTTGTGAAATTTGCGGGGATTCTCATTCATACACCGATTGTCCTTACACTCATGACAATCTGGAAAATGTGTATGCCGCCAACGGTAACTTTTCTATGGGAGGCTATCAAGCACGTCCTCAAGGTGACCACAATTTGCTTAGTTATCGTTCGAATAACTTTCTTTCACCACCCGGTTTTCAATCCCATAATAGACCACCACCACCTCAATTGAACAACACACAATACCCACCAAGGAACCAAGGCCAAAGTAGTAACTACCAAGGGAATTCTTCTAATAATCAAAGGAATTATAACTCAAATCAAGGGAATTTTAATAGTCAAAATCAAGGGGCTTTTAATGGGCAAAACAAAGTGTTTCAAAATAACAACTTTAACCAAGGTTTTAATAATAACAATGCTTATCAAAAACAATATCCAAACCAAGGTTTTCAAAATCAAGGGCAAAACATGATTTCCCCTTCAATGGACTTGGTTCTTCAAAAGTTGACTGATAAGTTGAGTGAACATGAGAAAATCATGTCTATTATGCAAGAATCGAGTGATAAGAAGTTTATGCTAATGTTTCAAGCCATTAATCCCCAAGGCCCACCCCAAGGTACTCTCCCTTCTAACACCATGACCAATCCTAGGGCCAACGTTAATGCCATCTCTACTAGGAGCGGTACGATCATCGTTGAACCTTCTTCTTCACCAACTAACCAAGGACCCGAGATTCCTTCTACTTGTGATATACCACCTGTTATGCCTTCGTCTGCACCTTATGTCCCACTGATACCTCAAGTTTATACCACACCTTCGGTTCCAAAACTGGTCCCTCCACCTTCCACTTCTACCCCTCCACCACCCAAGGATGTGACTGAGAATTCTATTCCAAAACCTTCATCTCAACCCAATATACCTTATCCCTCAAGGTTGAGGAAAGAGAAGTTGAAAAACAAGGATGATATTCAGGTTTCTAACTTTCTTAAAATGTTTAAACAACTGAATTTCAACATCTCCTTTGCTGAGGCTCTCGCTCACATGCCTAAATATGCTAAGATGTTTAAGGATCTTTTAAGTGATAAGGAAAAATTGCTCGACATAGCCAATACCCAATTAAATGAGAATTGTTCTGCCGTTCTTTTGAGAAAACTTCCAGTTAAGTTAGGAGATCCCGGTCGTTTCTTGATTCCTTACAACTTCCCCGGGGTAGAGAATTGTATGGCCCTAGCCGATCTAGGTGCTAGTATAAACTTAATGCCATTAAGTGTTTGGAAACAATTATCTTTACCCGAGCTATTCCCCACACGAATGACATTGGAATTAGCTAACCGTACGGTTGCTTATCTGGTGGGGATAGCCGAAGACGTCTTCGTCAGTGTCGACAAACACCTTTCCGGCGGATTTTTTTTTCATTGACTACGAGATGGACCCCTAATAACTAGGTTTTCACTTAGTTATGAAATTTCGTTGTTCCAGGTCTCTTCGAGTTGATTACCGTTAAATAGTGTGACTCAATTGTCTTTTGGAAAACAAGAGAATGGTCTGTTTGATTATCTATAAACTAAAAGCAAATAGTTAAATTGACGTTGAGTAGAATAGAAGCTTTTGAAATTTAAACTACAAATAAAAGTGTGCAATCTTTGGAAATTAAAACTTAAAAACTTGATTAAAATAACTAAGACAAAAGAGCGGGAAAGATTAAATTTGAAAGTCTAAGGAAATTAAAACAACAGCAGATCGCAAAGCGATCGTACCCAATTAGTAAGATGGATCGTGTCCACCGATCGCACTCAATGCGATCACAACAAAGGGATTAGATCGCACTCAGCAGTGCGATGAGTAACGTGATCGTGCTCCTCGATCGCAACCACGATTGCAACAAGTGGATCGTGGTCAGGATCGTGGCCTGATCGTAACCAAACAGATCGCAATCAATGCGATCGTATTCAAGGCCTGTGACACCCCATCGCACCCACGAGATCGTAGTGATTGATCGTGGAGTGTGATCGTACCAGGGAAACAACAACAGATCGCAATCTATGTGATCGAAGCCAAGTGATCGTGACCAAGTAAAACCTTCTAAGATGGAAATGGCGTCCAACAAGTGAATAAGCTTAAACGAATAAGCAGTAACCAAAAAGCACTTAACAACTTAGAATATAGTAGATAAGCACAAATTCGAAACTTTTATGAATACTACACTCGCGACTTAATAAAACGAACATAAAACAATAAATCTTTTAGGAAACTTAAAAGTAAATAAGCCAAAACAATCGAATAAGCCAATAAGCATCAAGAGCTCATAGCTTATACGTTTGAGAGTTTATGTAAGAAAAGAAAAATTAATCTTTTTATCACGAACTCATCAAATCACTCAAACCGTATGGAAATGTAATACTCGGATCAAAGATTAAGGTAAACTGAGAAATTTGGAAAGAGATTAAAGAACTAATACTTAAACTTGAACTTGATTAATGAAATCAAAATACAAAAAGCTTAAACTTGAAAGATTAAAAGAAAGAAAAGATGAAAAACTTAGTGAGAGAAAGTTTGGAACTTTCTCTCTCTAAAAACTAGAAAGGAAAAATAAAGAACTAAATTAGCTAACCACCCTCCTAATGTGATTAGGAGGGTATTTATAGGCTAAGTGGGAAGTGCATGTGTGGTGTGCTTCCTTCTTTCTTTTCTTCTCGAATCGATTTAATTCTTTGTCTTTTCTCGACGTCGTCTCGGGATTTGAACTTGTCTTAATAATTTTATTCTATAATTTAGACGACTTCATTAAACTTCCGTCTTTAGACTTTTTCTTCGATAAATCTTCAGAATAGGTCTTGGACATCCGTTCTTTAAGCACTCTTGATCTCTTGACTTCGTCTTTTCTCGTTTTCTTCGATAAAAGCCCGTGAAAGCCCGTGTTTTCTTCCTTTTTCATCTTTTGGTCCTAAAACACAATAAAAACACAAACCACGCATAATTCCGACTTTTACGACATAAAATACATGTTTTGGTCTTGTTATTATTGGAAATAAGTGGTAAAAGGATAAGTGTTTTGACACTTATTAGATCCCCTACACTTGACCATTGCAATGCCCTCATGCAATGAATTAATTTTAAAGCACGGTTTACATTTTCCATCATAAATAACCCACCTTGGCCTTTATTAAATACTAAACATTTAAAGAAAATTAAAAGATAGAAACAAGTAAAGAAATCAAAGACTTACATTGGGTTTTGGCTGCCATGAACGTTTATAATCTTCAAGTTTTACGTTCCCCATACCAAGCTTAAAAACGAGATCATTGTTATTATAAGTTAGCAGACTAACACGAATTCATGTGGGCCAATTATTTACTTAGACTCCCTTATTCCTAGGTGTATCTCTTATATTTTAATTTTGTCTTGAATGATCACGAGGATGCATTGTTTGACTTATTTTGATAGTTATTTATGTTGAAAATAAAGTGGGACGATTTAATCAATAGTTAGCTAAAGGACAAAATCTTTTAAAACTGCTTCTCGGGACCTCATAAAGTTCATATCTTGGCATAACTTGCTTCACGGTTTGAGACCTTTCTCGGGCCGATATTTGGCAGCGACTTCATACTTCAAATCTTTGAGAGACGTTCTTTAAATTATGGTCTTCTCTTCATAATAGGAATTTCTTCACTTGAAGTTTTTGAGAGATTCTTCATCTTTGGACCACGACTTCTTCATTTTTCTCCAATTTTTATTTTGGACTTTGATATACAACGATCCGCCTCCTTTTAGGACTTGGATCTATTTATCCTCATACCTTGTTAGGGCCTTTTTGGATAGACTTCTCCATGATCTTTTGGGGAGTATTTGCTTTTCGTCGTGTGTCTCGATCCTTCATATTGATTTTTTGATAAATGATTCTTCACATCACTTTTGGATCTTTATCAACAAAATGTAGCCCTCATGCCTTGTTTGGGCCTTTTCGGACTCGCCAATCTTCGCATCCCGCTTCAATAAGTTATGCCTTGGCTATGAACTCTAACTAATACCGAGCAACTTTTAAACGATCTTGGGCTAGAAGCTAAGTAACTTTTCAAATCGTACAACCTTATTTATTGCAGATAAATATATTAGCAAGCGATGGGAGAAGAAGCTCATAATTTACTCACATAAATTCACAAAAGAATACCAAACTTATAATTGACTATCATCTCTCGTTCTCCACAATTTAAAATCTCAAGGAATGAGACTCGTGGATGCTTAGCCAATTAAATCAAAGTTTTGGGTTTTCGAGTCTTCTATAGGATCTTGCAAATTCTTAGACTTTTTCAAGTTTAGAAATTGCATTTTAAAGTTCCCTTGATAAACGACTCTCTAGGGTCAATTATATGAACTTGCGAAAAGTTCTTGTTCTTAACTCGTGAGAGTTAAGACTTTCACGTTTTAAAGTTCCCTATATAAAAGCCTAGCAAAACTTGACTTAAACACGTTAAGGATACTAGTTAGAGTAAACTTAGATAAGTAAACTCGGGTTGAGTCAAATATTCACGACTTTGAAAAATTAAAACCACTTTATTAAATTTTATTTTTGCAAAGAAAGTACATAACGATAACAAGGGAAAACTACAAGGCCAAAATAGATTAAAAATTTTGAAAAATGTCGAAAAATCAAATTTTCCGGTTAAAATGAGGGCAGATTTATGGAAAAGACCACTTACTTCGATAGAAGTCCCCCCTACACTTGATATAATCATTGTCCTCAATGTTTAATCATGTGGGAGTAAACTCCCCTACACTTAGGACATTGTGCACGTTGTTTAAATCTTGCTAAGGGAAGGACAACTATAGTGATTTCAATGTGAACCTATAAGATATGAAATATTGAATCACGACAGTTTAGGATAAACCAGGAAGACGGGTACACGGAATCACGGGTCGTCAAAAGTCATTGAGGTGCTCTTTGAAGCTTGAATCCATGCACAAAGTAAGAAACAAGGCAACTAACACATACAGGGCTCCCCCCTACACTTATTATAAAAACGGTAAAGGATAGATCACGGGTTGCCTCCCGAGAAGCGCTTGTTTTTTGATAACCGAGTTACGAGCCTGACTCGACCCGAAATTAGTTCATGGGAAACGTGGTGAGGGATGGAATCATCTCATGAGAGATGTCCTCACCAAAGTATAGCTTCAAACGCTGGCCATTCACCTTGAAATTAGGCCCATTTGGCTGAGAAAGCTCAATGGTGCCATAAGGAAAGACTTTGGCGACGGTGAATGGACCAGACCAGCGGCTCTTCAACTTGCCAGAGAAGATCTTCAACCGAGAGTTAAAGAGTAAGACTTGATCACCAACGTGGAACTCTCGTTTCTTAATCCTTGCGTCATGGAGGATCTTGGTCTTCTCTTTGTAGATCTGTGAGTTCTCGTAAGCTTCATTCCTCAGTTCATTAAGCTCGTTGAGTTGAATCTTCCGAAGATCACCGACTTTGTTGATGTCGAAGTTAGCCCACTTCAAGGCCCAGTATGCCTTATGTTCCAGCTCGATAGGGAGGTGGCATGCTTTCCCGTACACAAGACGATAAGGTGTGCAACCAATCGGGGTCTTATATGCAGTACGGAAAACCCACAGAGCATCATCTAACTTATCGCCCCACGCGGCACGATGCTCTCCCACAATACGTTCCAGAATTCGCTTCAATCCACGGTTGGAAATCTCGGCTTGACCATTGATTTGAGGAAGATAAGCGGTGGAAAGACAGTGATTGACACCATACTTAGCCATGACTCTTGCAAATTGATCATTGCAAAAATGAGTCCCGCGGTCACTGATTATAGCACGAGGAACACCGAATCGAGCAAACAGCTGCTTCAAAAAGTTCACAACCACCCTCGCATCGTTCGTTGGGAGAGCCTTAGCTTCAACCCATTTAGAAACGTAGTCAACGGCTACGAGGATGTACTTGTTCCCTTTGGATGATGGAAATGGCCCCATAAAGTCGATGCCCCATACATCAAAAATTTCACATTCTTGTATGAAATTTTGAGGCATCTCATCTTTATGTGTGATCTTCCCTTGTCGTTGGCAAGCATCACCATGCTTAACTATTTCATGAGCATCACGATAAATGGTGGGCTGATGAGACTGCTTTTATACATAGTCTCATCTTCCAAATAGGGCTTAAAATGCATTAAATATCATCAAAATACCCATATATATGCTTGTGTTTGTTGCTTGTGTATTTTAGGTACGGATATTGAGAAAATGACAAAAGATCACAAGAATCATTCAAAAACGAACACGGGGAACGAAGCCGCACAATGAACCAAGCCCTAATGAAGACTTTCCCAAGATCAACCCTTGAAGATTTGAAGAATTATGAAGAAAGGTCCTCCAATATGGAAGAATTGACACTTTATACCCTTGTATCCTCATAATTACAAGTTTGGTCCCTAAGTTTGTCAAAATTACAAAAAGGGCCCTCCACTTTGAAGATTTGGCAAGTTTAGCCCCTCAACCCCAAAGCTAAATTGTCAACCAATATCCTCCACAAAGTCAAATATATCATGAAGTCCTTCAAAGTACAAGAAATTACAAGTTTGGTCCTTTGAAAATCTCAAAATTACAAAAAGGACCCTCAACTTTCAACATTTGGCAAAATGATCCCTCATCAAACATGACTTGGCAAACTCAGTCCTCCAAAACATCAATTATACAAGTGAAGACCATTATCCATCATCAAAATGCCAAATCAGCCCTTGAAGAATTCAAAAATGGCAAGAAATACCCCTGAATTTACTTTGTAAAAGTTTTTGGGCCAAAAATGCAAAGTTTCAAAAGTTGACAAGGCTAATATGGGCGTTGATAGCTTTTTAAAGTAAAAAGACAAGAGCAGAAGAGAAGAAGGGTTTAAGTTGGCCAGACACCAAACTTACCTTAACCAACCATGTCATGCCACGTAGCCCACTCAATCTTTTCCACCAATCATACTCTTCCCTGCCTCCACATCAGATCCCACTCACCCCTGATTAGTTAATTAAACAAATATTGGCGCCTTAACACCTTTTTAAATATTAACCACCCCTAAAACGGATTAAACATTGTGTTCATCAGCTCAAGAACACAATTAGGCATTCCTTAATCGTTATGAATTAAAGGCTAATTCTTTCCAGAATTATGATTAAGGGTCTGCTGATGTAACAACCCTAGGTTTTGGATTTGTCACTTGGTCTTACTTTTAAGTTATTTTATGTGTGCTTACTTGAATTGTGTGTTTACGTGTTTATTTTGTGTGAACGAGGTTGGTGTGGTTATTATTTATGAGTATCGAAGTACTCATAAGTAAATCGAGGAACGGTTATTTCTTGTTCATGAGCTCACAATTAGTGACTATGAAATGAAATGGTGATATTTTGGTGTTTACGTATACATATAAGTATTATCGTAATAGTGTATTTTTTTTTAGGATTTACGGTTGAGCATTTAGAGGTCTCGGGTGAGGTAATTATCCATATGAATATTTTTATGGATGGTTTTAAGTCATTTAGGACTTAGTTATAAAGTTTATTTCAAAATTTGAGATTTTTTTTAAAAGTGTATATTTTACGTCTTTTACGGTAATCGCGTAAAAACTGACTAGTTTTACGGTTTTGAGGTTTTGGAGGCTTTAGGAGCTGAAATAAATTAAGGAAAATTAAGGTAATATTATTAATACATATATTAATAATATAAAGGAAAAAAAACGAATTTTAAGGGTGCATAGTCGGTTTTGGACGCAGAAAAGAAGGGAAAAAGGGAAAAAGAGGAAAAAAAGGAAAGTGGGCTGATTTTTGGACTAGGATTTTATGTACACCCTATATATTGTTTTTAATCACAATCAAAATTCACTATTATTCCCTGGAGATTAAAAAAATTCGTGGGTTTTCATGAGGGTTTTTAGGGTTCTTCATAATTTTGGGGGTTTTCATAAATCAAAGGTAAACCTTCATAACCCTTTTTAATTTAATTGTTTGTGTTTAATTAATCATTCTTATGATGGATTAGGGTTAGGGTTTTTATAAAATCAGTAAAATAATGATGTGATAATCATAATATGATGATCATATAATCTAGGGCTTGTATTAGATGGGGTTATGGGTAATTAATTTGTTCAATTTGTTTAAACCCGTTTTTAAAAACTGGGCAGATTTTTGATTCAATTGTTTTGATCATATCGGGAGTTCTATAAACTCTTATTTTAAGATCCAAGTACCCCTGGAAAGTTATTTGAAGTGGCTTTCCAATGCAAGAAACGAGAACTAAATTGGAGGTCGGGAAGAGGGTCAAAAACAGGTTACAACAGTCAGAGGTCAAAACAGTTTTGAATTCAGCCTGTTTTCTTTTTAAGTTTTGGGTTGTTTGGGGTACTTAGGGTTGCATTGGGATCTTCTCACAAACGTTAGAGATGGTTTATATGCTGTAGTAAGTATCTGCACTTGGGCTAAGGTTTTGGTTTAGGGTAAGACCCCTTAATGGTAACAAACTTTTAGTACGTTTAAAATCAGGAAATCTGGAATGACAAAAGTATATATATGTATATCGGGGTCTTAACAGTAGCTTTAAGGTTAGGGAAAGTGGGAGGTGTCAGCCAACATATGTAAGGGTATGAATATTCTATTTACAGAAACCATGGGTATGCTTAAGTGGACGTTTGACTTAAAGTTTTGAGACTTAAAAACTAGGACTGTTTTGTGTAAAATATGAACGGGATAGTTATTAAACTTAACCAAGTTAAGGACTTGTTAAGGAAGGGTAATGGGGTGATTAGAGCTTGTAAATGAGGTAAATATGTGGGAATAGGCTAGATGTCCATCATAGGTTAATGAGCCATCTTAGTGATTGGTTCGTTTATTAATTGCGTGTTTTTGGTTTGTTAGTTTGTTGCTAATGCAAGGACTTGTGAAGAAGCTATCAGGTGAGTTTCATAGTCCCTTGTTTACTATTGTTTTTGACTTCCAGATGGGATGGAAGAGACACTGTGTTGAATTATTTTCTAAATTAATGTTGTGAATGTTTTAAGGTTTTAGATGGACTTGTGTGTACATTTATGTGATTAACTGCTATGTGATTCTTCTTTGTGTGTGATCTGGATTGGAAAGGTGCATAGGTGTATGGGCGCCTATGGGACCTATGGTTAATGATAAGGCGTGATGCCTTGGAAATTGTGATTGTTGGTAAGGCGTGATGCCTTGGAAATTGTGATTGTTGGTAAGGCGTGATGCCTTTGAAATTGTGATTGTTGGTAAGGCGTGACGCCTTGGAAATTGTGATTGTTGGTAAGGCGTGATGCCTTGGAATTGTAATGATTGATTGAACTTGAATGCTAGTTGTTAGTACATGATTGTAGCGCATTGTCCATATGTTTATTGGTTTATGGTTTTCACAGCTTATGACTTGTCTTGTGTTGGAGTCTAAACCTATGACTCTCACCAACTTTATGTTGACGTGTTTTAGTGTCTCTTTCAGGTGATACTATGGTTAAGCATGAGAACATAAGTGGCTAGGATTGGAGAAGCTTAGGAATGCATATAGAAGGAGAATCCCCATTTCCTTCTTAGTTTTTTTTTATTGTTCATTTTAATAAGTGAAACTATTGGCACCTATATGTTTGTTTGTTTGTGTTATTTGTTTGTCTTGGGTAAGAGGTAGGACTGTTACCTACTTACCTAGACTCCTGCATTGTTGAGATATTGTCATGAGATTTGTGTCACCATTTTATGACATTTCTTATATCATTTAGTTATCTCTATAGACACGCTATTTTTGTGATGATATCCATACGTTGTGCCCCATATTCCGCCATGGTGGGGTGTGACAGCTAATCACATCCCAACCTTAAAACATGCCACATCATCATCCCTTTTGTCACATGCTACCTCCCCTGCCCCACCCTTCACGTCCAAACAAAAACAAACCAGCAATCCAACGTTGGAAAATTGTGCTTACTTTCTAAGCTTCATACACACCTTTGGATCAACTTTGCACTTGCCAGCTCTTACATAACTCCAAAAAACGTCACATGATTCTCCAAAGAAGACAAAACATCAAGGGCATTTTTGGGCTTCTACAAGTTAGGGTTTTAAGTTTTTAGGTTTAAGCTGACCATGTACACCCTCTATATAAAGGGTATAGGGTCCAACATAGACGTTTGCTTTTGGTTTTTCCTTTGTTCAAACACTTGTAAATCCCTTTTCAGTTTAATGAATTTGAGTTAAGTGTTTTGAAGAAAGACCAAGTGTCATCTTATTTCTGCTTGTTATTGTTTATTGCTTACTGAATTTGAAGTTTAAAACATGTTTTCAAAAGAGGAGTGTGCAAAAGTTTGCACATTTTCTCATTTTCTTGATATTTTGCTAAGTTCTTGTTTCTATCTTGGAATTCTTGGGTTATAGGGCTGATCATAGCATCCTAATTGTGTTGATTAAGGTGTGGTGAGGCTTATAACTTGGGGATAATCAAGTGTGGGGTAACAAGGTTGCATTAATCAAGATTTTTCAAGTTTCTGATTTTTTTACTTGTGCTTCTAACTTTGTTGATTCTTAGCAGACTTTATTGTCGAAGCTTATGCTTGTTCTCGCTAGCACATAAGCTCAAAATTCGTAGGTGTGGATGTACATCCATGAGGTTTGCATACTTAATCCTAAAATCTGCTTAAATCTTGATTTTTGGTGATATTTGTATGTGGCTTGTGTTCTTGTGAATTTTGTGGCTTGTTCTTACTTGAATCTGTTAATCTTACTTGTTATTGTGATAATTGATGCTTGGGTGGCCTTAAAACTCACTTTGCCTTTGAAAAATTTGATTTTGAAAAGATTAAGGGGTGTTTGGGACTATTTGTTTGTGCTTGTAACTTGATATTGTGTTGTTGGATTGTGTTGTTTATGCTTGGTATCTGATATATACCTTGTTGAGAGTGTTTTGCTGCAAGTTTTTGGGTTTGAAACTTCAAATCAAACAATTTGCTATAACTTGGTGAATTTGACTGTTTTTGACCTAAGATTTTGGTGAAATCTAGTATTTGTGCATGCTTAGGGTTGAAAGTTGTTAGAACATCATTATTATAACTTATTGAATAGATATTGAGTGTTGAATCTTGCTTATTGGTCAAATACATCAGCAAAGTAGAAAACTGCATGTGTTAGTGTTCATCAGTAACTTTCATTGGCTTGAATCTTGCTTAATTCTTTGAACCATTGCATGAAACCTGTTTAGACTTTCTTATTGGAGTTTATAATATCTTGTGTATGCATTTGGTTGAATTTGGCTGGCTGATTATTGCTAAAACTGCTTATTTGTGCTCAACTGCTTAAGTGTTCATGTCTGTATCATATCTGGTGATTGATTGATTAAATTGTATCAATTGGGTGTTTGTGATTGTGTTATTTTGATTGTTATTGACTCCTTTTGATCCAAAGATCATTTGGGTGCCTTTGTGTAATCTGAATCTCCAAAACAGCCACTAAAGACAAAAAGTCAAACAAGTCAAGCAGTGGGAAAAGTTCCCACTGCTCAACACCCAAAACTAGCCCCTGCTAGTGTAATTTTGAACTCGGCTTATCAATAAGCTATTCTAGCTTATCCAGACTTGCAACAACTTATTGTTTGTGATAGGTCTTCATTATTTGACCCATTTAAGTAGACTGGAGCTTATTGGACTTTGACTTTGACTTTTTACTAGAAAACCAACTTATTTGACTTTTACATAAGTGCTTATTTGCTTTTTCCAGCTTATTGAGTCAGCTTATTTGAAAACTCTTTGTTGATTTTGCTTAATTAAGTCATTTCAAAGCTTTTGAAACTTGAATCAGCACTTGGGGTGGCCTAGAACTCAAAAACGACTATTTTGTCGTTTTCTGTAGATTGCTTATTGCATTTTCAGGCTTATTACTTGGGCTTATTTCAAATTTCTTTTTGCAGAAGTCTTATTTAGGTCAAAAGAAGCTTGTGGGTCAAATTTTAGCTTATGGCATTGGCTTATAGCTTAATGGGCCAAAAAGCCCATTAAGAATAAGCTGCTTGGTATAAGCTAGCTTATTTCACACTTTCAGCTTTTGGGCCTTTGGAAAAAGTTGTTTAAAATCAAATTTTGAGTCAACCTGTGCTTTTTGGGCTTATTTTGAACACTTTTTGTTAATTGGGCCCAAATTTGGCCCAATAGTGTACTGTTTTGGGTTTAGCCCATTTTCGAGGCCCAATAGGGGTATTTAGGTAATTTCACTTTCATTTCTGAGTTATTTAGGTTAAATTAAGCTAGTTTGAAAGTTTTTAGAATTTTTTATGATTTTTGGATTTTTAATATTATTTTAATATTATTTTATTATTAAAAATTAAAAGTCTGATTTCCTAAGTTTTTATATTTTTCCTAGGTTCTAAACACTTAATTAGGATTTTTGCAACTTTCCAAATATTTTTAGAGTCTTTTAATTATTTTCTAGAATTAATTTAAGTTTTAATTGATTTTAGTAGTTTTTAATTGTTTAAAAATAGTTTTTAGTGGTTTTAAAATTTTGAAAAATACTTTTTAGCTTAATTAGAGTATTTTGAGGTTTACAAACTTAAAAATCTTGTTTAGGGCTTTTTAATAATAATTTTGATTTTTAGGGCTTTAATTAGCATTAAAACGTCACTATCTAATTAATTAAAAGGTTTTGGCAAGTTTGGATTTTTTGTAAACTCTTAGAATATTATTGTGGATTTTTGGTAATTTTTAGGAATTTTTAGGTTAAAATTTTAATTTTAGCACCTTTTACGGTTTTACGTGTATACCTTTTTCGACTTAGTTTAATTCGTCTTCATAACTGTCATTCTCTTCCTATCCCACTTCTATTTTCTTTTTCTCAATATAATCACAAAGATAATCAATTCATTACACACACACTAGCCTCCTTGAGAACGAACTCATTCTAGGGTCATTTACACACGGTTTTCCTAAATCGTCGTGCTTACCCTATTTGTTGCTCTTTTCCTAAAGGGTATACAAAAATACAACCATCATTTTGGCGCCGCTGCCGGGGAGGCGTGTTGTGTTTTGATTGGAATTGTTGTTTTTATATACTAACCATAATTAGTATTTGTATTAGTAGCACTCTATTATAATACGTATTATCGGTTTTTGGTTTTTGTGTGAATACTATTACTATAGTGTATACGTAGAACAATAAATTCACAAGTACTCCAAATACGTGAGAAATCACAACCTTGACTTGGGAGGTCATTACCCAATCATTGTATTCGAATCTCAAACCAAAGAAAAAGGCAAAAATAGATAAATACTTTCGTGAAGCTCAATCTTGAAAAATACAAACTATAAGGTGGGTATAAGGCGGATATTATAAAATATATCCTAAGGAAAAAGGCTCTTAAGTGCTTCGCGCTGCCTCGTTTCCCCGCTTGCTTGTGAGTATTTGATTGTGAGAGCTAATCGAGGGTTTTGCCGCCCAAAGTATTACTAAGTATCATATATATTTTCTTGGTTTCCATTGATTAAACCCTCTTGAACGTTTTGGTGTTCCACCAACGTTCTAAAGTCATCGAAGGCGTTCACTTCACGTGATCGTTTTCATTCCTTGAGGCTTCTTTAATCGAGAGATTTGATTAACGAGGAGATTTGTAGATTTGTGTCTACTTAATACATTCACCAAACTCCAAAAAGGTTAATACAATCAAAAACCACAAAGAAATTGAAAAATACAAAACACCAAAAAGAATCTTCTTTGCTCGTCCCCTCGTTGTACGTGACGTTTATGCTAACTCGTAATCAAGCAAGACGTGCACGTAAACGAAAGAACAAAACTCCCACTCCAAATCATTCTAGTGAGGAGTCTCCCATTGACGAACCCATTGTAAGAGAAGCACCAACCATGGCAAATCGAACTATGATGGAGTTACTTCAAGCACCCACCGAGGGTTATGGAGAGGCTATTGTGATTCCCGCTATCCTTGCGGAGAATTTTGAGGTGAAAACAGGTTGGTTGTCGATGATTCAAAACAACAAATTCCATGGTGATGAGAAGGACAATCCACACAACCATATCCGCCAATTCAATCGTCTTACCGCCACTTGCAAGTTTAAGGATGTCTCGAATGACTCGATTAAGATGATGCTTTTTACGTATTCCTTAGCGGGGCCCACTAAAATTTGGTTAGAGAAAGAGCCACCCAATTCTATATTGACGTGGAAGGATCTCGTGTCTAAGTTTGTGAACCAATTTTTTCCGCCCTCTAAGACTACGCATTTGAAAAACGAGATTTCAAAGTTTTCACAAGAGTTTAATGAAAGTTTTTCAACGGCTTGGAATAGGTTTAAGGAAATGTTACATGAATGTCCTCATCACGGTTTTTCCGACTTGCATCAAATTGACACGTTTTACAATGGACTTAATGATCATGAAAGAGATTATTTGAATGCCGTCACGGGTGGTAATTTTTTGTGTAAAACGGTTGAGGAAGCTTTGGTGATAATTGAGAATAGATCTAAGGTGTATAGTCCTCGTAGCACGTCTAGTGTTCGTAAGGCTTCGTCTTCGGCTTCACCTTCTTTGTCTACTACCATCGATGCTTGCCAAATTGAGGCAAACTTGGAAAACAAGATTTTTGATAAGTTAAAAGGACTTTTGATTGAGTTTAAAGTTGGTGAACAAAGTGCTCCCGCTACGGCTAAAGCGGTTGAGGTTTCATGCATGTATTGTGGTGGAGGTCATGGTTTCTCCGAGTGCATTACCAACGGTGGTAACACTTCGAGTGCCTTCGCGGCCACGGGAAATTACAACCAAAACGGTCAAGTTTCCCGCTCAAATCAAATGACTCCACCGGGTTTTGGTTCAAATCAAAATGCTAACAACAACTATCGCAACAATCAAGTTGGTTTCAAAAACAATTACAACAAGGGAAACTATGGGAATCAAGGGGCTAATAATCAAGTTTCAAACAAGAATCAAAATGATTTTCAAAATAACAACAAAGGTTTGCAAACATTGAAAGATCTTCCAAGTGAGTTTGTTGAATACGCTAGTGGGAATGATGCTAGGTTTGACAATATTCAAAGAGAAATCATTAGCCTAAGATCCGAGTTTAAGAACGACTTGAAGAAAGAGTTGAAAAATGAGTTAGCTAATGAACTTAAAATCCACACCAACAAGATGGAAGGAAATATCACTAGGTGGCAACAAAACCAACAAAAAATGGAACAAGGGCAACATGAGATTAAACAAGAAATGATTAAAGCCGAGAAGAGGCAATCCGTGTTTGAAGATAAAATATCGTCTATGTTTGAGGCAATAATGTGTAAACCGTCTTCGAGTAGTCTTCCTAGCAACACCGTATCCAACCCTAAGGGTGAGATGAAAGTGATTACCACACGTAGTGGTAAGACACTTAAGGAACCGACTCCTCAACCAATTGCTCCTACGGAGGAAGCAATTGAGGAAGAACCCGAGGTGGTGGTCCAAAAGGAGCATGTCCCAATCCCACGAAGTACCGCTCATGCCACACCTACGGTTGACCCATTACCATCATTGGAACCCGAGATTCCAAAGGCTATGCCTACTATGCCTCAACCCACACCACCTTTTCCCTATCCATCGAGACTTAGGAAGGAGAAACGCCAAGAGCGCGACAATTACCAATTTGAGCTTTTTATAAAAATGTTTCGTGATTTGCACCTTAATGTGAGTTTCGCCGATGCTTTGGTCATGATGCCTCGATTTGCCGCTAACTTTAAGAGTATGTTGAACAACAAGGAGAAATTTCACCAATTGTCTAGTTGTTCGTCGGTTTATCTTAATCGCATACCTCAAAAAGTCGGTGATCCCGGTAAATTCTTGATTCCTTGTGCAATCCAAGATATGGAGGAATGCTTCGCCTTGGCTGATCTTGGTGCTAGCATTAACTTGATGCCACTTGCAATCTTCAAGTCGCTCAATCTTCCTAATCTTACTCCTTCACTAATGTCTATCGAGTTGGCCAACCATTCCACGATTCCCGCATGTGGTTTGGTGGAAGACGTTTTTGTGAAAGTGGGGAAGTTCTACTATCCCGTAGACTTTATCGTTGTTGATATCCCCACGGATCCTCAAGTTCCTCTCATTTTAGGTCGTTCGTTTTTAGATACGTCTATGGCTTTGATCGATGTTCATGCTAGAAAGATCACCTTACATTTCAACGACGAGGAACTTGTTATAAACGCAACTCAAAACTCTCAAATTTCTCATGTTTATTTCGTTGCAACCATAAACCTCGTTGATATGATCGACGCGGTTTGCGAGGAATTTTCACAAGAAGTTCTAGGTTTTGGTGATGAAGAAACTAGTGGCAATCCCACTATGTTAGATCCAATTCTTGATAATTCGACACCAACCTTCACTCCATTTGAAGGTGGTGGTTTTACGTTGGAAGAATTTGATGTTCCACGTACTTGTGAAGAAGACCTCGACAACGATGAGGACTTCTCGATTATCAAGGATTTTCTTAACGATTTCCCATTTCCTCCACCCGAGGAGGTTATGAGTATCGAGCCCAAATCTTCACTTGAGGAACCACCTATTCTCGAGTTGAAGATTTACCTCCTCATCTCGAATATGTCTATTTGGAGGAGGACGACAAGTTGCCGGTTATAATTGCGAAGGAACTTTCGAATGATGAAAAAACCGCACTTGTCGATGTTCTAAAGGATCACAAAGGGGCAATTGCGTGGAAGTTATCCGACATTAACGGAATCGATCCCAAGTTTTATACCCACAAAATCTTAATGGAGGAGGATTACAAGCCCGCAATCCAAAGTCAAAGGAGGGTGAACCCCAAAATTCACGACGTCATCAAAAAGGAGGTCCTTAAACTCCTTGACGCGGGAATGATTTACCCTATTTCCGATAGCCCTTGGGTGAGTCCTATTCATTGTGTCCCTAAAAAGGGAGGGATGACCGTTGTGCCGAACGATGCCAACGAGTTAATTCCCACTAGACTCGTGACCGGATGGAGAGTGTGCATTGACTATCAAAAGTTGAATGAAGCCACTCGAAAAGACCATTTTCCCTTGCCCTTCATGGACCAAATGTTGGAGCGTCTTGCGGGAAACGATTTCTATTGCTTTTTAGATGGTTTTTCCGGTTACTTCCAAATTCCCATCGATCCTCGTGATCAAGAAAAAACTACGTTTACGTGTCCATATAGAACGTTTGTCTATCGTAGAATGCCATTCGGACTTTGTAATGCACCGGGAACCTTTCAAAGGTGCATGATGGCTATTTTTCATGACATGATCGAGAAGACGATGGAAGTCTTCATGGATGACTTTTCTGTGTTTGGTAATTCGTTCACTTTGTGTTTGTCGAACCTTGAGAGAATGTTGAAACGTTGTGAGGAAACCAACCTTGTGCTCAATTGGGAAAAATGTCATTTTATGGTTAGGAGTGGAATCGTCTTAGGGCACAAGGTCTCGAAAGCGGGGATTGAGGTAGATCAAGCTAAGGTAGACGTCATCGCCAAATTACCTCATCCCAAAACCGTTAAGGGAGTTAGGAGTTTCCTAGGCCACGCGGGCTTTTATCGTCGATTCATCAAGGATTTTTCAAAGATCTCTCGACCTATTACACATCTTCTTGAAAAAGAAGCACGTTTTGTCTTTGACGAAGATTGTGTACGAGCCTTTGAAATCATTAAGAGGAAACTTACCGAAGCTCCCATTCTTGTTGCTCCCAATTGGAACCTCCCCTTTGAGCTCATGTGTGATGCTAGTGACTACGCTATTGGGGCCGTTTTGGGGCAACGTCATTGATAGGTGTGTAAACACCCATCCTTCTTCCACTTATTTCTTACTAAAACAAGGCCAAAACACGTATTAAATATCATTTGTTTGGAATTATGCGTGGTTTTTGTGTTTATTGTGTTTTCAGAGCCAATCGGATGAATATTGAAGAAAACATGGGATTGCACGGGTTTTATCGAAGAAAAAGACTCAAGACGAAGTCTATTGTCCAAGAGATGCAAAAGATTTGAAGTCACTGGGCCTATTTGAAGATTTATCGAAGAAAAGGACCAAAGATGGAAGATTTACATAAGTCGAAGAAACTCAAGTCTATTAAACGAAGAAATTAAAAGACGAGTTGAATTTAATCGACGACAAATCCCGAATCAGAATCGAAAACGTCAACTTTTCTGAAAAGACGAGAAGTCAAGAAGAAAGGGAGAAAGCCCAATCACCAACCAAAGGGAACACCTATATAAGGAATTCCCCTCACACTTTTCATTCAGTTTTTCATTATTCCATCTTTTTCTCCCTTTCTGTTCGTAGGTTTCACCAACACCACTAGGGTGTTTGGTGATTTTGATTTTCATTTTTCCAATCTTGTTGTTTAATCTTGTCTTTTGTTGTTCAACATTAATCAATCAATACAATCCTTTCATTTCATCTTGTTCATCTTAATCTTTTTGATTCCAAGTCTTAAAGTTTATTTTGTTGACTTTGATCTTTAAAAGTTAATGGGTTTTAAGTTGTTATTGATGGGATTTGTTGTTTATGGTTAGTATATGATTCGTGGTTAGTTTTACTTAAGTTTGGGTTAAAAACTTGGTGAATTTTGGATTGGAAACGTGTTCCCCTGTTTTTTCTGCTGCTGTTCTTGAGTATTTCCCAGGTTCCGAATGAACAAAAACTTCCGCATGAAGCATCTTAGTTAAAAAGTTCCGAATGAATTTTCTTTTCAAAAGTTCCGAATGAGTTTTAAAAGTTCCGAATGAATTTTCTTTTCAAAAGTTCCGAGTGAAGTTCCGGGTGAAAGTTCCGAATCAACTTCCGAGCCAAACTTCCGGACGAAAACTTCCGAGCAAAAGTTCCGAACCAAGTTCCGGATAAACTTCCGAACGAAAGTTCCGGATAAACTTCCGAGCGAAAGTTCCGGACTAACTTCCGAACCAACTTCCGGATCAAAGTTCCGACCAAAGTTCCGAATCAAATCTTCCGAGTAAAGTTCCGAACGAAGTTCCGGATCAAAAGTTCCGAACCAAGTTCCGAGTGAACTTCCAAATCAAGGTCAACTTCCGAATCAATTTTCTTTTGAGCAATTTTAAGTGATACTTACTTTTCTTCATTTTATATTTATATTTTAATTTTAATTCTAGTTTTATTAATTGTTATTAAATTAATTGCTTTTGATTTAAGTTTTCATGTTAATGCATTTAAACCTTTTAGTAGATTAGAAAACCAACCCCCCTTTTTAGTAACCAAGAACAATCATTCCACTTAGAACCGAGATCAATTCGAGAGGATACCGAGAATCGAACTTTCAACTAGCAAAATCTCAGTATCAAATGGCGCCGCTGCCGGCTCTTCTCGTTAAGATCAACAGTTTTTTGTGAGAACTTGGATTTTGGGATCCGTTCCCCGGGAACGTTACTTTTTCATAAAATTTTCAAAAAATCCTAAAAAATATAAAATTTTCAAAAATACAAAAAAAAATTAAAAAAGCATAAAAACCAAAAATATTTTTGCTTTGTTTTTGCCTTGTTAGTTCTTTTGCAGGTGCATGCGTACACGATCAACGTCTTATCAAGAGCCCGAGCCTCTCGAAGACTTAGACATGGCCGGTGTACAAAACAACAACAATAACCCACCTCAAAACAATAATAATAACAACAACAATCCACCTTTCAACAACAATAATAACAACAACAATGAGCCTCTACCGGATAATCGCCCGATGATTGAACTTCTGCAAGCACATGTAGATGGTAACAATGATCCAATTGTCATACTCGCGATTGCAGCCAACAATTTTGAGCTCAAATCCGGTTTTATCCAGATGGTCTCTGCTCAACCATTCTTGGGGCGTACCATTGATGATCCGCATGACCACATTAAGAGATTCCTACAACTCACAAATACGGTCAAATTCAATGGTGTTCCACAAGAGGTAATCCGTTTACAACTTTTTCCCTTTTCTTTAGAGGGACAAGCCCGGCATTGGCTTGCTAAGGAACCGCCACAGAGTATTCTTTCGTGGACGGATTTGGAGACCAAGTTTATCAACTTCTTTTTCCCACCCTCTCGTACTACCGCTTTGGGGAATGAAATTATCAATTTTGAACAAAAGTACGATGAGTCGTTTAGTGAATCTTGGGACCGTTTCAAAGATCTTTTAAGAAAATGCCCACAACATGGTTTTACCAAAGTGCACCAAATTAACACTTTTTATAATGGTTTAAGCATGAATGACCAAGATTCACTAAACAGTGCCTCGGGGGGTAATCTTTTGGCTAAGACTTCCAATGTTGCTTGGGATATCAATGAGAATAAGTCTCGTGTGCAAACCAAGAGTGTTCGGACCAATGTCGCTAGTGCTAGTACTAGTGACAGCGACAAGCGACTTGACAAAATCACTGCGCTTCTTGAATTGCTTGCTACCCAAACCGCCAGCAACACCAACAGCATCAACGCTAGAAACGCTAAAGACGCTCAAGTCAATGCTGTTAGCCAACCATGCGAGATATGCGGGGGTCCTCACTCTTACACCACTTGTACTGCCACACAAGACTACCCTTCTGAAAATGTGAATGCAGCTTATGGCACCTATCCTCAACCCGCTTATCCAGCTCGTCCTCAAGGTGATCGTAACTTGCTTAGCTACCGCTCCAACAACTATCTCTCACCACCCGGTTTTCCTCCAAACAACCCAAACCAACAACAACAACCTCGTACACCATACATACCACCTCACAAACAGCAACAACCACCTCAGCAAAACAACCAAGTTTACCAGCAACCTGCTTATCAACCACCCGCATACAATGCTCCTCCCAACCAACCCACCGCTTTACACCAAGAAGTGGAAACCTATATGAGAACTAACGATGTGATCGTGGGAAATCTTCAGCGGGAAGTGCTCAACTTGAAAGCAGACCTGGTGAAACAAGGGAACGATCTGAGAGCTGACATGAGAAACACTATGGATAGTCAAACGAATGACTTAAAGAACATGATGGCTAGTTTCTTCCAAGGTAATCAACCCTCTTCTTCGGGTACTCTTCCGAGTAACACCGTTGCGAATCCAAGAGGGGAGATGAAAGCAATCACTACTCGCAGTGGCAAAGGTACCAAGGAACCCGAGCTTCCTATACCTCCACCGGTGGTTGTGACTAAGGAGAATGAGTCACCTGCTCCTATTCCTCATCCTTCTCCATCCCCAATTTCTCCACCTCTTACTTCTACCCCTCCTCCTCCCAAGGATGTGAGTGATCCTATTCTCCCAAAGCCTTCCTCTTCTTCCAATATACCTTATCCATCTAGGTTGAGGAAAGAGAAGCTCAAAAGCAAGGACGATATTCAGGTTTCAAACTTTCTTAAAATGTTCATACAATTGAATTTCAACGTCTCCTTCGCTGAGGCTCTCGCTCACATGCCTAAGTACGCAAAAATGTTTAAAGATCTTTTGAGTGACAAGGAAAAGCTTCTTGATATTGCTAACACCCAACTTAATGAGAATTGCTCTGCAGTGCTCTTAAGGAAAATGCCAACCAAGCTTGGTGATCCGGGTCATTTCTTAATCCCTTGCAACTTCCCGGGAGTAGAGAATTGCATGGCTCTAGCCGATCTAGGTGCCAGTAATAATCTAATGCCTCTAAGCGTTTGGAAGCAATTATCTCTCCCTGAGTTAGTCCCCACCAAAATGACTTTGGAATTAGCTAACCGTACGGTTGCTTATCCAGTGGGGATAGCCGAAGACGTCTTTGTAGGAGTCGACAAATTCACTTTTCCTGCCGATTTCGTCGTCGTCGACTACGAGATGGACCCTCGTGTTCCCTTGATCGTGGGTCGTCCATTCCTGAGGACCGGTCGCACTCTCATCGATGTTGAAGCCGGTGAGCTTATCATGAGAGTGGGTGACGATAAAATCGTCTTCAACATGGGAAAGTTGTCTAAACAACCTTATTCATACAAGAGTGTTAATTGTATTGACGTTCTGGATGAGGCTTGTGAAGAACACTTTAATGATGCTTGTAAAAATATTCCTACCTCTCTTCCCAATGTTGAAACCGTTTCCTCTATTGATTCATCACTGTCTCTATTTGGAGAAAGTGATTTGTTTTGGAACGATCTTGAAGCCACCATGGGAGATGTGAACTTAGCTAATGATGATTCTCCCACCGATGGGGATGAAGACATGCATTTCTTTGAAAACCTTCTCAACGAAGACAATCTTTCTCCACCATCTCCCACGGTTATTGCTATCGATACTCCGACTTTGAAAACGCCTCCCATCGAAAATCCTCCGGATTTAGAACTTAAGGAGTTGCCGCCTCATCTCGAGTACGTGTTTCTTGAAGAAGAGAAGAAGTCGCCCGTCATTCTCGCGAAGGACTTGAAAGATGAAGAGAAAAATCGCCTCATCGCCGTGCTTAAAGATCATAAGAAGGCAATTGCTTGGAAAATTTCCGATATCCGTGGAATTGATCCAAACTTTTGTACTCACAAAATTCTCATGGAAGATGACTTTAAACCCGCAATCCAGAGCCAAAGAAGGGTTAATCCTAAAATTCATGACGTCATCAAACAAGAGGTTATCAAACTTCTAGATGCCGGCTTGATCTACCCTATTTCGGATTCGCCGTAGGTAAGTCCCGTCCATTGTGTGCCTAAGAAGGGCGGAATAACCGTTGTTCCCAATGAACACAACGAGTTGATTCCCACTCGTCTCGTTACTGGGTGGAGAGTTTGTATTGATTATCGTAAGCTCAATGATGCCACAAGAAAAGACCAATTTCCTCTTCCTTTCATGGATCAAATGCTCGAGCGTCTTGCGGGTAATGATTTACTGCTTCTTAGACGGTTTCTCTGGGTATTTTCAAATTCCCATCGATCCCAAGGACCAAGAAAAGACCACATTCACTTGTCCCTATGGAACATTTGCTTACAAACGCATGCCTTTTGGTTTATGCAATGCTCCTGGGACATTCCAAAGGTGTATGATGGCTATCTTCCATGACATGGTGGAAAACACTATGGAAGTATTCATGGATGATTTCTCGGTTTATGGCAATTCTTTATCTGCTTGCCTTGCCAATTTAGAACGTATGCTTAAACGGTGTGAAGACACTCGCCTTGTTCTTAATTGGGAAAAATGCCATTTCATGGTAAAAGAGGGCATCGTGCTAGGACACAAGATCTCCAAAGCCGGTCTTGAAGTAGACCGTGCTAAAGTCGATGTTATCGCTAAGTTTCCTCCACCTTCAACCGTGAACGGTGTGAGAAGTTTTTTGGGTCATGCGGGCTTCTACCGTCGATTCATCAAAGATTTTTCTCAAATCGCTCGCCCGATGACCCACCTCTTGGAAAAAGATACTCCTTTTATCTTTTCCAAAGAGTGTCTTGAAGCCTTCAACTCGCTTAAGGATAAGCTAACTAAGGCACCCGTCTTGGTTACCCCTAATTGGGAGCTTCCCTTTGAGTTGATGTGCGATGCTAGTGACTTTGCTATTGGTGCGGTTTTGGTCCAAAGAGTGAATAAACACTTCCAACCAATCCACTATGCTAGCAAGACAATGACGGGGGCACAATTGCATTATACGACAACCGAAAAAGAGCTTTTAGCTGTTGTCTATGCCTTTGAAAAATTTCGCCCCTATCTTGTCCTTTCCACCACAATCGTTTACACCGATCTTTCCGCGTTGAAGTACTTGTTAACAAAGCAAGATTCCAAACCAAGACTTCTTCGCTGGGTTTTGCTACTCCAAGAATTTAAAATCGAAATTCACGATAAGAAAGGAGCTGAAAACCTAGCCGCGGATCATCTCAGTAGACTTGAGGATCCTTACCAAGGGGATCATCCAAACAAAGAAATCAATGATTCTTTCCCCCTGGAGACCTTAATGTCTATCAACTCGACTGCTGATGAAACCCCGTGGTTTGCGGACATTGCAAACTACTTGGCGGGTGGAATTCTCAAGGAAGGGTTAACATCCCAACAATAGAAAAAGTTCTTCAACGACATTAAGACTTACTTTTGGGACGACCCTTACCTATTCAAACAATGTGCCGACTTGATTATTCGCCGATGTGTTGATGGACCGGCAGCTTTGGAAATCCTTGACGCTTGCCACAAAGGACCCACCGGTGGTCACTTTGGTCCCAACTACACCGCCAAAAAAGTGTTTGACTCGGGATTTTATTGGCCCACCATATATCGTGACGATCACAATATGGTTAAACGTTGTGATGCTTGCCAAAAACAAGGCAAGATCACACATAAAGACGAAATGCCTCAGAATTTCATTCAAGAATGTGAAATCTTTGATGTTTGGGGTATCGACTTTATGGGGCCATTCCCTTCTTCTAAAGGAAACAAATACATGCTTGTAGCCGTTGACTACGTCTCCAAATGGGTTGAAGCCAAAGCTTTACCCACTAATGACGCAAGGGTGGTTTGTAACTTTTTAAAATCGTTATTCGCTAGATTCGGTGTGCCTCGTGCCATTATTAGTGATCGTGGGACTCATTTTTGCAATGACCAATTCGCAAGAGTCATGGCTAAGTACGGTTTAAATCATCGTCTTTCCACCGCCTACCACCCACAAACTAATGGCCAGGCTGAAATATCTAACCGAGGATTAAAGCGAATTCTGGAAAGAACTGTGGGAGAGCATCGTGCCTCATGGGCTGATAAACTTGATGATGCTTTGTGGGCTTTTCGTACCGCTTACAAGACTCCGATTGGTTGTATACCATATCGTCTCATGTACGAGAAAGTGTGCCACCTCCCCATTAAGTTGGAGCACAAGGCTTACTGGGCCTTGAAGTGGGCTAATTTTGATATCAACAAAGCCGGTGACCAACGCAAGATCCAACTCAATGAGCTGAATGAACTCCGTAATGATGCTTATGAAAATTCTTTGATCTATAAGGAGAAGACTAAGCTCATTCACGACTCTAAGATTAAGAACCGAGGGTTCCAAGTTGGAGATAAAGTTTTACTCTTTAACTCTCGGTTGAAAATCTTTTCGGGCAAGCTGAAATCTCGTTGGTCCGGCCCATTCACCATTGCCCAAATTTTTCCATATGGTACTCTCGAGCTCGCTCAACCTAATGGACCTAATTTTAAGGTGAATGGCCAACGAGTGAAGTTGTACTTTAGTGAGGACATCTCTCATGAGATGATTCCATCCCTCACCACGTTCCCCATGAACTAATTTTGGGTCGAGTCAGGCTCGTGACTCGGTTATTAAAAACAAGCGCTCCTCGGGAGGCAACCCGAGTATCTATCCTTTTATGTTTTAACCTCCTAAGTGTAGGGGGCCTCTATAGGTGTTCGTCGTTGTGTGGTGATGTGATTACAGGGATAAGTGCACTCTTGGAACCTTTGAAGAACCGTGCTCCCGTGTTATCCGAAATTCGGTTCTATCTCTCAACTATCGTGATTCAATTTTCTTCATACTCACATTTGAAATTGATCACGTTAGTCGTCTCTTCCTTAACTTGATTTAACCAACGTGCACAATGTCATAAGTGTAGGGGAGACTTTTCCCACATGCTTAAACATTGAGGACAATGTTTATCTTAAATGTAGGGGGGACTTCTATCGAAGTTTTAAGTGGACTTTTCCATGAAAATGCCTTCATTTAACCGGAAAATCAACTTTTTCAACATTTTTCAAATTTTTAATTAACTTTGGCCATTTAGTCGTAATTTTTAAATTTTTATCGTTACTTTCATATGTATATATCCCGCAATAAAGTCAAAAATATTAATAAAGTGGTGTAGCTAGTTTAGAAGTCTTTGACATATTAGGCCCGTTGCGATTATTTTGACTCAACCCAAATAGACTTATCCAAGTTTATTCTAGCTAGTATCCTTAACCATGTAGACCTTAATTGGTTTATTAGGGTAAGTATCCACGAGTCTCATTACTTGAGATTTTAAATTGTGGAGAACGAGAAATGCTAGAGTCAATTATAAGTCGGTATTCTTGCACAAGCTCACTTGGTGTAATTATCTGCCTATTCTCCCATCACTTGCTAATAATTTATCTATAATAAGTAAGGTCGTACGATTTGAAAAGTTACTTAGCTTCTAGCCCAAGATCGTTTAAAAGTTGCTCGGTAATGATAAGAGTTCATAGCCAAGGCATAACTTATGAAGCGGGGCGCGAAGATTGGCGAGTCCGAAAAGGCCCTAACAAGGCATGAGGATTCCATTTTATTGCTAAAGATCTAAAGTGATGTGAAAAGCATTATTCCCAAATTCAATATGAAGGATCAAGACTCACGACGAAAAGCAATCAACTCCCATAAAGATGATGGAGAAGTCTATCCGAAAAGACCCTAACAAGGTATGAGGATAAATAGATCTAAGTCCGAAAAGGAGGCGGATCGTTGTATCTCAAAATCCCAAATAGAGATTGAAGAAATAATCATGAAGTCGTGGTCAACAAATTTGGAGTACCTCTCAAACGTCTCCAAGTGAAGAAACTCTATGAACGATGAGAAGACCATTATCTCAAGCACGTCTCTCAAGATATGAAGTATGAAGTACATGCCAAATATCGGCCCGAGAAAGGTCTCAAATCGTGAACCGAGTTATGCCAAGATATGAACTTTTTGATATCCCGAGAAGCAATTTTAAGAGATTTTGTCCTTTAGCTAACTATTGATCAAATCGTCCTACTTTGCTTTCAGCCTAAATAAACTATCGAAATAAGTCCAAAAATGCATCTTGATAATCATTCTAAGACAAAAATAAAATATAAGAGATACACCTAGGAATAAGGGAGTTTAAGCATATAATTAAGCCATGTGTGTAAGTGTTTGATTTACTAACTTATAATAACAATGATCTCGTTTTTAAGCTTAGTTTGGGGAACGTGAAACTTGAGGATGATAAATCTTCGCAGCACCGAAGCCCTAATGTAAGTCCTTGATTTCTTTGCAAGTTATTTCCATGTAGCTATTTTCTAGTGAAAATGGTTTTCTATCCTTTTGTTTCCTTTAAAGTTTAAATTCTTTTAGTACTTTAATTTTTGTTTAGTAGTATTTTAATAAGGCCAAGGTTGATTGATTATGAGATAAGTGTAAAATTGCTTTATCACTAAGCATTGCATGAGGGCATAGAAATGGTTAAGTGTAGGGGATTTGATAGGTGTGTAAACACCCATCCTTCTTCCACTTATTTCTTACTAAAACAAGGCCAAAACACGTATTAAATATCATTTGTTTGGAATTATGCGTGGTTTTTGTGTTTATTGTGTTTTCAGAGCCAATCGGATGAATATTGAAGAAAACATGGGATTGCACAGGTTTTATCGAAGAAAAAGACTCAAGACGAAGTCTATTGTCCAAGAGATGCAAAAGATTTGAAGTCACGGGGCCTATTTGAAGATTTATCGAAGAAAAGGACCAAAGATGGAAGATTTACATAAGTCGAAGAAACTCAAGTCTATTAAACGAAGAAATTAAAAGACGAGTTGAATTTAATCGACGACAAATCCCGAATTAGAATAAAAAACGTCAACTTTTCTGAAAAGACGAGAAGTCAAGAAGAAAGGGAGAAAGCCCACCCACCAACCAAAGGGAACACCTATATAAGGAATTCCCCTCACACTTTTCATTCAGTTTTTCATTATTCCATCTTTTTCTCCCTTTCTGTTCGTAGGTTTCACCAACACCACTAGGGTGTTTGGTGATTTTGATTTTCATTTTTCCAATCTTGTAGTTTAATCTTGTCTTTTGTTGTTCAACATTAATCAATCAATACAATCCTTTCATTTCATCTTGTTAATCTTAATCTTTTTTATTCCAAGTCTTAAAGTTTATTTTGTTGAGTTTGATCTTTAAAAGTTAATGGGTTTTAAGTTGTTATTGATGGGATTTGTTGTTTATGGTTAGTATATGATTCGTGGTTAGTTTTACTTAAGTTTGGGTTAAAAACTTGGTGAATTTTGGATTGGAAACGTGTTCCCCTGTTTTTTCTGCTGCTACTGTTCTTGAGTATTTCCCAGGTTCCGAATGAACAAAAACTTCCGCATGAAGCATCTTAGTTAAAAAGTTCCGAATGAATTTTCTTTTCAAAAGTTCCGAATGAGTTTTAAAAGTTCCGAATGAATTTTCTTTTCAAAAGTTCCGAGTGAAGTTCCGGGTGAAAGTTCCGAATCAACTTCCGAGCCAAACTTCCGGACGAAAACTTCCGAGCAAAAGTTCCGAACCAAGTTCCGGATAAACTTCCGAACGAAAGTTCCGGATAAACTTCCGAACGAAAGTTCCGGACTAACTTCCGAACCAACTTCCGGATCAAAGTTCCGACCAAAGTTCCGAATCAAATCTTCCGAGTAAAGTTCCGAACGAAGTTCCGGATCAAAAGTTCCGAACCAAGTTCCGAGTGAACTTCCGAATTAAGGTCAACTTCCGAATCAATTTTCTTTTGAGCAATTTTAAGTGATACTTACTGTTTCTTCATTTTATATTTATATTTTAATTTTAATTCTAGTTTTATTAATTGTTATTAAATTAATTTCTTTTGATTTAAGTTTTCATGTTAATGCATTTAAACCTTTTAGTAGATTAGAAAACCAACCCCCCCCCCCCCCCCTTTTTAGTAACCAAGAACAATCATTCCACTTAGAACCGAGATCAATTCGAGAGGATACCGAGAATCGAACTTTCAACTAGCAAAATCTCAGTATCAGTCATGAAAAGCACTTCTTGCCTATTCACTATGCTAGCAAGACAATGACCGAGGCTCAACTAAAATACACTACAACGGAAAAGGAGTTCCTTGCCGTGGTGTATGCATTTGAGAAATTCCGACCTTATCTCGTCTTAGCTAAATGCATAGTGTATACGGATCATTCGGCTATCAAGTATCTCATGGCAAAGCAAGATGCTAAGCCTAGATTACTTCGTTGGATTCTCCTCCTTCAAGAATTTGATCACACCATCGTTGACAAAAAAGGAGCCGAGAATATAGCGGCCGATCATCTTTCTCGTTTGGAAGATCCTCACCAAAGTGTTTACGAGCCCAAGGAAATCACCCAAACATTTCCGCTCGAGACACTTGGTGTAGTGAATTCTAAGCTTGATGCTTCCACCCCATTGTTTGCGGATTTTGCAAATTACCATGCGGGTAACTTCATCATTAAGGGTATGACGACTCAAGAAAAACGAAAATTCTTTCGTGACGTCAAGTTCTACTTTTAGAACGACCCTTACTTGTTTCGAACTTGTGCGGATCAAATCATCCGACGTTGTGTATTTGGCACCGAAGCTTCTAATATCCTTAGAGCTTGCCATGAGGGACCCACGGGTGGTCACCACGGTGTTAATCTCACGGCTAAAAAGGTGTTTGATGCCGGCTTCTTTTGGCCTACTGTTTACCGAGATGCACAAGATCTTGTGAAGTCATGTGATTCATGCCAACGACAAGAAAAAGCCTCACAAAAAGATGAAATGCCACAAAATATCATCCAAGTATGTGAGATCTTTGACGTTTGGGGTATAGACTTTATGGGGCCGTTCCCATCATCTCGTGGTAATAAGTACATTCTCGTTGCGGTTGACTACCTATCTAAGTGGGTGGAAGCTAAGGCTTTGCCCACCAATGATGCTCGTGTGGTAGTCAAGTTCTTGAAAAGCTTGTTTTCTCGGTTTGGAACCCCTCGTGCGATCATAAGCGATCGTGGAACCCATTTTTGTAACGACCAATTCGAAAGGGTCCTAAGGAAATATGGGGTTACACATCGGCTTTCTACGGCTTATCACCCACAAACGAGTGGGCAAGTCGAGGTTTCAAACCGAGCTTTGAAGAGGATCTTGGAGAGATCCGTTGGGGAAAACCGACAATTGTGGTCGGATAAGTTGGACGATGCTTTATGGGCCTTTAGGACCGCTTATAAGACACCCATTGGGTTCACTCCCTATAAGCTTGTGTATGGAAAGAATTGTCATTTGCCTATCGAGTTAGAACACAAGGCTTATTGGGCCCTAAAGCATTGTAATGATGATATGGAGACCGCGGGAAAACACCAGAAAATGCAATTGAATGAATTAGATGAATTGAGAGACATTGCTTAGGAAAATTCATTGATTTATAAGGAAAAAACTAAAAAGTTGCATGATTCTAAAATTAAAAACCGGGTTTTTAACATTGGGGATCAAGTTTTGCTTTTTAATTCGCTTGAAAATCTTTTCCGGTAAGTTGAAATCCCGTTGGTCCGGTCCATTCACCGTGACTCAAGTGTTTCCGTATGGGACCATCGAGCTAGCTCAAGATGATGGTCCTAACTTCAAGGTGAATGGACATAGGTTGAACCACTACTTTGGCGGGGAAGTTCCATCCTTGAACTACCTCGACCAAGTCACCTTCCCCAATGATAATTAGTATTGAGGGGATCGAGTCGAGCTCATGACTCGGTAATCAAAAACGAGGTGCCTCATGGGGGAGTCCCATGCTTATCCTATGTACATATTATCGCTTTCTAATGTAGTTAACGTGTGGGGATTTGTGCCCTTCCAACCTTTGTTCCGTGGTTGTTTGTGAATTGTGGACTTTAGATGATCATGATCTTCACGATTGGAGCCTCTCGTGTTCGTTTATGGGAGCACTCGATCGTTTGCTTTGAAGACTTTCTCAATATCCATGATATATCCTTTTGATGTTCTAACCTTAGGTTTTTAGCACACTTCATAAACGGCTATTAATTTATTGGTTACACCCTTTCCATGCTAGATTAGGCATTCGACTACGTCTCTAGTATGGGGGTGTTTGCACCCCTAGACTCGAAACATTGAGGACAATGTTTAACTTTAGTATGGGGGGTGAATAGATACTTGCCTTGCCAAACCTTCACGCTTTCCAAATTTTATCTTTTTGTTATCGTTTTTATTGCAAAATAAGGCTAAAAATGGCCAAATTTTAAAAAATTTTCTCATGTTTATAAGTGTTTGAAGACACGAATGTAGGTTTTCCGATGGCGAGAATAAGAGTAATTTTTGACTCGACCGTGCGTGTTGAGCACTTAACTTGGATTCCTTAACTACACAATAGGCTAAGTCTCTTAAATGAGGACGAGAAATGATAGGGTTAATTATAAGTTACTATGCTAAACGTAGAGTATTTATAATCTTTCAAAAACTCATGTGTTCTCATTGTTTGCTTATTCTCCCTTCGCTTGTAAATATTTTTTGCTTAATAAATATTGACTTAGCGGTTTAGTTAGGATTGTTGGGTTTCTAGTCTTTTCTAGTAGCTTCCGTGTAATTAAATTGGGAAGACATTAAGGTATCGCCAGCGTCACGGTTTTGAAGTATTGGCACCCGAATAATCAAAAGCTTCACCCAATAATAAGATTTTAAGTGCTCACCTAAATCAAGCAAACAATTTGAAGCCCCACAAGGCCGAAAAATCTATGCAAAATTGAAAGTGAATCAAGCCTTAATCTTCGAAGCTTTAAAGATCCAAAATTCGCCTTAGCGTGAGGATATACGTCTTTGGCTAATAAAACTACCGATGAGGTGGATAATAAAAGGCAAGGCAAGACCGAAGTCATAATAAAAGCTTCATGGCGAAGTTGAATAAAACATGGAGGTAAACCAAAGATAATAAGGCCCTTCCGTTAGGGGGCGTATAAAAGTCTTGGTAATAAGTCTCATGTTCAAAACCGTTATAAAACCGTGTTTATCGATTCTTCTTGACAACTTAATTTTTTGACATCTTGTCTATTAGGAGGGGTTATTGATTTGATGGTCTTGGTTACACCGTTAGGACTCTATTTTTAGACCTAAATCTCTATTATCGCATAAGTCAAACAATGTATCCTCGTGAGACATTCAAGACAATATAAAATATAAGAGATACAACTTAGGAATAATGGGAGGATAAGTACGTGATTAGGGCATATGAGTAGTATTAGCATTACTAACTTATAATGAAAATGATCTCGTTGCACGCTTGGCATGGAATTAGGGTAAAAATCGAGGACGATGAAATTATTTCTAACGAAGCATTCACGTGTTCTTATTCTATGAACCTAAACGTCCCATTTTGCGATGAAAATCATACATTATGTCTAAAATACAAGTAGTAGTAGCAATAGTAGTAGTGTAGCTAGTTTATCGTTCAATAAAGTGAATAAAATGAATTTTGGAGATGCTACGATACTTTATTCTAGCATTGCGTGAGGGCACGGCAATGGTTTAGTATGGGTGAGTGATGAGACTGCTTTTATACATAGTCTCGTCTTCCAAATAGGGCTTAAAATGCATTAAATATCATCAAAATACCCATATATATGCTTGTGTTTGTTGCTTGTGTATTTTAGGTACGGATATTGAGAAAATGACAAAAGATCACAAGAATCATTCAAAAACGAGCATGGGAAACGAAGCCGCACAATGAACCAAGCCCTAATGAAGACTTTCCCAAGATCAACCCTTGAAGATTTGAAGAATTATGAAGAAGGGTCCTCCAATATGGAAGAATTGACACTTTATACCCTTGTATCCTCATAATTACAAGTTTGGTCCCTAAGTTTGTCAAAATTACAAAAAGGGCCCTCCACTTTGAAGATTTGGCAAGTTTAGCCCCTCAACAAAGCTAAATTGTCAACCAATATCCTCCACAAAGTCAAATATATCATGAAGTCCTTCAAAGTACAAGAAATTACAAGTTTGGTCCTTTGAAAATCTCAAAATTACAAAAAGGACCCTCAACTTTCAACATTTGGCAAAAATGGTCCCTCATCAAACATGACTTGGCAAATTCAGTCCTCCAAAACATCAATTATACAAGTCAAGACCATTATCCATCATCAAAATGCCAAATCAGCCCTTGAAGAATTCAAAAATGGCAAGAAATACCCCTGAATTTACTTTGTAAAAGTTTTTGGGCCAAAAATGCAAAGTTTCAAAAGTTGACAAGGCTAATATGGGCGTTGATAGCTTTTTAAAGTAAAAAGACAAGAGCAGAAGAGAAGAAGGGTTTAAGTTGGCCAGACACCAAACTTACCTTAACCAACCATGTCATGCCACGTAGCCCACTCAATCTTTTCCACCAATCATACTCTTCCCTGCCTCCACATCAGATCCCACTCACCCCTGATTAGTTAATTAAACAAACATTGGCGCCTTAACACCTTTTTAAATATTAACCACCCCTAAAATGGATTAAACATTGTGTTCATCAGATCAAGAACACAATTAGGCATTCCTTAATCGTTATGAATTAAAGGCTAATTCTTTCCAGAATTATGATTAAGGGTCTGCTAATCACATCCCAACCTTAAAACATGCCACATCATCATCCCTTTTGTCACATGCTACCTCCCCTGCCCCACCTTTCACGTCCAAACAAAAACAACCCAGCAATCCAACGTTTGAAAATTGTGCTTACTTTCTAAGCTTCATACACACCTTTGGATCAACTTTGCACTTGCCAGCTCTTACATAACTCCAAAACAAGTCACATGATTCTCCAAAGAAGACAAAACATCAAGGACATTTTTGGGCATCTACAAGTTAGGGTTTTAAGTTTTTAGGTTTAAGCTGACCATGTACACCCTCTATATAAAGGGTATAGGGTCCAACATAGACGTTTGCTTTTGGTTTTTCCTTTGTTCAAACACTTGTAAATCCCTTTTCAGTTTATTGAATTTGAGTTAAGTGTTTTGAAGAAAGACCAAGTGCCATCTTATTTCTGCTTGTTATTGTTTATTGCTTACTGAATTTGAAGTTTAAAACCTGTTTTCAAAAGAGGAGTGTGCAAAAGTTTGCACATTTTCTCATTTTCTTGATATTTTGCTAAGTTCTTGTTTCTATCTTGGAATTCTTGGGTTATAGGGCTGATCATAGCATCCTAATTGTGTTGATTAAGGTGTGGTGAGGCTTATAACTTGGGGATAATCAAGTGTGGGGTAACAAGGTTGCATTAATCAAGATTTTTCAAGTTTCTGATTTTTATACTTGTGCTTCTAACTTTGTTGATTCTTAGCAGACTTTATTATCGAAGCTTATGCTTGTTCTCGCTAGCACATAAGCTCAAAATTCGTAGGTGTGGATGTACATCCATGAGGTTTGCATACTTAATCCTAAAATCTGCTTAAATCTTGATTTTTGGTGATATTTGTATGTGGCTTGTGTTCTTGTGAATTTTGTGGCTTGTTCTTGCTTGAATCTGTTAATCTTACTTGTTATTGTGATAATTGATGCTTGGGTGGCCTTAAAACTCACTTTGCCTTTGAAAAATTTGATTTTGAAAAGATTAAGGGGTGTTTGGGACTATTTGTTTGTGCTTGTAACTTGATATTGTGTTGTTGGATTGTGTTGTTTATGCTTGGTATCTGATATATACCTTGTTGAGAGTGTTTTTCTGCAAGTTTTTGGGTTTGAAACTTCAAATCAAATAATCTGCTATAACTTGGTGAATTTGACTGTTTTTGACCTAAGATTTTGGTGAAATCTAGTATTTGTGCATGCTTAGGGTTGAAAGTTGTTAGAACATCATTATTATAACTTATTGAATAGATATTGAGTGTTGAATCTGGCTTATTGGTCAAATACATCAGCAAAGTAGAAAACTGCATGTGTTAGTGTTCATCAGTAACTTTCAATCGCTTGAATCTTGCTTAATTCTTTGAACCATTGCATGAAACCTGTTTAGACTTGCTTATTGGAGTTTATAATAGCTTGTGTATGCATTTGGTTGAATTTGGCTGGCTGATTATTGCTAAAACTGCTTATTTGTGCTCAACTGCTTAAGTGTTCATGTCTGTATCATATCTAGTGATTGATTGATTAAACTATATCAATTGGGTGTTTGTGATTATGTTATTTTGATTGTTATTGACTCCTTTTGATCCAAAGATCATTTGGGTGCGTTTGTGTAATCTGAATCTCCAAAACAGCCACTAAAGACAAAAAGTCAAACAAGTCAAGCAGTGGGAAAAGTTCCCACTGCTCAACACCCAAAACTAGCCCCTGCTAGTGTAATTTTGAACTCAGCTTATCAATAAGCTATTCTAGCTTATCCAGACTTGCAACAACTTATTTTTTGTGATAGGTCTTCATTATTTGACCCATTTAAGTAGACTAGAGCTTATTGGACTTCGACTTTGACTTTTTACTAGAAAACCAACTTATTTGACTTTTACATAAGTGCTTATTTGCTTTTTCCAACTTATTGAGTCAGCTTATTTGAAAACTCTTTGTTGATTTTGCTTAATTAAGTCATTTCAAAGCTTTTGGAACTTGAATCAGCACTTGGGGTGGCCTAGAACTCAAAAACGACTATTTTGTCGTTTTCTGTAGATTGATTATTGCATTTTCAGGCTTATTCCTTGGGCTTATTTCAAATTTCTTTTTGCAGAAGTCTTATTTAGGTCAAAAGAAGCTTGTGTGTCAAATTTTAGCTTATGGCATTGGCTTATAGCTTAATGGGCCAAAAAGCCCATTAAGAATAAGCTGCTTGGTATAAGCTAGCTTATTTCACACTTTCAGCTTTTGGGCCTTTGGAAAAAGTTGTTTAAAATAAAATTTTGAGTCAACCTGTGCTTTTTGGGCTTATTTTGAACACTTTTTGTTAATTGGGCCCAAATTTGGCCCAATAGTGTACTGTTTTGGGTTTAGCCTATTTTCTACGCCCAATAGGGGTATATAGGTAATTTCACTTTCATTTCTGAGTTATTTAGGTTAAATTAAGCTAGTTTGCAAGTTTTTTGAATTTTTTATGATTTTTGGATTTTTAATATTATTTTAATATTATTTTATTATTAAAAATTAAAAGTCTAATTTCCTAAGTTTTTATATTTTTCCTAGGTTCTAAACACTTAATTAGGATTTTTGCAACTTTCCAAATATTTTTAGAGTCTTTTAATTATTTTCTAGCATTAATTTAAGTTTTAATTGATTTTAGTAGTTTTAATTGTTTAAAAATAGTTTATAGTGGTTTTAAAATTTTGAAAAATACTTTTTAGCTTAATTACAATATTTTTAAGGTTTACAAACTTAAAAATCTTGTTTAGGGCTTTTTAATAATTAATTTTGATTTTTAGGGCTTTAATTAGCATTAAAAAGTCATTATCTAATTAATTAAAAGGTTTTGGCAAGTTTGGATTTTTTGTAAACTCTTAGAATATTATTGTGGATTTTTGGTAATTTTTAGGAATTTTTAGGTTAAAATTTTAATTTTAGCACTTTTTACGGTTTTACGTGTATACCTTTTTTGACTTAGTTTAATTCGTCTTCATAACCGTAATTCTCTTCCTATCCCATTTCTATTTTCTTTTTCTCAATATAATCACAAAGAAAATCAATTCATGACACACACACTAGCCTCCTTGAGAACGAACTCATTCTAGGGTCATTTACACACGGTTTTCCTAAATCGTCGTGCTTATCCTATTTGTTGCTCTTTTCCTAAAGGGTATACAAAAAGACAACCATCATGGGCCAATAGAATCCAGAGTCAAACACTTTCTTAGCGGTGTAGTTGGGACCAAAGTGACCACCGGTGGGTCCTTTATGGCAAGCATCAAGGATTTATAAAGCTGCCGGTCCATCAACACATCGACGAATGATCAGGTCAGCGCATTGTTTGAAGAGATAAGGGTCATCCCAGATGTAAGTCTTAACATCTTTAAAGAACTTCTTCTTTTGTTGGGATGTTAACCCTTTGATGAGAATACCACCCGCTAAGTAGTTTGCAATGTCCGCAAACCACGGGGTGTCATCAAGATTGGAATGAATAGACATTAATGTCTCAAGGGGAAAAGAGTCATTGATCTCTTGGTTCGAATGATCCCCTTGATAAGGATCCTCAAGTCTACTCAGATGATCCGCTGCTAGGTTTTCGGCTCCCTTTTTGTCACGATTTTCAATGTTGAATTCTTGAAGGAGCAAAACCCAACGAAGAAGTCTTGGCTTAGAATCTTGCTTAGTCAACAAGTAATTCAATGCGGAGTGGTCGGTATACACGATGGTGGTGGAAAGGACAAGATAGGGGCGGAATTTTTCAAAAGCATACACTACAGCTAAAAGCTCTTTTTCGGTAGTGGTATAATGTAATTGAGCCCCCATAATTCTCTTGCTAGTGTAATGGATTGGTTGGAAGTGTTTGTTCACTCTTTGGCCCAAAACCGCTCCAATAGCAAAGTCGCTAGCATCACACATCAACTCAAAAGGTAGCTCCCAATTAGGGGTAACCAAGACCGGTGCCTTAGTGAGCTTATCCTTAAGAAGATTGAAGGAGTCAAGACACTCTTTGGAAAAGATGAAAGGAGTATCTTTTTCCAAGAGGTGGGTCATCAGGCGAGCGATTTTAGAAAAATCCTGAATGAAACGACGATAGAAGCCCGCATGACCAAGGAAATTTCTCACACCCTTCACGGTTGAAGGTGGAGGTAATTTGGCTATGACATCCACTTTAGCACGGTCAACTTCAAGACCGGCTTTTGAGATTTTATGTCCAAGCACAATGCCTTCTTTTACCATGAAATGGCATTTTTCCCAATTTAGAACAAGGCGAGTATCTTCGCACAGCTTAAGCATGCGTTCCAAATTGGAAAGGTAATGAGAGAAAGAATCACCATAGACTGAGAAATCATCCATGAAGACTTCCATAGTTTCTTCAACCATGTGATGGAAGATAGCCATAATACACCTTTGGAATGTCCCAGGAGTATTGCATAAGCCGAAAGGCATTCTTTTGTAAGCAAATGTTCCATAAGGACAAGTGAATGTGGTTTTCTCTTGGTCTTGGTGATCGATGGGTATTTGAAAATAACCCGAAAAATCGTCTAAGAAGCAGTAATAGTCATTACCCGCTAGACGTTCAAGCATTTGGTCCATGAAAGGAAGGGGAAAATGATCCTTTCTCGTAGCATCATTGAGTTTGCGATAGTCTATACAAACTTTCCACCCTGTAACGAGACGAGTAGGAATCAACTCGTTGTTTTCGTTGGGCACAACGGTGATTCCGCCTTTCTTAGGCACACAATGGACTGGAATAACCCATGGTGAATCCGAGATAGGATAGATCATGCCTGCATCAAGAAGTTTGATAACCTCTTTTTTGATAACGTCATGGATCTTGGGATTCACCCTTCTTTGGCTATGAATAGTGGGTTTAAAGTCGTCCTCCATGAGAATTTTATGTGTGCAAAAGTGAGGATCAATTCCACGAACATCGGAGATTTTCCAAGCAATCGCTTTCTTATGATTCTTCAGCACGGCGATAAGTCGGGATTTTTCTTCTTCTTTCAGGTCCTTTGCGATGATGACCGGTAACTTCTTGTTGTCTTCAAGGAAAACGTACTCGAGATGAGACGGAAGATCCTTAAGCTCTAAATCCGGAAGATTTTCGATGGATGGCGTAGTCAACTTCGGATCATCGGTAGAGATAGCCTTAGGAGACTGTGGAGAAATATGGTCCTCATTGAGAAGTTTCTCAATGGTACGAATGCTTCATCCCAATTGGAGGGGGAATCGTCATATTGCAAGTCCACATCTCCCAAAGTTGCTTCAAATTCTTTAAAGATGAAATCACTTTCTCCAAATGGAGTTAGTGATGGAGCAATAGAGGCAACGGTCTCAACAGTGGGTAGAGAAGAAGAACTACTTTTACAAGCGTCTTTAAAATATTCTTCACAAGCCTCATCAAGAACGTCAATAAAATTAACACTCTCGTTTTCTGAAGGCTGCTAAGAAATTTTACCCATGTTGAATACGATTTTATCGTCACCAACTCTCAGGATTAATTCGCCCGCGGCTATATCAATGAGAGTGCGACCGGTCCTCAAGAATGGACGTCCAACGATTAATGGAACACGGGGGTCCATCTCGTAGTCAACGACAACAAAATCCGCCGGAAAGGTGAATTTGTCGACACCAACGAAGACATCTTCGGCTATCCCCACTGGATAAGCAACCGTACGGTTAGCTAATTCCAAGGTCATTCGGGTGGGGACTAGCTCGGGTAGAGACAATTGTTTCCAAACGCTTAAAGGCATTAGGTTGATACTAGCACCTAGATCGGCTAGGGCCATACAATTCTCTACCCGGGGAAAGTTGCAAGGAATCAAGAAACGACCCGGATCTCCTAACTTAACTGGAAGTTTTCTCAAAAGAACGGCAGAAAAATTCTCATTTAATTGGGTATTGGCGATGTCGAGCAATTTTTCCTTATCACTTAAAAGATCCTTAAACATCTTAGCATATGTAGGCATGTGAGCGAGAGCCTCAGCAAAGGAGATATTAAAATTCAGTTGTTTAAACATTTTGAGAAAGTTAGAAACCTAAATATCATCCTTGTTCTTCAACTTCTCTTTCCTCAACCTTGAGGGATAAGGTATATTGGGTTGAGATGAAGGCTTTGGAATGAAATTCTCACTCACATCCTTGAATGGTGGAGGGGTGGAAGTAGAAGCTGGTGGAATTGGAGAAGGGGACTCGTTTTCCTTTGTCACAATCACCGGTGTAGGTGTAGGAATCTCGGGTTCCTTTAAACCCTTGCCACTGCGAGTGGTGATTGCTTTCATCTCCCCTCTTGGATTAGCAACGGTATTACTCGGAAGAGAACCCGATCCAAAGGTTTGATTACTTGGGAAAAAACTAGCCATCATGTCCCTTAAGTTATTCGTTTGATTGTTCATAGAGTTTCTCATGTCGGCTTGAAGAGCATTCCCTTGTTTGGCCATGTCATTCCTTAGCTCAGCTCGAATATCGTTCCCTTGTTTTGCCATGTCACTTTTCAAGTTAATGAATTGGCTTTGAAGATTTGTCACCATATCTCTATTGGTCCTCATGTAAGTTTCGAGGTCTTGGTTCAATGTCGTGGGTTGCTTGAGAGGTGGAGCTTGGTAAGCTGAATTATTTCCTTGAGGTGGATATGGGTTTCTTTGGGATTGATATTGGTTGGTAGCTCGAGGTTGGCTTTGATTGTTGCGGTTGAAATTGTTTTGGTTTTGGTTTCGAGGAGAAGAACCGGGTGGAGAGAGATAATTGTTGGAACGATAACTTAGCAAGTTACGATCTCCTTGAGGACGTGCTTGGTAGCCAAAGTTACCGTTAGCGGCGTACACATTTTCCGGATTGTCAAGAGTAGAGGGACAATCGGTGTACAAATGAGAACCCCCGCAAATCTCACAAGAAGGTGCAATGGCTTTGGCTTGTTGAAATTGGTTTGTAGCCATGGTTAAGAAGTTTTTGTTCATCTCAACTATTTGGCCAGTAAGTTCGGTGAGCTCTGGGTTAGATGATGTAGAAGAAACATTAGCCCTCTGGTTATTCCTTGACGATGCAGATGAATCCCAATTTTTGTGGTGAGTGGTCATGTTCTCTATCAGCTCTCTACACTCCTCAGGTCGTCTCTTCATGAATGTACCACCGGCGGCAGCATTAATCGTATCACGATCACGAAAAGTTAGACCATTATAGAAAGTATCAATCAATGTAACAGGGAGCATGTTATGGTTTGGACAACAGTCGATCAAGACATAATAGCGTTCCCAAGCATCGAAAAGCGACTCATCAGGTTCTTGTGTGAATCCACTGATTTGGTTACGAAGACTAGTGACCATGGATGGTGGAAAGTAGCGCGACAAAATTTTTTGAGTCATGTCATCCCATGTTTGAATTGAGTTTTTGGGAAGACGATCAAACCATTTTTCGGCATGATGGGATAAAGTGTGTGGAAAGAGGTGAAGGCGAAGAAAATCCATGGAAGCACCAGGTAGTTTCATGCTTTGAGTGACGGTAATAAACTTGTCGAGATGTTTGTTGGCATCATCATCCGGTAATCCTCTAAACGGGCAAGCGTTTTGAACTTGCTGGATCATGTGATGCTTCAGCGAAAATTCAGGAGCCGTGATTTGCATCGGCGCAATCGGTCCTCCGCGTCCGTTCATGGTGGGTTGACACAATTCCTCCATTGTTCGTAAATCGGGTAGGGGAGAATTTTGGTTGTTGTTATTGTTATTCAAATTGGGTAGAGGTGGGTTATTATTGTTATTATGAACACCAGCCATATCTAAATCTTCACGAGTCTCGGGCTCAGAATAATTTGAAGATCTAGTACGCATACACCTGCAGAAGAAAAAGATACCAAAGAAACAGAGAATATATATATATATATATATATATATATATATATATATATATATATATATATATATATATATATATATATATATATATATATATATATATCTTTTTGGTGCAAAATCTTTGGAAAAGAAATGCTTTTTATGATTTTTTTAATGTTTTTGTATTTTTGAAATTTTTATAATTTTTATGGATTTTTGAAAATTTTTAGAAAGGAAAATAACGTTCCTAAAAGAACGGGTCCCAAAATTCAACGCGTCTCTCACTAAAAACCGTTAGTCTTAACGAAAAGAGCCGGCAGCGGCGCCATTTAATAACTAGATTTTCACTTAGTTACGAAAATTCGTTGTTCCAAGTCTCTTCGAATTGATTACCGTTAATTAGTGTGACTCAATTGTCTTTTGTAAAACAAGAGAATGGTTTGTTTGATTATCTATAAACTAAAAGCAAATAGTTAAATTGTCGTTGAGTAGAATAGAAGCTTTTGAAATTTAATCTACAAATAAAAGTGTGAAATCTTTAGAAATTAAAACTTAAAAACTTGATTAAAATAACTAAGACAAAAGAGCGGAAAAGATTAAATTTGAAAGTCTAAGTAAATTAAAACAACAGTAGATCTCAAAGAGATCGTACCCAATTAGTAAGATGGATCGTGTCCACCGATCGCACTCAATGCGATCACAACAAAGGGATTAGATCACACTCAACAGTGCGATGAGTAACGTGATCGTTATCCTCGATCGCAACCACGATCACAACAAGTGGATCGTGGTCAGGATCGTGGCCTGATCGTAACCAAACAGATCGCAATCAATGCGATCGTATTCAAGGACTGTGACACCCCATCGCACCCACGAGATCGTAGTGATTGATCGTGGAGTGTGATTGTACCAGGGAAACAACAACAGATCACAATCTATGTGATCAAAGCCAAGTGATTGTCACCAAGTAAAACCTTCTAAGATGGAAATGGCGTCCAACAAGTGAATAAGCTTAAACGAATAAGAAGTAACCAAAAAGCACTTAACAACTTAGAATATAGTAGATAAGCACAAATTCGAAACTTTTATGAATACTACACTCGCGACTTAATAAACCGAACATAAAACAATAAATCTTTTAGGAAACTTAAAAGTAAATAAGCCAAAATAATCGAATAAGCCAATAAGCATCAAGATCTCATAGCTTATACGTTTGAGAGTTTATGTAAGAAGAGAAAAATTAATCTTTTTTATCACGAACTCATCAAATCACTCAAATCGTATGAAATGTAATACTCGGATCAAAGATTAAGGTAAACCAAGAAATTTGGAAAGAGATTAAAGAACTAATACTTAAACCTGAACTTGATTAATGAAATCAAAATACAAAAAGCTTAAACTTGAAAGATTAAAAGAAAGAAAAGATGAAAAACTTAGTGAGAGAAAGTTTGGAACTTTCTCTCTCTAAAAACTAGAAAGGAAAAATAAAGAACTAAGTTAGCTAACCACCCTCCTAATGTGATTAGGAGGGTATTTATAGGCTAAGTGGGAAGTGCATGTGTGGTGTGCTACCTTTTTTCTTTTCTTCTCGATTCGATTTAATTCTTTGTCTTTTCACGACGTCGTCTCGGGATTTGAACTTGTCTTAATAATTTTCTACTATAATTTAGACTTGAGTTCTTCGACTTCATTAAACTTCCGTCTTTAGACTTTTTCTTCGATAAATCTTCAGAATAGGTCTTGGACATCCGTTCTTTAAGCACTCTTGATCTCTTGACTTCGTCTTTTCTCGTTTTCTTCGATAAAAGCCCGTGAAAGCCCGTGTTTTCTTCCTTTTTCATCTTTTGGTCCTAAAACACAATAAAAACACAAACCACGTATAATTCCGACTTTTACGACATAAAATACACGTTTTGGTCTTGTTATTATTGGAAATAAGTGGTAAAAGGATAAGTGTTTTGACACTTATTAACCCCCGTGTTCCATTAATCGTTGGACGTCCATTCTTGAGGACCGGTCGCACTCTCATTGATGTAGCCGCGGGAGAATTAATCATGAGAGTTGGTGACGATAAAATCGTCTTCAACATGGGAAAACCTTCTAAGCAACCTTCTGAAAATGAGAGTGTTAATTTCATTGACGTTCTTGATGAGGCTTGTGAAGAACACTTCAAAGACGCTTGTAAAAGTGGTTCTTCTTCTCTTCCCATTGTTGAGACCGTTGCCTCTATTGCTCCATCACTAACTCCATTTGGAGAAAGTGATTTCATTTTGAAAGAATTTGAAGCAACTTTGGGAGATGTGGACTTACAATATGACGATTCTCCCTCCAATTAGGATGAAGACATTCGTACCATTGAGAAACTTCTCAATGAGGACCATATTTCTCCACCATCTCCTAAGGATATCTCTATCGATGATCCGAATTTGACTACGCCTTCCATCAAAAATCCTCCGGATTTAGAGCTTAAGGATCTGCCGTCTCATCTCGAGTACGTTTTCCTTGAAGACAACAAGAATTTACCCGTCATCATCGCAAAGGACTTGAAAGAAGAAGAAAAATCTCGCCTTATCGCCGTGCTAAAAAATCATAAGAAAGCAATTGCTTGGAAAATCTCCGATATTCCTGGAATTGATCCTCACTTTTGCACACATAAAATTCTCATGGAGGACGATTTTAAACCCACTATTCAAAACCAATAAAGGGTGAATCCTAAGATCCATGACGTTATCAAAAAAGAGGTTATCAAACTTCTTGATGCGGGAATGATCTACCCTATCTAGGATTCACCATGGGTTAGTCTGGTCCATTGTGTGCCTAAGAAAGGCGGAATCACCGTTGTGCCCAATGAAAACAACGAGCTGATTCCTACTCGTCTCGTTACAGGGTGGAGAGTTTGTATAGACTATCGCAAACTCAATGATGCTACGAGAAAGGGTCATTTTCCCCTTCCTTTTATGGACCAAATGCTCGTCTAGCGGGTAATGACTATTACTGCTTTTTAGACGGTTTCTCTGGGTATTTTCAAATTCCCATCGATCCTAAAGACCAAGAGAAAACCACATTTACTTGTCCTTATGGAACATTTGTTTATAAAAGAATGCCTTTCGGCTTATGCAATGCTCCTAGGACTTTGCAAAGGTGTATGATGGCTATCTTCCATGACATGGTTGAAGAAACTATGGAAGTCTTCATGGATGATTTCTCGGTCCATGGTGACTCCTTCTCTTCTTGCCTTGCCAATTTGGAACGCATGCTTAAGCGGTGTGAAGACACTCGCCTTGTTCTAAATTGGGAAAAATGTCATTTCATGGTAAAAGAAGGCATTGTGCTTGGACATAAAATCTCAAAAGCCGGTCTTGAAGTGGACCATGCTAAAGTTGATGTCATAGCCAAATTACCTCCACCTTCAACCGTGAAGGGTGTGAGAAGTTTCCTTGGTCATGCGGGCTTCTATCGTCGATTCATTCAAGATTTTTCTAAAATCGCTCGCCCAATGACCCACCTCTTGGAAAAAGATACTTCTTTCATCTTTTCTAAAGAGTGTCTTGAATCCTTCAATCTTCTTAAGGACAAGCTAACTAAGGCACCGTTCTTGGTTACCCCTAATTGGGAGCTACCTTTTGAATTGATGTGTGATGCTAGCGACTTTGCTATTAGAGCGGTTTTGGGCCAAAGAGTGAACAAACACTTCCAACCAATCCATTATGCTAGCAAGACAATGACGGGGGCTCAATTGCATTATACCACTACCGAAAAAGAGCTTTTAGCTGTAGTGTATGCTTTTGAGAAGTTCCTCCCCTATCTTGTCCTTTCCACCACCATCGTGTACACCGATCATTCCGCGTTGAAGTACTTGTTAACTAAACAAGATTCCAAGCCAAGACTTCTTCGTTGGGTTTTGCTCCTTCAAGAATTTAAAATTGAAATTCGTGACAAAAAGGGAGCGGAAAACCTAGTCGCGGATCATCTAAGTAGACTTGAGGATCCTTATCAAGGGGATCATCCAAATCAAGAGATCAATGACTCTTTTCCCCTTGAGGCCTTAATGTCTATCAACTACAATCTTGATGACACCCCGTGGTTTACGGACATTGCAAACTACTTAGCGGGTGGTATTCTTATCGAAGGGTTAACATCCCAACAAAAGAAGAAGTTATTTAAAGATGTTAAGACTTACTTTTGGGATGACCCTTATCTCTTCAAACAATGTGCTGATCTGATTATTCGTCGGTGTGTTGATGGACCCGCAACTTTAGACATTCTCGAAGCTTGCCATAAAGGACCCAACGGTGGTCACTTTGGTCCCAACTACACCGCGAAGAAAGTGTTTGACTCGGGATTCTATTGGACCACCATTTATCGTGACGCTCACGAAATGGTTAAAAATTGTGATGCTTGCCAACGCCAGGGCAGGATCACACATAAAGATGAGATGCCTCAAAATTTCATACAAGAATGTGAAATCTTTGATGTATGGGGCATCGACTTTATGGGGCCATTTCCATCATCTAAAGGGAACAAATACATACTCGTAGCCGTTGACTACATTTCTAAATGGGTTGAAGCAAAGGCTCTCCCTACGAACGATGCGAGGGTGGTTGTTAACTTTTTGAAGCAACTTTTTGTTCGATTCGGTGTTCCTCGTGCTATCATCAGTGACCGCGGGACTCATTTTTGCAATGATCAATTTGCACGATTCATGGCTAAGTATGGTGTCAATCACCGTCTTTCCACCGCTTATCATCCTTAAACAAATGGTCAAGCCGAGATATCTAACCGTGGATTGGAGTAAATTCTTGAGCGTACTGTGGGAGAGCATCGTGCCTCGTGGGCCGATAAGTTAGATGGTGCTTTGTGGGCTTTTCGTACCGCTTATAAGACCCCGATTGGTTGTACACCTTATCGTCTTGTGTACGGGAAAGCATGCCACCTCCCTATTGAGCTGGAACATAAGGCGTACTGGGCCTTGAAGTGGGCTAACTTCGACATCAACAAAGCCGGCGATCTTCGGAAGATTCAACTCAACGAGCTCAATGAACCGAGGAATGAAGCTTACGAGAACTCATTTATCTACAAGGAGAAGACCAAGATCATTCATGATGCAATAATTAAGAACCGAGAGTTCCACGTTGGTGATCAAGTCTTACTCTTTAACTCTCGGTTGAAGATCTTCTCGGGCAAGCTGAAGAGTCGTTGGTTTGGTCCATTCACCGTCGCCAAAGTCTTTCCCTATGGCACCATTGAGCTTTCTCAGCCAAATGGGCCTAATTTCAAAGTGAATGGCCAGCGTGTGAAGCTGTACTTTGGTGAGGACATCTCTCATGAGATGATTCCTTCCCTCACCACGTTTCCCTTGAATTAGTTCTGGGTCGAGTCAGGCTCGTGACTCGGTTAACAAAAACAAGCGCTTCTCAGGAGGCAACTCGTTGATCTATCCTTTACCGTTTTCATAATAAGTGTAGGGGAGCCCCGTATGTGTTTGTTGTCTTGTTTCTTTTGATGTGCAGGGATTAAAAGCTTCAAAGATCCATTCTCGATGACTTTTGACGAACCGTGATCCCGTGTGCCCGTCTTCCTGGTTCTATCCTAAGCTGTCGTGATTCAATATTTCATATATTATATGTTCACATAGGAATCACTATAGTTGTCCTTTCCTTAGCAAGATTTAAACAAAGTGCACAATGTCCTAAGTGTAGGGGAGATTACTCCTACATGCTTAAACATTGAGGACAATGTTTATATCAAGTTTAGGGGGACTTCTATCGAAGTAAGTGGGCTTTTCCATTAATTTGTCCTCATTTTAACCAGAAAATTTGATTTTTCGACATTTTTCAAAATTTTTAATCTATTTTGGCCTAGTAGTTTAGTAGTATTTTCCTTTGTTATCGGTTATTTACTTTCTTTTCTAGAATAAAATTTTTAATAAAGTGGTTTTAAATTTTTCAACGTTGTGAATCTTTTGACTCAACCCGAGTTTACTTATCTAAGTTTACTCTAGCTAGTATCCTTAACGTGTTTAAGTCAAGTTTTGCTAGGCTTTTATATAGGGAACTTTAAAACACGAAAGTCTTAACTCTCACGGGTTAAGAACAAGAACTTTTTGCAAGTTCTTATAATTGATCTTAGAGAGTTGTTTATCAAGGGCGATTTCTAAACTTGAAAAAGTCTAAGAATTTGCAAGATCCTATAGATAACTCGAAAACCCAAAACTTTGATTTAATTGGCTAAGCATCCACGAGTCTCATTCCTTGAGATTTTAAATTATGGAGAACGAGAGATGATAGAGTCAATTATAAGTTTGGTATTCTTTCATGAATTTATGTGAGTTGATTATAAGCTTTTTCTCCCATCGCTTGCTAATAAATTTATCTACAATAAATAAGGTTGTACGATTTGAAAAGTTACTTAGCTTCTAGCACAAGGTCATTTAAAAGTTGCTCGGTATTAATTAGAGTTCATAGGCAAGGCATAACTTATTGAAGCGGGATGCGAAGATTGGCGAGTCCGAAAAGGTCCTAACAAGACATGAGGGCTACAATTTGTTGCTAAAGATCCAAAAGTGATGTGAATAATCATTTATCGAAAATCAATATGAAGGATCGAGACACACGACGAAAAGCAAATACTCCCCTAAAGATCATGGAGAAGTCTATCTGAAAAGACCCTAACAAGGTATGAGGATAAATAGATCCAAGTCATAAAAGGAGGCGAATCGTTGTATATCAAAGTCCAAAATAAAGATTGGAGAAAAATGAAGAAGTCCTGGTCCAAATATAAAGAATCTCTCAAAAACTTCAAGTAAAGAAATTCCTATTATGAAGAGAAGACCATAACTTCAAGAACGTCTCTCAAAGATTCGAAGTATGAAGTCGCTGCCAAATATCGGTCCGAGAAAGGTCTCAAATCGTGAAGCGAGTTATGCCAAGATATGAACTTTAAGAGGTCCCGAGAAGCAGTTTTAAAAGATTTTTTCCTTTAGCTAACTATTGATTAAATCGTCCCACTTTATTTTCGGCCTAAATAAACTATCGAAATAAGTCAAACAATGTATCCTCGTGATCATTCAAGACAAAATTAAAATATAAGAGATACACCTAGGAATAAGGGAGTCTAAGTGAATAATTGGCCCACATGAGTTTGTGTTAGTTTGCTGACTTATAATAACAATGATCTCGTTTATAAGCTTGGTTTGGAGAACGTGAAACTTGAGGATGATGAACATTCATGACGGCCAAAACCCCAATGTAAGTCTTTGATTTCTTTACTTGTTTTGTACATATTTCTATCTTTTTAGTTTCCTTAAAGTTTAGTATTTAAATAAAGGCCAAGGTGGGTTATTTATGATGAGAAATGTAAATTGTGCTTTGAAATTAATGCATTGCATGAGGGCATTGCAATGGTCAAGTGTAGGATTTAATAAGTGTGAAAACACTTATCCTTTTACCACTTATTTCAAATAATAACAAGACCAAAACGTGTATTTTATGTCGTAAAAGTCGGAATTATGCGTGGTTTGTGTTTTTATTGTGTTTTAGGACCAAAAGATGAAAAAGGAAGAAAACATGGGCTATCACGGGCTTTTATCGAAGAAAACGAGAAAAGACGAAGTCAAAAGATCAAGAGTGCAAAAAGAACGGAAGTCCAAGGCCTATTCTGAAGATTTATCGAGGAGAAAGTCTAAAGACGAAAGTTTAATAAAGTCGAAGAACTCAAGTCTAATTATAGAAGAAAATTAGAAGACGAGTTCAATTTACACCGAAAAATCCTGAGACGACGTCGAGAAAGACAAAGAATTAAAATCGAGTCGAGAAGAAAGAAAGAAAGAAGGAAGCACATGCACCTCCCCGTCTCCTATAAATACCCTCCTAATGACACATTAGGAGGGGGTTTTTTTTAGCTAGTTTATTTTTCTTTCTTTAGTTTTCATTTTAGAGAGAGAAAGTGTTTAACTTTCTCTCACTAAAACTTCATCTTTTCTTTCTTTCATGTTTAAGCTTTAATTCACTTTTGTAATTTTTGAATCTTTTAATCTACAAGTTAAGTTTTTCTTATTCAATATTTTTCTACCTTTCTTGATTTTAAATTGTCTTTAATCCGAAATTTTAATATAAAGTGCTTGATTTTGATGTTTTTGTGATTAAGAAGTTTATATTTTTATTCCTTTCTAAGTCTTACACGGATTAAGCGAAAGTCCCTTAATATGACAATTGTTGATAAACTATAACTCTTGTAACCACGAAACACAATGAAATACTTTTCAAACGCGTAATGCTTTATTAAGTATTATAAACAAAGTATTACAAAGTGCTATGAATACACTCGTTAAATGACAACAAGATATGAACCCTAGAAACAAGTAAACTAGATTTGAGACTCAAGTTTACAAGGGAACCAATGAGACGCTAGTAGACAGCTGGGGGCTCAGCGGTTCCAAGGTGAGAAAGAACTTAGATAAATTATCCAAGCACGAGGATTGATTTAATTCTTATTTCTCACTCCTATTTATAGTGTACGAGGTAGCTTCCTTAGTGAGAGTAGTTGATACGTGTCACCTTCTGAATGGAAGAGTACAACGTATTAAATGCATGTCCAAATCGAGACATACCTTTAAACAACTTTAGGTGAACAGTTCTGCCAACTGTTCACCTTTTGTCCCACTAGGTCGTACTAGGCTTTATCTTGAATCTCTTGTTTTGTCCTGCTCAAAACACTTGGTAGATTCTCCCACCTAAACTATAAAGGATTGGATAAGCTTTGCTTATCCCAGACTTCTAGGGTTCTTAAGTGATCTCTGAGTGTTGTCAACTCAGAGATCCTTGAACACCAGTACATTCCTTCAACATCCCAGCTATCCATAATCGCTGGTGAGTATGACTTCAGATTGTCTTCGACTTCTCTGACGTTGTCTTTGACTTGAATGTTCCTGGTGTGCCAGCTGAGGCTTTGCCTTCAACTGGTCTAGTCTCTGTCGCTGGTCCTCTCAGCGATCAGTAAACACTTAGTCTAATTAAACAAATCTAGATTGGGCCATAGTTAAAACTTTATTGGCCCAACAATCTCCCCCTATTTGTTTATAAATTATACCAAGTCTAAAATTATTGTAAGTGAGTACACAGCTTCTTCTTACACATAATTTAACAAACATACCTCAGAGTTTTATTAAACATAAAGAACCTAGTCTATTACAAGAACACCCAGAGGTGTAAACATAAACAAAAAGTAAAAAGGTTCTTCAGCGATCGAGGCCTTGATCACAGATTCTCTGGGCTTCAACTTTGTCACTCCTAGAGTTGATGACAAGCTCAACTTCAAACTCAAAATCCTCAGTCGTTTTGCAATTCCTTAGGATGTCCTGTTTGAGTCTGATAAGCTGGATGGTTGATGCCAGATGTAGTTCATTCATCCGCTGAAAGCAATACTCACAATTACCATTCATAAAGACCATACCTGTCTCTGGTTCTGAGTATACATGGCCCCCTACTGGTTTGGTGATCTCTTTGGGCAGTACCAAGTTCCTGTGCATTCCATCAACAACAATGTTTTCAGTGACCAACTTCTCCACCAGAGGTCCCATTTGGGTTTTTCTTTTCCTTTGTCCTTGAGAAGGTTGTTGTTGTGAAAGTTGAGGAGGCACAGGTACCTTCAGCTTCTTTGCCGTGTCTCTTACCCAATTTAGCTTTGCTTGAATGTTTTTCATCATTTGAGCAGCACCAGGCCCAGTCTTCTTTTGGGCAAGAGACGACATTTCTAACCATTCAGAGAGGCCCAGATCTCTGACTTTAAAGTCACTGAAGACTTTGTAGTTGGTTAGTTGGTTCTCTCTATAAAGGGTCATCACCACTCTTTTGTCTTTGTCAGTGTAACTTGCATACTTGGTGATTTGATCAGGTTTAGCTCTCTGGTTTACAAGTCTTTCATATTCCTTTTGAAGGTTGCTCCTTTTAACCTCCAGTTCTTTGAGCTTAACCAGCTAAGCTTCCTTTACAACAGGAGAGAGTTTGTTCAGAGCTTCTTTTCTCTTGAGTTCAGCTGCTCTGATGTTTGCTAGCCTTTGATGTTCCAAGATTTGAGCCTTTGCCTGCTCTGGGGTGAGTGGTGGTTCATCAGCGCTCTTGAATTTGTTCAGGTCAGAGTGTTTGGAGAGCTTGGCTGTAGATCCGCCTTCTTCTTGGAGGGAGTGCAGGGTTATTTCAGGTTGTTCAATGGCAATTCCTTTACCCCTATCCTTTATTGCTTCAGTGCTGAGGTTGAAGGATCTGAGAGGTTTTGGTGTAGGAATCCCTGCTGAAGGTGTTGGTTGTTTAAGTGACTGCTCTCCCTTAGGTGAAGCAGTGTCTTCTTCTTCTTCAGAGGTGAAGGTTGCTGAATTCTCCCCTTCAGGCATAGCGCCGGTAGTAGCTGTGCCTGATCCATGCTTGAGGAACTTAACGAATTCTTGATGAACAAATAAGCAGATCATTTTTTTGTCCTTTGATTCTTTGATTCTTTGATTCTTGATTTTACCTTTCTTTTCACATAACGTGATTGTTGAGTAACTAATTCTCTGAATTGTGTTTCTTTTACGTTTATGTTTTTGTGATTGGGGGGGCAAATCTGGTCAAAACGAATTAGGGTTTCTAGGGTTTGTACGGCTGCTGAGTGTTTGTTCTTTCCTATCATCGTTCTCGATTACGATCTGTTTTTGTTGGTTGTTCGTGTTATGGAGGTGTTCTAGGGTGAAAGGGAGTGACGTTTTTTTTAGGGTTTTTACTGTCTTAGGGTTTGTTATTTCATGGATAATAGGGGAATTGATGGTAATGAAGGGCATACGCAGATTGATGTTAATGCGTTATCTGAACGAATGCAGCGTTTGAGGGAGACCATGGCAGGGTCTACGGCTGCTAGGGTTTCGGCTTATGGTGCTGCTGGAATTATGAATTCGGCTAGGACTAGTAATGCGGCTGAGCTGCAGTCTGTTGCTGGTAATGACGACAATCAGGGAAGTTCTCTTTCTCATGATCGTTGGAATGCTATTCGGGGCAAGCCGACTCAAGAGTTAGGGCATGTTGGAGTACGCACCAGTGCTACTGCTAGCCAAGGTACCTACGAGCACCCTTCGGTTCAGTCTAGAGATGAGGAGAGCTCATCTAATAAGAATGGAAAAACGTTTGCGTCATTAGTGCAACCTGCATTCAATAAGACGATTCATATCCAAGAGTTGCATAATGACGAGAACGTAATAGGGGCTGCTGTGGCTCTTCCATTTGATGCTGTTGAGGAGGTAAGCTCATGCTTTAGTAATACATTATTTGGGTATTTTATCGGAAAACGTTTAGCGTTTCCGTTAGTCGACAATTATGTGAAAAACGTTTGGTCCAAGTATGGATTGAAAAGAGTGAAACTTCAGGACGAGTTTTTTCTATTCCAATTTGAGACTAAAAATGGTATGGAAAGTGTTTTGGAGAATGGCCCGTGGCTGATTCGTCAAGTTCCATTAATTCTTAATGTATGGTCGTCTGTTACTGATTTGCATAAGGCAGAGATTAGGAAGGCTCCGGTTTGGGTCAAAATGCACCGTGTTCCTATAGTTGCGTATTCTGAAGTTGGTCTAAGCTTGATTACATCTCAGATTGGTCGACCTATCATGTTAGATTCTTATACTAGTAGTATGTGTATCAATCCATGGGGTCGAAGTACATTTGCTCGGGCACTTATTGAGGTTTCTGCTGCGGATGCTCTTAAAAAATCCATGGTTGTTGCTATCCCGATTGAGAAAGATAAAGGGCATAATTTGGTGACTATTGATATTGAGTATGAGTGGACTCCTCCTAGATGCTCTACTTGTCTCATTTTTGATCATATTGATTCTAAATGTCCTAAGTTGCCTTTGGTTGTCAATAGTGAGGTTGCTACACAGGTTGTTGTCGTAGATGACGCTCGTATGGCTAATGATAATGATGGTTTTGTGGTAGTGAATAATAATAAGAAGAAGAAGGGTAACAACAAGCAACATCAGGTTGCTGGGATTAAATTAACTAAACCAGCTCTTAATCTTTCTTATCGTGTTGTTGAGAAAGGGGGTAGTTCTAAGATGACTAAACCAAAGGATTCGTTAGGTACTTCAGTTCCGGCTGCTCCAAAGAAGGATGGATCTATTCTTAAGAGGGGTTTCCTTAATAATAAGGTTTTGGCTCCTGATTCTAGTCTAACGGGGACAAGCAACAAGAATTCCTTTGGTGCTTTGAGTGGTATGATGGATGATGGCACTGATTGGGAGGATGGTGGTGGCCCAACAGATGATGTGGTGAATGCTGATAGTGAGACTGACGAAGATATAGTGATTGATGATCGCCATGGAAATCGTCAGCCGGATATTCGCACTTCTCATGCATCATGATGATCTCATTTTTTCATTGTTTATGCACTTTTAGGTGGTTTTTTCCTATTGGTGTAATTTGTTTTGTAATTGTTTGTTAGAGTTCATATGGCATGTCATATGATTTAGTGGTTGTTCAAGCTGGTTAGCTTGAGGTTAATGTAGCATTTCCGCTACATTCCATTGTACTTCATCGCTTTTTGGGAATATATTTTACCGGGGATGAGGCCCTTTTACCCAAAAAACAAATAAGCAGATCTCTTTAAGTTCCTCTTGCAACAGCTCTTGAAGAAGTTTTCTTGAAGGCTCAGACACCTTAACAATAGCTGCAACATTTGCTTTGACAGCTGATGTGAGGACAGATGGTATGTATTGCTGGAGGCTCTGGTCTAGAACAGCTGGGAGGTGAGCTTGCAAGGCATTTCCCAGTAGTTGCGGAAGTAAGGCAGTCATAGAGGACTCCACAGATGAAGTTAATGAAGTCTCTAGTATGGTGGTGAGTTCCTCAGCAGCATGGGTTAGTGTTTGTAATTCAGAGAGGATGACATCATTTGTGACTTTGGGCTTGGTTTTACTGATGTCACCCCTCTTAACCCAGAGAACCTCAGTAGCGAGTTCCTGAACATCTTTCATTCGCGGACCATGGACAGGCTTGAGTTTTTGTAAATGTTCTAAGTGTTGCTTGGCCCCTAGTTCCATGACATTTGGTAAGGTTGGGAAGGGAACTGGGGTTGGTGTACAGAGCCTCTGGTCCAATAGCCGCTTAGCAGCCAGTTCTTGCACATTGGGCATTGATGGGAAGGAGATGGGTTTCAACTCTGATGTAACTTGGTCATCATCAGTATCCATATCAGCATAATCTGAAATGGTCAAGTTCTCTTCAATAATGAAGACCTCATCCTCTGGCATGGAATCAATGTCTGACATGGCATCGAGATCTATGTGGGGGGGGGGGGCTTCAGCATTTTCATCACCAGCAATGGAATAGGCATCATCATTCTGATGTTCTTCATGAAGATTATGAGCCTGTTATGACATTTGTTAGTAACCAATTGTGAAAAATATGAAGTTATAGATCGCCATTCGCTGCCCCTAGGAAAGCTGGGTGTGATTATCCTGCCCCCCCCCCCCCCCTAAGGATTTCTCTTTGGGACTCTTTTAAGTGTGAAATAGTTATGTTGAAGGGTCGCCATTCGCTGCCCCTAGGATAGCTGGGTGTTATTATCCAGCTCCCCCATAAGGATTACTCCTTGGGACTCTTTTGAGTTGTGAAAATTATGTGGTGAATGGTCGCCGTTCGCTGCCCCTAGGATAGCTGGGTGTGATTATCCAGCTCCCCCTGAAGGATTTCTCCTTGGGACTCTTTTAGTTGTGAATTCATGGGAGTTAAAGGTCGCCATTTATCGCTGCCCATAGGAAGACTGAGGGTGATTATTCAGTCCCACCAAAAGAATAAATTCTTTGGGACTCTTTTAGTTGTGAATTATTTGAAGGTAATGGTCGCCTTTTATCGTTGCCCCTAGGAAGACTGAGGGTGATTATTCAGTCCCCCCAAAAGAATAATTTCTTTGGGACTCTTTTCAAATGAGGGGACCCAGAGACTGCGTGAAGTGCAGAGACTCTGGGTCGGGACCTATAGCATGCTGAAGTTGGTATGGACAAGAGCACAGTCCAGAGGGTGAAGGATCATCGAGGTGTGTTATGAGCACAAATGAATCATATCCTTGTGTTAAGACAGAGTGTACAGATAATCCTAAGAGTTCTAGGTGCTGACACAGACACTCTATGGGTTGAGGCAAACCCTAAGACTTCATCATTCTCTCCTACATAATGTTGAGAGTGATTGTATGTGAACCTCCAAGAGAATAAAATGGCAAACTAATACCTGAGAGATATCAGCGTTGAGAAGGTTCTTAGTCGTCTCTGCTGACTGGGAGACGCTAGACTCAGGTTGTTTGTCAGCGGTAGGCTCTTCAACCACATCCTCCAGAGAAGGGGATAGGTTCTTCTTAGTCTTCTTGGTCTTGGAAGGATTAACAGAAGGGGTTTCAGATGAAAGGGGGGTGTCTTTCCTCTTCTTCTTCTTTTCCTTGGGCACCTTGGGCTGAGAAGAAGACTGCACAGAGGTCTTTAACAGAGACTTGTCAGTTGCTCTTTCAGCATTCAACTCATTGTGAGGGATCAAGGGCTCTCCATCAGCAACCAGTAGCCCAGCGACCTACATCATGTGCCTGCTGAGAGGCACTTCGTCTTCCAAAGGAGTCTTTAGTGATGCAGCAGTGATGTGATAAGGAGAGAAGGAGAGAATTTCCTCATTTGTGTAGCCTTCACCCAGCATATCTTCTAAGAGAAGAGAGAGATATCTTGTGTAGCAGATGGTGGCCAGTCTGTTCTTCTTCCCTTTGTTTTCTAGCTTAGTAATTAGGTCAGAGTAAAGTATATGAGAGATCCCTATATCTTGTCCCCAAATTAAGCTGTAAGCAATTACTTGCTGGACTCCATTAAGTTGATCATGAGACCCCTGGTTTCCACCCAGACATTTCACAATGTATAACATCAGCGTCCTCCAAATATGTGAAAAGTAGTTCACTTTGATCAGTGATTTGTTCTGGAAACCTTGTGTGGTGAAGGGTTTATCATTGTCGTCATGAGGACGAAGGGTAGCCAGAGCCTTCTTTACCGTGGAACTTGCAGGCACAGTGAACATGCCTTCATTGACAGGAAGTCCAATGACTTTGGCAAAGGTATGAAGATCAAAGGTGAGAGGTTGGGGATGTGTGGAAAGGTTGAAGGTTATGTGTGAAGAGGTTTGATCAACTTCTGCGCTATACCAGAACTCCTTCAAATATTGGTGGTAGCATGTGGAAGGTACTCTGGTTATGGCTTCAAAAATGGAGGAGTTTTTTAGGAAGGAGAAAAATGGTTGGTAAAGGGAATTGTTGTGTTCCAAGAGAGCTACACAATTGTTTAAGGCAATTTTGCCATCGTGTATCCCAAAATCAACGTTCGAGGCGGACACGACGGTGAAAGCGGTGTTTGATGATGAAGACGCCATTGTTGAAGTGAGGAAGAGATGAAGGTTTTGGAGAAGATGAATAGTATGTGTGTGTGAAAGTAATGAGTAATGTGAGTTTTGAAAAGTGAGTCAAGGGTTTTGATAAAAGGGTTAGCCATTTTACAATTAAAGCATTTAATGCAAAAATTACCTTTTAGGAAAAGTGGGACCCCTTGACTCTTCATGTGATATTTCTGTCCTTTGGAAAGCGGGAAAGTTGTTGACAATAAAGGTTAATCATTTGAATTAAATATGGGAATATATTAAGTCCCATTGGAATGTAACTACCCCGTTACATTCAATTCCCTTTAATGCCCAGAAATAGAGATCAGAGATCATTTATCAGATTTGTTTACCAATATTGAGCATACCCAGCTCAGCAACCAACCTAGTAAAACTTGGCTCAGCCAGAGGCTTGGTGAATATATCAGCGAGCTGGTATTCAGTGGGTATAAAATGAAGCTCAATATCACCTTTTAAAATATGGTCTCTGATAAAGTGATACCTGATGTCAATATGCTTAGTTCTGGAATGAAGTACCGGATTATTTGAGATGGCTATAGCACTTGTGTTGTCACAGAATATGGGAACCTTTTCATAAATGATCCCATAATCAGCCAGCCGACTTTTCATCTAGAGAACTTGAGCACAACAACCAGCGGCCGCTACGTATTCAGCTTCAGCTGATGACATGGCCACAGAGTTTTGTTTCTTGGCACTCCAGCATACCAACTTTCCTCCAAGGATTTGACAACTCCCAGAGGTGCTCTTTCTATCAACACAGCACCCAGCATAGTCAGAGTCTAAGTAGGCTTTGAGGTCGAAGCCTGATCCATTAGGATACTAGAGACCCAATGTGGGAGATCCTTTTAAGTACCTGAAAATTCTTTTGACAGCTACAAGGTGGGATTCCTTGGGGTTAGCTTGGTACCTAGCACAGAGACATGTGGAAAATTGTATGCCTGGTCTGCTTGCTGTGAGGTACATCAGTGACCCAATCATGCCTCTATATAAGGTCTCATTAACAGAGACCCCTGAGTCATCAGTTCCCAAGTTGTTGGGAGGAAACATGGGGCATTTCACTGATGCACAATCAGATAGATCATACTTCTTGAGCAAATCCTTAACATATTTTTCTTGACAAATGGAAATTCCTTTTGAATTTTGTTTAATTTGAAAACCTAAGAAAAAATTTAATTCCCCCATCATGCTCATTTCATATTTTTTGGTCATTAATTTGGCAAACTGTTTGCTCAATGTAATATTGGTTGAACCAAAAATTATATCATCCACATAAATCTGTACTAAAATGACATCACCCTTGGACCTATAAGTGAACAGGGTTTGATCAATGTTACCTCTGACAAATTTATTTTCAAGTAAGAATTTTGATAGGGTTTCATACCTGGCTCTAGGCGCTTGTTTCAGCCCATAGAGTGCTTTGTGAAGTCTACAGACGTGATCAGGATACTCACTGCTTTCAAACCCTGGGGGTTGATAGACATATACTTCCTATGCAAGCTTCCCATTGAGGAAAGCACTCTTCACATCCATCTGGTCTATAGTAAACCCCATATAAGCTGCAAAGGCTAGGAAGATTCTGATAGCTTCCAATCTGGCTACTGGTGCAAACGTTTCATCATAGTCAATCCCCTCAGATTGATTATATCCCAGTACCACAAGCCTAGCCTTGTTTTTGACAATCATGTCAGCTTCATCCCTCTTGTTTTTGTAGACCCATTTAGTTCCAACCACTTTCTTCCCAGTTGGAGCTTTTACCAGAGTCCACACCTTGTTCCTCTTGATCTGATTCAACTCATCTTGCATGGTAACAACCCACCCTTCATCTAGAAGCATAGCAGCCACATTCTTAGGTTCATCCTCAGAGAGAAAATCAGCGAAAAGGCATTCATTCGCTGAGGCGGTTTCCAGAGATCTTAATTTGCCTCTGGTGGTGACTCCCTCAGAGGGTTCACCAAGAATATTCACCAGAAGAATATCTCGGTTCCTACTCCATTTGGATTGAGGAGCAGGAGTCTATGTGGGTTCAGGAGTCACAGCAGGTTCAATAAATACTGAGGGATCTTCACATATTATTTCTTCATCCATAATCTCTTCATCAAGAGGAGAGATTGGTTTGATGACATCAGCATTCACATTAGTGGGTGGAGTGATTTGTTCAGCATTTTTAACCTCTTGAGTGATGTCAGAGATTGAATGAGGATTAAATGCATGAACATAAGGGAAGTCCTTGTGACAGCCCTTGGATGATTCCTTGGGATATGAGAAATCATCCTCTGGATATGATTTAACTTCATTGAAGTCAATGTCACATTCTTCTGAGTTGGTGTGGTTGATGACAGCATCTGCCTCATTGAAGGTGACATGGATGGATTCTTCTAGTTCTTGTCTGCGGATGTCGAATACTCTATAAGCTCTGGAGGTGAGAGAGTAACCAACGAAGAATCCATCATCAGACTTTTCATCAAATTTTCCCAATTGATCTCTGTAGTTGTGAATGAAAACAGGGCAACCAAAGACATGGAAGTAGCTTACGTCAGGGGCTCTCTTCCTATATACTTCATAAGAGGTCTTCAATGTCTCTTCACCATAACGGATCTGTTTTGTGTATGACAAGCTGTGTTCACAGCTTCACCCCAAAATTGTTTAGGAAGTCTTGATTCGTTGAGCATAGTTCTAGCAGCCTCAATGAGGGTTCTGTTTCTTCTTTCAGCGACACCATTTTGTTTAGGGGTGCATGGGTTAAAAAAGTTCTGTGATATTCCCTTTTTATCACAAAAGGCTTCCATGGCATGATTCTTGAATTCAGTGCCATTGTCACTTCTGATAGCCTTAACTCTGCAGTCATTGAGATTCTCTATTTCTCTGATGAAGGACATTATTCTTTCAGCAGCATCACTCTTTCTTTTGAGAAAGAATACCCATGTGAATCTGGAGAATTCATCTACAATGACTAGTGTATACTTGTTGTGATTAAGGGATTGAGGTTTTACTGGTCCAAATAAGTCCATGTGAAGAAGATGGAGGCACTTATTTATAGAGAATGATTGTTTAGTCTTGAATGAGGCTCTGTGGTGCTTCCCTTTCTCGCATGATGAGCAGGGTCTGTCTTTGGTGAAGGTCAGAGAGGGAAGCCCAGCTACTAAATCATTCTTGGCGAGTTTGTTAATGTTTTTGAAGTTAAGATGGGAGAGTCTCTTATGCCATAGCCAATTTTCACTATTAGATGCTTTGGCATAGAGACAAGTGTTTGTCCCTTCTGGACAAGATGTCATGTCGATGACGTACACATCCCTTCTCCTGGGTGCAGTTAGAACAACATCATCATTCTGATTAAAGATTGTTCCTTGGGTCTTGGTGAACAGAACTTTGAAGCCAGCATCGCAGAGTTGACTAATGCTGATTAAGTTGTGCTTCAGTCCGTTGACATAAGCGACCCTTGTGAAGGTTATTCCATTACAATCCACTGAGCCATAACCCTCAGTAGCCCCTAAGGAATCATCTCCAAAGACTACTTTAGGACCAGACTCCTTTTTATATCTATGCAGATATTGTTTAACCCCTGTCATGTGTCTGGAGCACCCGCTTTCCAGATACCAAACAGATTTCTTCAGATATTCCTGCATAGATATAACAAAGCCAGATTAGTTTCTATGATGAACCCACTTTCCAGTGGATCCTTGCTGTCGCTGACCAGCGACATTGGTCCTTCTTTGGTTTCCTCCCCCTCTTTGGTTGCAATCCCTGGGTTCATGACGCATGCTTCCACAGATGTCACATCCAGGATAATGTTCGCACTCATCAGAGTGATGGTCGAAGAAGCCACAACACTTACAGGGGGGATTAGGTCTGTAACCCTGAGAGTTATCTCTGGGTTTAGGCTCAGCCTTTCTTGAGGGTCGATGAGGAGTTTTTTATCTCATTTGAGTTCTGGTTCTTTGAACCGCAATGACCTCCTCATGCTCTCTAGATGTGTGTTCAGTGGACTCGCATTTGATACATTTTGGTTTCTTAGTGCAATCCTTAGATGAGTGATTCTTGAAACTGCAATGCTTGCAAGGTCTGAACAAAGCTCTCCCCTTTGAGCTACTAGATCCTTCACCAAGAGAGTTAACAGATAGACTATTAACTCTGGGGTTGATTTGTTCTTTCAACCATTTTACCTCTTCCATCAAGGTGAGGAGAAGTTGATTGGTGGGTGAAAGCTCTTCAGGGGGAGGAGTGGGTTTGTTGGAGTCCTTAGCCACAAAAACCTTTTTATTCGCTTTATCAGCGACTTTGAGAATTGAATTCACAGGGGTTTTGGTTGTAGGTTTTGGGCCAAGCAAGGAATCAGATGGGTTAGCACCAGCGAGTCTTGGTGGGGCTGGTACCTCTGATTCTTTGTCAGAGTTCTTCTCATCCATAGAGGTGGAAGAAGGAGAAGAAACATCTGAAGGGACAAATTTGACATTGGGAACAGGGATATGTTTTTTGCATCTACCCTTTCCCCCAATAGCCTGAACCACATCACCAGGTATGGATTCAGCGACTATTTCTTCCACTGTGGATTGAGCCAAATTCCATTTTTCAATGGTTTTTCTAAGTTCAGATTTTTCATCAGACAAAGACTCATTTTCAATGGATAATTTGCTCACTTCATTTTGAAGTTGATTAGCAAGATTCACAAATGGTTTAAGATTTGTTAATTCATATCGGCAAATATTTAACTCTGTTTTAAGAATATGAAATTTTTTTAACAGGTTTTTTCTTTGCTCTTCCACAAAGTGGAGGTCAACCAAGGTATAGTCACTGACATGGGCTCTATCAGGACCTTCAGCCATAGATAACATTCTTTGTACCTTTTTCATGGTGATGTCCACCCGTTGACCAGATCTTGCTTCACTTTTACCCACAGCGGGTTCTTCATCAGAGACGGCCATAAAGGCTCTGACGGTGGTGGTACCTTCATCCTCAGAAGTGAGAGGTTCATCATCTCAGTCGAATGAGGCAGCGATCAGACCTTTTTCAGTCTTCTTACCATCCTTTTTCTTTGCTGCATCAGCAGCTTTCTGATTGAGTTTTAGCAGCTCAGCTTTCAAGGCTTTGTATTTGACTTTGTAGTCCTTCTTCCCTTCTGAGTCAGAGAGAGAGGTTTGCTTGAAAGGTGAGGTGGAAAACTTCTTCTTCTTGTTGTTGTTGTTGGATGAAGGGAAGCTTGGAGAGGAGGTTTTGTTTGACCAGCAATCCTTTTGATAGTGACCAGTCTTTCCACAAGTGTAGCATGACACCTTGGATTTACCAACCTTTGCAGCTCCAACTCTACCAGATCTCTTGTAGTACCTCTTTTGATCAGCTAAAAGAGCTCTGTCATGGAACTCAGCATGTAATTCATCAAGAAATTATTGACTACTTCTGGTGTCCTCTTCAATGTCAGAGTCGCTATCCTGAAAGGAATGGTTAGCAACAAGAGCTTTTGAACCAGTGATATTGGTGGTAAACCTGTCAGTCTCTGATTTGTAAATGAAGTCAATTAACCCTTCTTCATATTATATCTACCAAACAATTGGGCTAACGTATCATTCTTTATAGCATTGTTAGCTCTTAAGGTCTTATTTAGGCTAAGCCATTTTCAAGGTAAACTATTGACAAAAGTAGCATTAACCTCAGCCTTAGGTAGAACAACTCCATTATTTCCCAAATCATTCAACAAAATCTTAAGCCTAGTATAAGTTTATGCAACATTTTTTGTTTCCCAAAGCTTTAAAAGCATTAAACTTAAGTCTAAGGGCTTGGATTTTGGTTTCTTTTGTTTCCTCTGGACCTTCATACCCTAGAACTAATTCAGTCGACATCTCCTTAGCAGAGTTGCATTTAATGATGGACTTCATAATGTTCTTGGGTAGGCAAGAGACTATGATACTTTTGAGTCTCTTGTCCTGGTTAGCCAGACGTCTATCCGCTGGAGACCATTGCTTAACAGGTTTCTTAATGGGTCCCTCTGGGGTAGAGGAAACGGCCAGTGGTACATAGGGACCATTTTCTAAGATTTCTATCAAGAAGGGTTCTAAGCCATCTAAATATATAAGAAATTCACTTTTCCAACTTGAGAAATCCTCTTCATCGAATGTTGGTACATTGGACACATGTGACCCCCCTCGAACATCAAGTAGTTGGGGAAGGTCATCATCATTATTACTAGTGTTTAAAACTGGTGTAGGCATGGTAGTAGATGTGGTGGCCGGCATGGTGGTCGAAGTGTTACCTAAACTGGTTTGACCAAAAGGTGGAGGAGGTATAGTATCAGCCATATTAAGATCTTGATTTTAAAAACAAGAACGGTTTATGAAACGTTTTATAAATCAAACCACTCTGATACCAATTGAAAGTCCCTTAATATGACAATTGTTGATAAACTATAACTCTTGTAACCACGAAACACAATGAAATACTTTTCAAACGCATAATGCTTTATTAAGTATTATAAACAAAGTATTACAAAGTGCTATGAATACACTCGTTGAATGACAACAGGATATGAACCCTAGAAACAAGTAAACTAGATTTGAGACTCAAGTTTACAAGGGAACCAATGAGACGCTGGTAGACATCTGGGGGCTCAGCGGTTCCAAGGTGAGAAAGAACTTAGATAAATTATCCAAGCACAAGGGTTGATTTAATTCTTCTTTCTCACTCCTATTTATAGTGTACGAGGTTGCTTCCTTAGTGGGAGTAGTTGATACGTGTCACCTTCTGAATGGAAGAGTACAACGTATTAAATGCATGTCCAAATCGAGACATACCTTTAAACAACTTTAGGTGAACAGTTCTGCCAACTGTTCACCTTTTGTCCCACTAGGTTGTACTAGGCTTTATCTTGAATCTCTTGTTTTGTCCCGCTCAAAACACTTGGTAGATTCTCCCGCCTAAACTATAAAGGATTGGATAAGCTTTGCTTATCCCAGACTTCTAGGGTTCTTAAGTGATCTCTGAGTGTTGTCAACTCAGAGATCCTTGAACACCAGTACATTCCTTCAACATCCTAGCTATCCATAATCGTTGGTGAGTATGACTTCAGATTGTCTTCGACTTCTTTGACGTTGTCTTTGACTTGAATGTTCCTGGTGAGCCAGCTGAGGCTTTTCCTTCCACTGGTCTAGTCTCTGTCGCTGGTCCTCTCAGCGATAAGTAAACACTTAGTCTAATTAAACAAATCTAGACTGGGCCATAGATAAACTTTCATTGGCCCAACATTAATCTTTGAGCTATTCATGCTTATTGGCTTATTTAGTGTTTAGCTTATTGTTTTTAGTTTTCTCAAAAAGTTTAGTCAATGTCTTTTATAAAGTTTGCGAATTTAGTATTTCAAAAGTTGTCAAATTTATGCTTATTGAGTTTTTTAAGTTTCGGTTAAGTGTGCTTATTGGAAGTGCTTGTTGAAGTTTTGGCTTATTTCTCTTATATCGGATTACTTGTGCTTCATCGCAATCATAGGGTTCGTATATTGCGACGCTACATTCCGACAGTTCTTTGTATCGCAATAACCTTGAAGGTTCTACATTGCGATCTAGTGTATTTTCTCCCTTATTCCGATCGTGATTGCTATCGCACATTGCGATCGTATATTGCGACGGGTCATAAGGTTATTTTAAGACGAAACACTGCCAAAATTTAGTTTGCCATATTCTGATAGAATTCGTTCTCTATTATTCCGATACTCAACTTCATTATTCCGACAGAATTTGTAACACCCCCAAATTTATACAACTCAGTTCAGCGGAAGACTAGTTGGTGTTACGGGATAGCACATTACTCACATCATAGACAATGCTTAAAAATCGCGTCGTTTAATAATAAATCATTTCCATTCATAAATATCAAAGTTACATAGGTCCCAAGTCATTACATTTCATACAAAGTTTTACAAAGTGTTTGAATGGAAAATATTATTTAAGTGCGGGCCATGAATTCTTGTCGTCTTCCCGAGAATTACCTTCAAGTACCTGAGATAAAACATGTTAAAAGAAAAGGTCAGCGATAACGCCGAGTAAATTCATAGAGTTTAATAAATTCCATCAATATAACTTTGGTATAAAATTAGTACCAAAAATCAATTCGTACAACTCATTGTAATAGGCCGTAAAATAGCCAAAATCATTTTATATAAATCCTTATCGAAAATCATAATATAGGCATTTGCCTTAAAAATCATTATACGAGCCAATGTCGTAAAAACAATCATACAATACGTCTTATGACGTTGTATAAAATCAAATAAAAATCGTTATATGAATATGGTTACGAAAACCAAAATACAATCATAATATCAATAGTATGACCCTGTATTGCTAGTCAGGCAATACATCGTAATTCGGAGCGTCCAGTAAATTTTGGTGATTTGGATTATTATAAGCCGCATGACATTGTTACCTTACTAAAACCAAAACGGGTAGCTAACCCGATACCAATTTTTCCCATCTAAAGTAGCGTGTCGTCACAAAGGTCACGCTATTGAAATCTTCTCATACATAAATTCGCTTACCAATCAATGTGGCACGACGGGGATCAACCGTCAAGGCGCGAACTGGGGTGATCGTCCCCAAATAGTACTATTAAATGCATAAGCGTCTACCAAATCCCGGTAGTTCACAATTCATGCTAATGGGACTTTTAGTGACATAACCTAACTTTAATAATCCATATAATTTCATCTATCGGGTCCTTTAATCATTTATCGGGTCATACAATCGGGTCATTCAATCATTCGGGTCCAAATCAATAAACAAACAATCGGGACAAATGGTGTCCTAATTTATAAAAATACTAACATGTTATCTCCCTCGCGGGTTCATAAAACATTTATAAAAACATTTAAAAGAGTGCGAGGCTATGAACTCACGTTGATATGGGAAGGCGGATTATCGGCTATGGGCGTGCTTCGGTCACGGAAACCTATATAAATAATAATCGGTCTTAGACTCGGTCCAATGACTTTTTATCAAAATAACAATATACATATGATGATTTTGTACATATGATGATGATCAAGTGGGTTTATAAATCCTCATTTACTCATTTTAGCGTTTACGTTTTAGTATCGTCTTACTAGTTCACTAGTTTTACCGATTTTACCTATTTTAAGTCCATTAAGTCTTTGATAAGTTCTTTTACTTGTTTTACCATTATATACTTATATGATCAGTATATATATATTTTCATGTTGGGCCCTAATAGGTAAGCCCAAATAATTCTTTTTTTACAAGTATTTATCTTTATTAAGTCCAATTATTAGTCTAATAGGTTTAGTTAGCTCGTAAATGTCCGTAATTCTTATAGTTCGGGTTTTATCAGTTTTTGCTTGTATTAGTTACTTATACATCAGTATATAACTTTATAAACTTTACATTAGACGGGTTTGGTCGTCTAAGTTTTATTTGATGAAAAACGCTAATTTCACGGCGATAGCCGAAAAAGTCGTAAAAATCAAGGTTTATAGTTTTTATTACTTATAAATATTATTTTTTACCACCATTTATCTAATTTACCCATTAAATTAACCTTTTATACATTTATATAATTAAGTTCTATAAGTTAGTGGGTTTATATTTTACATTTTATAAATTATAAAGTGAGTGCTTATATAATAATAATAAACATTATTTCCAAAATCTGATTTTTAACCTCATGTTTTACCATTCTTTATCATATCTAGAGTTCTACAATGGCTTAGAAGCTCATTTTTGGATGACAACTTCTTCATAATATGTGCTACATATAACTTAGTTATAGCTACTGCCCCATTTTGAGTCTAAGTTGCCTTAACAGTCCCTACAAACTGCTTATTCAGATTGTACCACCTAACTTGTTTTGATCATATCTCACTCATTATTTTGATTCCATTACATGGCCAACTCTCACATGTGTATAACATCATCTACTTACTGTAAATAGATCAAACCATGCAATTTTATCAGTTCATCATTTAGTTATCTACTGTTTTTATACAGCCAACTAATTAGTCATGATTTTAGCTTCATTTCTTATGGTTATCATCATTTTTAAGCATGTTTATCAACACTTGATCCCACACAACATTTTTATCATCATATATACATCATATACATATACAAAATGAAAGAAAATACATTTGTTCTTTACAAAATAATAAGAGAAAAATGTAGAGGATGATCTTCTTTACCAATCCAAGTGGATTTCTTGTTTTAGGAAGGCAAGAACTTGATGAACACAACAAGTATCTCCAAGACCATCAAATATCAAGATCATATGTTGGAAAATCAGCCCTAGGACACAAGCAAATCACCTCCAAAGTTGGTTATATGGCCACCAAATGATCAAGGCTTCAAGGAAACACCTTAATAGGACTAGTAAACATGTGGTTTGTAGCTAGAAAAGATCAAGAATGGTGTTTGTTGCTTGATGTGGGACGGCAAAAAGGTGGAGTAGAGAGAGTTTTTGGGGTGGATTGCATGGATGAAATGGTAGAAGTGAAAACCATTAGCTAGTTTTGTTTAGTGGTGGAAGTAGTTAGCTTAAAGTGTAAGCATAAGCTTACACTTGTGCAAGCTTAGCTAAAACTTGTGCCACCTAAGTGTGGTGGTGTCCTTTGCCGTCCCATATAAGCTAGTGGGATGGGGCAAAGTGTTTTGTCCCATCTCACTAGTTTACGGGTATTTCTCGATTCTAGTTTTCTCGATTTGTGTGCCCTCGGGTCGTTTTACGAAAAACGTTTTTATAAATTATGAATCACCGTCACAAAACGAATCCAATAAAAATTGTCTCATCAAAAATGGAGTTCAAAAACGTAAATACGTAATCCTAAGGTTTCCGGTTTAGTCGTAAAGGACGTTAAAATGAAATCGAAAGTCCTAATCTCTTCTCGTAAATTTGTGAGTTTATGAACCAACACAAATTTAAAACTCCAAAATAATATTCACGGACAAATTTATTTTCTGAAATGTCGGACTGTCACCAAGGATGGTGTATGTAACGTAAGCACGTAACGTAGAATCCTCCGGTTTAAACGTAGTCGATGCTACTTCAAGACGTAAATCCAAATTTCTTCCCAAAAATAAGTGAGTTCATATTGTAACATTAAAATAATATTTTCAAATAATATTTGAGAATAAAATATCAATCGTAAATTGACGGATTGTCACAGCATTTACCCCTAAACAGGATTTTTGTCCTTTAAGATCATCTTACCTTACTACTCGCTTCTTATAGAGTTAAAGCCATGTGGGTATTTCCTCCACATTCGGTCTTTTCTCACAAGTGCAATCCATTATAATACGCGAGTTTCATCAAACATAACTACGGGAATAAGATCAGGCTAAATGTTGACTTACTTTCTCTATCCATGATGTTCACGGGTTTCTGATGAATGCAACTTTTCGCCGATCTAAGCTTTACTAAGAACAATTCAGAATTTCACTTGATAGATATTCCATCAAGTGCGATTTATGAAACATAATTCACGCGGTTTCTTGAAGTCCTAGGGTAGATCCAGCTTATATGCCTTTCAATCCTAACTTTTACATCATCTCAATGGTACCATACAATTGGGGACTTATATCCCATGATTTGTCAGATCATGAATTCATTTTTTATTTTTTTTTCAAGGTTAAAAATTGTGGCATAACTTCGCTACCCATTTGGCACTTCAAGATCTACATTTCACATTCATATAACCTCTTGCCCACTACCGGCAGTCAATAATCAAATCCTAATTTCAACAATCATTTCAGATTTCGCGGGTCGGGTATTTTGTAAGGATAGGTTCGCCATCATAGGAAACCTTAAACCTAAGAGACATGTCCAACTCACAATGGGTGTATGTCGGGTGTCTTCATCTCAACTCTTGCTTACAGATGCTTTAAGATTCAGATCCTAACAAGATTCGATCTCAATCCTAATACGATGATTATCAATGATAATCCTTCCAAAAGAAAATGATTATACGGTTTATTACCAAAGGTCAATCATTCAAACACAAAACAACACTTATATTACCTTGTATCGTTACTTTACCTCGTCCCTTCGATTTGGGGTGGTACATAGTACTCTCATCAAGGTTCGTTCTCAATAATTTCTAAGCAAATCTCTAGAAATTCGATGCGAAGCGAGGATCTTGATATAGATGATCGATACAGGCACGCTATGTTTACATAACTCTTTTGCATTTATCATTAACGAGAATGATATTAGCAGATTTGGTCAGTCTGTCGACGATGACCCAAATCGAATTAAATTCAGATGATGACCTTTGCAATAGCTAGACGTTTACTATGTATGAGGCGATGTCTGCTTTCATAATTGCCATCAGTATAACTTCTTCAGACAAAGATACTTTTAGTCATAGATGACACAAATAGAATACTTATACTTATACTTACAAATTCCAACATAACTATATCTTACAATCCTCTATTTTAGGCAACCACAAGTGGTTTTTAAAACATTTAACGCTATCGGCTTCTTAATTTTAATGGTTCACATTATCCGCGAACCCCTTTTTATTATTTATATTATCCTTCTTACAAACATCGTTTATTTTTATATTGTTCGGCAATTTATTTTGCACGTTCATTATTATGGAACACGTCCTAGCTGGTTCTTTATCTTTTATACATAATGCGTCGGTATCTATATTCACTTCACATGATGATATAAGTATCATGTCCACAATTTACTCAGATATTCTTTCTATATTAAGCGTCAGTAATTACGTTCACTTTCTCCTGATGAAATAAATATCATAACTTTATTTATTCAAAATTCTTTCTTCATATTCTCTATGTTTCAGTTTCGTCTCAACTATCATTTTTATCGGTTTTTCTCAATCCGGCGTCTAAAGCGTCGATAATTATTATAATTAATTAAATAATTATTAGTTAATTTTTATGAAGCGTAAACGTAAAAGTTTTAAATTTCTTAGTTCGACCAATTATATAAAATGTTCAAAAATAATTTGAATTTAATTAACAAGATTTTTGTTGAATTATCGAAAATATTTAATAAGATTCGTAAATGTTCGAAAAATCTTTGTTTATATTTTGGTCAAAATTTTCTTAGTTGAAAAGCAAAATTTGTTGTTTCAAATTTCAAGTTATGGTTTAAATGGTTTTCCTCAATCCTTTTTAAGTTATCTGGAGGTATACACAAACATTTACCCCTAAACAGAAGTTTAGTTAAATGGTTTGTGTATAAGGGAATAATCCCTTAAAATCCTTTGTTAAAACATTTGTCAAAACATATTTCCATTTCTTTTTGGTAAAATCCAAAGTCTTAAGAGGGCTCTTAATTTTTGAAGAGTCAATTTATATTCCATTATCCTTATTAATTACATAGTCAAATCATGTAAAGTATTAAGTCTTTAATCCCGTGTTAATTATTCAAGGTTCAGGTTTACACTGTTCGGCCAATTCAGGGCAGTCTATAAATAATTATTAACTCATTCTTATTCGTATTAACAAACAAATAGTCCTGAATGATCACAAGCATGAATTTATCAAATTACAGCCTACACACGTGATTCACCAAATTTATGAATACTACATGTGCATCGGTCAATCCAAACGACATCACGTGAAACTCATAATGTTCATTACAAGTACCGGATGTAGTGATTGGAATAGATAATCTTTTTCGCAGATGCGAAGTTGATGATAACCATGCCGTGGATCAAATCTTTATAACATACACTTAGAACCTTGTAAATGATCGAACAATCTTCCATTTCGAGTTATGGATATCGTTTTCGATTGTCAATTTACTCAGTCACAGTAATCTATAAATATAAGGAAAGATAACACCATAGCTCTTCAGGATGACAGGCTTGGTATAATAGAATCTTTCTCCGACAACTTTCAGTTGTACGGTAATTCCTTTAATTTAGATGGTGCTGACGTACAGTGCACAAGCCACAAGTGCAGCACCGGAAATATAATCAATACCAATTTCAACTTGCCTTAATGGCAAAAGTCTAGTTAATTCGTCAACAAATACCTCCTAAAATGTCAGATAACAGAATTATCTTTTAGTATATTCATATTTGGTTCTTTCTAGATTATAATATCTATAACTAGTTCACAACCATTCACGTTATAATTTCAAGTCTAAATACAGGATATGGTCATCCATCAAGAATTATTTAGTTTACTTTTGATAATCAACATCTTATCTTTTAGGGGAATTCTACTCGAGTTCCCATCAATTAAGACAATGTCGTCATGTCATTATCAATCAATCCATTCTATTGGCATTACCAACTTTTCAGTTGCATTGCCGTCGATAAGATGTGAACTTCTCAATAAGACTAATAATAATTCGTAATCCTTCACAAATTCAGGGATATTAGGATACACAACTACTTATTAAAAGAGTAAGGTCAACGCATAATCTACGCGAGAGAAATTTCAAATCAGATACTCATGAAAACATTTAACGAATATGAATATATCCCATGTTTTCATAATTTGAGTACGCATTCGAAAGCTCCTCGGATCGTTACCCAGGTCATTCAAATGAAATCAAATCATAAGAAATGATAAGAACGTCAATACATCCAGTCGGGTATCAACACTCGGTAATCAAATACTTTTCCTAAGAATATCACTACGGGAGAATTGGACAAGAAAGAATTGTCAATTGTCAAATAAGACAAATTCCACAGATGAGTAAATTCAACTCAGAAGAATAAATTCTACAGGCACATATGTAGGTGTCCCTAACACTATGTCCCTATTTTTGCACTTCTTGCAGATCTCATAAAATTTAATCTTTCACAATTTTCAAAGAAAATGTAGTGTTTATTCATTTAGTCTTATGGTGACTACTAATCAGCCTTGCATAGTCCATTCCAAATTGTATGTAGGCGCGCAACTATATACAATTTCAAGATTAACGATGCAATACTCAGTTCGTCAAAATTTTATCATCATGTTTATAATAAAAACATTTTCATGTTTAATTCTTAAATAAGAATCAAAAATATATTTACAAAGATTCCTTTGTTTATGGAAATAATTAAGTTTCCAAAGCTTTTCATAAACATCTTTATTTTGATATCAATCACTTATAAATCTCATTTTAAATAATCCTTTCAGTGATGAAAATTCAGTTTTTCTTAATGGATACTGTTTTATCTTATAAAAACAATGAGTGATCTGCAAAAGAGTGATGAAAGCTTGTTCGCCAATAATTAACTACGATATGATAGGAAATGAGCTTAGCCAAATAATCATGAGGTTCATGACTTCGATGGCACTCAGGAATACAAAGAGAATAATCCACAACGTAACTCAAATCAAGATGAGTACTTGTTCAACGGTTGCATCACTAATGCGAACATTAGGATGAAGCAATAAAAGATAGATAACATCGATACATGTAGAATTTAGCAATCAAAGGTAGTCTTTTCATTAATCACAAATAAGTCAAAATTGTACCGTAACACATTACGTGTCACTATGTCATACAATTCTCAGAACTCATCCTACCAACTGATGTCACAGTTAAGTTAGGGATTATTTTTGAAAGATACCACAATGAATACTAATCTACAAGAGTCATTAGGTGTTCCATATGTCCCGGAAGATCCATCGGTCCCAATTCAGAAGAAGATTTCTTCAATTTATTTCTTGGACACTGGGCATCCTCATTAGTGGACAATGGCCTAGGAACAACACTTAACACGAATCAACAATCAATTAAAACCTTATAATTCAATCACAGAACTTAACGATTTCCTCTTAACAATCTCATATTCCATATGGGTTAAATTTTACTTTATCCAAGTTTCAACAAATTTTATACTCAATTCGATATCCTACCTCATATTCCAATACTTTCAATCTTATTTTTTGGCCTTGTAAAGGCAATACAATCTCAATATGAATCAACACTTAATTTCCAATCCTATATCTCTTACAACAACAATTATCAAATGAGTCACTAGTATGAGATGACTCACACATTCAGTTAGACTTCTCGGAAAGGTATTAGTGGCATGAGGCTTTTGGGTAATGGTTCCAATAACAGCCTCAAGTGCAACATTCACCCTTTCGATTTCAAATTTAAGAATTGGATGACAACGAATCACATGACATCTTTCTAGGTGGTAACGTTTTGTAAAACTCCACTCTATAAGAAAAGATCGTCATGACATCGATATCAGGTTTAATCTCGCCAATTCTTTTTCAATATCACAATCAACTAATATCTACATTTCTACGAGTATCAACCATTTGTTGGGATCATAAATATCCGCAACTTGATTTAGATCTAGGATAGCTAGAATTCCTACGAGAATATCTTCGATTAATTTACTAGGGGAGTTAGGGTTACTTGTGACAATCTACGTCGTATAAATACCTCGTATAAAAATCAAAATAATCATCAAACAATTATGTAATAAAATTACATCATATATATATAATCCAAGTTATATATATATATATTAAAATAACACTTCTCAGTCTTGGCCTTGTCGGTAACTCGAGAATTCTTCGGCACCGTTATAGTCAAAAGATTTTTAGACATTTTTAGAAAAATGTTTATAGTTAAAAGATTTTGAAATGTTTTATTCAAAACCTTGGTTTTAAAAATCTTTCGTTCTCTATAACGAGAGCTCTGGTACCAAACTGTAACACCCCCAAATTTATACAACTCAGTTCAGCGGAAGACTAGTTGGTGTTACGGGATAGCACATTACTCACATCATAGACAACGCTTAAAAATCGCGTCGTTTAATAATAAATCATTTCCATTCATAAATATCAAAGTTACATAGGTCCCAAGTCATTACATTTCATACAAAGTTTTACAAAGTATTTGAATGGAAAATATTGTTTAAGTGCGGGCCATGAATTCTTGTCGTCTTCCCGAGAATTACCTTCAAGTACCTGAGATAAAACATGTTAAAAGAAAAGGTCAGCGATAACGCCGAGTGAATTCATAGAGTTTAATAAATTCCATCAATATAACTTTGGTATAAAATTAGTACCAAAAATCAATTCGTACAACTCATTGTAATAGGCCGTAAAATAGCCAAAATCATTTTATATAAATCCTTATCGAAAATCATAATATAGGCATTTGCCTTAAAAATCATTATACGAGCCAATGTCGTAAAAACAATCATACAATACGTCTTATGACGTTGTATAAAATCAAATAAAAATCGTTATATGAATATGGTTACGAAAACCAAAATACAATCATAATATCAATAGTATGACCCTGTATTGCTAGTCAGGCAATACATCGTAATTCGGAGCGTCCAGTAATATTTTGGTGATTTGGATTATTATAAGCCGCATGACATTGTTACCTTACTAAAATCAAAACGGGTAGCTAACCCGATACCAATTTTGCCCATCTAAAGTAGCGTGTCGTCACAAAGGTCACGCTATTGAAATCTTCTCATACATAAATTCGCTTACCAATCAATGTGGCACGACGGGGATCAACCGTCAAGGCGCGAACTGGGGTGATCATCCCCAAATAGTACTATTAAATGCATAAGCGTCTACCAAATCCCGGTAGTTCACAATTCATGCTAATGGGACTTTTAGTGACATAACCTAACTTTAATAATCCATATAATTTCATCTATCGGGTCCTTTAATCATTTATCGGGTCATACAATCGGGTCATTCAATCATTCGGGTCCAAATCAATAAACAAACAATCGGGACAAATGGTGTCCTAATTTATAAAAATACTAACATGTTATCTCCCTCGCGGGTTTATAAAACATTTATAAAAACATTTAAAAGAGTGCGAGGCTATGAACTCATGTTGATATGGGAAGGCGGATTATCGGCTACGGGCGTGCTTCGGTCACGGAAACCTATATAAATAATAATCGGTCTTAGACTCGGTCCAATGACTTTTATCAAAATAACAATATACATATGATGATTTTGTACATATGATGATGATCAAGTGGGTTTATAAATCCTCATTTACTCATTTTAGCGTTTACGTTTTAGTATCGTCTTACTAGTTCACTAGTTTTACCGATTTTACCTATTTTAAGTCCATTAAGTCTTTGATAAGTTCTTTTACTTGTTTTTACCCATTATATACTTATATGATCAGTATATATATATTTTCATGTTGGGCCCTAATGGGTTAAGCCCAAATAATTCTTTTTTTACAAGTATTTATCTTATTAAGTCCAATTATTAGTCTAATAGGTTTAGTTAGCTCGTAAATGTCCGTAATTCTTATAGTTCGGGTTTTATCGGTTTTTGCTTGTCTTAGTTACTTATACATCAGTATATAACTTTTATAAACTTTACATTAGACGGGTTTGGTCGTCTAAGTTTTATTTGATGAAAAACGTTAATTTCACGACGATAGCCGAAAAAGTCGTAAAAATCAAGTTTATAGTTTTTATTACTTATAAATATTATTTTTACCACCATTTATCTAATTTACCCATTCAATTAACCTTTTATACATTTATATAATTAAGTTCTATAAGTTAGTGGGTTTATATTTTACATTTTATAAATTATAAAGTGAGTGCTTATATAATAATAATAAACATTATTTCCAAAATCTGATTTTTAACTTTATGTTTACCATTTTTATCATATCTAGAGTTCTACAATGACTTAGAAGCTCATTTTTGGATGACAACTTCTTCATAATATGTGCTACATATAACTTAGTTATAGCTACTGCCCATTTTGAGTGTAAGTTTCCTTAACAGTCCCTACAAAACTGCTTATTCAGATTGTACCACCTAACTTGTTTTGATCATATCTCACTCATTATTTTGATTCCATTGCATGGCCAACTCTCACATGTGTATAACATCATCTACTTACTGTAAATAGATCAAACCATGTAATTTTATCAGTTCATCATTTAGTTATCTACTGTTTTTATACAGCCAACTAATTAGTCATGATTTTAGCTTCATTTCTTATGGTTATCATCATTTTTAAGCATGTTTATCAACACTTGATCCCTACACAACATTTTTATCATCATATATACATCATATACATATACAAAATGAAAGAAAATACATTTGTTCTTTACAAAATAATAAGAGAAAAATGTAGAGGATGATCTTCTTTACCAATCCAAGTGGATTTCTTGTTTTAGGAAGGCAAGAACTTGATGAACACAACAAGTATCTCCAAGACCATCAAATATCAAGATCATATGTTGGAAAATCAGCCCTAGGACACAAGCAAATCACCTCCAAAGTTGGTTATATGGCCACCAAATGATCAAGGCTTCAAGGAAACACCTTAATAGGACTAGTAAACATGTGGTTTGTAGCTAGAAAAGATCAAGAATGGTGTTTGTTGCTTGATGTGGGACGGCACAAAGGTGGAGTAGAGAGAGTTTTTGGGGTGGATTGCATGGATGAAATGGTAGAAGTGAAAACCATTAGCTAGTTTTGTTTAGTGGTGGAAGTAGTTAGCTTAAAGTGTAAGCATAAGCTTACACTTGTGCAAGCTTAGCTAAAACTTGTGCCACCTAAGTGTGGTGGTGTCCTTTGCCGTCCCATATAAGCTAGTGGGATGGGGCAAAGTGTTTTGTCCCATCTCACTAGTTTACGGGTATTTCTCGATTCTAGTTTTCTCGATTTGCGTGCCCTCGGGTCGTTTTACGAAAAACGTTTTTATAAATTATGAATCACCGTCACAAAACGAATCCAATAAAAATTGTCTCATCAAAAACGGAGTTCAAAAACGTAAATACGTAATCCTAAGGTTTCCGGTTTAGTCGTAAAGGACGTTAAAATGAAATCGAAAGTCCTAATCTCTTCTCGTAAATTTGTGAGTTTATGAACCAACACAAATTTAAAACACCAAAATAATATTCACGGACAAATTTATTTTCTGAAATGTCGGACTGTCACCAAGGATGGTGTATGTAACGTAAGCACGTAACGTAGAATCCTCCGGTTTAAACGTAGTCGATGCTACTTCAAGACGTAAATCCAAATTTCTTGCCAAAAATAAGTGAGTTCATATTGTAACATTAAAATAATATTTTCAAATAATATTTGAGAATAAAATATCAATCGTAAATTGACGGATTGTCACAGAATTCAGGTGTGATATTCCGATAGGTAGTATTGCGATCAATATTGCGATGGTTGATGGATTTTACTTTGATATTCCGATGGTTTTGCTTTCACTACATTCCGACAGAATTCACTTGTTGCATTCTGATTGCTTAAGTTTTTAAGTTTTTAATCATTTCCAAAAATTGTACGCTTCCCGAAATCTCTGTTTTTACCAAGTGTTTTTCTAGTAATTTTTAGTTTAATTTTTAAAGCTTTAATTTTACTCAACGACATTTTCCTATTTGCTTTTAGTTTAAAAATAGATAATCAAACAAACCATTTATTTTTCCACCAAGAACGACTGAGTCGCACTAATTAACGGTAATCAATTCGAAAAGATTGGAACAACGAATTTTCATACGAGGCAAAAGCCTTCTATTAGACCCAGTGATGCAATGCACAACCCATCCCAGCTAACTCGGATATCTCTTAAAGGATATTTGTTTTAATCACACGGAGACAAAGCATTATCTATTGATTTATTCACTCCGAATAAATTGGTATTGAAATGGTAGCACTCCTCTCCAGCCTCCGATCACTAAAATCCAAAATGCACGATCGAGTCTAGAGCCATTTGAGATCATCAAATGTCTCATTAGGACACATTTTCATAATTCCTTGCTTCTTCACACACTGTGAAAAGTAAGAAAGATCTCTTAGAGTCCTGTGCAAAATCTTCATGATCTTGCCTGAACATCTGAGTAATACGAAAGTATTTAAAATGAAGATGGAAATCCTTCTTGAGCGAATATCAAAAAGCTCATGGTAGGTGACTTGTGCGATTCTTTATGAATCAAGCTTGTGATAACTGGAAAGCAACAGTGGTTTAACTCTTAACTGAACTTAAACACGTTCCAGGCCTCTACGCAATATCTTAATGATCTTGCTAGAACACTCAGAGTGACACTCAATAGTTTTCACAGTGATGAGTGTAAATCCTTCTAGTGTTAACCTCAAACAACACTTGGTAGGTAACTTGCAAGATTCTATACGAATCAAGCTCGTGACAACCGGAAAGCAACGATGGTGAAAATCTTAATTGAAATTCACTTGTTCCAGGATTCATGAATTGACGGCTTCAATCATAAGGATATCTCTTATTCAAATGATTCACTCTTTATGTTCGTAGTCAGCTTTGGACGGTCAAATAAAGAGAACGGGTTTACCCACGAAATCTTGTCAAGGAGTTTCTTAATTGAAACTACCTGCCACAAGTACGATATTTAATATCGTCCAACGATCTTTACCGGCCGAAGGTAAAATGCTACCGAATTAGAATGAAATGTTCAAGGCCATTTCATCCGTGTATATGTTTTGTTGCTAACTGTCTTATGTAGCATAACAAGAAGGTGGCATTGCGGTGTACAATCCAGAAGAAGTCGTCAACACATGCTTATATTGTATGCATTTAATACTTCAAAAAATTCAAGAAAGTCTAAAAGTCAAGTCTTCCGCTGTATCAAACTCTGAAGCTTTCAAGAATTTATAAAAGTATAAGTATGTGGAACGTGAAGTCACGAGAAGGCAAACATCACAAGTGACGAATGCACAAGGTCAAGGCAAGGAAACATGCTCAAGACTAAAGTCAAAGATCTCATCTGCATATTCACAAGAACAAGATCGAAGACTCAAGCATAGTATGCTAGGTTTAAGATTTTGTAAAATGGTGTGACCTCCCTTAGGGGGAGATTGTTGGAAATACGTTTTTCCAATGAAAGTCTCGGTCACATCATTTTTAGCATAGATCACGAGCTATAGACTATTTAGGACATTGTAACTTGGAGTGACCTCCCTTAGGGGGAGATTGTCGGGAATACGGTTTTACGTATTTAGAAAGGATCGGTCATTCTAACTATTTATACGTAGATTGTGCTCGTGATCCATTATGTAAACAATATAGCCCATCAAGCCCACATGTAGGGTGGGCTATATATACCCCCTCCTAGCATGTTAAGAAGGATTGGTTGTTAGTTGTTTATTCATTTCACTTATTCATTCTTCCTTTTCTCTCATTCTCTCCTTTCTCTCTCTAACTTTCCCTCTCTAGTTCTTCATCTCCCTCCCCTCTTCTAGATAATAACAACACTTGGACAATCCTAAGAAACTAAGGACCTACAGGTTGTCCGCAAACTGTTTGCAATTATCCTACATAATCTCACCTGGCAAGCCAAAACGACAAACAATGTTTTCCCAAACAAAATTTTTTACCTGTTTGCCCGTGATTGTTGCGACTGCCTTAGCTTCAATCCAGCGAGTGAAGTCGTCCATGGCTACGATCAAGAACTTAACCCCTCTGGCTGCAACGGGAAAAGGTTATGCTACGTCAATCCCCCATTTGTAGAATGGCCATGGAGCCGTGATGGGTGTTAGCTCCTGTTGTGGATGGCGCGGCACTGGCTGTGTACTTGACAGTCACTACATTTGAGGATCAAGTTATGTGCATCCTAGTGCATAGTTGGCCAGTAATACCCTGTATGTAATGCTTTTGCCACAGCTGATTTAGGTCCGGCATGCATGTGACACGACCCTTCATGAATTTCACTAATGACATATGGAAAACCCGCATGCTTTTACCATGCATAGTACCCTTAGGATCGTACGTACTAGTTAAAAACTTTCCTAATATAGCATGATTACGATTACGTGTTAGGAGTTTATGTATTACGTACGTGTTAGAACACGATAAGTATTTTATTTGCACGATCATGAAATAATTATTTAGCAATAATTAATCACGAACTTACGATCACGAAATCACGAGCGTAATTAAAACACGAACTATTATTAATTACGTATATATATTTAATACGAGCGTAATTAAATATATAAGAGTATGGTATTTACGTAACGAGAATTAAAACACGAACATAATTAAACATAAACGTGTACGAAATAACAAGACACGAAACGAGGTACGGGAACCCCACGGGGGAGTCCCTACCCGCGGCCAAAACAAGGTAATGGGCCAAGCCCATTACCAAATTTACTAAGAGGGGGTTAAGTAGATTTTTACTACTCAAAAATCACTTTTACAGAAGATTTCAAGAAAACCTAAAATCTCTCTTTCTCCTCTCTTTGTGCCGCCACCTTCAAATCACCAAACAAGGTGATTCTCGATCTTGGATCTTGTAGTTTTATTGTTTGTTCGTGTTTGTTCTTCACCCTCTTGATCCACGAATACGGTAAAACCTTTTTTAAACCTTTTCTTTTAATTAATCTTTTATTTAATTATGAACACGTGATGTTTTTTTATAAAAACACATTAATTAAAAATAGATCTAACATGTTTTGATCATTAATTAAATCAGAGGGTCGATTAAGGGGTGTTTGTTTTTGGGCCGCAGGGTACAACCGACCCCAAGGGGGTTCGGTTTGTTTTAGCCGACCACCACCAAGACCTTTTGGTCTTGGTTGGTGCGTGTGGGTCCCACGGCAGCAAGGGGTACCCCGATTTAGGTCGGGGTACGGTGTCGATCCATGTCCGATTTTTAAGCTTAGATCCGGATCATGGTTATGTTAGTTTTTTTTATGTTATGAACTTATGTTAAGAATTAAATTAATAAATATGTAATTAATTTAATAACATGACTTAGGTTAATTAATTATTAATAATCATGAAATTATTTTAACCTAAGTATTTATATTATTAAGACTTATAATTAATTAATTATTTTAAAAACCATGGATATAATTAATTAATTAACATGACTTAGGTTATATTATTAATATTTAATAATACATATTTTAACCTAAGTATTTAATATATTTAATTAAAAATAGGTCATACTTTAATTAAATATTATAACCTATAGTTTAATTAAATTACATGAAGTAATTATTAAACTATATAATATATCATATGACTTAGAAAATAATCATGAAAACACTTAGGCTTATTTACTTAGCTTATTTAACCAGCTATTTTTAGAAACTTATTTAATTAAGGCAGCTAATCTATTTATAGAAACTTTCTATTTTTAGAAACTTATCTATTTTAAGCAGTAAATCTATTTTTGGAAACTTTCTATTTTTGGAAACTTTCTATTTTTGGAAACTTTCTATTTTTGGAAACTTTCTATTTTTTGAAAACTTTCTATTTTTGGTAACTTTCTTTTTTTGGAAACTTTCTATTTTAGGAAACCTGCTATTTTTAGAAAGTTACTTATTATTACACAGTAAGTATAATAACACATGAAATACCAGAAATACTTAATCAGATTAAGCAGAATATAGGATTTAACACAGTTTAAGGCTTTAAACAGTAAAATATAGTAAGAACACATAAAATAAGCTAAGACATGACATAAAACCAGCTATGTAGTTAGTAAGCAGATACTTATTTCATGTACGTATTTATGTAGCACTAGTGTTTCGGAAGTAGGATTCTCGCAGTTCATCGTTCTCGTTCACTGGACATAAGGTACGGATTCCCGTCCTTTCAGTATGGACATTCTTTCCTTATTAGGATTTCCCCGTATGCAGCCAACTGTTTTCCCGTAGTATAAGTATGAGTTTGATTGCATATGTTTAAATATGATTACCTATAGCCATATACATGCATGACCAGTTTCACCTAGTTATGGAGGTACCATAACCATAACATTAGAGGCACTGATGTTATGACTTCACCACGGCGGAGTGATTGCTCGTGGCGTCCCTTCAGCTTTTGGCCATTTATTTATATTTATCATGTGGGGCGTATGGGCGCATCATAGTTACACGTTTTTATTCAGGATTACATGGTGAATGTGGTGTGTGCCTTGCATCCTTCACAAGGAGCTGATCCCTCCTACCCATAAACCAGTATATTAAATTAGAGGCAACCCCTCTAATTTGCATGAGGAGGTCACCCCTCCAATTATTCATGCACGGTGGATATTCATGACCTATATTGGCTAATGGTAAAATATGACAAACAGTTTTTATAAGATAAACATAAGACTTTCAAACTATAAAACCAGTTTTATTAAGACTTAACCAGGTTACTCGGGACTTAGTTTCTTCCGCTGTTATTATGTGATATGTTTATCCAATTCATGCTTTATTGTACATCCGTGCACTGAGCGTATTGCTCAGCCGTTTTCCTTTTCTATGTTCCCAAAACGGCAGGTACTCAGGGACGCTCGTAGACACTAAGAGTACGTGCATATGGACTGGAAGCTGTCTAGCCTTCTTTGCATTATGCATTTCTTTTCTTTATGATACTTATGCTTTGGACATTGTTTCGTCCTTTTCCTTTACTATGCTATGTTTGTGTGTGATGAGCTTTACTTTTGGACTACCGATGTTTGATTTCGGTATTTCCCTTTTTATGGTCAAGTAATGTTTAGACATTTTACCTTGTATGCTTTGATGACACGCCATAATTACTGTGATATTTCCATTTCCAAAATGGGGTGTTACAATTATGGTATCAGAGCCATGGCTTCGACCTGTAGGCTCTCAAATATGACCTGTGATTAGTGGGTAGTCACTACGGTCTTCCTAGAACTGACAGTTGTTTTCATGCATTCATCATTTTTAAGCATACATATATGTCATTGTTACAGGGTTTTTGACTAAGTAATGGTTGGTACAGGACTGGCCCTATTTAGTCGCATGTGTTTTATCGAAACTTTTAGATTTGGGACCGACCCATAGGCGTCCCCTCGATATGTCTTTTGTTTTGAGTGAACTGACCAGAGGCGTTCACTCTCGAGCATACAAAGTTTTCATAAAACTGCATCATGCATTCATACAAAAATTTTCTTGCATAAAATTTTTCTCGTGAAATTTTTTAGTATAAAATTTTTTTTTCTTCATGTATATATTATATATTTTATGTTTTGAACTGTTTAATCATACGTTTTATGTTATACTGTCAGATGGTTCTCACACGCGAACAGGAGCAGCTCAATGCTGCAATTCAGGCTGCCATGCAAGCCTTGCTTCCTCAACTGAGAATGACATCCGGGCTGAAGTTCAAGCTGACAACAATCAGCAGCAGCACAATCAGCCACCTCCTCCTCCTCCTCCAGTGACATTAGCAGTATGGTTGGAGAGATTCAACAAGCTCCGCCCTCGAGCTTTTGAGAAGACAGATAGCCTCAGCGATGCTGAAAGCTGGTTGGCTCACATCGAGAAGATCTTCAACGCTATGGGCTGTGACCCCGCATACAAGGCGAGGTTGGCATGCTATCGGTTCGAAGGCGATGTACTCAACTGGTGGTTAGCTTTGATGCAATCTGAAGGTGGTGATGAGTGGGTTGCTGTTTTGACTTGGGCTCAGTTCAAGGACAGGGTGATAGAGCAGTTCTTTCCCAAGGCTGAGCAGGACAAGCTTAAGAGAGAGTACCATGGGATCCGTCAGAGAGCTGGGGAGAATAGCAACGATTTTATGCAGCGCTTTCTTCGCTTGGCTGGTTTCCTTGGTGCGGCAGCAGGTACTCCGGAAGAGCAGGCGCATCACTTCAGATGGGCTCTTCGCACATCGGTCGCAAACAATCTGGTGTGTGCTACGTTCAATACTGTAGCACAAGTGGCCGATGCAGCACGGAAACTGGAGATGCTGCAGGAGAGGGATGAGTTCGGGGAAGCTGAAAGACCCGACAAGAGGTAAACCTTCGTATTCAAGCGGTGACCAATCCGTATACTTTCCATATGTCAATTATTCATCTCTTTAACTGTATCTTCCAGGCAGAAAACTGGGGACCGGTCTCAGCCGGCTACTCAGCAGCAGCCTCATCAGCCCAAGGGAAACGGTCAGACTAATGACCGATCTGCTACGGATAGGCGTGGCGGTAATGATAATTACCGTAACAACGCCGGGCAATCCAGCAACAGCAGGTCCTAATACTTACGAAATTCCTTATGTTTTATGATATAACTCATATTCTGACACTTTAAGCAAACTTCTACCAGGAACCATGGAAACGGTAGGGACCAGAACCAGAGAGGTTCGCAGCCTAGCCGTCAAGCTATCACTGGTATTCAATCTTACGATTATCCCCTTTGTCCTTTGTACCCAACTATTATGTCTCATGTAAAATGTTTTATCAGGTCCTCAGCCAGCCAGAGCACCTACTGGAGGATACACTTATCCTCTTTGCTCTACTTGCCACCGTAGGCACCCAGGACCATGTCGCCGTAATACATATGCGTGCTTCAAGTGTGGTCTTCCTGGCCATATTATGAAGGATTGCCGTAAGGGCGAAATGGAGGGTACATCGGGACATGCTGATACCAAGCCGCCTCCTACTGCCGGGCGTGTCTACATGACATCTCGAGACCAGGCCAACAAGTCTACAGGTACCATCACTGGAATCTTGTATATGTATGGTCGCGCTGCATGTGTGCTTTTCGATACGGGTGCTACTCACTCGGTTATTTCTACTGCTTATGCTAAGAACATTAGGATGCCTCCCTTGCCACTAGAAAATAGGCTTACTATTTCAACGCCTTTGAGGGACTCTGTATTAATCACCCATGTATACAAGAGTCTTCCCCTAGAATTTGATGATAAGGTTCGACCTGTCGACGCACTTCCGCTGGACATGAATAACTTTGACATGATTTTGGGCATGGATTGGCTATCCAAATATCATGCTACCATAGACTGCCATTCATATCGAGTTATCTTTGGTGATGTCAACGCACCAGAGTACATTCATAACGGGTTCATACCCGGATGGTCTGTACAGGTCGTATCCACCCTGCAAGCGCGTGCACAACTGTCACATGGCTGCGAGGGTTATCTAGCTACGGTTCATGACATGGATGCTGAATCCCCATCGATTCAGGATCAACCAATAGTGTCGGAATTCCAAGACGTGTTTCCAGTAGAACTTCTGGGCATACCACCTGCACGAGAAGTGGAATTCAGTATCGAACTGGTTCCAGGAGCTGAACCAATCTCCAAGGCTCCTTATCGCATGGCTCCCATAGAGCTGAAGGAGCTAAAGGATCAACTGCAAGAACTTCTCGAACGAGGTTTCATTCGACCGAGCGCATCTCCATGGGGCGCACCGGTCTTGTTTGTTAAGAAGAAGGACGGCAGTATGCGTCTTTGCATAGACTATCGCGAGCTCAACAAGATTACCATTCGGAATAGGTATCCGCTGCCACGAATTGAAGATCTGTTTGACCAACTCCAAGGGGCCAAACACTTCTCCAAGATCGATCTTAGGTCAGGCTATCACCAGTTACGAGTCAAAGAGCAGGATATTGCTAAGACTGCCTTTCGTACTCGTTATGGCCACTACGAGTTTGTAGTTATGCCATTTGGCCTGACAAATGCTCCAGCGGTGTTCATGGATTTGATGAACAGAATCTTCCATGAATTTCTGGACAAGTTCGTCATTGTTTTCATCGATGACATCCTGATTTTCTCTAAGTCCAAGGAGGAACACGAAGACCATCTTCGTACAGTACTACAGATTCTTCGCCAGAAGCAGTTGTATGCTAAATTCTCCAAGTGTGAGTTCTGGTTAGACAAAGTGGCATTCTTAGGTCACATTGTATCAGTAGAAGGAATCACTATGGATCCAGCGAGGTTGAGGCCATCACTAAGTGGCCGAGGCCGACATCAGCGACGGAACTCCGCAGTTTCTTAGGCTTAGCTGGCCATTACCGTGGGTTCGTGGAGAACTTTTCCCGCCTAGCACTACCATTGACCAAACTAATGCGGAAAGGGGAGAAATTCGTCTAGACTGAAGATCGAGAGAAGAGCTTTGAAGACCTGAAGCAGAAGCTAGTATCTGCACCTATTCTTACTCTACCATCTGGTACGGGTGGATTTCAAATCTACAGCGATGCATCGGGGAAGGGACTTGGCTGTGTTCTCATGCAACATGGGAAAGTGATCGCGTACGCTTCACGGCAGCTTAAGCTTTATGAAGAGAATTACCCCATACACGATCTGGAACTTGCTGCAGTCGTGTTTGCATTGAAGATATGGAGACACTACTTATATGGAGAATCATGTGACATTTTCACGGACCACAAGAGCTTGAAGTATATCTTCACTCAGCGTGAATTGAACATGAGACAGAGGAGATGGTTAGAGCTGTTGAAGGATTATGACATTAATCTACAGTATCATCCCGGAAAGGCAAATGTAGTAGCAGATGCCCTTAGCAGGAAGTCCGGGAATGATCAACAGCATTAGAGTCGAAGAGGAAATCATAAGAGACTTGGAGCGACTAGACATCGAGATCATGGTACGTGGACAGCACGGTTATTGGGCTAATCTTAGAGTAGAACCCGAGTTACTATCTAAGATCAAGGAAGCTCAGAAGGATGACGGAGAATTATGGGCGATAGTTCAGAATTTAGAGAAGCAGACAGAATTTAGAGTATATGCAGACGGTATTGTATGGCAGGGCACTAGACTTTGTGTTCCTGACGACCAAGAACTCCGGGAAGTTTTGCTAGCAGAAGCTCATAGCTCCCCATTCTCGATACATCCTGGTTCAACTAAAATGTACCATGACATCAAGCAGTACTTTTGGTGGAGTGGTATGAAACAGGATGTGGCCACTTACGTCTCCAAATGTCTTACCTGCCAGCAGGTTAAGATCGAGCATCTGCGATCTGGCGGTCTCCTTCAACCGTTAGATATTCCATATTGGAAGTGGGATAAAATCACCATGGATTTTGTTACCGGTCTTCCGCCTACCAAAAGGAAGCACGATGCAATTTGGGTTATCGTTGATCGACTTACCAAATCAGCTCATTTCTTACCGATCCGCAAGGAAGATCCGGTAAGTAAACTCGTAGATACGTACAGACGAGAGATCATGAGACTCCACGGTGCACCATCCAGCATCGTCTCAGACAGAGATCCTCGATTCACTTCGCGCTTTTGGAAAAGTCTGCAGAAAGCTTGGGGTACACAACTTAAGCTTAGCACGGCTTTTCATCCTCAAACGGACGGACAGTCGGAGCGAACCATTCAGACATTGGAGGATATGTTGAGGTCATGTGCGTTGGAATGGACGGGTGATTGGGACGAATACATCTGTTTGGTAGAGTTTGCGTACAACAACAGCTGGCACGCGAGCATCAAGTGTGCTCCGTTTGAGATGTCGTATGGAAGAAAGGGTCGCGCCCCAATCTGCTGGGATCAGGTTGGCGAGCGAACACTCGAAGGACCAGAAATCATAGAGATGACAAACGAGAAGATCGCAGTAGCTAGGCAGAAGATTCAGGAGGCACGGTCACGTCAGAAGAGTTACGCCGATAAGCATCGTAGGGATTTACACTTTAACGTAGGAGATCACGTCTTCCTTAAGGTTTCGCCGGCACGTGGTGTTAGACGCTTCGGGATTAAAGGGAAACTCAGTCCTCGTTTCATCAGACCGTTTGATATCATTGAACGAGTCGGTGAAGTATCTTACCGATTGGCGCTACCTCCGCAGCTTTCGCATGTGCACAATGTGTTTCATGTGTCCTTACTCAGAGGGTACCAATATCATCCCCTTCACATGGTTCAGTATCTACTGGAACAGATACGTGAAGATCTTACTTTTATAGAAGAACCTGAACGAGTTCTTAAGAGGCAAGAACGAGTCATGAGAAAGAAGACGATTCCATTCGTCAAAATTCTATGGAGGGATCATACCGAGCGGGAAGCCACTTAGGAAACGGAGGAGTCTATCCGGGCTTCTTATCCTCATTTCATATTTTGAATTCGGGTATGTTCTTCTTTTCCAATTTACTTTATCTATAATTCGGGGACGAATTATTCTTTTTAGGGGGGAAGAGTTGTAAAACCCGCATGCTTTTACCATGCATAGTACCCTTAGGATCGTACGTACTAGTTAAAAACTTTCCTAATATAGCATGATTACGATTACGTGTTAGGAGTTTATGTATTACGTACGTGTTAGAACACGATAAGTATTTTATTTGCACGATCATGAAATAATTATTTAGCAATAATTAATCACGAACATACGATCACGAAATCACGAGCGTAATTAAAACACGAACTATTATTAATTACGTATATATATTTAATACGAGCGTAATTAAATATATAAGAGTATGGTATTTACGTAACGAGAACATTTAAAACACGAACATAATTAAACATAAACGTGTATGAAATAACAAGACACGAAACGAGGTACGGGAACCCCACGGGGGAGTCCCTACCCGCGGCCAAAACAAGGTAATGGGCCAAGCCCATTACCAAATTTACTAAGAGGGGGTTAAATAAATTTTTACTACTCAAAAATCACTTTTATAGAAGATTTCAAGAAAACCTAAAATCTCTCTTTCTCCTCTCTTTGTGCCGCCACCTTCAAATCACCAAACAAGGTGATTCTTGATCTTGGATCTTGTATTTTTATTGTTTGATCGTGTTTGTTCTTCACCCTCTTGATCCACGAATACGGTAAAACCTTTTTTAAACCTTTTCTTTTAATTAATCTTTTATTTAATTATGAACACGTGATGTTTTTTTTAGAAAAACACATTAATTAAACATAGATCTAACATGTTTTGATCATTAATTAAATCAGAGGGTCGATTAAGGGGTGTTTGTTTTTGGGCCGCAAGGTACAACCGACCCCAAGGGGGGTTCGGTTTGTTTTAGCCGACCACCACCAAGACCTTTTGGTCTTGGTTGGTGCGTGTGGGTCCCACGGCAGCAAGGGGTACCCCAATTTGGGTCGGGGTACGGTGTCGATTCATGTCCGGTTTTTAAGCTTAGATCCGGATCATGGTTATGTTAGTTTTTTTTATGTTATGAACTTATGTTAAGAATTAAATTAATAACTATGTAATTAATTTAATAACATGACTTAGGTTAATTAATTATTAATAATCATGAAATTATTTTAACCTAAGTATTTATATTATTAAGACTTATAATTAATTAATTATTTTAAAAACCATAGATATAATTAATTAATTAACTTGACTTAGGTTATATTATTAATATTTAATAATACATATTTTAACCTAAGTATTTAATATATTTAATTAAAAACATGTCATACTTTAATTAAATATTATAACCTATAGTTTAATTAAATTACATGAAATAATTATTAAACTATATAATATATCATATGACTTAGAAAATAATCATGAAAACACTTAGGCTTATTTACTTAGCTTATTTAACCAGCTATTTTTAGAAACTTATTTAATTAAGGCAGCTAATCTATTTATGGAAACTTTCTATTTTTAGAAACTTATCTATTTTAAGCAGTAAATCTATTTTTGGAAACTTTCTATTTTTGGAAACATTCTATTTTTGGAAACTTTCTATTTTTGGAAACTTTCTATTTTAGGAAACTTTCTATTTTATGGAAACTTTCTATTTTTGGTAACTTTCTATTTTTGGAAACTTTCTATTTTAGGAAACCTGCTATTTTTGGAAAGTTACTTATTATTACACATTAAGTATAATAACACATGAAATACAAGAAATACTTAATCAGATTAAGCAGAATATAGGATTTAACACAGTTTAAGGCTTTAATCAGTAAAATATAGTAAGAACACATAAAATAAGCTAAGACATGACATAAAACCAGCTATGTAGTTAGTACGCAGATACTTATTTCATGTACGTATTTATGTAGCACTAGTGTTTCGGAAGTAGGATTCTCGTAGTTCGTCGTTCTCATTCACTGGACATAAGGTACCGATTCTCGTCCTTTTAGTATGGACATTCTTTCCTTATTAGGATTTCCCCGTATGCATCCAACTGTTTTCCCGTAGTATAAGTATGAATTTGATTGCTTATGTTTAAATATGATTACCTATAGCCATATACATGCATGACCAGTTTCACCTAGTTATGGAGGTACCATAACCATAACATTAGAGGCATTGATGTTATGACTTCACCACGGCGGAGTGATTGCTCGTGGCGTCCCTTCAGCTTTTGGCCATTTATTTTTATTTATCATGTGGGGCGTATGGGTGCATCCTAGTTACACGTTTTTATTCAGGATTACATGGTGAATGTGGTGTGTGCCTTGCATCCTTCACAAGGAGCTGATCCCTCCTACCCATAAACTAGTATATTAAATTAGAGGCAGCCCCTCTAATTTGCATGATGAGGTCACCCCTCCAATTATTCATGCACGGTGGATATTCATGACCTATATTGGCTAATGGTAAAATATGACAAACAGTTTTTATAAGATAAACATAAGACTTTCAAACTATAAAACCAGTTTTATTAAGACTTAACCAGGTTACTCGGGACTTAGTTTCTTCCGCTGTTATTATGTGATATGTTTTCCTATTCATTCTTTATTGTACATCCGTGAGCGTATTGCTCAGCCGTTTTCCTTTTCTATGTTCCCAAAACGGCAGGTACTCAGGGACGCTCGTAGACACTAAGAGTACGTGCATATGGACTGGAAGCTGTCTAGCCTTCTTTACATTATGCATTTCTTTTCTTTATGATACTTATGCTTTGGACATTGTTTCGTCCTTTTCCTTTACTATGCTATGTTTGTGTGTGATGAGCTTTACTTTTGGACTACCGATGTTTGATTTCGGTATTTTCCTTTTTATGGTCAAGTAATGTTTAGACATTTTACCTTGTATGCTTTGATGACACGCCATAATTACTGTGATATTTCCATTTCCAAAATAGGGTGTTACAACATAACTAGCTTGGTGAGGTCTGACGCATCGTAACCACGGCTGTAATAATGATCGCTTGTATAAGATACCGTCACGGAGTTCATACTGCTGCGACTTCCTGTAGATGCGGCGCGCTTCTGTTTCATCATCGGGGAGAGTCTCGTTTGCTAAGAAGTTGATTATTGGGGTCATCCACGTGGGTCCTTCCTCATCAAATATTGCTGCAACTTCCTCCCCCGTGATAGACTTGTCCTTGAGTCATTCCACCAACACTTGTTTTGACAAGTGGGTGAAGCTTGTGGATGCGATTTTGGTAAGGGCATCTGCCTTCATATTTTCGCCTCTCGGTACTTGCTTAATCGTGAAGTTACCGAAACCGGCAATAAGCGACTTAACCTTTTTCAAGTATTGGATCATGTTGTCCTCCTTGACTTCATACTCACTCAGGATGTGGTTTGCAACGAGCCATGAGTCCACATAAGCCTCTAGGTTACGTATGCCCATTCTGGCAGTTATCCTCAAGCCTTATATCAGTGCTTCATATTTCGCCTCATTGTTTGTGGCTGTGAATTCAAATCATAAGGGATAAGTGAATTCCATGCCTTCCGGATTTGTGAGTATGAGGCCCGATCCTGACCCATCCATGCAGGAAGAACCGTCTGTGAACAGGACCCAAGGTTCCTTTGGAATTTCCTCCCTTGGGGCCACCGGTACGTCTTCCTCGGGTTGTTTAATGATGAAATCTGCCAAAATTTGTCCCTTGACGGTTGTTCTTGGTCGATAAGAAATATTGTGTTCCTCGAGTAGGAAACTCCACTTCTCCAGCCTTCCTGCTATGTCTGGATTTGAGATGATTTGCTTAATTGGCTGGTCTGTAATTAACACAATCGGGTGTGCCTAAAAATAATGGTGCAACCTCTTTGCGGCGTAGACCAGCGCTAGGACCAGCTTTTCCATTGGGGCGTAGTTCAATTTCGTTCCCTGCAATGCTCTACTTATGAAGTACACTTGAATCTGGAGTGAGTCTCGGTCGGTCATTAGGACGACACTTATTGCTCCGTGCGTAGCAGATAAGTATACGGTTAGCTCCTCCTTAGGTCACGGTGCGACTAGCATGGGAAGGGCTGTTAGATGCTGCTTAAGTTGTCCGAATGCCTCCTCTGCCTCTTTTGTCCAGTGGAAATCCCCTTTCTTCAAGCACTTCTTGAGTGTTTTGAATAGAGGAAGTGACTTCTCTGCGGATTTTGATAGGAACCTGTTATCCAGGATAATTTTACGTTAAGGGATTGCACCTCTTTTAGTGTTCGGGGAGATGGCAACTGTATCACGGCCTCAGTTTTTTCTGGGCAAGGCTTGATGCCATTTGGGTCTATCATGTATCCTAAAAACATTGCTTCGATTGCCCCTAATGTGCATTTTTTTGGGATTCAGCTTCATGTTGATTTTCCTCAGAGTGTCGAATGTCTCCTGGACGTCGCGGAGAAGCTCGTCCTCCGTGTGGATTTTTAAAACCAAGTTATCAATGTAGACTTCAAGGTTACGACCAATCTGTGAGTCAAACGCTTTGTCAACAACTCGTTGATATATCGCGCCTGCGTTCTTGAGACGAACGACATTTTTGTGTAGCAATACACACCTTAACTGGAATGGAATGCCGTCTTCTCCTCGTCCTCTTTCGACATTTGAATTTGGTGATAACCTTTATATGCATCCAAAAAACACTTAAAAGGGTATCCGCATAAGGATTCGACCTTCCAATCAATTTCCGGTAGTGGATAGCAATCTTGTAACAGGCTTTGTTCAGGTCCGTGAAGTCCACGCACATACGCCAGCTTCCATCATGCCTCTTAACCATGGCTGGGTTGGAGAGCCATTCATGGTAGTAAACCTATCGCATGATTCCTACATCAACCAATTTTTTTACTTCGTCTAGTATAACCTAGTTGCGTTCTAGAGCTTAGCCGCGTTTCTTTTACTTCACGGGACGGTATCCCGGACGGATCTGAAGTTTTTGTTCCGTAACTGAGCGTGATACGCTGGTCATATGCTTTGGTTCCATGCAAATACATCAAGGTTTGCCCTTAGGAGGGAGCACATGGCATTCCTACCTTTATCAGAGAGAGTTCCTCTGATGGCCACCTCTTGCTCTAGGTAATCAGGATGGATAGCCACCTTCCAATTTGCGGGCGGTCATCCTTCCTTCTTGGGAGTTGGTTGTGTTGGCATTGTGATGGCATGACATTCCGATGGCGGTACTATTAAATTGAAGATGGTGACAATTCCCCCTTCTACTGAGAATTTTATCATGTCGTGTGTTGTGGACGGGATTGCTCGTATGGCCAGGATTCCTGGCCTTCCTATAATACCATTGTACGGAGCGTGAGAGCGTATGACCATAAAGTTCATCCATGCTGTAGTTAAATGTTCTTTATATCCAATAGTAATTAACAGTCGTAACTGTCCTATCGGCCAGATGGATTCTCCAGTAAAACCTATAAGCGGTGACATGGCCGGCATTAGTTTGTTTTTTATCTCCGACCGTAATTGTAAGAAACAATGTTCGTATAGTACTTTGGCAGACGAGCCTCCATCAACGTACATGCGATGAATATTGTTTCCAATGCTCACCTCAATCGTGAGAGGTGCGGCCGCCACGTTGCTTGTCGTGATGGGAGGGAATGAGATTTCCTTGTTGCGAGAAAATTTTTGGCTAATTTTCTGCTTTGACCTACGTTGCCATGACTGAATCATGAATATGGTTGTGGGCTTGTCCTTCTGGAAGTCTTTTTTTTCATTCTTTTTGTTATCCTTCCTGTCCTTCCAGTCGTTGAACAGATGTTTGAGTTTGCCTGATTTAATCAGTGACTCAATATGCTTCTTGAGCTGGATGCACTCATCTGTGTCGTGGCCTTTGTCGTTATGGAATTCACAGAAGCAATTCCCCTGACGAAGGTCGACCGGGGTCGTTACTGGGGGCGTCCTTGGAAAGTTCGCCCCTTTTGTTAGTAGGATGTCTTGGTACGTCATCTTTAAAGGAGTGAACTTGTCGTTCGACCGCCCTCCTTTTACCTGATTTTTGTAATCTAAGCTTCTACCATTACCTTGATTGTTCGATTCCCTCTTTGGTTGATCATTCGATCGATAATTTTTGTGTCCCTTTGTGGAATAAGTCGCGAACACGGCGGTCTCCCCTTCCACAAAGTTCCTAACCTTTTTCATGAGTTCATCGAAGGTTGCGGGACGTTTATCATTGAGGCGCCTGATTAGCTCCTTGTCTGTTATGGCATGCATATATTCTAAGATCTTGAGGACTTCTGGGCACGCTTTTATTCGCGTGCATTCGTCTTTGAAACGTTCTGTGAAGTCTTCCGTAGATTCCCCATGCATCTGCTTGACTATCGCCAATGAGACTAGATCCCTATTATACTTCTTTCGCTGAGTATAATTTATCCTAAACGCCGAGCATAACTCATCGAAGCTGTTGATGCTCTGGTGGGGGAGTTTTTCAAACTAGTCGCGGGCGTTACCAATCAGGGTTGAATTAAACATTTGCCACCATATAGGCATCGGCCATCGTTCAATCTTTGCTTGCACTATGAAAACTTTGAGATGGTCGTCTGGGTCACCAGATCCATCACAGGTTTTAACACATGCTGACATACGGTGTTTTTTATCCTTGGAGTAATTCCGTATGAGGGTCGTGAAGGCATCTTCTCTCTCACTACACCATGGGAGGGAGAGGTCTTCTTCGTCATCTGTGTGATAATGGGAGTGCCCGTAACGTCCTCCTTCATCATCTGATGGTACAGAGGAACAATACCTTGGTCGGTGACGCCTTGGGTGGTGGTCATCTAAATCAGATCCTGAAGGATCGTGATGAGACGATCGAGCTCTGCCCCTTGATTGACTCCGATAGCCACTTTTGTGAGAGGGAGTGGTAGTTTTTTTTATCCCAGAATCTATACTCCCAAACACACTAGTGCGGCGATTATCGGTCTAGGGGGTTTCCAAAACTGCGCCCTTCCGATCCATCGGAGTGATCTGACTCCACTTGAGTCCCTTGCAACTCTTGCATGATTCGATCCCCGATGCGTTCCAAAACATTCCGTACTCGAGGTCGTTCCTCCAGTGGAGGTTGTTCCTCGATCTGGTGCCTTCTTCGTCTTTTTCAAGTTTGGACAGGAGTGTTGCGTGCGACACTGCTAAAGTTAAGTCTGGATTGGAGGTTCCTTCCCAGATTCAATCTTTCCGTGATGGCCGAGATTATTCTTTCGATGTTTGGCGTGAGTATGCCCTCGATGTCCTCATCATCAAGTAAAGTGAGTTCATGGTCTATCTCCACAGCAGGTGGCCTTTGATTTTCCCTGTTGGGGGTGTTTGGTGTTGGCCTCGTCTCGGGATTGTTCAACATGAGAGTAGGTGGTGGCGTGTTCAGTGACGTGCATGCACCCCCATGGGATTGAAATACCGTGTTGTGGTTGTTTGGCCCTCATGCCTGACTAGTGGGAGGCGGAGTAGGGTGACGGGGATATCTCCCCCCGGCCTTCAATTCCCCGGATTGGCGTTCCTTAGATTTCCCTGATGAGGGTTTCCCTTCGTCATTAGTAGAGTTTTAGTTTAGTGTAGGGTCCCACGGATGGCTTCAACTTGTTGGTACAAAAGTTGGATGATCCTTGTTTAACCCGAATTAGGCTTAATTCGGGTGTCTATGGCTCCGGCTCTTGCACCAAGTAAACTTCGGTTTGGGATCCTGCACACTAAAAGTAACACGCTGTTAGGCTTACCGTGGAAACGTATCCTACGATTAGACACCGGCGTGAGAGTAAGTAATCGGTTTAAGGGTTAGAAATCGGTGAATGATGAAAGTGGTGACTGAATCGTACCTTTGTGGAACCCGTGGGGGTTCCTTATATAGGCGGCAAAGTCCCTGTTGGGATTTACCAATTTTCGGCTCCAAGCAAGAGATAACTACCATAACTAGTTTGATTGTTATTATCTAATTGTGGTTAGTGTATATCCTCTTCTTTAGGGTAAATCACAATCCTAATTAGATTGTGATTTTGTCTAACCCTCCACCGGACGTACTGGGCCGTGGGTCGGTCATAACACGTGTGGCCACTGTTCATCCGAAACCCATAGGTCTAGATAACATTATTATAATCCATTCGTGATGTGCTAAATGCGGGTAGTACTCGCGGGCGGGCCCATGACCCAGTTGGGGACTATAGTCATCAAAACCCAACAGTGTTGTAGTCCAATTAAACAAGATATCTTTTAGATTTGAGATCAAATTAAGAAATTTTTAAATAAAATTACTAAATAATGTTATAAAAATTACATTCAATGAACTCATTGTTTTTATATTTATACATGTTTAAATATTAAAATTATAGAAAGTGTAGTTAAACATAAAATGGTTTATTTTAGTTAGATGTTGAAAACGTCATTATAAAAAATAGTGTTTTGATTTGATTATTCTGTTTGAAATCGCAATAATCAGATAATTAGTTTTTTTAGTGTTTGACAAATTTGATTATTCGATAAGTAAAATGAATAAAATAAACTCCATTTTTTTAAAACTCTATTTTGAAAATATAATAAGTAGCTCTTAACTTACTTTTTCAAAACTCTATTTTGGAAGCTTATAAACGCAAATAATCACTTTTCTCCATTATCCAAACACTCATTTTATCTTATCTCCAATTTCAAAATAAAATAAGCAAATAAACGCAATCCCAAACACCTACTTAATAACTTCGTGTGATCATGCCAGCCCAATTAATTTAATAAATGATGCTGACATAATAAGTTAATAACCTATCTCTCTATAGTATCGTGCCTCTTAGGAGTCCCTATTTAATTAATTTTTCATGCAATGCAGATAGAAAATGGAAAATAATTAAGACATGTAAAAACTACATACGTGTATAAAAAGGACATTTGAAGATCGTATACATATAAATCATTATTTAATTCATTTACACTTTATGTTCTGGTTGTTTTTATGTTTTCTTTATATTATGAAAAAGCTAAATTGGGAAGGAAACTTTATTACCATACATTTATTTATGGTATCCCAAAGGAGGCATGATGAAGGGGTCTTGTTTTAGTAGGCCAAACTCTCAAGAATTAGATAGAGAAGGAGAATGGATAATGCCCTTAGAGCGGGCAAGACTCCATGAAAACAAGAGAGGAACTAGACTTTTGATTAATTTTCTTCTTATCATTCAACAAAACAAAGGCACATATAAATAGAAAACTTGAAAGACAGTTAAGTAACTACTTTACTCTAAGGATTAGGAAACATGCATGCCTATTACGTGGGTGCATGCACTTTTTTTAGGCTAATAACATGGCAGAAGTAAACATGTAACTACTGATATGTATTTGTATTAAGGTAGTCCATGTCGACTCGAGAATTTCGTATCAATACTGTTGGAAATACGTTTTACGTATTTAGGAAGATTCGGTCACTCCGACAATATATTAAGTAGTAGCTTGTAGTTTAGTTATTTTACATTAAGTAAACATGGAAAGACCTAGTCCATGGAATGTATGGACGGCCTAATATGTAAGCCCAAGCCCATCATAAGGCTTGGGTATATAAACCCTCTCCTTAGATGGAGAGGGTGTGGTTTCATTCATAAAAACACATAGTTTTCTCACTTTCTCTCTCTAGAAGTGTTTGTGAAATTCACCATCTTTCTATCTCTTTCTCTCTCTAGAATATACATAGATTTACAATATCATACAAATGGTATCAAGAGCCATGGGATGATTGTATTGTTTATGTGTTTGTTCTTATAGTATTCGTGTGTTTTTGATCCATTTTACCCACGTACAATTTTTTTTGTGTTTTTTGTGGTTTGATCTTCACCAATATCATCTATATAGACGTGGTAGTGATTTGGGTTACTTGGATCGCTCAAAAACGCAAAATTTTTGGGTGTTTGGATTCATATTTGGCTTCAAGATTCGAATATATAAAAGTACAATCCGAGTTCCTTGTTTTTCTCATCATTACACAATATATGGTATAATTTCGCAATATATTGTGATAAGTTGCGGAATTGAATCATCTCAAGGATTGCGAATTTGAATCACTAGGGTGATTGCGGAATTGAATGTCTCCTAGGATTGCGGAATCTTGTATTTCGAGTGATTGCGGAATTGAAAGTCTTCTAGGATTGCGGAATCTTGTATTTCGAGTGATTGCGGAATTGAAAGTCTTCTAGGATTGCAATCTTGTACTTCTAGTGATTGTGGAATCTTGCCCTAAGTTCATTGCGGAATTGAAAGTCTTCTAGTATTGCGGAATCTTGTGTTTCTAGTGATTGCGGAATCTTGTACTTCTAGTGATTGCGGAATCTTGCCCTAAGTTTATTGTGGAATTGAAAGTTTTCAGTATTGCGGAATTGTGGCTTTTTAGGATTGCGGAATTGTGACCACGCATTGCGGAATTATTTCAATTCACACATTGCGGAATCATATCAATTCACTTTGCGGAGTTATATCATACTTGAGCTTAACATTGCGAAATTAAATCACCTACATTGCAAAATCTTTGGAATTTCAAGATTTTCGAAAAACGTGATTTAGAAAATTTCGTATCGTGATTAATTTTGTAGTGGAACTTTTGGTTTCTCAAGAAGACAATTTTAGGGGATTTTAACATAATTTCTCGACTTCAACACACGAAAAAAAGCACATTTACTTTCTCTCATTGTTCGATCATCATTTTTAAATCTTAACTTATCGAAATGGAGTACACATCTCTTACGGATAAGTCCATCCTCTCGGGTACAGATAATCGTCCACCAATGTTGGAGAAGACTATGTACGAGGATTGGACTTCCCGAATGGAACTTTACATGTTGAACAAATAGAATGGACATCTCATTTGGGCATCGGTGCTCAATAGACCATTAGATTATGGTACAGTGACGGAAGGTACAGTTACTCGTCCTTGCACAACGGGTGAATTGACTGGAGATATGATGATTCAAGACAAATCTGATAAGTATGCTACAAACATAATTCTCCAAGCCCTTCCTCCAGATGTCTACAAACTTGTGAGTAAACATAAAGTTGCAAAAAAGTTATGGGATAGAATTCGTGTTCTAATGCAAGGCACCTCGTTAACTAAACAAGAACGAGAGTGTAAGCTTTATGATACATTTGATAAGTTTTCCTATGTCCCCGGGGAGACTCTCAATGATTACTATTTGAGATTTAATCTCTTGTTGAATGAGCTCAATATCTATGGCATGAAAATTCCTACGTTTCAATTAAACACCAAGTATTTGAAGACCCTTCCTTTAGAATGGCATAAGTACGTGACGGTTGTTAAATTGGCTAAGGACTTGCATAACACCAATGTGGATCAACTTCAAGCTTTTCTTCAAAAACACGAATGCCATGTGATCGAGGCTCGGTTTTCTACACCAAAAGTTCGTGGTCCACTTGCCATGTATGCTTCTCAACAAATGTCTCCCCAACAAAACATGGCTTACACTTATCAACAACAATCATACTTGCAGCAGCCACCACACCACACATATCAGCAACCACAGCAACCATCTTATCAACCATTGATGATGCCACAACAAGCATATCAACAAAGTGTTCTTCAACAGCCTTATCCACAGCTACCAGCACATCAGCCATCACCCTCACAATGTAAAACCTGTAAATTCAGGTTTTGACTATGTCATCATTGTATACGTCACCTTATGATATCTGAATATATATTACCACCTTTGCATGAAATCCTTTGAGCAATCATATGCATCATACACAACATACATTATTTTAATCATCAAAACATGGAGACATTTAATCTCATAGCATACATTATGATTTTCATCACTTATCACAAGGACAGTCACATTTGGATGACTACATTATATGAACATGCGGGACCATAAACAATCACTCCTTTTGGGACGTTTTAGTCACCTGAGCTTATAATCATAAGCATTCATCACATTGGTTCATAAATCCAAACTCATGATCACAATTAATAAATATTACTTAAGTATAAATTCTTAAGCTTTAAATATATTGATATATATATATATATATATATATATATATATATATATATATATATATATATATATATATATATATATATATATATATATATATATATATATATATATATATATATATATATATATATATATATATATATATATATATTTTACATTATAAATGACTTTACGTTATGACACCAACTGTTTTTATATTTTAAACATTACCTTTAACCATTTTAACTTATTTAAACTAAGTTGTCATACTTTTAATATAGTAAAGTATTTTCTCATCTAAAAATGACCATACTTTTACCAAGGATCCTAAACTTAACCAAAATCAACCCCTAGACTTAAACATACTCACACAATACTACACCTATACTCCTAGTAACTATATTTAGACACAAATTAAACATAAAAATACCTAGACTCCCTTATAGCCGAATACATATACATACATAACATATAAATACCAAAAACCCTTACCATTTACACTTTTGACTTTTAAACTTGTACAACCTATTTTATTTAAGTCTTACACTATATGAAACAGTTTTCCTTCCTTTGACTAGCCATATACCACCGGTTTTATATTAAAACCATGGAACTATGTATAAACTTTGCATTTAAAACATGTACTAGGTTTACTATACCCACATCACATAATCAAGCCACCTAGCACCCTTTCCTTGGACTTGAGACGTGTGATAACACACATCCACTCAACCTTTGCACTTGTACAACTCTCCAATTAATAACAACACTATGCAAGCTCTTTTGTTCCCTTGGAAGCCTCACATGTGACGGCAAAAGGGAAGGTTATGACATATGTACATTTCCTTGTCATTAAAACATGTACTCCCAAGGTACACACCCAAAATCCTCTAAATCTAACTATCTCTCTTTCTTGCCGTGGCATACCCCAAGCCACATCTCACAATTTACACTCCTAGATATTTAGTAAGCTAAAACTCATTTCTCTCTTACCCCATTCAAGATTTAGACCATATCACTCTCACATAAGACCTTGAGGCAACGAACACTTACACCTTCATTTACTTCAACCAAATCTTGGTTCCAGGGCATTCAAAGCTAGTCTACACCAAGTTCCATAGCATTCAAGTCAAGAAAGTTATCCTAGGTCATGTTAGAAAGAGCTCGACGTGTAGAAATTGTAGTACGTGACTATCCATCATTTTTCTAAGAACAAGTAAGTTTAATACATTTCTTAACCTTTTTCCTAATCATTATACTTATCATGCATGTAGAAACCATAAGAAAGAACTTAGGGTTACATGCATACGTACGAAGCTTACAAACAAATCCCAAAACCCACGACTATATTAGTGTACGTGGGTATTCTTGCTTGAAAATATAAGTCTACTAAGTGAGAAACATGTTTAGGAATCTTGATGAGAAACCTAGTAAATAACTTAGTAACTTGTTAAACTCAAAAGTATAAGCACTATACTCGGCCTAGAATGTAGCCTAGTGGAAAATACATTTTTGATAAGCTCACTAAAATAAGCTGAATCTTATAAGCCTTCAAAAGCCCATAAAAACATAACCGTAGTTAACATAAGCCCATTTAGTAAAACTAGAATTTACTAGTTACTTAGTAAATTTACTAATTAAATAAGGTAGCCCATTAGGCCCATAAAGCCCAACCGTAGCCTTATTGGGCCAACCAAGCCCAATTATTAAACTTGGAGTCTTTTCGGGCCATTATTGCCAATTGTTGAAAGTTAGGTCCAAAATCATAACTTAATAAAACCTATGTAAATGTTTTCGTGACTTTGTATAAGTACAAGGGCCAAACGTGTCATTTCCCAAAGTATAGGGTGCGTTTATTTTAAACCGTGAGTTAAATGAAAACCACAAGGGCCATTGTTGCCAAAACTTAAACTTAATTTGAGCCCTAGTTGTCTTAATAAACAATCCGAGACCTCAAGGGGTCACTTTTTCCATTTATGAAAACTATTACAAGCCCTAGCCTCGTTTTGTTAATATTCGAGACCTTAAGGGTCATTCCTGCCACTTTTAGAAACTTAATATAAGCCCTAGCTTAATACTTAAATAAGCCGAGACATAGAGGACTAAAAGTGTCATTTTGGGAAACTAATACAAGCCCTGACTATTCTTTTTTAACAATCCGAAAGTTTAAGGACCATTTATGTCACTTTGGAAAACTAAAACAAACCCTAACCCTAACCTATTTAATTTCCGAGACTTAGGGGGTGTTTGGTCATTTCCCCAAAGTTTTGTAAGCCCTAGGGGCGTTTTTATAAATAAATTAAACGGAAAAGGACTAACGACGCAATATACTTAACGAACAAAACCTTAAAGGGTATTTTGGTAAACTATTATACTAACAAGGACTCATGTGTAATTTAAGTCAGTTAAAAACATTAATAAACTATTTTACTAATAAATTAACTTAGCCGTTTGGATAATTATTAAATTATTCGCGAAACCTTATAAACTGACAAATCCCGTTAACTATATTTTGAGGACTTAAGAAAAGTAAATTGTACTTATTTTCTTACAATAATTAAATAACGTAAAACATAATTGTTTAATTATTACCACTTTACTAAACAATTTATTTATATATTTTTAGAAACTAAAAATACATATTTACAATGCACTATAAGTGTAAACACTTAAACAGTCGTAACAGTTCATTAATTTGTGATCATGCATTCTTTCAATCATGCATCCATCATGCATTGTTAATTATGCATTTACTAAGACACTTAAAATTACTTAGGTAATTACTCCGTGTTGATCCCAAACTTAGATCGATTTAGCTTTATGTATACGAGATTAGATCAAGTAATACACTTAGAGAAACCTTTGTATATGTATATGACAATCTAAGTGTTATGCGGAATTAACACTTAAACAAGAACATACAAGATGTAAACAAACTTTCACTTTGATTAATGATATCAAACATGCTTACAATGAAAGTGTTTTAACGTATGAAAACTTATATTGAAAAATAACCTAAAGGTCTTCTTTTATAGACATAAGAAGCCTTGTACAATAATCTACGTATCAACTATTCTAGGTAAAGATAAATATAGAAAATACATTGTTGTTCCTATCTTTACTAGAAGTAATCTAGAACATAATAAACACGTAGATCATATCCTTCCATCAGTGCTTGTCTTCAATGTGTCAACGCTTGACTTCTTCTTGTCAACGCTTGATCTGTCAGCGTTTGTTTTCTTCTTATCAACGCTTGTTTTACTCTTGTCAGCGCTCAAGTAGACTGGCTATAATTTATTCCCAACAATCCTCCCCTAAACTTGATATCTACTCTAGTAATCAAGTTTCTGAATAAACATTAAGAACTAGGAGGAATCTTACAAACCTTCTCATATTGGTAATAAATAAATCTGATCAAATCTTTGGCCACGTCACTTGAATAATCAATTTCCAGCTGTGTATCCTTCATCTTCTCCAAGACTTCCTTGGACATGAAATATTGGCCATCTACAAGTAGATACTCAGCAAACTTTGTATAACTCAAATAATAAACTCCAGCAGCTGAATACAATCTCCATTAAAGACCACTGAGGTCATCTTCAAGATCCTTCCAAATAGCAGGATCTTCATCTCTTGGTCCACACATTCTCTTTAATGTTGACCACAGTTTTATTGCATTGACTGAAGTGGGATCTTCAGTCTCATACTTGGCTTCTAACAACCTCCATAGGTCTACCAAGTCTTCTCTATCAAAACTTGCAAACAAAGATATAAGAGTGGTAAAAGTGTGAACCTCTTTTCCATACCTGCCAATCTTCCAAAACCCACATTCATCTTCTTCATAGCTTATAATAGGTTTTCTGGAATCAAGTGGTAACACTTGTACTATATCTGAAGCTTCTAATGATGAGAGCTTGAGGCTCCTTCTTATAACAGCTTCACTTGGATTTAATGGATCCATATCTTTGGGAAACTCAAGAGGGACTCCCTTTTTCACAGGTCTGGGAACAAACATTGCCTTCTTAAGCTCCATTTCCTCTGCAAGTTCTTCTTTTCTTTCATCAGAAAGAAGTCTTAGAGTGTTTTCTTCCTGCACTCTAACCCAAATGGGATAAGCTCTGTACTCTAACTCTTCAAATGTCAATCCAATCAATTTCTTATAAGTCCACCCTGTTCCATGACATCTGATCAGCATGCAGTACAACTCCCTTCTATCCCTTTTCAAATTTGAGAGAACAGTGCTTGCTTTGTGTTTCAGAATGACCTTGCAATCCTTTTGAACTCTGAGAAGAATCTTCAAATCCCATATCTGATCTGAAATGGTCAAATGTGGATTCTCAATACACCTATCTTCCCAAGCATGGTACATCTGAACAACTTCTGGCATGTCAAAATCAACTTGCAATTTCAACTCATTCAACTTCTCTTTGGCTAGCTCATCACCATACTCAAGTCTTTCTGGTTGTTCTATGATCATTACACTTGAGTCAGAACTAGCTTCATCACTCCCTTCTTGCACTTCTGAAGTGACAACAAAAGGTGATTCACCCACCTTCTTTCTTTCTTGTTCCATAATTTGTACAGCCAACCTTCTATCAAACTCAATTTGTGCTGCATTCTTTGGAACAACTTCTTCTACCATAATACCCTTACCCTTATCTAATGGATCAACTGTTGGTAAGGTAGATGGTAATACCTATGAAGAAACCTCTTTGATGATGAATGATGACTGGAATACATCAACCTCATTTGCAGGTCTGTCAACGCCCAATTTTGCTTTGTCAGCGCATAATATACTCATGTCAGCGTTCAAATTCTGCTTGTCAACGCTCAAATTACCTGTCTTAGCGCCTCTTGCAATTTCCTCCAACATAGCTGTAAAAGACACACTTAAGTTTGTAGGAGAAACTAGAGACGTATCAAAACCTGTCTGTTTCTTCAAACTTGTTAGGGCCTCAGTAACACCCAAAGATTCACCATCATGAGAGCCTTATCACTCACATTTATTTGTTCATCCTCCCCTTTGGAAGATTCCTCCATCCCTCTCCTGGTGCTAGCATTTTCCAAAACAACAATCCTCTCCCTCAATTGCTTGAGTTCAAGGCCTTATATGCTGACAACTTGTACCAAGTCTGCATTTTGCTTTTGCAAGCTAATGCAGACTGCCGTCAATTCCATCAAAGTCATTGGTTCCAATTTGCCCTCTTCTAAAATGGGTATTTGACCTCCCAAGTTAGATTCATTGGGCATGGATGAGGTCTTAATTATGGTAGGACTGTCTTGGCCAGCTTCTAAGCTAGAACCAATAGTCCCAGCCTCATCCATAGCACCAACCACACTTGTGGTGGTGGTTCTCTCTACTACATGGCTAGGACCACTAGAGGAGAACACTCCAGCAGTCTTTTGGCGTTTTTGCAACCTATATTGTGTAGGGGAGAAGATGATGTGGATTGGGTGGATGTGGGTTGGTTAAGGGGTGTTTGGGACTGTGAAGGATTGGTGTCAACGTTTGGAATAGGCATGTCAACGCCAACATTTAACGTGTCAGCGTCGAAGGGTTCTTGATCAAGTTGCATGTGTTGTGGTGAAGGTAAAGGTTCAGGTATTGGGTCAATTTGGGGTTGGGGGTCTGGTTGGGGTTGAGCTGCTTCAATGACAGCAATCATAGATGGGGTTAGGGGTAGGTCACGATGTGGGGATGAGTTCATCTTCATAAAAATTGCTTTCTTTTGCACAGGGATCTCATAAAAATCATCATGATCCCTTGTGTAGTAACCTTGGACATCAAAAACCATTTGTAAAAATCTGGGATAAGCTAAAGTCATTTTGTTCCCTTTATTTTTACACATGCCCTCAAAAATCATTTTGGAATAATTAAACTTTTGCCCAGTAGCAATGCACACAATAGCACTAGCAATAGATCGATTGATCTCATTCTGTGCAGTACACTTGGGACTCAAACATTGCAAGAGGACATGTATTAGGTACTTCCAGGCTGGGGGAAACTCTTGTTTATGATATTTATTTAAAGTTCCCTCATCAGGGAAAGGATAACCCAAAGCCCTTAGTCCTTGTTCTATTTCATTTATGGGGAGGGTGGTTATACCATCAGCATCATCAAGATGCAAAGCTTGGCGTACCAAAGCTTCAGTAACTACCCATGTGCGCCCATGAACAATAGAAGATAATGTAGTCACTCTATTAACTGTTGAGGAACTAACATTGTTCCAAAACTGCTTAATATGTATGACAGGAATGAGTGGAGCATGAGAAAGAGCATACCTAAAAGGGGATGCATTCAAATACGCCACCATTTGTGTGTATTGGGGAAAAGAGTATCATCAGCTTCAAGATATGCTATCATGTTGTGTTGACTCCTGAATCCCAATTCCAAATCACTTGGTTTGAATTTTGGTGCCATTGGTGAAAGTTGTTTTAAATGATTTGATAAAGATGAAGTTATAGGAGAAAATATGGTTAGACAAGAATGATAGGTACCCTGTTTAAAATAGGAGCCAAATATATAGGAGAGAAAGTATGCATGTGATTGGTCAAAAATTAGGCAACTATTTTCAAAATACAATCATGAAAATATTGAAAAAGAATAAGTTTATCTCATGCATTAAATGAGAGTTATCTGCTCCCAAAATTACAGCCCAAAAATATGTCAAAAAGTAACAACTGGGTAGGTCCCATTGTGTGTTAACGGTTAAAAATAACCCATCAACGCCCAACGGCTATATTCTTGTCAACGTTTGCCTAAGCCATGTCAGCGTCTAAATTGGTCACAACAACGCTTGGAAAAATACTTGTCAGCGTCCAAAAATAAAAATATTTAAAAATGAAAAATGACCTTAACAAAGTAATTTATCCTAGAGAAGATAACCTATAAGTTGATAATTATCATAGGGCGGCAAGCACTGTCCAGTTATGCACACTTGCTTATGCAAGATAGACATAACAGTCCTCTAGTGTCCCTTGCTAACCAAAACACTTAACAACTAAGTTACCTTATAAAATTCCTTGTTATTCCCAGGTAAAACCCATGATAAAATCATTCCCAAGTCTCCCAACAGACCACAACCAATTCTAGGCCAAAAATGTCTTGGCAACATGCATAGTATATCAACTTTGCATGCTACAGTGCCTCATGATTTAGTAAAACTAACTCATACTCACCTGTGGACACAATCTAGAATTGTGATAATAGTATCATAAGGATACCCAAAAGTCCTAAAGGTTCCTAAAACCTCCCCTTAAACTGTGATACAAATGTTGCCAAAAATATGCATGAACATAAAAAATTTATGTCAAGATAGGAATTGAAAATTCCAACCATCATCCATAAACAAAAACATGCTCAAATGCTTCTCCAATGATCCATAAGCAACTCTGTATCCAATGGTATAATGCTAACACCACCTGCACATTTAGATTGAAAACCACAAAACTAACATTGTTGCTGACAACGCCCCGATAACACTTGACAGCGTTAAGAAAAGCTTTGTCAGCGTTAGACAAATATATTGCTGACAACGTCACAATAACACTTATCAGCGTTAAAGCAACCTTTGTCAGTGTTAGAAAAATATAGTGGAAAATCTAAATCCTCAAAAGACCAATAACAATGCATTATCATGTACATACTTTTACAAAAAGACTCCAAAACACATATTATGTGAGATTGATCATTCCAATACTTGTTACCAAGTATTGAAACCTTCCAGCATCAAAAGGTTTAGTTAGTAAATCTGACACATTTTCTTCTGTGTCAACCCTATCTGGTTGTATTAAACCTTTTTCAAAACAATCCCTTATAAAATGGTGTCTAATTTCTATGTGTTTAGTTTTAGAATGATGTACAGGATTCTTAATAATGCATAAAGTGCTGTTATTGTCAACAAATATCTTAGTATGCATGAAATTATACCCATAATCCAACAGCTGGTTCTGAATCCACAAAACTTGTCCACAACAAGCAGCTGCAGCCACATACTCTGCTTCAGTTGTAGAGTTAGCCACCACTGTTTGTTTCTTGCATTGCCAAGATATCAACTTGCTCCCAAGAAACTGACATCCACCAGTTGTGGATTTTCTATCAAACTTATCACCTCCATAGTCACTGTCTGAATATGCAATAAGCTTCAAAGGTGAATCTTTAGGATACCACAAGCCAAGACTAGGATAACATCTTAGGTACCTAAAGATTCTCTTGACAGCATAAAGGTGACACTCTTTGGGAGTCACTTGATGACGTGCACAAGCACACACAGCAAACATGATGTCAGGTCTGGAGGCTGTGAGATACATCAATGATCCAATCATTGATCTATAGTGCCTGACATCCACATCCTTTCCATCTCCAATCTTTCCCCAAGGGTGTTCTCTATCCATAGGAGTAGTAGCCCTCTTTTCATGTAGAGAAAAGCCAAACTTCTTCAAGATCTCTGCTACATATTTATCCTGGGAGATGAAGATACCATCTTCTTTCTGCTGAACTTGTAACCCTAGAAAGAAGTTCATCTCCCCTATTGCACTCATCTTGAATTTGTTTGTCATAAGCTTGGAGAAATCCTCACTCATCTTTGGATTAGTAGATCCAAAGATGATATCATCAACATAGACCTGAACAAGTAGAACATCCTTACCTTTCTTCTTTGTAAACAGTGTCTAATCTATGGTGCCCCTCTTGAATCCATTGTCCACCAAATAAGTGGATAATGTGCCATACCATGCTCTTGGGGCTTGATGAAGTCCATACATAGCCTTCTTGACTCTATACACCTTGTCTGGATTTTCTAGGTCTTCAAAACCAGGAGGCTACATAACATACACCTCCTCAACAATTGTTCCATAGAGGAAGGTACTCTTGACATCCATTTGATAGACAGTGAAGCCCATGTAGGATGCATAGGCTAGAAAGATTCTTATAGCTTCAATCCTTGCAACTGGTGCAAAGACCTCCTCATAGTCTATCCCCTCCTCTTGTGTATATCCCTGAGCCACTAATCTTGCCTTGTTTCTGACCATAATGCCTCTTTCATCTCTCTTGTTTCTTAGAACCCATCTTGTCCCTATAGGTCTGACATATCTGGGACAATCAACCAGCTCCCAAACATCCTGAATTGCAAATTGGTGAAGCTCATCCTGTATTGCTTCCACCCAACTTGGTTCTTTGAGAGCATCAAAGATCTTCTTGGGTTCCTGTTGTGACAGAAAACAGGCAAACAAACATGCTTGCACAAGAGGGGTATCAACCTTCTTGTGAATATTGGCAATAAATCCACCAAGACCTTGATGAGATCTTCTAGTCTGAACAGGAGTCATAATATCACCAATGATTTGAGAAGTAGGGTGATTCTTCATAGTAGAAGTGAGAATTCCTCCTTCAAAAAGTCTGGTGTCTTCAATCTCATTATCCATGTTGCCAATATATTCTTCTTCAGACTCTCTTTCATCAATATGAGGATGAACCTCTTCATATAAATTAGAAGGTTCACCCTGTTCAAAAGTAGAAGAGAAAAGATGCGCAAAAGTGTTGTCAACGCCTGAACCTTGTTTTTCAGCGTTTGGGCTAACAACGCCTGAAATGTTGTTGTCAACGTTTAAGCCATCAACGTTTGAATTTGTCCTGTCAGCGCTAGATTTTCCTTTGTCAGCACCTGAAGGACCATGCATGTTGTTATTTGATGGTACTTGGGGACCACCATTATCCTTTCCAGCAGCAGCAGCAGCAAAAGCATCTGTTCATATGGGAATTGTGACATACTCTAGTATAGGAGATGACTTTTCTGCTTGTGATCCAACCTCTTCATTAACCTGTGTACCTGAAACATCAACAACTTGTTCTTCCACAACATTTGAAGTTACCTTCACAATGTCTGGATTAGTGACAGGCATATAATTTAATGTCCTAGATAAAGGTTCCAAGTCAAACAACCAATTTAGACCACTTTCAGGATCACTAGGTTTACTCTCTAAAAATCTAACATGTACTCTTTCAAGTATACGTTTTTCCTTTTTAAGATAAACCCTATATCCCTTGCTCTGCACTGAATACCCCATGAAATAGCCTTCATCACCTTTTGTACTAAATTTACCTAAGGCATCACTAGTATCAAGTACAACTACATGACAACCAAAAGGTCTAAGAAAATCAATATTAGGTTTCCTTCGCCAAAGTAATTCATAAGGTGTTTTGTTTTGTATCTTGTTGACCAATGCTCTATTTTGAACATAGCAAGCTGTATTAACAGCCTCAGCCCAAAAAGCTATGGGGAAATGAGCATCAGCCAACATAGTCCTGGCTGCTTCAATTAGGGTTCTATTTTTCCTCTCAGCAACCCCATTTTGCTGTGGAGTTCTGGCAATACTAAACTGCCTAGTAATCCCTTTCTTGGCACAGAAATCTTCTAAAAGTTTATTCCTAAACTCACCACCATTATCACTCTTAAGCATTTTAACTTCATTACCAGTCTTCTTCTCAATCTGAGTGATAAAGTCAATTAAAGTGTCAGCTGTATCACTCTTCATAGCTAAAAAGAAAGTCCAAGTAAACCTAGAAAAGTCATCTGTGATGACAAAGCAGTTTGATTTACCATTCAAACTTTCTATATTGGTTGGACCAAATAGGTCCATATAAAGCAAGTGAAGTGGTCTAGTACTAGAGTGCACCTGTTTAGACTTGAATGAGACCTTGTGTTGCTTTCCTTTAAGACATGCAACACAAGAGTGGTCATTGTGGAAGGCCTTTTTAGGCAAACCATCAACCAAGCCAAGTCTCACAAGCCTGTTTATATTCTTAAAGTTTATGTGCCCTAGTCTCCTGTGCCATAGATTACTTTCATCTACTGAAGATTTAGCATAAAAACATGACATATTATTATTCATCCTAATCCCATTCAGATTCACATTATATATGTCTTTATGTCTAGGTGTTCTATAGTCAATATATTTCTCATCTGGGATCTTATAATCCTTGCTTAACACCAAACATTCAGTATCAGTAAACAGAACTTTATTTTTGTTATCACAAACTTGTGATACACTAAAAAGATTATAATCAAGTTCCTTTACCAGAAATACGTTCTCAAAATGCAAGTTCTTGGTGAGAAGTGTTCCTTTGCCTGTGATAGTTCCATATCCGCCTCCAAAGTAAACCTTATCACCATCCTTAGTGAGAGTGAACTTAGTCAGATAATCTTCCTTCCCTGTCATGTGCCTTGAGCATCCGCTGTCCCAATATCCATAATCATTGACCTGTTTTTGAATGCCCTGCACATAAATAAAACAAGTTAGTTTTCTTTGGGAACCCAAGCCTTAGAAAACTTGGATTCATTTGGTTGTTCAATAAGAACATACTTAGTTCTCATAACAACCCCTTGTTCATCCCTCTTTAGATGAAATACCCAGTTAACCCCAATAGGTTTTGTAATGACCTTTGAAATGTAATTAAATCTGTTACAGGTCATTGAAATCCCATTATCATTAGGGTTTAGATCTTTCTTAGGTTTCCATGTCAAGCTTAAAGAAGCTTTAGACCCCTTACCCTGTGGTTGCAAATATTTAGGTTTGGTCACGTTTCTGTCAGCGTTGGATTTGGTCTTGTCAACGCTGCAATTACCATTATCAGCGTTGAACCTAGGGTTTGCTATAGAAACCCATTGCCTATTAGACCAAGTATTTGTCTTTTGGAATGGTCTTTGTCCATGAGTGTTAGACCCTCTAGTGAAGAATGGGGCAGGTCTAACAACTTGTGGACTTTGCTGCACACAAGGTTTGGGTCTGACAACGTTTGACTTTCTAACAGTGTTGACCTTGGAAGCATTGACACACTTATATGCTAAATGTGAAAAGCTACCACAAGTGTAACAGGCTTTTCTAGACACAACCCTAGGTCTAGAAGAGAAGAAGCCTGTTCCATCATTACTAACTTGGCTTTTAGGTGACCTAGTATTCCTATACATTTCTGCATACTTGACACTAGGTTTTCTAACAGTGTTTGAGCCAAGGTCAACAGCCTTACCAGTGATTGGGTTTGTTACCTTAATAGGGGTTGACTCATTAGGACTTTCACATAACAAGCCTCCCTTAACAAATAAGGTAGGGTTGGCTTTCTTCCATTCATTCAAGTCAGCCATCTTCTGTTGATACTCTTCAACTGGGGTAATGACTCTTGGTGGAGGAATGAATTCCTCCTCTTGGAGTTCTGGTAAACCAGTCCAAGATAGGTCCTTTTGTTGGACACCATAGAAGTCACCAGCTGGTGGTGGAACCACAGAGTAGTCTTCCATCCCAATCCCAGTCATGTCCTTAGGATCCCTTTGTTTATTAACACATTCTCCTAGGGTTTGTGTGGCCTTATCAAATCTCTGAATTTTAAGGCCAACATTATCCTTATTCTTAATGGCCTCATCTAACTTAGCCTGTAACTCACCATTAACCCTTTCCGTGATGCTCCTAATATCATTACTAGCATTTTTTTTTGGGTAAAGGGACTCCAATCCCGGTAAAATATATTCCCAAAAAGCGTTGAAGTACAATGGAATGTAGCTGCAATGCTACATTAACCTCAAGCACACAGCTTGAACAACCACTATATCATATGACATGCCATATGATAATTACATTACAAAACTAATGACTCCTATAGGAAAGAACCACCTAAAGGAACATAAACAATGAAAAAACAACATAATGATTAATGAGAAGTGCGAGTATCCGGCTGACGAGTACCATGGCGATCATCAATCACAATGTCTTCATCAGTCTCACTATCCGCATTAAGCACATCATTAGAATGACCAAAGCCATCCTCCCAATCAGTCCCATCATCCATTAAACCACTCAAAACACCAAAAGAGTTTTTGCTGCTCGTACCCGGTTGACTAGAATCAAGAGCCAAAGACTTGTTATTAAGAAATCCACGCTTAAGAATAGAACCAGCTTTCTTAGGAGCATTCTGAACAGTAGTACCTGTAGAATCATTTTTCTTAGGCTTATTCGCCTTAGAACTATCCCCTTTCTCAACAGCACGGTAATAAAGATTAATAGGTGGTTTAGTGAGTTTAATACCAGCAACCTGTCATTACTAGCATTTAACTCATGTTTTAAGATATTTATTTTATCTTTTAAGTCAAATTCCATTTTCTTGTATTCAGAAACTGTCTTCTCAGTTTGAGTGAGAGCTAGTTGGTAATTAGACAGTTTGCATCTTTCAGTACTCACATCATTTAACAATCTTAACACCTCTTTGTTAAGTTTCTCAGTATTTAACCTACAGCCCTTACTGCAAAAAGCATCATCATATACCTCATTATCTGATGAAGAGGAGGAGTGTGCCATGAGAGCATATTGGACATGCTCTTCTTCTTCAATCTCAGCAACCAAAGCTTTATCCTCTTCCACATCTTTAGCCAAATAGCTCCAATCCCATCTCATACCATCAATTTCTTGAACTGCAACCATGGCCTTAGGATCCTGAGCCTTAACAATTTGGCTTGAGGGTTTGCCAGCATCAGATCTTCTAGGAGATCTGCATTCCCTCATGAAGTGCCCCATACGATGACAATTGTAGCATTCAACCTTGGATTTATCAAATCCAGCAGTGTCCTTTGCATTGAAGGTCATCTTCTTCTTAAACCTTCTATTCCACTTGTTTACTCTTATACTAGCAAGAGCTATGTTCCACTTAATATCCATCTCTTCCAAGTGCTCATCACTTATCTGCTCAAGGTCCTCATATGTAATCACTGAACCATTGGGCAAAGAAGCAATATAAGAACATACAGTATCTAGATCCAAACCAGCAGGTTTAACTCTTGGTGAGTCACTTTTGTATGTGTCAGCGTCTGAATAGGAGGCGTTGACAGGACATGTTCCAGCGTTGACACATGATGATCCAGTAACTGGATGCATGTAAGAGTCCTTCTGATTAAATTGACATTCACTATGTGAGAAGAAGGCCATATTACTGTTGGTAGACTTGCTTCCATGCTCCAAAAGAGTTTCATTCTCCAACAGCCTCAGTTTGTTGTAGATATCATCAAAAGTAGAACTTTTGTGAGTGTTGTTGGCAAGTATCGATCTTGCCTCAATCTTCCACGCCTCACCAAGACTTTTAAGAAAAGTGGCATTAATGTCAACATCACCAAGTTGTGTCCCCATGAAGGACAATTTGCTTGTAATGTCAAGCAATCTGCTTCTCACACTACTAAGCTTCTCATTAGGTTGAGCCTTGAAGACAGCATAATCATGCATGAGTTGCTTCTTCTTCTCTTCCTTAGTATCATCATTACCACCATATGCAACTTCAAGAGCTGCCCAATGGTCCTTAGCAGATTCATAACCTTTGTACTTATGTTGGTTCTCTTGTCCCAAAGAGAGTTTCAGAATATTTAGGGTTTTCATATCAACCATTTTCTTTGCTATGTCTTCAGCAGACACAACTCTACCATCATCAGGTTTTTCTTTCTTATCTGCTTCTGAACATCCAGCAACAGCTGCTCTTGCAGCAATGGCATTAGCAATCTTCTGAGCTTTATTGAATGTGTTTCCATATTCAATAATCTCCCAGAGTGTGTAGTCATAGATCCCAAAATATTGCTCAAAGTTGAATTTCCACAATTCAAAGTTGGTTGCATCAAGCATGGGAATCTTGATGTTTGGTAAAGGTGGGGAGGAGGAGGTTACTTCTGGATTTGACATGATGTTTTAGGGTTTTTGTGAAAATTAGGGTTTTGGTGATTTTAGGGTTCTTGTGTTCTTTAAGATCAAAAGTTCCTCAACAAGCTCTGATACCACTTGTTGATCCCAAACTTAGATCGATTTAGCTTTATGTATACGAGATTAGATCAAGTAATACACTTAGAGAAACCTTTGTATATGTATATGACAATCTAAGTGTTATGCGGAATTAACACTTAACAAGAACACACAAGATGTAAACAAACTTTCACTTTGATTAATGATATCAAACTTGCTTACAATGAAAGTGTTTTAATGTATGAAAACTTATATTGAACAATAACCTAAAGGTCTTCTTTTATAGACATAAGAAGCCTTGTACAATAATCTACGTATCAACTATTCTAGGTAAAGATAAATATAGAAAATACATTGTTGTTCCTATCTTTACTAGAAGTAATCTAGAACATAATAAACGTGTAGATCATATCCTTCCATTAGTGCTTGTCTTCAATGTGTCAACGCTTGAATTCTTCTTGTCAACGCTTGATCTGTCAGCGTTTGTTTTCTTCTTATCAACGCTTGTTTTACTCTTGTCAGCGCTCGAGTATACTGGCTATAATTTATTCCTAACACTCCGGTTCGTGATCATATTGTGCCAGTTTGTTCAGTGACATCATCATCACATCACTACCACTAAGGTGAGTTCATGGCCCCATCTTTACTGTTTTATAACTGGGGGAGAAAACATACAAAAACTATATATATTTTAAATATGCAAAACATGCACTGACGACAACAACAACTTATTGCCTATTGTTTGCCCCATACCCGTGGACTGTAATAGTTAATAGTGTAGCGCGAAATGTGTGAATAGATCTATTTGGGTATTGACAATACCCGGCCTGCGTGACTTGCTATCACGAAATACTTAGGCCAAGCAACAGGTTTACATCGTTGTCTGACTGAGGGAACAACATCAAGACAGATCCAAATGGGCGTACTGAACAACTTTTTGTCTAGCTTCTATTACAGGGCAATAGGAACTACTATAGTATGTAGCTTAGTGCTGTACTATCTTCGTGATGTTTTGGCATATTATTAACTTATTATTTAACTAAACCTGTGAATTCACCAACTTCGTGTTGACCCCCACATTTTACTCTATATGTTTTCTCAGGAAAATAAAGTAGGTTCATGCATTGGATTCCAGCATTTTAGGAGCATCATGTCTACCATTGGGCTGGGATATTTACTTCAGTTTTATAATAAATGTGGTTTACAAACAAGATACTAAGTGTGTACAATTGATTCATGTAATTTGTATTAAATGACTTTTATGATCATTGCCTTATATACTATGTGCTATCAATCCACCCAAGTAACACCCCAGTTACTATTCCGCTGCATTTGACCAACTTGGGGGTGTTACACACAAGCTTACACTTCTCCTATGGGCTATACTCCCCAGCAAGGATATTTTCCAATTGAAGCACCACAAGCACAAGCCTTCTATTCCAATGAACTTCCATCAATTCAACTACCGGTCTTTACTCCAAATGATACGCCTACTGATGTCTTAAACCATCTCACTGCCTACTTGTCAAAACTTGTTGCTACTAGAGGTTTTCCACCAACGAACAATCAGCTCCGCACCTCTTCAAATCCTCGACAACAAGCCACTGTTCAAGATGGTCAAGTGACGGTGCAACCTATTCAGGGAAGGCAAAATTCATATGGACCTCCTACATGAACTGTGAATACTCAAGCTGTGAATTCTCAAGCTAATGGAAATGGAAGCACTGTTGGTCCTCAAAAGGTTGTGACTTACTAAAATTTCCGAGGACAAGGTCATATGGCTAAGGATTGCACTCAGCCGAAAATGATAAGGGATGCAACATGGTTTCATGAGAAGATGTATTTGGTCGATGCTCAGTCTAAGGGAAAGATTTTGGATTCAGAAGAGTTAGCATTTCTTGCAGACCCAGGACAGCAGATAATGAAGGCATTGTAGTCGTCTCTGCTTCTAATGCAGCATATCAAGCAGATGATCTTGATGCATATGATTCGGATTGTGATGACATTCACTCAGCCCAAGCTGCACTCGTTGCTAATCTCTCTCACTACGGTTCTGATGTCTTCAGTGAGGTACCAACCACATCTAATAATATTCATGATAATTCACATCATGTTGAGCATGAAAATGACAACCTCGAACAACATTTGGGAACTAGTAACTCAAATGATGTGGTATCCAATCCAACACATTTGAGTGAACCTCAACCAAATGCTACGACGTGTATGGAATCTTATGATCAACGTGATCTGGTAATGGTGCCTAAAGATATTATTGATAACATGAATGTGGCTGTTCGACAAACCATAGATATGAATGCCAACCTAACTGCTGAGCTTGCGCTGTATAAGGAAAAGGTCAAAACTTTTGAAATGGTCCCTCAAGCAGAGAAATAACGTGTTCTGAATTTGACCAATTTCTTTTTGAAAAGACTGAACACTTAAAAGAAATAGAATCATTAAAAGCTAATCTCTCTAATGAATTAAAAGAAAAAGAGTCGGTTGTAAGTGATTTTCAGAAACTTAAATTGGATTTCGAAACACTCGAGTCTAAAAAGTTTGAATCAGAAATTAATGCTACCAAACTTTTTAAATTCAAAGAACAACAGCTTTTAAAACAATACGCTTCCACAGAAAAGGTACATCTTTTAACTAAATAATTTAAAGAACTCGAACTTAAGCGTCTTCAAGATTTACCACCTAATCCCGGTTATGCAAAACAAGCTCAGGAATATATTCCTTGTCTTTATGATGTGACCCTAATTGGCAAATCGAAAGAAGCACCTTATGTTCGTAGTACTGAGGAGACACAGTCACTTGTGGAAGAAACTCATTCTAAAATGATTTCAAAATTCCATAAGATTGATTATGATAAGCATAATAAAGATCAATTTTCTAAAAGGACCCGTATTCGTTTGCAAAAGGAATTAGCTCAATTATCAGCTTTTGTGCCCCAAAGTTTGTCAACGGAAAACCTTCCTAGTACGTCTCCTACACTTGTCAAAACGGATTTAACTAAGTTAATTCCACCGGTAAGTAAGGCGTCCGATAGCTTAAATGCGGTGCACCAACACTTAGCCGATTTTGACAAGGTCATTGTGGAACGTACGACGGCTTCGGCCATAACGGAAGGTGAATGGAATTTTGAGCACACTAGAGCTTCATTTCGAGATGAAATTGTTCCATTTGTAAACAATATTAAATCTTTTCTTCGCTATGTTGATCAAGAATTGCTTTTGGAAATAGAAGAAGTTAGACGCGTTTTCAATGAAATGGATGATGCTTATGAAAATGGTTTACTTGAAATAGAACGGATTTCACACCAAAATGATCAGCTTCTGAAGCAAGTGATGTCTCATGATATTGTTTCCGTCTGTGTGAATAAAAGTGTTGATAATGATTCTATTGTGCATAATGTTGAATCTGTGGATAATGTGGTAGATAGTACTTGTCACGAATCTGACGCAAAATTTTTAAAGCCTCAAGATTCATATTCTTTGCTTTCAAAATGTTTTGATGAGATTCAAACACATTGTATTTCGCTTGAATGCAAGCAACAATTTATTCAAGAAATATTTGAAACGTCATTCGAAGGTGTTAATATCGATGATGCAAATTTTCAAAACAATTTTCAATTGAATTTACAATCAAAACAGCGTCAGCCAAGTGACAAGATTGCTAAATCATTGCCGATAGACATAGAGAAATCTAAGGAGATTAACTGTTTGAACGTACTTGAGGCCGCTGAGAATTTTAAACTTGATCGAGATAATCGAGTTTCCAAGATTTTGTCCAAAGTTGATAACTTAAAACAGAAAAATACACAACTCTTCGATTCAGTAAAGCCCGCATGTGCTAATACCACTGCACAGAATCAATTATTGATTGAACAAATGAATCAAAAGTCGGTGGAAATATCTTATTTGAGGCAACAAAATTGTGATAAAAATCTGGCTTTGGCTGAGTTAAAGGAAACACTTCGTACCCTAAAAGGTAAGAATGTTGTGGATACTGTCTCAGCATCGTCCTCTAGTGCAATCAAAACGAACCTCATCGTCGTCACGCCACTTAACAAGGGCCCTAGGACTAAACCATCTCAAACATTGGTCACTAAAGATGAGGCAAAATCAAAACCTGAATTCTAATATTCCCGTGTTGCCTTCTACAGGAGTAAGAACCACTACTAAGGCTCAAAGATCTAAGCTTAAAAGAAACAAGAAGAATGATAGGATCTGGCCCCCATCTAGTAGTCAAGTGAAGAAGAAAGTAGAAGCCCATACTAGGAATGTTATTTCTGTTTGAATAAAAAGAATCATGTAGCTAAACCAAAAGGCTCTGCGGTTGTGCAGCATTCTAAGCCTACTGTGAATTCTAATTTAAAATGTTGGAATTGCAATGAATGTATGTTTTCTAGTCGTCATGATTCTTGCCTTATTGACCATGTGAATGAGATGAATGCCCGTAAAAATGGTTTAGAATAGAAACCGACTGGGAAAGTGTTACCCCAAGTTGGCTCGATGTGGCGTCCCACTGGTAGAACTTTCACTATAGTAGGAAATGCGTGCCCTTTAACTAGGATCACTCCCACTACAGCGAAGAAGGCGTTCCCTTTAACTAGGAGTACCAAGGCTACCAAGATACAAGTGTGTCCTTTAACTAGGAACACCGACACTACTGTAGGAAACAAGTGCCCTTTAAATAGGTCTACTCCCACTGTAGTGCCCGCCAATACTCCAAAACCTCAGAAAGTTGGAACAATAAAACATGTTAGTGGCAAAACTTACATTAGAAAACGCATGAAATCTAAGGGTCACACAAATGTTCGCAATTCTGATAATATTATATATGTATCTGCTAACACTCTGGAACCAATAGTTCCCAATGCATTGTCTACTATTGTTGTTGAAAACAGGTGGTCCAAATTGTTCTCTGGTATTTGGACTCTGGTTGCTCTAAACATATGACCGGAGATCACTCTCAGCTAAGAAATTTCGTCAGCAAGTTTCTTGGTACGGTTCGATTTGGAAATGATCATATTGCAAAGATAATGGGTTACGGTGAATATCATATTGGGAATGTTATAATTTCAAGAGTGTATTATGTGGAGGGTCTCGGTCACCACTTATTTTCCGTGGGACAATTTTGTGATGCAAACCTAAAAGTTGCTTTTCGAGAGCATACCTGCTTCATTCGTAATTTGGTAGGGGTTGATTTATTGAAAGGTACTCGAGGGAATAATTTGTACACTTAGTCTCTACAAGATATGATGGCCGCTTCTCCCTTATTTCTTCTCTCCAAAGCATCGAAGACTAAGTCATGGTTATGGCATCGACGGTTATCTCATCTTAACTTTAACGCTATTAACCATTTGGTGAAAAAGGAACTTGTTCGTGGTCTTCCTAAACTTACATTTCACAAGGATCATTTGTGTTCCGCGTGTACTGATAGTTGTAAAAATACGTCTTTTAGGAAAAAGAGCGTAATTAGGGTAAGTACACAAGTGATTTAGGAAAACCACGAGTTATGACCCAAAGTGGGGATCGTTCTCAAGGAGGCTTGTGTGTTGTGTAGAGAGATGATTAATTATGTGATTATATGATTATGAGAAAGAAAATAGAAAGGGGATAAGAAGAGAATGACGGTTACGATGATGGATTACACTAAGACGAAAAGGTCGTACACGTAAAACCGTAAAAGCACCAAAATTAAAAATTTACCCTAAAAATTCCTAAAAAATTGCAATAAATCCTAAATAATGTATAAGAGTTTACAAAAAATCAAAAATCACCCAAACCTTTTATTTAATTAAATAATGATTTTTTAATGCTAATTAAAGCCCTAAAAATCAATTTAAATAACAAAAAGCCTAAAATGAGTTTTATCACTTTGTAAACCTCTAAAATGACCTAACTTAATTTAAAACTATTTTTTAGAATTTTAAAATTAATTAAAACTATTTAAAAACAATTAAAAACTATTAAAACTTAAAATAATTATAAAAATTAATCTAAACACAATAAAAATATTCTAAAAGTTGTAAAATTCCTAACTTTATGTATTTAACCTAAGAAAAATATAAAAACTTGAAAAATCTAAACTTTAATTTTTAATAATAAAATAATAATAAAATAATAATAAAATAATATTAAAAATCCAAAATTTATAAAAAAATTCTAAAAACTTGCAAACTAGCTTAATTTAACCTAAATAAACAGAAAATGAACTTGAAATTACAAAAATACCCCTAATGGGCCTTCAAATGGGCCAAAAGTCCAAACAGTCACCTTAATGGGCCAAAATAAGCCTAATAAGAAAAATGTTGTCCAATTAAGCCCAAAAGCTCCTATCTGACTCAAAATTTGATTTTAAACACAAATTTTCAAAGGCCAAAAGCTGAAAATGTGTAATAAGCTGACTTATACCAAACAGCTTATTCTTAATGGGCTTATTGGCCCATTAAGCTATAAGCTGATGCCATAAGCTCAAATTAGACACACAAGATTCTTTTGAGTTGCTTAAGACTTCTGTAAAAAGAAATTTGAAATAAGCCAAAGGAATAAGCCTGAAAATGCAAAAAGCAATCTACATAAAACGACAAAATAGTCGTTTTTGAGTTCTAGGCTATCCCAAGAGCTGATTCAAGTTTCTAAAGCTTTTAAATGACTTAACTAAGCTTAATCAAAAAAATGTTTTCAAATAAGTTAACTCAATAAGCTGGAAAAAACAAATAAGCACTTATGGAAAAGTCAAATAAGTTGGTTTTTCTAGCAAAAAGTCAAAGGCAAAGTCTAATAAGCTCCAGTTTAATCAAATGGGTCAAATAATGAAGATCTATCACAAAAAATAAGTTGTTGCAGGTCTGGATAAGCCAATATGTCTTATTGATAAGCTAAAAGCAAATTAACACTAGCAGGGGCTAGTTTTGGGTGTTGAGCAGTGGAAACTTTTTCCACTGCTTGACTTGTTGACTTTTTTGTCTTTAGTGACTTTTTTGGAGATTCAAGTTACACAAAGGCACCCAAATGATCAGTGGATCATAAGGATTCAATAACAACAAAGAAATCACAATCACAATCAGCCAATTAGTACAGTTTAATCAATCAATCACTAGATCACTCACAGACATGAACAATAAGCAGTTATGGTTCAATAAGCACTTTTAGCACAATTCAGCCAGCCAAACTTAACCACATGCATACACAAGCAATATTAAACTTAAATAAGCAAGTCTAAACAGGTTTCATGCACTGATTCAAAGTATTAAGCAAGATTCAAGCACTTAAAGTTACTGATGAACTATGAACATGCAGTTTTTTCACTTTGCTGATGCACTTGACCAACAAGCCAAATTCAACCACTCAGATCTATCACATATGTTATATAAATGATGTTTAAACAACTTTTAACCCTAAGCATGTATAAATTCTAGATTTTACCAAAATCTTAGGTCAAAAACAGTTAAAATCAACAAGATATAGCACAATGTATGATTTGAGGTTTCAAACCCAAAAACTTGCAGTAATATGCACTCAACCAAGTGTATAACAGATAACAAGCACAAACAACACCTTCCACAAACACAATAACCACTTATGATCTTAAACAGGTAATCCCAAACACCCCTTTAAATTTTCAAAACCAAAATTTTCAAATCAAAAGTGTATTTCAAGACCACCCAAGCCCAAATTAGCACAATAACAGATATATTAAGCAGATTTAAGCAAGATTAGACCATAAAATCAGCAAGAACACAAGTAGCACACAAATTCACCAAAAATCAAGATTTTATCAGATTTTGGGTAGAAAGGTGTGTACCTCATGGATGTACATCCACACCCACGAATTTTTGAGCTTATGTACTAGAAATAACAAGTACAAGCTTCCACAAACAACCCTGCTAAGAATCAACAAAGTTAGAAGCACAATTATCAAAACAGAAAGATGAAAAATTCTTGATTAATGCAACCTTGTTTCCCCACACTTGATTATCCCGAAGTTATAAGCTTCACCACACCTTGATAACACAATATCATGATGCTATGATCAGCCTTATAGCCCAAGAATTCCAAGGTTTGAACAAGTCTTAGCAAAATATCAAGAAAAAGTGGAAAATGTGCAAACTTTTGCACACTCCTTTTGAAAACAGGTTTTTGATTCAAGAACAAGTAAACATTAACAATAATAAGCAGATTATAAGAGTGGCACTTGAGCTTTCTTCACAAAATTCATACACATTTCATTAACTGAATATGAGATTTACAGATTTGTGAACAAGGAAAATTCAAGAGCAAGCTAAAATGTAATGAACTAAGGCCTTTATATAGGCATACAATGAACTAAGAAAGCTGAAAAAAACGTAAACCCTAGCTAATGAAGTTCTAAATTTGCCCCTTGTGAAGTTAGAATACATGCTTGATCATGTGATTTTTCTTGGCAGTTTGTTGTAGCTGGCATCTGTGAGTGCATCCAAGGGCTTGTAACAAGCTTAAAAGTAAGCTTCAATCTCAAACGTTGGATTGGTGTTGGTTTTTGGCAGTATCCTCTTTGTTTACAGCAGGGGAATCTCTTGTGGGGCAAGGGAGTGATGTGGCAAGGTTTTTGAAAGTTGGGATGTGATTAAGGCATGCTTAATCATCATTCTGGAGGTTTTCATGGCTTAACTACAACAGGATTGAAAATACCCAATTTTCATAAGAACACCAAGAACAGCTGTTTTGATCTTGGTTTAAGGTTTAAAAAAGGTTTAGCGCGTGTTTTTATTATTAATTAACATTTGAAAAGTTAATTAATGGATAAACGGTGAGTGGATGATGAGGTGGAGCATTGGTGGGTTTTGATTGGTTGTGGAGTGTTAGTGGGGCACGTGTCAAGCCCTCACTGGTCTAGGTATCTTCCTTGTCTTGGCAGAAATCACCCCTTATCTTCCAAACTTGTTTCACTTTGTAAATAAACCCCACAAACCCGGATTCCCTTTGTAATAAAGTTTTATTTTTCACACTTTTGCCCCAAATACTTTTCCAAAGTATTTTCAGGGGTATTTCTTGCCAATTCTTGATTCTTGAAGGACTGATTTGGTATTTTCTTTAAGGATAATGGTCTTATCTTGTATGATTGACATTTTGGAGGACTGAAAATGCCAAATCATGATTAATGAGGGACCATTTTTGCCAAATCTTCAAAGTCAAGGGTCCTTTTGGTAATTTTGATATTTTCAAAGGACCAAACTTGTAATTCTTGTAACTTGGAGTCCTTCTTGGTATGTTTGACTTTGAGGAGGACTAATATTGACATTTTAGTTTTGTTGAGGGACTAAAATTGCCAATTCTTCAAAGTGGAGGGCCCTTTTTGCAATTTTGACAAACTTTAGGGACCAATCTTGTAATTATGAAGATACAAGGGTATAAAGTGTCAATTCTTCCATATTGGAGGACCCTTCTTCATAAATCTTCAAGGGTTTTCTTTGGAAAATTCTTCATTAGGGCTTGGTTCAATGTGCGGCTTCGTTTCCCGTGTTCGTTTTTGCATGATTCTTGTGATCTTTTGTCATTTTCTCAATATCCGTACCTAAAATACACAAGCAACAAACACAAGCATATATTTGGGGATTTTCATGATAATTAATGCATTTTAAGCCCTTTTTGGACGATGAGACTATGTATAAAAGTAGTCTCATCACTCCCCCATACTAAACCATTGTCGTGCCCTCACGCAATGATAGAATAAAGTATCATAGCACCTCCAAAATTCATTTTTATTTACTTTATTGAATGATAAACTAGCTACACTACTACTACTACTACTTGCGTTTTAGACATAATGTATGATTTTCATCGCAAAATAGGACGTTTAGGTTCATAGAATAAGAACACGTGAATGCTTCGTTAGAAATAATTTCATCGTCCTCGATTTTCACCCCAATTCCATGCTAAGCGTGCAACGAGATCATTGTCATTATAAGTTAGTAATGCTAACAATACTCATATGCCCTAATCACGTACTTATCCTCCAATTTTCCTAAGTTGTATCTCTTATATTTTATTTTGTCTTGAATGTTTCACGAGGATACATTGTTTGACTTATGCGATAATAGAGATTTAGGTCTAAAAATAAAGTCCTAACGGTGTAACCAAGACCATCAAATCAATAACCCCTCCTAATAGACAACGATGTCAAAAAAATTAAGTCAATAAGAAGGATCGATAAACACGGTTTTATAACGGTTTTGAACATGAGACTTATTACCAAGACTTTTATACGCCCCCTAACGGAAGGGCCTTATTATCTTTGGATTACCTCCATCTTTTATTCAACTTCGCCATGAAGCTTTTATTATGACTTTGGTCTTGCCTTGCCTTTTATTATCCACCTCATCGGTAGTTTTATTAGCCAAAGACGTATATCCTCACGCTAAGGCGAATTTTGGATCTTTAAAGCTTCAAAGATTCAGGCTTGATTCACTTTCAATTTTGTATAGATTTTTCGGCGTTGTGGGGCTTCAAATTGTTTGCTTGATTTAGGTGAGCACTTGAAATCTTATTATTGGGTGAAGCTTTTGATTATTCGGGTGCATATACTTCAAAACCGTGACGCTGGCGATACCTTAATGTCTTCCCAATTTAATTACACGGAAGCTACTAGAAAAGACTAGAAACCCAACAATCAAGATTAAACCGCTAAGTCAATATTTATTAAGCAAAAATATTTACAAGCGAAGGGAGAATAAGCAAACACGAGAGCACATGAGTTTTTGAAAGAATACCAGTACTCTACGTTTAGCATAGTAACTTATAATTAACCCTATCATTTCTCGTCCTCATTTAAGAGACTTAGCCTAATGTGAAGTTAAGGAATCAAAGCTAAGTGCTCAACACGCACGGTCGAGTCAAAAATTACTCTTATTCTCGCCATCGGAAAACCTACATTCGTGTCTTTAAACACTTATAAAACATGAGAAAAATTTTAAAATTTGGCCATTTTTAGCCTTATTTTGCAACAAAACGATAAACAAAAAGATAAACTTTGGAAAGCGTGAAGGTTTGGCAAGGCAATTATCTATTCACCCCCATACTAAAGTTAAACATTATCCTCAATGTTTCGAGTCTAGGGGTGCAAACACCCCCATACTAGAGACGTAGTCGAATGCCTAATCTAGCATGGAAAGGGTGTAACCGTTAAATTTAAGCCGTTTATGAAGTGTGCTATAAACCTAAGGTTAGAACATCAAAGGATATATCATGGATACCGAGAAAGTATTCAAAGCAACCGATCGAATGCTCCCATAAAACGAACACGAGAGGCTCCAATCGTGAAGATCATGATCATCTAAAATCCACAATTCACAAACAACCACGGAACAAAGGTTGGAAGGGCACAAATCCTCACACGTTACTACATTACAAAGCGATAATATGTACATATGATAAGCATGGGTCTCCCCCACGAGGCACCTCGTTTTTGATTACCGAGTCATGAGCTCGAATCGATCCCCTCAATACTAATTATCATTGGGGAAGGTGATTTGGTCGAGGTAGTTCAAGGATGGAACTTCCCCGCCAAAGTAGTGCTTCAACCTATGTCCATTCACCTTGAAATTCGGGCCATCATTTTGAGCTAGCTCGATGGTCCCATATGGAAAAACTTGAGTCACGGTGAATGGACCAGACCAACGGGATTTCAACTTACCGGAAAAGAATTTCAAACGAGAATTAAAAAGCAAAACTTGATCCCCAATGTTAAAAACCCGGTTTTTAATTTTAGAATCATGCAACTTTTTAGTCTTTTCTTTATAAATCAATAAATTTTCATAAGCAATATCCCTTAATTCATCCAATTCATTTAATTGCATTTTCCGGTGTTTTCTCGCGGTCTCCATGTCATCATTACAATGCTTTAGGGCCCAATAAGCCTTGTGTTCCAATTCAATTGGCAAGTGACAATTTTTCCCATACACAAGCTTATAGTGAGTGCACCCAATGGGCGTCTTATGAGCGGTCCTAAAGGCCCATAAAGCATCGTCCAACTTATCTGACCAAGATTGTCGGTTTTCCCCAACGGATCTCTCTAAGATCCTCTTTAACGCTCGGTTTGAAACCTCGACTTGCCCACTCGTTTGTGGGTGATAAGCCGTAGAAAGCCGATGTGTAACCCCATATTTCCTTAGGACCCTTTCGAATTGGTCTTTACAAAAATGGGTTCCACGATCGCTTATGATCGTACGAGGGGTTCCAAACCGAGAAAACAATTGCTTCAAAAACTTGACTACCACACGAGCATCATTAGTGGGCAAAGCCTTAGCTTCCACCCACTTAGATAGGTAGTCAACCGCGACGAGGATGTACTTAGTACCACGAGATGATGGGAACGGCCCCGTAAAGTCAATGCCCCAAACGTCAAAGATCTCACATACGTGGATGATATTTTGTGGCATTTCATCTTTTTGTGAGGCTTTTCCTTGTCGTTGGCATGAGTCACACGACTTCACAAGCTCATGTGCATCTCGGTAAATAGTAGGCCAAAAGAAGCCGGCATCAAAGAACTTTTTAGCCGTGAGATTAGCACCATGGTGACCACCCGTGGGTCCCTCATGACAAGCTCTAAGGATATTAAAAGCTTCGGTGCCAAATACACAACGTCGGATGATTTGATCCGCACAAGTTCGAAACAAGTAAGGGTCGTTCCAAAAGTATAACTTGACGTCACGAAATAATTTTCGTTTTTCTTGATTCGTCATACCCTTGATGATGAAGTTTCCCGCATGGTAATTTGCAAAGTCCGCAAACCATGGGGTGGAAGAATCAAGCTTAGAATTCACTACACCAAGTGTCTCGAGCGGAAATGTTTCGGTGATTTCCTTGGGCTGGTAAATACTTTGGTGAGGATCTTCCAAACGAGAATGATGATCGACCGTTAGATTCTCGGTCCCTTTTTGTCAACGATTTTGTGATCAAATTCTTGAAGGAGGAGAATCCAACGAAGTAATCTCGGCTTTGCATCTTGTTTAGCCATAAGATACTTAATAGCCGAATGATCCGTATACACTATGCATTTCGTCAAGACGAGATAAGGTCGAAATTTCTCAAATGCATACACCACGGCAAGGAACTCCTTTTCCGTTGTAGTGTATTTTAGTTGAGCCTCGGTCATCGTCTTGCTAGCATAGTGAATAGGCAAGAAGTGCTTTTCATGACGTTGCCCCAATACGGCCCCAATAGCGTAGTCACTAGCATCACACATGAGCTCAAAGGGGAGGTTCTAACTGGGAGCAACAAGAATGGGAGCTTCGGTAAGTTTCCTCTTAAGGATTTCAAAGGCTCGTACACAATCTTCGTCAAAAACCAAACGTGCCTCTTTTTCAAGAAGATGTGTAATAGGTCGAGAGATCTTTGAAAAATCCTTGATGAATCGACGATAAAAGCCCGCGTGGCCTAGGAAACTCCTAACTCCCTTAACGGTTTTGGGATGAGGTAATTTGGTGATGACGTCTACCTTAGCTTGATCTACCTTAATCCCCGCTTTCGAGACCTTGTGCCCTAAGACGATTCCACTTTTAACCATAAAATGACATTTTTCCAATTGAGCACAAGGTTGATTTCCTCACAACGTTTCAACATTCTCTCGAGATTCGACAAACACAAAGTGAACGAATTACCAAACACGGAAAAGTCATCCATGAAGACTTCCATCGTCTTCTCGATCATATCATGAAAAATAGCCATCATGCACCTTTGAAAGGTTCCCGATGCATTACAAAGTCCGAATGGCATTCTACGATAGGCAAACGTTCCATATGGACACGTAAACGTAGTTTTTTCTTGATCACGAGGATCGATGGGAATTTGGAAGTAACCGGAAAAACCATCTAAAAAGCAATAGAAGTTGTTTCCCGCAAGACGCTCCAACATTTGGTCCATGAAGGGCAAGGGAAAATGGTCTTTACGAGTTGCTTCATTCAACTTACGGTAGTCAATGCACACTCTCCATCCGGTCACGAGTCTAGTGGGAATTAACTCGTTGGCATCGTTTGGCACAACGGTCATTCCTCCCTTTTTAGGGACACAATGGATAGGACTCGCCCAAGGGCTATCGGAAATAGGGTAAATCATTCCCGCGTCAAGGAGTTTTAGGACTTCCTTTTTAATGACGTCGTGAATTTTGGGGTTCACCCTCCTTTGACATTGGATTGTGGGCTTGTAATCCTCCTCCATTAAGATTTTGTGGGTACAAAACTTGGGATCGATCCCCTTAATTTCGGATAACTTCCACGAAATTGCCCCTTTGTGATCCTTTAGAACATCGACAAGTGCGGTTTTTTCATCATCCGAAAGTTCCTTCGCAATAATAACCGGCAACTTGTCGCCCTCCTCCAAAAAGACATATTCGATATGAGGAGGTAAATCTTTCAACTCGAGGATAAGTGGTTCCTCAATTGAAGATTTGGGCTCGATACTCATAACCTCCTCGGGTGGAGGCAATGGGAAATCGTTAAGGAAATCCTTGATAATCGAGAAGTCCTTATCGTTATCGAGGTCTTCGTTACAAGTACGTGGAACATCGAATTCTTCCAACGTAAAACCACCACCTTTAAATGGAGTGAAGGTTGGTGTCGAGTTATCAAGAATGGGATCTAACATAGTGGGATTGCCACTATTTTCATCATCACCAAAACCTAGAACTTCTTGTGAAAATTCCTCTCAAGCCACGTAAATCATATCAACGAGGTTTATGGTTGCAACGGAATAAACATGAGAAATTTGAGAGTTTTGAGTTGCGTTTATAACAAGTTCCTCGTCGTTGAAACGTAAGGTGATCTTTCTAGCATGAACATCGATCAAAGCCATAGACGTATCTAAAAACGAACGACCTAAAAAGAGAGGAACTTGAGGATCCGTGGGAATATCAACAACGATAAAGTCTACCGGATAATAGAACTTTCCCACTTTCACAAAAACGTTTTCCGCCAATCCACATGCGGGAATTGTGGAATGGTCGGCCAACTCGATAGACATTAGTGAAGGAGTAAGATTAGGAAGATTGAGCGACTTGAAGATTGCAAGTGGCATCAAGTTAATGCTAGCACCAAGATCGGCCGAGGCAAAGCATTCTTCCATATCTTGGATTGCACAAGGGATCAAAAATTTACCGAGATCACCGACTTTTTGAGGTATGCGATTAAGATAAACCGATGAACAACTAGACAATTGATGCAATTTCTCCTTGTTGTTCAACATACTCTTAAAGTTAGCGGCAAATCGAGGCATCATGACCAAAGCATCGGTGAAACTCACATTAAAGTGCAAATCACAAAACATTTTCATAAAAAGCTCAAATTGATAATTGTCGCGCTCTCGACGTTTCTCCTTTCTAAGTCTCGATGGATAGGGAAAGGTGGTGTGGGTTGAGGCATAGGCATAGCCTTTGGAATCTCGGGTTCCAATGTTGGTAATGGGTCAACCGTAGGTGTGGCATGAGCGGTACTTCGTGGGATTGGAACATGCTCCTTTTGGACCACCACCTCGGGTTCTTCCTCAATTGCATCCTTCGTAGGAGCAATTGGTTGAGGAGTCGGTTCCTTAAGTGTCTTACCACTACGTGTGGTAATCACTTTCATCTCACCCTTAGGGTTTGATACGGTGTTGGTAGGAAGACTACTCGAAGACGGTTTGCACATAATTGCCTCAAACATAGATGAAATTTTATCCTCAAACATGGATTACCTCTTCTCGGCTTTAATCATTTCTTGCTTAATTTCATGTTACCCTTGTTCCATTTTTTGTTGGTTTTGTTGTAACCTAGTTACATTCCCTTCCATTTTGTTTGTATGGATTTTAAGCTCATTTGCTAACTCATTTTTCAACTCTTTCTTCAAGTCGTTCTTAAACTCGGATCTTAGGCTAATGATTTTTCTTTGAATGTTGTCAAACCTAGCATCGTTCCCATTAGCGTATTCAACAAATTCATTTGGAAGATCTTTCAACGTTTGCAAACTTTTGTTGTTGTTTTGAAAATCATTTTGATTTTTGTTTGAAACTTGATTATTAGCCCCTTGATTACCATAGTTTCCCTTGTTGAAATTGTTTTTGAAACCAACTTGATTGTTGTGATAGGTGTTGTTAGCATTTTGATTTGAACCAAAACCCGGTGGAGTCAATTGATTAGAGCGGGTAACTTGACCGTTTTGGTTGTAAGTTCCCGTGGCCGCGTAGGCACTCGAAGTGTTACCACCGTTGGTAATGCACTCGGAGAAATCATGACCTCCACCACAATACATACATGAAACCTCAATCGCTTTAGCCGTAGCGGGAGCACTTGTTTCTCCAACTTTGAACTCAATCAAAAGACCTTTAAGCTTATCAAAGATTTTGTTTTCCAAGTTCGCCTCAATTTGGCAAGCATCGATGGTAGTAGAAAAAGAAGGTGAAGCCGAAGACGAAGCCTTACGAACACTAGACGTGCTACGAGGACTATACACCTTAGATCTATTCTCAATTATCACCAAAGCTTCCTCAACCGTTTTACACAAAAAATTACCACCCGCGGCGGCATTAAGATAATCCCTTTCATGATCATTTAGTCCATTGTAAAACGTGTCAATTTGATGCAAATTGGAAAAACCGTGATGAGGACACTCATGTAACATTTCCTTAAACCTATTCCAAGCCGTTGAAAAACTTTCATTAAACTCTTGTGAAAATTTTGAAATCTCGTTTTTCAAATGCGTAGTCTTAGAGGGCGGAAAAAATTGGTTCACAAACTTAGACACGAGATCCTTCCACGTCAATATAGAATTGGGTGGCTCTTTCTCTAACCAAATTTTAGCGGGCCCCGCTAAGGAATACGGAAAAAGCATCATCTTAATCGAATCATTAGCAACATCCTTAAACTTGTAAGTGGCGGTAAGACGATTGAATTGGCGGATATGGTTGTGTGGATTGTCCTTCTCATCACCACGGAATTTGTTGTTTTGGATCATCGATAACAAACCCGTTTTCACTTCAAAATTCTCCGCAAGGATAGCGGGAATCACAATAGCCTCTCCATAACCCTCGGTGGGTGCTTGAAGTAACTCCATCATAGTTCGATTCGCCATGGTTGGTTCTTCTCTTACAATGGGTTCGTCAATAGGAGACTCCTCACTAGAAAGATTAGGAGTAGGTGTTGACTCCTTTCGGTTTTTTCGTTTACGTGCACGTCTTGCTTGATTACGAGTAAGCATAAACGTCACGTACAACGTGGGGGTGAGCAAAGAAGATTCTTTTTGGTGTTTTGTATTTTTCCAATTTTTTGTGGTTTTTGATTGTTTTTACTTTTTTTTGGATTTTTGTGATTGTATTAGGTAGACCAAAATCTACAAATCTCCTCCTTAATCAAATCTCTTGATTAAAGAAGCCTCAAGGAATGAAACCGATCACGTGAAGTGAACGCCTTCGATGACTTTAGAACATTGGTGGAACACCAAAACGTTCAAGAGGGTTTAATCAAATGAAACCAAGAAAGTATATATGACACTTAATAATACTTTGGGCGGCAAAACCCTCGATTAGCTCTCAAAATCAAATACTCACAAGCAAGCGGGGAAACGAGGCGGCGCGAAGCACTTAAGAGCCTTTTTCCTTAGGATATATTTTATAATATCCGCCTTATACCCACCTTATAGTTTGTATTTTTCAAAATCGAGCTTTCACGAAAGTATTTATCGATTTTTGCCTTTTCTTTCTTGTTTGAGATTCGAATACAATGATTGGGTAATGACCTCCCAAGTCAAGGTTGTGATTTCTCACTTTTGGAGTACTTGTGTATTTATTGTTCTACGTATACAATATAGTAATAATATTCACACAAAAAACGAAAAACCGATAATACGTATTAGTAGAGTGCTACTAATACAAATAGATATTATGGCTATATATAAAAACAACAATTTCCAAATCAAAACACAACACGCCTCCCCGGCAGCGGCGCCAAAATGATAGTTGTAAAAATACGTATTTTAGGAAAAAGAGCGTAATTAGGGTAAGTACACAAGTGATTTAGGAAAACCACGAGTTATGACCCAAAGTGGGGATCGTTCTCAAGGAGGCTTGTGTGTTGTGTAGAGAGATGATTAATTATGTGACTATATGATTATGAGAAAGAAAATAGAAAGGGGATAAGAAGAGAATGACGGTTACGATGACGGATTACACTAAGACGAAAAGGTCGTACACGTAAAACCGTAAAAGCACCAAAATTAAAAATTTACCCTAAAAATTCCTAAAAAAATGTAATAAATCTTAAATAATGTATTAAGAGTTTACAAAAAATCAAAAATCACCTAAACCTTTTATTTAATTAAATAATGATTTTTTAATGCTAATTAAAGCCCTAAAAATCAGTTTAATTAACAAAAAGCCCAAAATGAGTTTTATCACTTTGTAAACCTCTAAAATGAACTAACTTAATTTAAAACTATTTTTTAGAATTTTAAAATTAATTAAAACTATTTAAAAACAATTAAAAACTATTAAAACTTAAAATAATTATAAAAATTAATCTAAACATAATAAAAATATTCTAAAAGTTGTAAAATTCCTAAATTTATGTATTTAACCTAAAAAAATATAAAAACTTGAAAAATCAAAATTTTAATTTTTAATAATAAAATAATAATAAGATAATATTAAAAATCCAAAAATTATAAAAAATTCTAAAAACTTGTAAACTAGCTTAATTTAACCTAAATAAACAGAAAATGAACTTGAAATTACAAAAATACCCCTAATGGGCCTTCAAATGGGCCAAAAGTCCAAACAGTCACCTTAATGGGCCAAAATAAGCCCAATAAGAAAAATGTTGTCCAATTAAGCCCAAAAGCTCCTATCTGACTCAAAATTTGATTTTAAACACAACTTTTCAAAGGCCCAAAAGCTAAAAATGTGAAATAAGCTGACTTATACCAAACAGCTTATTCTTAATGGGCTTTTTGGCCCATTAAGCTATAAGTTGATGCCATAAGCTCAAATTAGACACACAAGGTTCTTTTGAGTTGATTAAGACTTCTGTAAAAAGAAATATGAAATAAGCCAAAGGAATAAGCCTGAAAATGCAAAAAGCAATCTACATAGAACGACAAAATAGTCGTTTTTGAGTTCTAAGCTATCCCAAGAGCTGATTCAAGTTTCTAAAGCTTTTAAATGACTTAACTAAGCTTAATCAACAAAAAAAATTTCAAATAAGTTGACTCAATAAGCTGGAAAAAGTAAATAAGCACTTATGAAAAAGTCAAATAAGTTGGTTTTCTAGCAAAAAGTCAAAGGTAAAGTCTAATAAGCTCTAGTTCAATCAAATGGGTCAAATAATGAAGATCTGTTAGAAATACGTTTTAACGTATATTAGAAGTATCGGTCACTCCACAATATGATTTATGTTGTAATAGCTCGTAGTTAGTAATTAGTTAAATGTTACTTATTAAGTTAAGTAAGAACCGGTCCATGGGCTTGTCATGGACCGGCCCAAGCCCAATGTTAGGCTTGGAGTATAAATACCCCTTTCCACCATGGAAAGGGGTTGGTTGTTGTTCATTACATGCTTTCATATTAATAAAATCACACACATTTTCTCTCACTTTCTCTCTCTAGTTTCTCTCACTAGAAAACATCAACCCACTTCATAGATTCATAGGTTATCAATATTCTACATTTGGTATCAAGAGCTATGGGGTGATTGAAGGTAAGGATTGTGTTGCTTTTTTAGTTTTTGAATCTATTAGTGATCTTTAGAAAAAATCAATCTTGAATCTTGTTGTTTTTGGTGTTTTTGTTATTGGGATTGATTGATAAGGATTGGGTTTAGCTTATTTTGGTAAAAATCATAAAACTTTTTGTGGTTTTGGATCAAAAATCGGATTTAAAGCTGTTTTTTTTTAAGTCTCGGAAACTTATTTCCAGAACATTCCGAATAGGGATTCCGAATAGGAAGATTTTCAGAATAGAAGGTTTATTCCGAATAGGGATTCCGAATAGGAGAAATATTCAGAATAGCAGAAGTTTCCGAATAGAAGGGTTTTTTCCGAATAGCAGTTTTTTCCTAATAGCAAAATACTTTCCGAATAGCCAATTTTTCCGAATAGCCAAAAACTTTCCGAATAGCCAGTATTTTTCCGAATAGCCAAAATTTTTCCGAATAGGAGAAATATTCCGAATAGCTTTCCGAACTGCCCATCATTCCGAATAGGAGGTTTTTCCGAATAAGCCAAATAGCCAGATATTCCGAATTGAAGAAATATTCCGCATAAGGGTTTTTCCGCATAAGGGTTATTCAGCATAGGGTTTATTCCGAATAGGGCATTTTCAGCATAGGGTTATTCCGCATTAGGGTTATTCAGCATAAGGGTTTTCAGCATAGGATTATTCCGAATAGGTATTATTCCGAATAGGGTTTATTCTGAGTTTGGGTTATTCCATATAAGCAAGTTCAAGGGGTATTTGAGTTTTTTTCGACGATCTTTAGTGGATTTAATCTTGATTACAACCAACACAACACAAATTCTCAACCTTTTTTCACTGCTCGATCAACCGATAATCTTTGAGTCTTTTAAGTGATCACAATGAATCCAAGTTCATTAATGCCTCAGATGACATCTCTTACGGATATCTCGATCATAATGGGGACTGATAGTCGTCCACCGATGCTTATTAAAGAGGTGTTTGAGGCATGGCAGGGCCGTATGATGCAATATTTGAAGGGCAAACCAACATACGGAAGGCTTATGGTCAAATCGATTTTGAATGGTCCACTCGACTATGGTACCATTGTGGCAAATAACGTGTCTCGACCAAGAGAATATGAAGAACTCACACCGGCACAACAACTCATTGCTGATGCTGATGAAAAGGCTTTACAGACTCTTCTCCAAGCACTTCCGCATGATATTTATCGTATGGTTAGTCAATATACGGTTGCCAAAGATTTATGGGAACGTCTAAAGGTGTTGTTACAAGGTACGTCTCTCACCAAACAGGAAAGGGAGTGTCAGCTGTATGATCTGTTTGATAGATTCACGTACAGCCCAGGGGAAACACTACACGATTATTACTTCAGATTCACTACTCTAATGAATGATCTGAATGTATACAATCTCGTGATTGCTCCATTCCAGGTTAACACCAAGTTCTTGAATACTTTACCTCAAGCTGAATGGGGTGAGTATATTACCGATGTGAAGTTAACCCGGGATTTGCATAAGTGCAACTTAGATCAAATCTATGCTTTTCTTCAGCAGCATGAGAAGCATGTGATTATGCACCGTTCTCCTCGCGGTATGTACCCAGATTCCTTAGCTTTGATGGCGAATCAACCAAGCTTGTCACACAACAACACACCTTATATCTTGGGACATCAAGCCTATCATCCATCACCTTACATGACACCAACCTTCCCCCAATACTCGATTCTACCGCAACCACCCACCTCACATCAGCAACAATATCGGTTCAATGCACCTTCACCACAGTATGCTTCACAACTTCATCCAGCAAATGTTGCACCTTATGCTCAGCCTTCATATTCTTCTTATCAAGAGAATGCAGCATATCCAACAAGCTACCCTGATCAAATGAGTATTCCTTCTAGTGATTATGCAGCTCATCCAGATCAAGCAATGTATTGTGATGATGAGGAAGTCCCCGTTCCTGTATTCCAACAAGGAGCTGACCCAGTTGAAGTGCTAACTACTATGTCTGCTTATCTCACAAGAACTTTAAGCAAACGAGGATACAGAGGATCAGCTCCTACCAACAATCAGTTGAGGAATTCATCCAATTCTCGTCAACAAGCTACTATTGAGAATGGCAGGGTCATGGTTCAGCCTATTCAACCATATCAGGGGAGACCTACCACATCAACCACAAATGCTCACACGGTAAATCAGGCACCAATGGCCAATCCTGCTCCACGGGCTAATTCCACGGGCAAGTTGAGAATGATTACATGTTACAACTGCAAGGAAGAGGGTCACATGTCCAGGGATTGTAAGAAACCTAAGAGGAGAAGGGATGGACAATGGTTTGCAGAGAAGATCTATCTGGTTAATGCTCAGGCACAAGGAAGGGAACTTGATGAAGAGGAGCTTGCATTTCTTGCTGATCCAGGGATTGCTGAACAAGACGTTGTCACCACACAGAATGCAGCATACCAAGCTGATGATCTTGATGCGTATGACTCAGACTGTGATGACTTCCAATCTGCAAAGGCTGCTCTCATGGCAACTATCTCCAGCTTAGGGCCAGAAAAGAGATCTGAGGTACTTATTAATACCACCGATAATACCACTGATGCTAGTATTCAACCACATCAAGTTGTGCAAGAGAGTGCTGACTTGAATGAATCTTCGGTGGTGAGTCTTTCAAATGAGGAGACAAACAATGATAGCAATATCAATGTGAGTCCCCAGACTTTGAGTGAATCACAAACGGGACCCATTTCGCAAACGCCTACTCCTGCTCAACAAGATTTGGTCATGGTTCCTGCTACATTACTTAGCCAAATGAATGCTGCTCTCTTAGAAACCTTAGCTAAGAATAAGAATTTGTCTGATGAGCTTACCTTAAGCAACGAGAAAGTTCAAACCTTGGAATTAGTGCCCTCGTCTAGTGTTCTAACTAATCTCGAATATGATCACTTTAGAAACAAACAAATGGGTCACTTGCAAGAAATTGAAAACTTAAGAGCAAATTTGTCTAATGAACTTAAAGAAAAGGAGTTAGTGGTCACTAATTTTCAAAAACTTCAAACAGATTTTGAATCACTCGAGTCTAAGAAGAATGAAATGGAGATTAATGCTACTAATAAGATTAGAAGTCTAGATTATTTGCTTTTAAGACAATACGCTGCTTCCCAACTAGTTCACTTATTTGATGCTTCATTTAGAGAATTTAACTTATCACGTCAAAAAGGCCTTCCCCCTAATCCACGGTATGCAAAACAAGCTTTAAGACATAGTCCTAGACTTTATAATGCAACTCAATTAGGATTGGCCTTAGAACCGATTGTTTTTCCTGGTGATCGAACAAGTAAGGAACTAGTTGATGAGGATCGGTCATACAATTCTGCAAAATATCCCGAGTGTGATTATTTTAAATTGAATAAAGAGCTTGCAAAAACGGATTTTAGAATTCGCTTCCATATGGACAAAGATCTCATAACAGCACCAACCTACATATTAGATGAAGAAAACCCTAGTACTTTTCCTACACTTGTCAATATGGAAGGTCCTAAGAAAATTCCAAAGGATCTTCCACCTGTTAGCACTGTATGGTTAAACTTGCAAGAGATTAATCAATACTTTACTAATTTTGACAAGGTCATTTTGGAACGTACGACTTCAAATGGCCTAAACGCCGGAGAATGGGCTTTCGAACATATGAACGAGGTGTTTAGAAATGAGATCAATCCGTTTGTCGAAAGTCTAAAAGGAATTTTTGCATCTCTTAAAGAAAATCTTGTGTTTGAAATTGGTGAAGTTCAAAAAGTGTTTTATGAAATGGACACCGCTTACGAACTACAACTAATTGAAAAAGAAAAGATTTTAACTGAATATGACCGATTCTTGTCTGCAGTAATCTCGTGTGATGTGCTTACTACTGTAAATGTTAATTATTCGAATGAGCTTACATCCGCTATGATTAATTGTGATGCTGTGAATATTTGTAATGATATTTGTGATGATGTTTGTGATATCTTTGTAAATGTTGCTGATACTGTAAATGAGGTAGAAAATCAGTCTTGTCACGAATCTAACGCTGAGTTTTTAAAGCTACAAGATTCTTACAATTTACTTTCAAAACGCTTTAATCAACTAGAACAACATTGTATATCTTTAGAATTAAAACAACAAACTCAAAATGAGAATCTTTTGATATCAAATGTTTGTGAAAACGGTGTTGAGACGAGTGACAAGATGATTGCAATTGTTAAGACATTAGAGGAAGAGATAATGAGATTGAAGAGAGATGTGTCATTAAATGAAACACTCAAAATGGAACTAGAGGCTGCAGAGTCCAAAAACCAGGTCTTAGAAATTAGACTTTCGTCTGTTCTAGGGGAGATGGATCGGACAAGACAGGGATTATCCGCTCTTTATGGTTCACTAGAAGAACGCTTCGCTTTTAATGCGGCACAGCAACAATCTTATGTTGAACAACTGAACCAAAAGTGCGAGGAAATCTCTGATTTGAACATCCTGCTCATTGACAAAAATATGGTTTTGGCTGAGTTAAAGGAAACACTTCTTCTCACCCGACAAGAAGTTGTTGATAACTTAGCTACCGACTCTGCACCGTCCACTAGTGCTCCAACAACCAAGTCAGTAGTGCTTTATAAGAACCCGCTTCATAAGAGAAACCCAGTTACCTATGATGATTATATGAGGAATGCCATTAAGCATGTCGATCTTCTTAGGGATATTTTAGACGATCTTTATGCCTTAGATCCCTCAAGTAGCGACTATTATTCGGCTCATGAATATATTAAGAGAGTTCAATATTGCTTGGCATATTTGCAATACATAGGTACACCAGGTTCTGCACTACTTAATAATAGGCCCATTGTTGTAACTCCATTTAATAAGACTCCAGGAGCAAAACCGTCATTGGCACAATCAAGTAAGGCACCTTTAAAATCTGTTGCTAATATTCCCACTTTGCCTTCTACAAGATTAAAAGATACTACTAAGGCTAAAGGATCGCCACTCAAGAAAGATAAGATCAAGCCCTCCACTAGTAGTGCCAAAAAGAAGAAAGTAGAAGTTCACAATAGGAATGCTAGTTCAGTTTTAAATAAAAAGAATCATGTTAAGACTAAAAGCTCTGCGCCTGTGCAGCAGCCTAAACCATTCGTGAATTCTGATTTGAATTGTTGGAATTGTAATGAATGTATGTTTTCCCAGCGTCATGATTTGTGTCTGATTGATCACGTGAATGAAATGAATGCTATTAAGAATGGTCTTGAATGGAAGCCAACGGGTAGAACTCGTGCCCAAGTTGGCTGGCAATGGCGTCCCACTGGTAGGACCTTTACATTAGATGGAAAAATGTGCCCTTTAACTAGGAATGCATCCATTGAGGTTAGGTCTGAGCGTCCTTTAGTTAGGAACACTCGCACTCAAGTATGGAAACAGCGCCCTTTAATTAGGTCAGCCCCCACTATAGTGCCTATCAGTGAAGAAATACCTCAGGATTTAAGCCAACTAGAATCTACACCACCTATTAAGAAAAAGAAGGCTAGGAAATCTAAGAAACCTAGAGTTAGCAAATCTAAGATTATTAAATCTGTACCTGCTAATAACAAGGAACACTCAGATTCCGATACCTCTACATTGTCTTTGTGTGGTGATATTTTCAGGTGGTCCAAATCATCCTGTGGTATTTGGACTCCGGTTGTTCAAAACATATGACCAGAAATCGCTCGATGCTCCGAAATTTCGTCAGCAAGTTTCTTGGTACGGTTAAATTCGGGAATGATCATATAGCAAAGATTATGGGGTATGGTGAATATCAGATTGGAAATGTGACGATTTCTAGGGTATACTATGTAGAAGGTCTTGGTCATAACTTATTCTCAGTAGGACAGTTTTGTGATTCCAACCTAGAGGTTGCTTTTCGACAACACACTTGTTTCATCCGCAACTTGGAAGGAAAAGATTTGTTGAAGGGATCTCGTGGTGCAAATCTTTATACGTTGTCTCTACAAGACATGATGGCCGCTTCTCCAGTATGTCTTCTCTCTAAAGCATCTAAGACCAAGTCATGGTTATGGCATCGCAGATTATCTCATCTTAACTTTGATGCTATTAGTTCGTGGTCTTCCAAAGCTTAAATTTCACAAGGACCATTTATGTTCCGCGTGTTCAAGGGGGAAAGCACCAAGAAATCTTACAAGCCCAAAGCTGAAGACACCAATCAAGAAAAACTTCATCTTTTGCATATGGATCTTTGTGGGCCGATGAGAACTGAAAGTGTGAGCGGTAAGAAATTCATTCTGGTAATTGTGGATGATTTCTCCAGGTTTACATGGGTTAGATTTCTACGTACAAAGGATGAAGCACCGAAGGCTATCATCACTTTTCTGAAATTCATTCAGGTACGTTTGAATACCGCTGTCCGCCGTATTCGTACAGACAATGGTACAGAGTTCGTCAACCAGACTCTTCGTGATTATTATGAAGGAGTTGGTATATCACATGAAACATCCGTTGCACGCACTCCACAACAAAACGGTGTCGTTGAAAGACGGAATCGTACACTTATGGAAGCTGCTAGGACCATGCTTATTTATGCGAACGCTCCATTGTTCTTGTGGACAGAGGCTATTTCTACTGCATGTTTCACCCAAAACCGTTCTATCCTTCGGAAACGCCATGGAAAAACACCTTATGAGCTTTTACATGACCGTAAACCTGATGTTTCATTTTTCCATGTGTTTGGTGCTCTTTGTTATCCAAACATCAATAGTGAGAACTTGGGTAAGCTTCAACCGAAAGCCGATATAGGTATTTTCATTGGTTACTCACCGTCCAAGAGAGCATACCGAATCTATAACCGTCGTCTTGGCAAGATTGTAGAAACTATGGACGCAGATTTCGACGAGCTGACAGCGATGGCTTCTGAGCAACACAGCTCTGAACCCGCGCTTCATGAGATGGGAACCGGTGCTATTAGTTCCGGATTAGTTCCCAATAATCCTACTTCTACATCATTTTTACCACCATCCAGGCCCGAGTGGGATAAACTGTTTCAACCGTTGTTTGATGAATTCTTCGATCCCCCGACTGATGAAGTTCCAGCACCTGTAGTAATTGCTCCAATACCTGAAGTGGTTGCTCAAGCTAATGAACCTTTATCTAATGCATCTACAATTCACATTGAACCGGATGCACCTTCACCAAGTGATTCTCAAACTACACCTGACTCATCACCCCTACTTGTGCCTAATGATGTGGAAGAGGATTCTACTGATCACGACTTGGAATATGCTCACTTGCAAGAGCTTCCTTTCTTTGGTGTAGCGATCCCTGAAAACCCTTCAGCCGCGTCTACCTCAGAAGAAGCTCCTTCTATTGTTCACTCCATACCACCTAGGATTGAAAACCATAGCACTAAATGGACAAAAGATCACCCAATTAGGAATGTTATTGGAGATCTAGATCGACCAGTCTCTACACGCCATCAATTACAAGAGAATGCACTCTATTGTTACTTTGATGCATTTCTCTCTGAAGTTGAACCCAAAAATTGGCAGCAGGCTATGACCCAATCATCTTGGATTGAAGCTATGCAGGAGGAACTAAACGAATTCCAACGACTTGAAGTATGGGAATTGGTTCCTCTCCCTGACAAGGTTAACATCCTTACCTTGTTATGGGTTTATAAGGTTAAACTTGATGAGATGGGTGCGGTATTGAAGAATAAGGCTAGATTGGTCGCTAGAGGATATAAACAAGCCTTGGGTATAGACTTTGAGGAATCTTTTGCTCCTGTGGCTAGATTGGAGGCGATTAGACTATTCCTTGCGTTTGCTGCTCATATGAACATGATCGTCTATCAAATGGATGTGAAGACGGCATTTTTGAACGGTGAACTAAGGGAAGAAGTTTATGTTAGTCAGCCGGATGGGTTCGTCAGTACGGAGTTTCCTAATCATGTGTACAAGCTTAAGAAGGCTCTCTATGGGTTGAAGCAAGCTCCACGCGCGTGGTATGATCTCCTGTCAACATATCTCATTTCGGAAGGCTTCTCCAAAGGCAAAGTGGACCCCACTCTATTTACTCTCAAAGAAGGCAACGACATGATTCTGGTACAAATTTATGTTGATGATATAATTTTTGCTGCCACTAACATAGAATTGTCAAACCGATTTGAGAAGATAATGTCCACACGCTTTCAGATGTCGATGATGGGAAAATTTTCATTTTTCTTAGGATTACAGATTTCTCAAAATCCCAGAGGCATCTTTATTAATCAATCCAAATATGCTCTAGAATCTCTTAAGAAATATAACTTTGAAAATTGTGACCCCGTGGACACTCCAATGGTGGAGAAATCCAAGTTAGATGAAGATAGGAATGGGACTATTGTCGATCCAAAACTTTACCGTGGGATGATCGGCACCCTTCTATATCTGACTGCTAGCAGGCCTGATTTGCAATTTGCTGTATGCATGTGTGCCCGGTATCAGGCTCGGCCTACCGAAAAGCACCTACATGTAGTTAAAAGGATCTTTCGGTATCTAAAAGGAACACTTCATCGTGGTCTATGGTATCCGAAAGATTCCTCGATTGCTTTAATATCATACGCAGATGCCGATCATGCTGGATGTCAAGACACGAGGCGTAGCACTTCTGGATCTGTGCAACTCCTTGGAGATAGATTGATCAGTTGGTCTTCAAAAAGGCAGAAAAGCGCTGCAATATCAAGCACGGAGGCTGAATACATCGCCATGTCCGGTTGTTGTGCTCAAGTCCTTTGGATGAGATCATAATTAACTGACTACGGTTTGGGATTCAACAAAATCCCGATGTATTGTGACAACAAGAGCGCCATTGCCCTTTGCTGCAACTATGTTCAACACTCCCGGGCCAAGCACATAGACATTCGCTACCATTTCATTAAGGAGCAGGTGGAGAACGGAGTGATCGAGCTGTATTTTGTCACTACTGAGTACCAGCTGGCGGATATGTTCACCAAAGCCTTAGATCGAGGACGAATCGAGTTTTTGATCGACAAGCTTGGCATGAAATCATTCACTCCAGCGACTCTCAAAGAGTTGGCAGAAGAATCAGCTGAATAGTCGTGGTAAACTATTCAGAGTATCCTTTGTTCGTGATCATGTATATTATAGTAAATATATAAAACCTACAAAAACCATAAAAATTATAAAATCAAGAAAAACCAAAAATATTTTTCATTTTAAAACGGGCATGTCTTTTAGTACGGTAATATTTACGGCCTTAGAAATGTCGATTAATATTGACACGGTGCCATAAATAGAGTCCGTATAAAAGTTGTACAATTTTAAAACATGCCCATTATGGCTTGTAGTTATTTCTGACTGCAACCCGGTTTTCATATTAAAGTCACGTATTTCTTTGGAAAACGTTGGCTCAGAACGGGAATTAATTTTCTCGGGCATGATTTACAAGCCAAATCATGCAAAGGGATCAAGTTTACTTTACAACTTGGTCTAACACGAATTAGTGTACGTCTCAGTGCATTAATTTGTTAAAATAAGAGAAATCTTATTGACACCACGAATCACACTTTTTCAAGATATCAATTGGGAAATGTTTTTCATCATCATGTGCCTCGTTAAACAATGACTACAGCTCTTTAAATAGAAAACGGGTCATCGTTTAAGGGGGAGAAAATGTTACATCATCTTTCACATCAAAAAGATCTTCAAAAGTTTTCAAGGAAACTCAAAAAGCTTAATGGTTAAGGTTGGATTGCTTTGGCATTTGTCTTGTTGTTGCTTATAAGTTTGTCATGAATAGACTTGTGTGTGTGTTAAGATAGGTTAATCACTAAGGCTCGGGAACTTAACATAAGATAGGGTCAAAATGACAAGTATTTAAAACTTGGAAAAACAAAAGCATGTTGATTGGAGTAAAAAGAAAAGTGAGGGGTTAAATGTGACCATGCTTCAAACTTGTTAAAAAGTTGACCTAGTCAATCATTCCACCCCGTTTTCTTCTTTCTCTCATCTCACTGTTCCCATCTTACTTGGCCGCCATTAACACACAGAAACACAACCACACGAAATCAAATTAAACATCTCAAAATCAGTTATCTTCTAAGTTCCAGATCATCAAAAAGGTATCTAATCGGTTTAACATTCAGTTAATTCAAGTTAATTATCTCTTAATTAATCAGAATCAATCAAATCAGTTTCTGCTTCAATTAGGGTTAATTAAATTGGGGGTTTTGCTTGGGTTGCATTCGGAATAGAACAAATTGGACTGCTTTGGCCTTTAGATCACTTGATTCAAACGGATTTTGTGCTTAATTAGAATATATATAAGTGTTGAAAAAACATTCCGAATAGGAGGTCTTTCCGCGTAGGAGAAGTTTTTTCCGCATAGAATGATCTTTTCGCATAGGAGAAATCTTTCCGCATAGAATGAATATTCCGCATAGAGAAACTTTTTCCGAATAGACTGAATATTCCGCATAGGCCAAGTCTTTCCGAATAGGATATTTATTCCGCATAGGCCCAATGTTCCGAATAGGGAATTTATTCCGCATAGGCCCAATGTTCCGAATAGGGAATTTATTCCGCATAGGCCCAATGTTCCGAATAGGATTATATTCCGCATAGGCCCATGTTCCGAATAGGGAACTTATTCCGCATAGGCCCAATGTTCCGAATAGACATTTTATTCAGAATAAGGATTTTATTCCGCATAGGATAAATGTTCCGAATAGACCTATCATTCCGCATAGGGTTTATATTCAGCATAGACCAAGTATTCCGAATTGAATGATTATTCCGTATAGAAGATGTTTGAATGGTTTACAAGCTTAAGGGATTAGGTCATATGTTCTTTGCTTAGGTTTAAAGTCATATTGATATTCATATTTGTATGTTCCAACCTTTGTGTTTTATCTTAAGCAGAGACGATGACTAACCCTACAGTACAACAAATACAACACACCAGAGCCACCGCCATTGCCGAAGCCAAGACTCTAAAGTTTATTCCGAACAACTTTCGTTTGAAGGAGGTATCTCACTCTACCCATAATGGATTTAAGGTAGGTACAGCCATGCTTGATAAATCTCATTTCAAGCATGCGCTAAGGAGAAGTGCTTCAGTGCCCTATGACTACCTTTACGAGTTCTGGGCTACCAAAGAGAGGACGTCGAACAAAATCACTTTTTCCTTGGACAACAAGCAGCAGACGCTTACTGTGTCAGACTTTAGGAAGATTTTTGGATTTCGGCCGACACTCAAAGACTTATCATACTCAGCCAACCCGACTAAGGACCAGATCATGGAGATGTTCACCGCCATTGGATGTCTTGACATACGAACCCCGTCTGAGTTTACTACTGCCAAAGTTGGTCAACCATGGAAAGCTATTTTTGGGATTCTAAGCCGATGTTTAACACCCAAAACAACTGGGTTTGATGCTGTTTGTCCACCAATCATCAAGATGTTTTATGGTATGTTTAAAGGTATGGGTATTGATTATGCATCACTGCTGTGGGAGGAGTTTACTTTTCAACTCTTCACAAACACAAAGGGTAAGTTTAAAAGCTACCAGTACCCTAGGTTTATTAAGTTGATCATACATTACTTTATGGAAAACGATGCATCCATTAACAAGCGTGCAGGTAGTCGTCACCACACGATGGATGATGATGATTTGGTAGACTTAAGGCAGGAGACTCATTCGAATACGGTTATTCCTGGTCCCATTCCCAGTCATCTTCTGACCGATGAGATTATTGCGTCTGCTGATTACAAGAACTTGCTAACAGAAATTGAGAATCAACGAGCAAGTATTCTAGCAGGTGAAGACTCATCTACCACGGTTAAGAGCAAAGGTAAAAGGAAGCAAACAGATTTACCTGAACCCAAAACCAAGAAGAAGAAGACAGAGGGTAAGAAGGGAAAGGGTAAGGCTGATGAGATGCGTCTACGTGACGAAGAAGACGTTGTTGATCCTACTCTTGATAAAACTGAGAAACAAATGATGAAGATAGCTATTCAAAGGAGTAGGAAAGATACTGGCGGTAGTGGTTCAGGTGCAAGGGTAGATGTTGAGGATGAGTACGTGGAACCAGATGATGTTGATGAGTTTGGGTCACCTGAACATTATTCCACTTCGAAGGAGCCATCAATCCCTATTTCAGCAAGTGTGGAAAAGGAGTCTGTTGCTCCTACGATCATGGTGTCAACCCAACCTTTAGCAACTCAACCTCCACCAATAAAACCCTTACCAACCAGACCGGCTTCAACACCATTTCCTCCACCAACAATAAACCCCATCCTTAGTACCGCAGTTACAACCGAGCCTATTCCATCAACCCAGAGCAGCTCTGCAACGTCTGCAATGGCTGCATTGGTGATGGCCGAAATGTTGGATAAACATGTGGATACTCACAAGAGAGAAATGGATGAACTTCGCCAAGAGCTAAATAGAAGAGCTCAAAGTGAAGAAGCATCAAGGAAAGCTCAAGAAGAGTTGATTGCCAAGTTCGCTGCAGACATGGAATTTACACGTAAAGCTCATGCAGAAGAACTTGCTCGGGTTAAAAAGGCTGAAGCTGATAGGCATCAAGCACGAATTACGAGACTTAAAGCTATTAAGGATGACCTTAAAGAGCAAAAAGCAGCTCTTGAAGCTTCTATTGAGCAGAGAGTGAAAGACTCCGTTGAATCCCTAATGCCTAAACTGCGTGATGATTTGAAGACGCTTGCTGCTGACAACTTAATGATCAAATCATCCAATCCTTCAGAAGCCGCCTACAAGATTGCTTATGACTTGACGGATTTTGAACTTAAGAAGATCCTCAAAGCTCGAATGAAGGAACTTGGATCGTTTGATAAATCGAGGATTCAACGGGCTCTCTTCAAATCCCTAAATGACGCTATCATGGAGGATGATAGGTTGTTCAAGACGTTTGGAAGTGTGGTACCCTACCACATTCTCCCTGAGGAAGAAAGGGAAGAGAGTGACGAAGAAGAGGGTACTGGTGGAGAAGAGGAAGAAGAAGAAGAAGAAGATAAGAATGATGATGATGATGAGAATGATGAGGATCAGAATGATGAGGATGATGAGGATGATAATGATAAGGATGATGATAATGATGATGAGGATGATGATGACGATGATGATGATGGCGATGATGGTGGTGATGGTAATGAGGAGAGTGTTCGGGGGAGCAACGGGGATGATAATGAGGATGCTGATGGGGGTAAACAGCCTGAGAAAGGGGATAAGGCTGCCAGCTCAAAGAAACCTGCTAAGTCTGGCACCAAGTCAAAGAAAGATGCAACAGCAAAGGAGAAATCTACTTCCACGGAATCCAGACGATCGAAGTGGCGCCACGATGTGAATGCCACTACAGGGTCATCTATTCCTGGTACATTTATCCCTGCATCCATACCTGTTACAACTAACCCTGTTAGTTCTATTGTTGTTGTTCCTGTGATCGCAGAATCGGTAACCGAACTTGAAGCTGCACAACACTCACCCATTCATGACACTGCCGACATGCCTGAAACAGAACAAGCAGATGTTCACGTCTCCACTCCTCTGCAACAAAACCCACAATCTACTCTTCCAAGCACAAGGGACTGGGCAGACACGTTGGAGATTGACGAGACTGCACCACCACAGGCTTGGATCACGGCAGCGGCGCAGTATGATCCGATCACCGATGCTGACAAAGATGTTTTGTATCTTCGTATCCGCAGTCCGATTGACTTATGTGCATTTCTTGCTCATGAGTATAAGACTTCGGTTACTCCATCTTTGGTGAAGAAAGCACTGAAGGATAAGAGACTACGCGCCAAAACCCGGCTGACCCAAATGGAGTTCGAGTATTATGCCGATGAGATCCTGAAGGCTCTGAATACCGTTCAACGGCCAGGACTTCATGAATCAGAAAGAGCTCCACCTCCAATGGATCCTACTCAAGATAATCAGATTGCTCTTGACTTCTTCGTCACCAATGATCTTGTGTATCTACTGAAGGGGTCATCAAAGTACGCAACCTCCCTGACCTTGCTGAAAGCTGCCAACTGGGGGACAATACCCTTTATCGAGGAAAAGGTAAACCGACTCTGGGTCCCAAAGATAAATCGTAATTATGATATGTATGCTGTCATAGGTGCATCTCATTGGGACGAACGAGTCCGAAGGGCGTACAGGGGTTGCTGCCTAGTCAATTCTGGAAGCAACGTTAGATCCGACATCCGCATCTCCAGCATTTTAGGGATGAAAACTGAAGCCAAGAATGGCTATTATCATGTGACGGAGATTCGTTTGAAAAGGGAGGATGACAGGGAATACAAAATCCAGCAGGGAGATTTTTCCATCATTCGCCTTGAGGATATCGAAGATATGCTGCTTCTGATGACCCGAGATCAACTCACACATATTCCTCGTGAAGACCTCATTGCTTTGAATACAGCACTTCGTATGTTCACACGAAGCGTTGTCATCAAGACACGAGTTGAAGATATTCAGTTGGGAGTCGAAAGCTATCAAAGGAAGCTTAACCTAACCCGTCCAGTGAATAAAGTGCTACCTCAACATGTAGAAAGATGTCCCTATACCGGCATTTCTGTCCCGAATTATGGCATTTTCTACTTGAACAGTCGAGGTTTAATGAAGTTTATGAGGGTGGGTGAGCTCCATAAGTACAGTGATGGGACTCTTCTACAAGTTAGAGGAAAGTTGGAGCATCTGAACTCGGGTGGGACTTTGCCAGAAATGACGGAGGATTGGCATCCGGGTTACCGGCAGATGGCAAAGTATGTCATCAAGAAGATCGATCAGAAGCTCCGTGAACGTAGATTGATGAGGAGCTTGGAAAGATTCGTGGGTGGTAGACCATATTTAGTGCACCACAAGCTACTGCAACGATCCATCTAATGGGTCGTACATTTCAGGTCCACTTTATATTGGTTTTCAATTGTGAATATGTATATTTGTGAATATTGTGCGGTAATGGCTTGATGTAGTGCTAAAGTATGATAATTTTTCAAGAATTTCTCACGAGATTCTAAATCTTTCAAAATATATTATACCAAAGCACTACAACTATCCCTTATTAAATTAAGGGGGAGCAATAACTTGTTCTATGGCCAAACATCGATTTCATTTTTACCCAAAGACCGGTTAATCCATTCAATATCCCAAATATTAATGGTTAACATTTTGGATAAGGGGAGAAAATGGGATTAAGGAGACTTAAGTGATACTTGGCTAAAAGATGAAAAAGACTTAACGATAATCCAACTTAATATGTGTTAAGCACGTGTTAAGGGGGAGCGTTTTTGATGAACAAAACACCTAAGGTACAAAACTTTTGATTTTAATATCACAAGTACCTTATGTGATTTTCAATGATTTTTCATGGTGGCAATTCCTTCCCAAAACACGCTTAATTCACGACGAATGTGGTGACAAAAGGGTGGTAGGAATAGGTTTAGTCCAATGATTCATCAGAGCCGATGGAATCTTCCCAAGGACAATTCCCTAGATAGAATTAGAAGTCCTAGGAAAGATGGAGAAAAAATGTGAACGTAGCTGAATGCCGACCAAGTACTTAAGCTAGCACTGGAACAATCACAACAAGGTACTAGTGATGACGTATTGGTAAGCATTGAAGGGGTTGAAGAATGAAAAAGAATTGTAAAGATAAAGGGTGTAAAGAAAGAAGCCCTCCTTACAACTTTAGGCAGAAACCGGGTCAATACATATGCTATTGAGGTCATTTTTGCTAATGATTCTCGGTATTGAAGAAAGACATCATGGACCCAGTGATGCAATGCACAACCCTTCCCAGCTAACTCAAATATCTCTCAAAAGGTATTTGTTTTAATCACACGGAGATCAACACGTTATCTATTGGTTTATTCACTCCGAATAGACTGGTATTGAAAAGGTGGCACTCCTCTCCAACCGTCGCTCACTAAATCAAAACGCACAATCGAGTCTAGAGCCAAGAGATCATCAAAAGTCTCATTAGGACACTTTCCATTTATTCCTTGCTTTCTCACACACTGTGAAAAGTAAGAGATTTTCATGAGTCCTACGCAGTATTCCTGTAATATTGCCAGAACATCCGAGTAATACTCAAGTATTACAATGAAGATGGAAATCCTGCTTGAGCCAACATCAAACAAGCTCATGGTAGGTTACACGTGCGGTTCTTTTAGAACCAATCTTGTGAAAAACTGGAAGGTAACAGTGGTTTAATTCTTAATTGAACTTAAACTCGTTCCAGGCCTCTTCGCATTATCATATGATCTTGCCAGAACACTCAGAGTGACTCTTTATTGACCACAGTGACGAGTGGAAATCCTTCTAGTGTTAACATCAAACAGCACTTGGTAGGTGACGTGCAAGATTCTTTATGAATTGAGCTCGTGACAACTGGAAAGCAACGATGGTGAAAATCTTAATTGAAATTCACTTGTTCCAGGTTTCATGAATTGACGGCTTCAAATCACAAGGATAATTTATCCAAGTGATTCACTCTTTATGTTCGCAGTCAGCTTTGGACGGTCGAATAAAGAGAACGGGTTTACCCGCGAAATCCTGTCAGGAAGTTACTTAATTGAAACTATCCGTCACGGGTACGATATCTAATATCGTCTAACGGTCTTCACCGACCGGAGGTAAAATGCTACCGAATTAGAATAAAATGTTCAAAGCCATTTTATTCGTGTCGTTGCTGTGTACCTGTTAAAGACGGTGGCGTTGCTGTGTACCTGTTGAAGACGGTGGCGTTGCTGTGTACCAGTGAAGACGGTGGTGTTGCGGTGTACCTGTAAAAGTCGTTCCCACATGCTTAGGTCTTTTGCAACAAAGTTCAGCAAAAATTCAAGAAAGTACAAGATGAAGTCTTCCGCTGTACCAAACTCTGAAGCTTTCGAGAATTCAACAAAAAGACGTAAGTGTGTGGAACATGAAGTCACGAGGAGGCAAAATTCACAAGAAAGGCAAAGATCGCACGTGAAAGGCCAAAGAACAATGCTCTCAAGCCAAAGTCAAAAAGATCAAACCAACATATTCACAACAAAAGAAAGAAAAGAAGAAAAGACTACGAGCTAAAGAACGAAGACTTAGTATCGTATGCTAGGTTTAGGACTTTGTAACGTGGAGTGACCTCCCTTAGGGGGAGATTGTTAGAAATACGTTTTAACGTATATTAGAAGTATCGGTCACTCCACAATATGATTTATGTTGTAATAGCTCGTAGTTAGTAATTAGTTAAATGTTACTTATTAAGTTAAGTAAGAACCGGTCCATGGGCTTGTCATGGACCGGCCCAAGCCCAATGTTAGGCTTGGAGTATAAATACCCCTTTCCACCATGGAAAGGGGTTGGTTGTTGTTCATTACATGCTTTCATATTAATAAAATCACACACATTTTCTCTCACTTTCTCTCTCTAGTTTCTCTCACTGGAAAACATCAACCCACTTCATAGATTCATAGGTTATCAATATTCTACAAGATCTATCATAAAAAATAAGTTGTTGCAGGTCTGGATAAGCCAATATGGCTTATTGATAAGCTGAGAGCAAATTAACACTAGCAGGGGCTAGTTTTGGGTGTTGAGCAGTGGAAACTTTTTCCACTGCTTGACTTGTTGAATTTTTTGTCTTTAGTGACTTTTTTAGAGATTCAAGTTACACAAAGGCACCCAAATGATTAGTGGATCATAATGAGTCAATAACAACAAAGAAATCACAATCACAATCAGCCAATTGGTACAGTTTAATCAATCAATCACCAGATCACTCACAGACATGAACAATAAGCAATTATGGTTCAATAAGCACTTTTAGCACAATTCAGCCAGCCAAACTTAACCACATGCATACACAAGCAATATTAAACTGGAGATCTCCGCGGAGACGGATACGGAAACCCCCCCGCAGATGGATAGAGAATATAAGGGGGACGAGACCCTAATCTCCTAAAACCAGTCATCTTGATCGAAAGCTCCACTGTTCTGAATAGCGATAAAGACTTTTTCAAATTTGATCAAATCGATCGATCATTTTTGAATATCTTAGGTGGGCCAACCGACCGACCGAGTTGGGCTGGGCGTCCATGTCACAGAACCTTTCTCTAGCCTAGAATCCCATTATTGATTGAATCGAGGCAGATCCAATTCATTGGCAAATGAAAAATCTACCGTTTTCACACTCAGAAAAACCTAGAAAAGAGGAAGAGTCACTAAGACAAGAGCTAGGTAAGCAAGCAAGAAGGAGAGGCTAGAAAAGGCAGGGGCTCTCCATCTCTAGGAACATTGTGTCCAGGATCCGATAATCTAAAGCCTTGCTTCTTCTGGTCGGCTCGTATTAGCCTGTGCTTTATTACAGGTAGTCATTCCCCCGTTCCTTTAGTCTTTTCAACGGTACTTGAATCTTAAGTCGCGGTCATGTCTCGCCCCCCCCCCCCCCCCCCCCCCGGTATAGTGACCAGTTCCATGTTTTCCCCGAATTTCATCAGTTCCTGGCTCAAGTGCCTGTTCATCCATCTTCATTCCAAAGGCGAGCATATCCATTGAGTGACTGTAACTGCTATCGTTTATAGTCAATAGTTCTTAACCAACTTTAGAGCTTTATAAAGCTTTAAGAGAGAATAGGGAGTAAGGGGGACCTTCGTTTCACTAGAAATTGGACCCAGACCTTCTTTCTTCTCCTGCGGAGCCCTGATAAAGTAACCGGCGGCAGGTTAGTACAGTTCTCCTGCTTGCGGATTTTTCCCTGCGCTGATTCAGGAGCCTTCTTCTTTAGTCTAGGATTCTAAAAAAAAAAAAGCGGCTGGGCGAGAACAAGAAGGGGTCGTCGTCCGTCGGCCGTCTACTAAGCGAAGAGCCGCTCGCTTCCTTTTATTCGCACATAAGATGTGCAGGTAGCCTAGGGGACTTAAATAAGCAAGTCTAAACAGGTTTCATGCACTGATTCAAAGTATTAAGCAAGATTCAAGCACTTAAAGTTACTGATGAACTATGAACATGCAGTTTTTTTCACTTTGCTGATGCACTTGACCAACAAGCCAAATTCAATCACTCAGATCTATCACATATGTTATATAAATGATGTTTAAACAACTTTTAACCCTAATCATGCATAAATTCTAGATTTTACCAAAATCTTAGGTCAAAAATAGTTAAAATCAACAAGATATAGCACAATGTATGATTTGAGGTTTCAAACCCAAAAACTTTCAGCAATATGCACTCAACCAAGTGTATAACAGATAACAAGCACAAACAACACCTTCCACAAACACAATAACCACTTATGATCTTAAACAGGTAATCCCAAACACCCCTTTAAATTTTCAAAACCAAATTTTTCAAATCAAAAGTGTATTTCAAGACCACCCAAGCCCAAATTAGCACAATAACAGATATATTAAGCAGATTTAAGCAAGATTAGACCATAAAATCAGCAAGAACACAAGTAGCACACAAATTCACCAAAAATCAAGATTTTATCAGATTTTGGGTAGAAAGGTGTGTACCTCATGGATGTACATCCACACCCAAGAATTTTTGAGCTTATGTACTAGCAAGAACAAGTACAAGCTTCCACAAACAACCCTGCTAAGAATCAACAAAGTTAGAAGCACAATTATCAAAACAGAAAGATGAAAAATTCTTGATTAATGCAACCTTGTTTCCCTACACTTGATTATCCCCAAGTTATAAGCTTCACCACAACTTGATAACACAATATCAGGATGCTATGATCAGCCTTATAGCCCAATAATTCCAAGGTTTGAACAAGTCTTGGCAAAATATCAAGAAAAAGTAGAAAATGTGCAAACTTTTGCACACTCCTTTTGGAAACAGGTTTTTGATTCAAGAACAAGTAAACATTAACAATAATAAGCAGATTATAAGAGTGGCACTTGAGCTTTCTTCACAAAATTCATACACATTTCATTAACTGAATATGAGATTTACAGATTTTTGAACAAGGAAAATTCAAGAGCAAGCTAAAATGTAATGAACTAAGGCCTTTATATAGGCATACAATGAACTAGGAAAGCTGGAAAAACGTAAACCCTAGCTAATGAAGTTCCAAATTTGCCCCTTGTGAAGTTTGAATACATGCTTGATCATGTGATTTTTCTTGGCAGTTTGTTGTAGTTGGCATGTGTGAGTGCATCCAAGGGCTTGTAACAAGCTTAAAAAGTAAGCTTCAATCTCAAACGTTGGATTGCTGTTGGTTTTTGGCAGTATCCTCTTTGTTTGTAGCAGGGGAATCTCTTGTGGGGCAAGGGAGTGATGTGGCAAGGTGTTTGAAAGTTGGGATGTGATTAAGGCATGCTTAATCATCATTCTGGAGGTTTTAATGGCTTAATTACAACAGGATTGAAAATACCCAATTTTCATAAGAACACCAAGAACAGCTGTTTTGATCTTGGTTTAAGGTTTAAAAAATGTTTAGCGCGTGTTTTTATTATTAGTTAACATTTGAAAAGCTAATTAATGAATAAACGGTGAGTGGATGATGAGGTGGAGCATTGGTGGGTTTTGATTGGTTGTGGAGTGTTAGTGGGGCACGTGTTAAGCCCTCACTGGTCTAGGTATCTTCCTTGTCTTGGCAGAAATCACCCCTTATCTTCCAAACTTGTTTCACTTTGTAAATAAACCCTACAAACCCGGATTCCCTTTGTAATAAAGTTTTATTTTTCACACTTTTGCCCCAAATACTTTTCCAAAGTATTTTCAGGGGTATTTCTTGCCAATTCTTGATTCTTGAAGGACTGATTTGGTATTTTCTTCAAGGATAATGGTCTTATCTTATGTGATTGACATTTTGGAGGACTGAAATTGCCAAATCATGATTAATGAGGGACCATTTTTGCCAAATCTTCAAAGTCAAGCGTCCTTTTGGTAATTTTGATATTTTCAAAGGACCAAACTTGTAATTCTTGTAACTTGGAGTCCTTCTTGGTATGTTTGACTTTGAGGAGGACTAATATTGACATTTTAGTTTTGTTGAGGGACTAAAATTGCTAATTCTTCAAATTGGAGGGCCCTTTTTGCAATTTTGACAAACTTTAGGGACCAATCTTATAATTATGAAGATACAAGGGTATAAAGTGTCAATTCTTCCATATTGGAGGACCCTTCTTCATAAATCTTCAAATCCTCAAGGGTTTTCTTTGGAAAATTCTTCATTAGGGCTTGGTTCAATGTGCGGCTTCGTTTCCCGTGTTCGTTTTTGCATGATTCTTGTGATCTTTTGTCATTTTCTCAATATCCGTACCTAAAATACACAAGCAACAAACACAAGCATATATTTGGGTATTTTCATGATAATTAATGCATTTTAAGCCCTTTTTGGACGATGAGACTATGTATAAAAGCAGTCTCATCATGTACAATAGGGAAAAGCACTAAGAAATCATACAAACCCAAGACTGAAGACACCAACCAAGAGAAACTTTATTTGTTGCATATGGATCTTTGTGTGCCAATGCGTGTTGAAAGTCTTGGTGGTAAAAAGTACATCCTTGTCATAGTGGATAATTACTCTCGCTTTACATGGGTGAAATTTCTTGCAACAAAAGACGAGGCACCTAAAGTCATTATCGATTTTCTCAAGATGATTCAAGTGCGTCTCAACACTACTGTCCGACGCATTCGTACAGATAATGGAACCGAATTTGTTAATCAAACTTTGCGTAAGTATTATGAAGAAGTTGGTATATCTCATGAAACATCCGTTGCTCGCACTCCACAACAAAATGGTGTCGTTGAAAGGCGAAATCGCGCCCTTATGGAAGCAGCTCGAACGATGTTAATTTACGCAAAGGCTCCATTATATTTATGGGCAGAAGCAGTAACTACAGTAGTGTACACCCAAAACCGGTCACAATTCGTAAACGCCATGGTAAAACACCGTATGAGCTTCTATATGGTAAAGTACCGGATTTATCATATCTTCATGTATTTGGTTCTCTTTGCTATCCAAATAATGATGGTGACAATTTGGGAAAACTTCAACCAAAGGCTCATATTGGTATTTTCATTGGTTACGCACCCGCAAAGAAAGCATACCGAATCTAAAACCGTAACTCTCGCAAGATCCTCGAAACTATGAATGTTGATTTTGATGAGCTGACAGCCATGGCTTCTGAGCAAAGCAGCTCTGAACCCACACTTCATGAAATGGGACCCAGTAACATTAGCTCTGGTCTTGTCCCAAATAACCCTACTTTATCATCATTTACACCACCTTATAGGAATGAATGGGATACGTTCTTTCAACCGTTCTTTGATGAATTCTTTACTCCTCCAAGTATTGTTGCTCCAGAATCTGAAGTAATAGCTCCGGTTACCGAAGTTGTAGCTCCAGCAACCGAAGCACAATCAGATACGTCTGCACCTACAGTTGGTCAAGATATACCTTCATCAAGTAATTCTCAACCAACAGATGTATCAACTACCCATGTCATGCCTACTGATGATGAAGAGGATGATGATGATCACGATTTAGAATTCGCTCAAATGCGTGAACTTCCATTCTTTGGTGTACCAATTCCCGACCCTAATCAAGTCGGGTCGTCCACCTCAGAGGAAGCTCCTTCTACAGTCTACTCCAATCCACGGATTCGTGAACATGACAGCAAGTGGACAAAGGATCATCCTATAGATTCTATTATTGGTGACCCTAATCTTCCGATATCCACACGAAGTCAGTTACAAGAAAGTGCAATGTTTTGTCATTTTGATGCCTTTCTCAGTGAAGTTGAACCCAAGATGTGGCAACAAGAATTTACCCAATCTTGTTGCATAGAAGCTATGTAAGAAGAACTTAATGAAATTATACGTCTTGATGTATGGAAACTTGTCCCATGCCCGGATCAAGTACAGTTACTCACTTTGAAATGGGTTTACAAGGTGAAACTCGACGAGTTAGGCGGAATATTGAAGAACAAAGCTCGACTAGTAGCTCGTGGATACAAGTAATTATTAGGTATCGACTTTATGGAATCCTTTGCACATGTTGCCCGTTTAGAAGCTATTAGACTATTCCTTGCTTATGCAGCCCACATGAATATGATCGTCCCGTGAAATCAAGGAAGAGGTCTATGTTCAACAGCCGAATGGTTTTGTGAATCCTAAATATCCTAATCATGTGTACAAGCTTAAGAAGGCTCTCTATGGGTTGAAGCAAGCTCCACGCGCATGGTATGATCTATTGTCACAATTCCTCATCACGCAAGGCTTCGCTAAAGGCAACGTGGATCCCACGCTGTTCATTCAAAAATGAGATGTGGATCACGCGGGTTGTCAAGATACAAGGCGTAGCACGAGTGCAATTTTGCAACTACTAGGAGAGCGACTAATCAGTTGGGCATCGAAAAGGCAGAAAAGCGCTGCAATTTCAAGTACGGGAGCATTATACATAGCTATGTCCGGTTGCTGTGCTCAAATTCTTTGAATGAGATCGCAATTAACCGACTATGGTCTAGGTTTCAACAAAATTCCGATGTACTTTGACAACAAAAGTGCAATTGCCATATGCTGCAACAACGTTCAATTCTCCCGGTCGAAGCATATTGACATTCGCTACCACTTCATCAAGGAGCAAGTGGAAAATTGAGTGATCGAGCTTTACTCTGTCCGATCTGAGTATCAATTGGCGGATATTTTCATAAAGGCTTTAGATCGCGCTCGAATGGAATTTTTTGCCGACAAGCTAGGATTGAGAACTTTCTCGCCCGAGACTCTAAAGGAATTGGCAGATGAAGCGAAAGAATAGTGGTGGTAAACTATTCCCCGTATCCTTGGTGATCTTCTGTATATATTGTTTATATTTTTATCCACAAAAGCAAAATACAAAAATATAACCATATAAAAACCATAAAAATTGAAAAAATTTAGAAAAATCCAAAAATATTTTTACTTTATTTTTCAAAGGCATGTCTTTTGGTACGATAATATTTACGGCCTTAGAAATGTCGATTAATATTGACACGGCGCCATAAATAGAGTTCGTACAAAAGTTGTAAATATTTCATAAAACATGCCTATATGGCTTGCAGTTATTTCAGACTACACCCCGCTTTTCATATTAAAGTCAAGTACTTCTTATGAAAGCTTTGGCTCACAACGGGAATTAATTTTCTCGGGCATGGTTTACTTTATAACCATGTAAGAGATTGTGTTTACGTTATAACACAATCTAACACGGATATATGTACGCATCAGAGCATTTATTTGTTACAACAAGAGAAATCTTGTTTTTATGAAGCTATCATCTCTACAACCATAGCAATCTACAATTGGTATCTACATACTCAACGATGCGACTACTCAAACGACGACTACAGCTCTTTCAATAGAACACGGGTCAACAATTAAGGGGAGAAATTGTCAAGCATTCAGAATCTTCGATGCCGAAAGTGCCAAGTTCACCAATTGGTGTCAAGACAACAATACCAATAGTACATTGGTGTCAAGAGATGACTTCAGACGTGACGAGGCGACCAACATTTGCCGACAAGAACCATTTGATCTTATCATATGTTTTTCTCATCAATCAGGTCCAACCTTGTCATTTTATTCTAATATGGTGAATATGTGATCATGTTACAAATTGGTATCATATCTCACTAATTGGTCTCATGAAGATTAAACGGATTTGCATTTTTCTTCCCAAAAACTTTTACAACTTCATTAAATCAATCGATATCAAAAATATCGGTTGGGTTAATATTTTTTATATGGGGGAGAAAATGTGATTTAATATGGGAAATTATCACAAATGGTTTGACTTAACGTGATGGCTCATCCCGACATGTGCGAAATGTTTTCGAATATCGTGGCATATGTTAAGGGGGAGCAAAATTGATTTGCTATACCAAATGGATTTCATGGTGAAATATACTTACCCTAAACCCATTTTTTTCACGACGATAAAGATTGTGGTGACATAAGGATGGTAGGATAGGTTAAGTCCAATGATTCTTCCAAAACCAGAGGAATCTTCCCAAGGACATTCCATAGCTTGAAATAGTAGTCCTTAGGAAAAATGGAGAAATATTGTGAATGTAGCTGAATGCCGACCAATTACTTAAGTTAGCACTGGAACAATCACAACAAGGTGCTAGTTATGACGTATTGGTAAGCATTGAAGGGGTTGAAGAATGAAAAAGAATTTTAAAGATAAAGGGTCTAGAGAAATAAGCCCTCCTTACAACCTTAGGCAGAAACTGGGTCAATACATATGCTATTGAGATCATTTTAAGGATTCTTGATATTGAAGAAAGACATCATGGACCCAGTGATGCAATGCACAACCCATCCCAGCTAACTCAGATATCTCTCAAAATGTATTTGTTTTATTCACACGGAGACAACGCATTATCTATCGATTTATTCACTCCGAATATATTGATATTGAAAAGGTGGCACTCCTCTCCAGCCTCCGATCATTAAAATCCACAATGCACGATCGAGTCTAGAGCCATTTGAGATCATCAAAAGTCTCATTAGGACACACTTTCATAATTCCTTGCTTCTTCACACACTGTGAAAAGTAAGAAAGATCTTAAGTGTCCTACGTAATATCTTCATGATCTTGCCTGAACATCCGAGTAATACGTAAGTATTTACAATGAAGATGGAAATCCTTCTTGAGCGAATATCAAAAAGCTCATGGTAGGTGACTTGTGAGATTCTTTATGAATCAAACTTGTGATAACTGGAAAGCAACAGTTCTTTAATTCTTAATTGAATTTAAATACGTTCCAGGCCTCTACGTAATATCTTAATGATCTTGCCAGAACACTTAGAGTGACACTCTTAAGTGTTCACGGTGATGAGTGGAAATCCTTCTAGTGTTAACCTCAAACAGCACTTGCTAGGTAACTTGCAAGATTCAATATAAATCAAGCTCGTGACAACTGGAAAGCAACGATGGTGCGATTCTTCAATGAATCAAACTTGTTCCAGGAATCAGAATTGATGGCTTCAATCATGAGGATAATTTTATTCAAACGATTCACTCTTTACGATCGCAGTCAGCTTTGGACGGTCGAGTAAAGAGAACGGGTTCACCCGCGAAATCTTGTCAAGGAGATTTTTAATTAAATCTACCTGCCACAAGTACGATATTTTATATCGTCCAACGGTCTTCACGGACCGGAGGTAAAATGCTACCGAATTAGAATCAAATGTTCAAAGCCATTTCGTTCGTGTCTACTTATGTTGCGGCATTTGAAGACAGTGGCGTTGCGGAATCCGAGAAGTCGTCCCCGCATACTTATACTTTATGCACTTAATACTTCATCTAATTCTAGAAAGCCTAAAAGACAAGTCTTCCGCTGTATCGAACTCTGAAGCTTTCAAGAATTACGAAGGTATAAGTATGTGGGACATAAAGTCACGAGGAGGCGGATATCACAAGTAATGGATGCACAAGATCAAGTCAAGAGACTAATGCTAAAGATTGATATCAAAGATCACATCAACATGTTCACCAGTAAAGAAAAAGAAAAGAAAGACGAAGACTACGAGCTCAAGACAAGCATAGTATGCTAGGTTTATTTTATTATTGTAACTTGGGTAACGCCCTTGTTTGGAGTGACCTCCCTTAGGGGGAGATTGTTGGAAGTACGTTTTACGTATTTAGGAAGATTCGGTCACTCCGACAATATATTAAGTAGTAGCTCGTAGTTTAGTTATTTTACATTAAGTAAACATGAAAAGGCCTAGTCCATGGAATGTATGGACGGCCCAATATGTAAGCCTAAGCCCATCATAAGGCTTGGGTATATAAACCCTCTCCTTAGATGGAGAGGGTATGGTTTCATTCATAAAAACACATAGTTTTCTCACTTTCTCTCTCTAGAAGTGTTTGTGAAATTCACCATCTTTCTATCTCTTTCTCTCTCTAGAATATACAAAGATTTACAAAATCATACAAATACTCCCATCCTGAAAAACGACCTTGTCCTCAAGGCCCAGGTTGCGATAATCGAAGATAAATATCCCCATGGAGGGTCTTTCTTCGCGAGACCAGGTGCATGTCCTTTAGGCCATCTGTTTTGCATAGTTACACCTAAACAACTTAGTGGTAGTGTTTGAGGTTGACGAAAAGATTCCAGCAACCAGGGTTGATTCGTATGACCACATATGTTTAGATTAGTTGATAATGTTTTTCCTTTTAAGATAGGTTGTTCAAGAAACGTGACTTTTCTAAAAGATTTGGAACCATGAAAGGCAGAAAGTACGGGTAAAAGAGGAACTTGAAGTGGTGTGGAGAAATCATTTTCCATCTTGGATATAGATGAGGGTACAGTGATAACTTGAGTCATTTTGTTGTTAGGTTTACACATACCGCTATTAAGAGAGTAAGTTTCGGTGACGACTTGGGTAGTGGTTTCGGTGATGTCGTTTTTGGAGTTAGTGGTTTGATCATTGGACTCGTGTTGTATGAATGTGGTTTGGAAATTAAGTGTTTTTTAGATGGTTTCGAGTAGAGCATTCGACGAGGACATAATATCAAGCTATTCAGCGAATTGATCGGCTATAGCTGCCATCTTTTCTTCTATATGTCGCGGGTAACGTGTTGGAGGCATCGAGTAAGTCGATGAAAGCACCATTGATGCGGCCTTGTTTTGGTAGGCCAAACTCCTAAGAAATAGACATGAGAAGAGATGATAAGGCCCTTAGAGCGGGCAAGACTCCATGAAAATAAGAGAGGAACTAGACTTTGATTAATTTTCTTCTTCTCCTTAAACTGAATACATGTTACATATATATAGGAAATGAAAACATCTTAATTAACTGCTATTCTAAAACGTGGGAAACTAATTTCTAGTAAACTAACAAACAATGCATGGAGATAGTGGGTGGTTTCTTCATGACTTGGTCCTCCTGCTTATAAACCATATTAATGATTGATGTGTCCTTGTTTTAGTAGGCCAAACTCCTAAGAAATAGACACGAGAAGAGATGATAAGGCCCTTAGAGCGGGCAAGACTCCATGGAAACAAGAGAGGAACTAGACTTTGATTAATTTTCTTCTTCTCCTTAAACTGATTGCATGTTACATATATATATAGGAAATGAAAACATCTTAATTAACTGCTATTCTAAAGCGTGGGAAACTAATTTCTAGTAAACTAACAAACAATGCATGGAGATAGTGGGTGGTTTCTTCATGACTTAGTGCTCCTGCTTATAAACCATATCAATACTCCCATCCTGAATAACGGCCTTGTCCTCAAGGCCGAGTCTGCCATGATCAATGATAAATATCCCCCATGGAGGGTCCTTTTTCGCGAGACCGGACAATCCATGTTCAGGTTAAAAATAAAGGGAGTTAGGCGTGATACATTGGGGAACGAGGTGATACTTGTCCAGGAATTTAAAACTGTTAGAAGTATTTAAAGTGATGGTCATATAATATATCATTGCGAAGCTCGTGGAAAATGCTACATAATGGTGTTGAGAGTTCTAGTATAATGTTTGGTATGTAACGGGAATTAGTCCCGGACACACAAATGAGGAAGGCCTTATATACCTTACACTTGTAGTATAAAAGGCACTAAGCACCTCATTTTTGTGTGGGTGTTTTCCATTTTCATAGATTGTAGAGAGAGAAACATGTATCTTTCTCTCACTAGGAAATCACAACCCTTTTGTTTTCTCTTTATTCTTCATCAAATCTAATCTTTCTTTTTGGTTTAATCCATGATGTTATTCGTATTTGTTTAATTCATGTGCATAAGTCATACAAGTGGTATCAGAGCAATACGAGTGGGTCCCCATTAGCGGCGCCAAAATGATAGAGGTAGTAATACGTCTTTTAGGAAAAAGAACGTAATTAGGGTAAGTACGACGGTTTAGGAAAACCGTACACAAATGACCCAATGAGTGAGTTCGTTCTCAAGGATGCTAGTGTGTTGTGTAAAGAAATGATTAATATTTGTGATTATGATTATGAAGAAAGAAAATAGAAAAGGATGACGGTTACGATTAAAGTTAAACTAAGACGAAAGTCGTGCACGTAAAACCGTAAAATATGACGAAAATTAAAAATTACCCTAAAAATTCCTAGAAAATTGCAATAAATAAAAAAAATGTAATTAGAGTTTACAAAAAATAAAAAATCACTCAAACCTTTTATTTAATTAAATAATAATTTTTTAATGCTAATTAAAGCCCAAAAATCAATTTAATTAACAAAAAGCCAAAAATGAGATTTTTCAACTTTTAAACCTCTAAATTAACTTAATTAAATTCAAAACTATTTTTGAAAAATTTAAAATTAATTAAAACTATTTAATAATGATTAAAAACTATAAAAATATTAAAATAATTCTAAAAATTAATTAAATGACAAGAAAATTAATCTAAAACTTTTAAAAATCCTAACTTAATGTATTTAACCTAAGAAAAATGAAAAAGTTGCAAAATATTAAAAACTAATTTTAATAATAAAATAATAATAAAATAATAATAAAATAATATTAAAAATTCAAAATGTATAAAAAATTATAAAAACTTGCAAACTAGTTTATTTTGACCTAATTAAACAGAAAATGAACTTGAAATGACCAAAATACCCTTAATGGGCCTCCAAATGGGCTAAAATGAAAAACAGTCCACCTAAATGGGCTTTTTGGCCCAATAAGCAAAAAGTTATCCAAATAAGCCCAAAACCGCCTATCTGACTCAAAAATTGATTTTAAGAACAAAAGTTTAAGGTCCAAAAGCTGAAAGTGAGCTTATCACAGCTTAATAGTCAACATCTTATTCTTAATGGGCTTTTTGGCCCATTAAGCCATAAACTAATACCATAAGCTCTAATTTGACACACAAGCTTCTTTTGGGATCCTAAAGAGATTTGTAAAAAGAAATTTTGAAAAATCCCAAGAAATAAGCCTGAAATAAGCAAAAGCTTTCTACACAAAACGACAAAATAGTCGTTTTCGAGTTCTAGGCTGTTTCAAGTGCTGATTCTTTTTGCAAAAGGTTTTAAATGATTAAATTAAGAAAAATCAACAAAACGTTTTCAAAAAGAACCACTCAATAAGCTGGAATAAGCAAATAAGCACTTATGAAAAAGTCAAGTCAAATGGTTTTCTAGTCAAACCTAAAAGTCAAACGCTAAAAAGCTCTAGAATAGTCAAATGGGTCAAATGAGGAAGATTGATTACAAAATCAAAGTTTTTGTAGGTCTGGATAAGCTATTATAGCTTATTAATAAGCTGACTAAAAATTAACACTAGCAGTGGCTAGTTTTGGGTGTCCAGTAGTGTGAAAATTTTCCACTGCTTGACTATCTTGACTTTTTGTCTTTTGTGGATTTTTGTTAGATTCAGTGAACACAAAGGCACCCTTATAACCAGTTGTGAGAACTCATATTTTTCTCGGTAATTAAATTATTCTTTTATTTGTACCTTTCAATTTTATAATGTTTAACCTGTTTCTTTTACTGTTTATGCGTAAATCTTGAGAATTCAAGAATTTTTAATTAAATTGTATTTTAATTATTTTTCTAACTATGCAAAATAATTTATTTGGAATTATTAAAATTTTATTTTATTTGTCTACATTTATTTAAATCAAAAGTTTTGATTTAAAAGCACCCGCACGTGTTTTATAAAAAGTTTACCCGATTCGATGGAACCATTACCGATGGCTGTTTCGACTCTAAGAAGTCAAAATAATTATGTTTCCATAAATATCATCGTTATGACATAGAAATATTTTTCTATTGTCGTCGTTTTAATTTCGCTTTTTACGAGCATTCTTTGTAATTTACGTTAAACTTTTAGGCGTCATTCGTTTATTCGAAGCGTTAACGCTTATTATATTATAAATCCCCATTTATTTATCAAAATATCAACGTGATCCGATTATCGATGTTTGTATTTTATATTGAGCGTTTATTTTTCGTTTTTTTATGCATAACTTTAAATCGCGTAACTTTTAAATTATCGAGATTCAATAATACCCGCGTTAACGAATTGTGAGGCAAGATTTATAATAAAATCCTACCCCTTTTACAATCTCACACGTCTCACTCCTTATATTATACGTGTCGAGTCCATTTGACATGTCAAGTAGCACTTGACAAACCCCACTCTCACTCTCATTCATTCATTGCAAAATTTTTAATATCACACATTTCCTAATAAATATATCCACTCTCCCTCTCCTCATTTCTGATCGAACCAACTCATCCTCAAACCTCATCAATCCTTCAATATTTGTTAAGTAATAAACATCAAGATTTGGAGATTTATTGATTATATACAAGTTTTGGGTGTTGTTTCCTTCACATCCATCAACATCTTCATCAACATCTTCCTCATTTAAATCTAGTGAGGGCTGAGATTAATATGATTTTTGGTTGTGGAATCCTAAGATTCACGGATCTTTAAGCTACTAGGAATGCATCATGTTCATATGATTAGATAATCAAAGCAGAATTAGAACACGACACATTAACAAGGTGTTTAGGAACAAAGAACATGAATTAAAACAAATGGATTGCTAATTATATTAATAATCAACAATCACTAGACGTGTATACATTGAATCCCACGTCTAGTCGACACACGCTTTAGGTTTACATTGTGAATGAAAGTTATGAATAAACCTAATACCCTTGGTTCCTTTTATAGTGTAAGGATTAGGGTTTACAAGAGATAATTATGAATAAACATGTAAATCTTCTATTTAAATAACTATATACATAATAAATCCTGCATATATATCCAAATAGAAGCTTCCAGAGGCTTCTTGTCTACGTTTCTGTCAATGCTTACTTGTACATGACAATGCTTGGATTGTACATGACAATGCTTGAGCCATCAACCTCCGATTTGCTCTTGTCAACGCTTGATTTGCTCTTGACAACGCTTAGACAAATGTCTTCATGTTTTCTTCGTTTTTGCGTTTCTGCCACATCAACTTTTTGACCCAACAATCTTCCCCTAGTTAATGTTGGCAAAACTCTTTGTGTATCTCTTGTAAGTTGTACATTATCTTCAAATTGCTTCCCCTCAAGTGTAGCATGTATGTCTTCCCTTTTTTGTCACATCAACAGGGAAGTAAACAATGTATGCAATCTTGAAGATTCTCCAAATGTAAGCTCTATGCAATGACCTTGAAGAAAAATAAATAAAGTAATCTTGATGTAGAAGTAGAGTAACCCAACCTTATGTTCCATGTCTTGTACTATCCACGTGATGAAGAACTTATAGAGAAGATATATTATAGACCACGATCCCATTGTCAAAATCCTCATCCTTTGTGAGACACTGAGCACGATAATGTAACTCCTTCAAGTGATAGCAACCTTACCTTGCTAGATATGACAAGTCTTCATCACCAACCATGTAAAGCACGAACAAGTTATCTTCAAACCAATGGATGGATTCCATAATTTAAAGATATGATGAAACACAAACTCGCGAAAATCCTCTTTAAACATCAAACTTACCATAAGAATTCTTCCCCTTAAGCCAACACTTCTTCATGATGAGTCAATATCTTCATATGTAAAAGTGTTATGCTGGATAACTCTTTTACAAGGCTATCCCGATTACATAATTCAATAATTTACTTCATGAATCGTTGCTAACTCGCATTAAAATCATTAATCCATTTAAAAATATGCGAGTCATAAATATCAACTTGATATTCTATATAAAAACGGAGATTCCATGAACCTTTGCGTGTAAATACCTTCTTTTTGTGTGCTAAAATCGTATCAATTTCCAAACAGCAGTACTCCCTTTGTCATCCAATATCCTCTTTTATCCAACATTCACTATCAGATGTATTGTCCGATATCGGACAATACCTATCAGCGTTTGGATTCACATATATCGGACAAGACGTAACAGCGCTTGCTGTCAGCGCTCACGTATTCTTTGTCAGCGTCCATTCAATACTTTGTCAGCGTCTATACAAAAACTCACTGTGTACCATAGTACTTTGAGTAAATACTAATCCCATTGGTCCACCAGCTTCTTTTCCAACATGTCGTGGATAAACAAACATTAACCAAGTACTCCATCTGCCTTTTTCTTTATCTCAAATCACGTAGCAATAATTTTCCATAAAATTAGGAAATCTTTCCCCAAATAAAGTCAAATCACAATCCCTGAAAATTATGTCCAAAATTGTAGGAAACATACGTACATATCCATCCCCTTGAATTTAGCATATCAAAACTTTCGAATCATAAACCCATTTGTGATTCCATGTATGCTTTGTGAATAAAGCAAATAAAACAAACAGTACCTTGATTTATTGTGATGAATACGTAACATCAATCATACAGCAACTCTGTTGTCACAACTCACCTCACGTAATCAAATTTGCCATATTTAGCAACCTGGCCCACAGCCATATCACGTTATTTTCATCAGACCCCATGTGAACACAGAACTTCTTGGATCTATACGTAATGTGTTGTATCAATGTCCTTTTCTTTTGGTTGTTCTAGCTTTAAACAAATCCATCCCCACGTGAGAAACACAAACTGTTAAACCAACTGGACCACAAGCAATGTATATAATTCGTCCTTGTATAGCTTCTTTGGCACCTGCTGATTACAGCTTGTTTGACTATTCCATCTTCTGTCTTGACCAAGTTCTTTTTCTATGCTGCTTTTACGTGATGCTTTTGTTGGAAAATACTTAAAACGTTTTTAAGCAATTCCTCATTAATCATCTGCTGCTGTGATGCCTTCTTTAAAAACAGCCATCAATCATCATACTCGTTCTCAGATTTAGGGTTTATATGAAACCCTAAAAACGAACAATCTTCAACATCGATCTAGGGTTTCGTAAAACCCCTTTTTTGCTGCTTTTTAAACACATACTCATGCTGCAAAACTGCCCTTTTCTGGTATAGAAACGATCTAGGGTTTTTTAGAAACCCTAAATCATTATTTTATGTAAAATCAGAAAAGTGAAAATCACCTCTGCAGCCAACTTCGACGCTTAATAACTTTTGATTGTGGGCTAATCAGAACAATCCCTCCGGTGGATGTTTAGACATATGTATGTAGAACACACATAAAAAATTTCGTGACGATCCAACGGTCCAATCAAAAGGTTATGACCTTCTGAATACTGCTGCGCACATAAAAACGTCCAGAAAAACCCTAGATGGATTTTTCTTCTTTTCACCATACACGAACACCTTGTTGGTCCTAGCATCACGAGCCACGAGGCTCTGATACCAATTGTGGAATCCTAAGATTCACGGATCTTTAAGCTACTAGTAATGCATCATGTTCATATGATTAGATAATCAAAGCAGAATTAGAACACGACACATTAACAAGGTGTTTAGGCACAAAGAACATGAATTAAAACAAATGGATTGCTAATTATATTAATAATCAACAATCACTAGACGTGTATACATTGAATCCCACGTCTAGTCGACACACGCTTTAGGTTTACATTGTGAATGAAAGTTATGAATAAACCTAATACCCTTGGTTCCTTTTATAGTGTAAGGATTAGGGTTTACAAGAGATAATTATGAATAAACATGTAAATCTTCTATTTAAATAACTATATTGTTAGCCTTAAAATGTGTGCGACTAACGAAATTACATTAGTTTCATAGCCGGGACTTGCAGGGACTAATATTGTCATATGTAAAGTCCAAGTCCCGTGCTATATAAACCCCTCCATACTTCCATGGAGGGGTGAGGCTTATCATTTCTTTCTTGTCTTTCTCTCACTAGAATAAACACACTTTTATTCTTACTTGTTTCTCTCTCTACCATGGCTAAACAACACTTCTATCCTCCCCGACCTCCGGATCGAACCCGTGTTCATAGTGAATCCATGATTAACAATTGGCATCAGAGCTAACCGGGGGTGTTTCGTGTTTTTATCCATGTGTTGTGTTATGTGTTGAAATCATTGGTGTGTACTCGTGTTTATGCTAGTCTTGGGGTCTGATCTTGAATCAATCATATCACTTCACATCATTGGTGTGTATTGGTGTAAACTGTTTTTAACAGTTTATGTCTCTCTAGATATATGTACTCCCATATCATTTTGTTTTCTCTCTTGATTAATGTGTCTGTAACAGTATCATTACCTTTTTATCAGTTTATTGTTTTATCATTTTTTTCTTATGGGTCAAATCTGGGTTTTTGCACTGATTTCAATATTTATGGGTTTTTGGGCTTATCAAACTTTTCTAGATATTTTTAAAATATTAACAGATCCACTTTTTTGGAGAAACCAAGAAATTGGGTCAAAACCCTCTTCAGATGCACATTCCGATGGCTAGACTACGATGGGAGTTCCCGATGGCTATTATTGATCGCATTGATTGCGATGGATGGCTGTGATGAGTCGCTGTGATGAGTCGTTGCGATGGGCTCATGTTGCGATGGAACATTGATGACTGCGATGGGTCCTTTTGATTGACTGCGATGGCATGCATTTACAAGGACTACAATGGATTCATTTTTTAGAATTTCATTGCGATGACATTTGTTTAAAAAGGATTGTGTGACTTGTCTAAGAAATCATTACATTGTAGTTTAACATAAAAACGAGACCATGATGTTTAGAAAACATTGCCCGAGACTGACTTGACCATACAAATCTTGACTCCAGCCTTTTAACTCCAATATCAACACCAATCTAAATCCTATCCCTTTGTCTCTTAAACCCATCTAGACTCGACTCTATACAAAACAATGATCTCAGTTTCATTTCTTTCGTGTTGTCCCACACGATGAGTGACCTCAAGGGTCTTTCACACGAAAGAACACATCATCACAGATCTGTGAGTTGTTAAAACACTCTTTTAATATTCGAAAACTGAATAAGAAAGATCTATAACAAGTGTGTTATAATCTATCTTGTTTTCGTGTTAAAGAATCTCACCACGAAATGAAAACCTTCTGAAAACCGACATGCATACCCAATTAACCTTACCCGAGACCTCAATGAGATCTTGAAGACATGTTCTTGTTAGATTCGCGCACTCAATTAAAATAAAAAAGGCTTCTGGTTCGATTTGGGATGATGTCTATGTTTGGTGAGAATGGATTTCTTTTTGATAGCCTCATGATCGAATATATGTAAAGTATATTAGATCTATTCTTTGCTATAACTGAGATGGAGAAGATTTGTTGAGACTGGTTCTATGAAAGTTTAGATTAGAGATTAGATGATTTTTTTGTGGCTGAGATAAGAAGATGGGAAAGAGGCGGAGAGTAAGATGGGAGGAAAAAAGGGCGGATATTACAATGTGTGAGATTAGGTTTGGCTTAAATGTCATAACTACTCAGGCAAAAATAGTTTTTATAACCGATGATTTGGTTTAGATATATTTTGGGCAGTTATCCTTTGTGCTACCACTTGAGCTGGGCTTTAGTCTCACTATTCGATGGCTGCTAATGAGTTTGGACTAGATTGGACCACAATATCAGGTTAAGCTTTTGAAGTGGGCCGTGTTAATAGTATATCCCAACTTAACCTCATTTGGTCCGAGCCAAATTTTGGGTTGAAAAGTTATGAAAGTTTAAGATTTTGGCCGGGTATGATGGATGTGCGGATTATGGGGATATGGTGATTACGCGGTGAGGTCGATCCGCGCATCAGTTGGGTATATGATTGATTTGGCTTCCAAGTAAAGTTTTCCAGACAACGTTTGACGGCTTCTCTTTCTTTTAGTCAATGTTGGTCTCAAGTTAACTACACTCAAACAAACACATCAAACACACACGACAAAAACAAACAAACACCAAAACGATCCTTTAAGATTCACTGAAACTGTCAAATCGGCTAGTATTTGGGCAAAGTAATGTCAAGTGATTACGAAGTGAATTTGGTATTTATTATTTGAAGGTGAAGTGGAATATCACGAAGGCGTCTACTCAATTCATCATCGAGCCTCTTTCACCCAATTCTATCGGTTGATGATTCGCTTCAGCATTTATGATTGGGACTTGATTTATCTAGTTTCCAATGTCAAGGGGTGGATGGTCGACGACATGGACAACTATCACTTAAGGAGTTACGTTGTAGTGCTCAGTGTCACACTCACCGAGAGTTGTGGATACTTCAAGAGGTGTTCTACATCTTATACCTCTCTCTTTATGTATAAGATTCTAAGAGACGTTTCTCTGCACCGTTCGTCAATCAACTCAAGTGCTAAGCGTAAGTAACAAATTTGGGGGATTGTACTTCAGTTTCAAGTTTGGAATATCATGTTTACTTCACCAGTGGTCACTACAGATAGCCGAAAGAATACGAGGTTGGTATGTTTAGCCAGAGAGTACAAGAGTAGAGATGTGATCAGCAACTAATTCTCACGGGCAACTTGAGAAACAGAATGTCAACAAAGATTTCTGCTTCAGACACGAATATCTCACAATTCTGATTGTACTCGTCAAATGGTGCTTCCGAGTGTTCTTTACCACCATACTTTTGACAAGAATGCTACCGAGTGTTCTTAACCACCATACTTTTGACAAGAATGCTACCGAGTGTTCTTAACCACCATTCTTTTGACAAGTACCGAGTGTTCATCACCATCATACATTCGATAAGAACATCTCGCGATTTTGACCGTACACGTCAGATGATGCTTCCGAGAGTTCGTCACCATCATGGGGGAAGAACGTGTACTTTGGAGACTTAGTTCCCACTCTAGAGTACTTATTTCAACTTCCAGGGGGAAGTATTCTACAAGCGTGAGAAGATTTGTTGCTGATTTCTTACATGTTCCCCCAAACTCATAATCATTAAGACCTAAAATGTCAAGGTAGTAGTTACTTGGTGTGGTTTGCTTCTTCTTCTACAAAATTCCGTTATGCACTTTAAATGTCAAAGATAGAAGATTGATCAAGCTACAGATTCTGCTCAAGACAGGGATATTGGTTTGGGGGGACGCTGATTCAGAAGCTTCGTCAAAAAGAAGTCTATGAATAAAGCTTTTAAAGACATGTGGTATGAATTGGGGGGAAGTTAATCCAGTTCATACATGATACAATGGTTCCTCAACAAGCAAAGACAAAGAGGATTCAAACTGGGGTATAAGTTTTTCTAGAAGACTTGAAGACAACGGTGTCATCCTCAGCATTGGAAGCAAACTTAATACTGTCATATTTTTGTTGTATTTGCATTTGTTAGGAACATTGTAAGTAATTCCGTATGTCACCACATTGGGGGAAGATTGTTAGCCTTAAAATGTGTGTGACTAATGAAATTACATTAGTTTCATAGCCGGGACTTGCAGGGACTAATATTGTCATATGTAAAGTCCAAGTACCATGCTATATAAACCCCTCCATACTTCCATGGAGGGGTGAGGCTTATCATTTCTTTCTTGTCTTTCTCTCACTAGAAAAAACACACTTTTATTCTTACTTGTTTCTCTCTCTACCATGGCTAAACAACACTTCTATCCTCCCCGACCTCCGGATCGAACCCGTGTTCATAGTGAATCCATGATTAACATATATAAAGAATAAATCCTGCATATATATCCAAATAGAAGCTTCCAAAGGCTTCTTGTCTATGTTTCTGTCAATGCTTAGTTTGTACATGACAATGCTTGGATTGTACATGACAATGCTTGAGCCATCAACCTCCGATTTGCTCTTGTCAACGCTTGATTTGCTCTTGACAACGCTTAGACAAATGTCTTCATGTTTTCTTCGTTTTTGAGTTTCTGCCACATCAACTTTTTGACCCAACATAGTTTATTGATAATCTTGGATAATCAAGTTCATAAGGGTGTTAAGATTAAAGAGGATTATACAAGGATGTTGATTAATTATTTCCTATCCATCATCTAGTAAGTTTAACATCATCTTTATTTAATCATATTACATATTTGTGATATTTAATTATTCATCATTTTTAATGTGGGATCTGTACTCACACTTATTTTACATGTTCTTACTTTCATTGGATTGATTATGGCATTGTATTAGGATAGGTAACTTGGAAATGGGTTGAAACTATTGTTTGGATATATTGAATTGTTGATTTTAATAGGTCTGTGTTGTTTGGCTGTTTTAAAAATGTTTCGTGGGATTGACCTTTAGAAGAAATATAGGATGAGATAGCTCTATGTCTTGCGTTCGATTTTCCGGCTCGGTCAATCTGATACGAGGTCCGATGATTTAGTTATGATTTAAATGGTGAAGGTGCGCAGATTTTGCACACCTGTTGTATATGGCCAATAACTCAAAAATTTTGTACATAAACACCAAAATATGTAAAACTATGACCTGTAGAGGACTCTTATATATTTCATTTCCAATTGGTCTCATCTTAATTGGGTCTATAGATTGGAGGATACATCAACATTAGTGGACTGATTATATTTCGGTATAAATTTTGAAGGTCTGTGATGTTTGGTTGATTTTGAAAATGTTAAATGGGTTTATACAGTTAGTTAAAAATATATGGACATAGATACAGGTCTTAGCTTGATGTATCAAGAAAGATCATTGTGAGATGTGTTACGGTTATTTAATTATGATTTTTGTGGTAAAACAGGTCTAATTTTGTACACTGCTGATAAACGGGTAATAACTCAAGATTTTTCTACAATCTTTTAAAAAGAGCTCTTGATCCATGTAGAGAACTCAGAGGGCTATCACCTCCAACTGAGTTTGCTCTGATAGCACATGTAGATTTCAAATTACGCCCATTTCCGTAAGCCTAAAAAAATCAGTCACATGTTTTATTTAGGACTGTGTATTAAAAGTATAAATCCAATTTAACTGAGATTTAAGGTTTCATGGTAATTGTTACAGAAAAGTAGACTCTTGTAGGATTCTGGGAATGTAGAGAAGTAGTCGAAACGATTTAAGGTTTGAGAATTAGGATTTTTACAAGTCGAATAAAGTTTCAGTCAGTTAGTAAAACTATTGAAGCGGGGTCTTTAAAAGTGTCGGGAACTTACTATTTTTAGGAAGTTTGACTTTTTGACTTTTAAAAACCCTATGTACAATGCCTAATCTGTATGAATCAAGTATATAATCATGTGCATTCATTCTATTTTACGCATATTCCTAAGACACATAATTCGTTTCTAGGTCGTTCCTAAGAAACTTTTGGTTCTCGCGTCGATTTCTATCGCATCTTTTGATCTTGCGGCTTAAGGTGAGTTCATAGCCCCTTTTCTTATATACTTTGTTACAAATTGCGGGGTGAGAATAACATGCGTGGAATACAATCATTTAAAACTTTTAGTTTGCAATCCGAGAACTGTATGCTTCCCCAGATTACACATTTACTTATTGCATTAGCACCTTAGTCAAAAAGCCCCTACATCATGAACCGTTAATTCACATTTTGCAAGCGCAAATGTTGTGGCTGGATTCCATCGGGATTGACAATCCCCGTCCCGATTACCTTGACGCACTTACATTTGACTACCTAAGTATTTTGACTAGATACTTATTAGGGGTAAAACTGTTATGTTAAAGCTTCGGTGTCATGAGCTATTGCAATAATTAATTATTAATGATTTTGTACGACGGTACTAAATCATATCATGTTGCTATTCTTATAAAATTTATGTTTGTATTCCACATCACTACTTATTAAACCTATGAATTTCACTCAGCTTTGTGTTGACCTTTTTACATGTTATTTCTCAGGTAATACTAATGCTAAATTTTGCTAAGGATGGGAGCCCGCGGGATATTTTCGCAGCTTGGAGATTTCTGTGTTATTTTTAAAGTTTGATTTTAGTAAAAGCTCACAGAAGTTTATTTTGGATTTTTGGCAACTATATATTACAAAACTATGTATAAATAACAGATTTATCCGCTTATAAAACTCTGGGACCTTTGTGTAAAAAAGACTCTGATGTTTTTGATGTAATGTATTTCTTTATTACGTCAACTTGTGTCAACAGTATTTTATTGTTTCTTGTACCATGACGTGGTACCCCCATGTTGCCTACGTGTTCCTTGTCAGATTTTTGGGGGTCTCACACCAGTGGGTTATAAGGAGTCAATAACAATCAAACAAACACAAATCCAACTAGCCAATTGATACAGTTAATTCAATCTTTGCCCAGATATGATACAGACTTGGATAATAAGCAGTTTTGCACAAATAAGCAGATTAAGCAAGAATAAGCCAACCAAACTGAACCAAATGCATACACAAGCTATAATAAATTCAAATGAACATAAATAAACTTGTTTCATACACTGGATTAAAGATTAGAGCAAGATTCAAGTTGATGAATGTTACTGATGAACACAAAGATGAACAAAAATGAACTTTGCTGATGTACTTGACCACAAGCCCAAATTCAAACCCTCGAATCTCTTAAACAGGTTACACAAACTTTGTTTAAACACTTTTTATCCCTAAACATGCATACACTCTAGGTGTTTCCAAGATTTTAGGTCAAATTAGGCAAAAACAAGCCATATATAGCACAATGTAGGATTTGATGTTTAAAATCTCAAAACATGCAGATAATAGCACACAACCAAGTAAATATCAGATACAAGCACTTACAAACACTTAGAACCTACTCAAACTCAATTAATTCCCTTAAAACAGTAGACCCAAACACCCCTTAAACTTTTTAATCAAGGATTTAACAAAGCATAAGTGTATAACAGGTTTACCCAAGCTTAATCTAACATCATACCAACATTATCATGCAGTATAAACCAGATTCAAGCTACAAGAACACCTCAAATAACAGCAGATCACAAAATCACAAAATATCACTTTTTTAACAGATTTTTGGTAAGAGAACTCAAACCTCATGAATGTACATCCACACTCACAAATTTTTGAGCTTATGTGCCTAGCTTAACAAGGCACAAGCTTCCAATAGGCTGCTAAGAACAACAAGGTTAGAACGAGCAGTTTATATGAAAAAGAAAATGGAAAATAAAAGCTTATTAATTCAAGCTTGTTCCCACTCCTTGAATATCCCTAAACCACAAGCTCACTACACCTTGATAAGCTCCTTATTAGGGTGCTATGACCACTTGTAATCCAAAAATTTCAAAGGTTTGAACAAAGAACTTAGAAAAATTTCAGATTTTAGAAAACTTTGCAATTTCTTGCACAAGCTTTGAAAACACGTTTTGAAACTTCACAATCACTAACATGTAACAATAACAAGAGAATAATAAAGATGGCACTTGTATTGCCCAACATAGAAGTTCACATCCCGAGCCTCAAGGTCATACTTCTGGACACGTAAGTTCAGGACTCGCGCTTCAATTTGCACCGTCAGCAATCTCCTCGTTACAACCTTCGGAACGTGACTTGGAAGTTTTATTTGGGCCAATTTATGATGAATATATGGAGGGTCCTTCGTCATTTGGTGTTCCTCAAAATACCCCGGCTGCACCTGCTACGGTAGTTCCAAAACCACCAATTGCATCTACACCAACGACATCCGTTTTTGCACCATCTACGTCAACCTCAACCATATTGACTCCAAACATTCCAACCACTTCTACGACTGATGACGCAACTCAACAACATTCTCAGCAAATTCCTAATCATGTTCATCTTCAGAATGAAATAGTTGCTGAAAATGCAAACAATGCGATGCTCAACGAACATGAGTTTGTTAATCCATTTGCGGCTTCCACAAGTACTACTCAGCCTTCAACACCATATGTGGATCCGTCGAGCTCGCATCAAGTTTCTCATACACTTCCACATGAACACAAATGGACTAAGAATCATCTTTTGGTTCAAGTGATTGGCAATCTCTCACGACCAGTCTCAACACGAAATCAGCTATGTACCGACGATGATATGTGTATCTATGCACTATCAGTCAGTACAATGGAACCAGCAAGTGTTAAAGAAGCAATGACCGACGCATCATGGATTGAATCTGTGAAAGAAGAGCTCAATTCATCCGGCTTGATGTATGGGAGTTAGTACCACGCCCGGACAATATCGATCCCCTTACCCTGAAATGGTTATTCAAAAACAAGGTGGATGAGGAGCAAATGGTCATTAGGAACAAGACTCGGTTAGTTGTGAGAGGTTATAAACAGAAGGAGGGAATTGATTTCGCAGAATCCTTCGCCCCGGTTGCTCGAATGGAAGCTTTTAGGATTTTCTTGGCATACGCTGCTCACAAATTGTTCACTGTGTATCAAATGGACGTGAAGACGGCTTTCTTGCATGGGCCGTTAAAAGTAGACGTGTACGTATGTCAACCTGAAGGTTTCATCAACACTGAACATCCAAGCCATGTCTACAAGTTGAAAAAGGCAATTTATGGTTTGAAACAAGCACCGAGGGCATGGTATGACGAATTATCATCATTTCTTCTCCAAAATCACTTCAATAAAGGAACCATTGATCCAACGTTGTTTATCAAGCACTACGGCAACTACATCTTGGTGGCTCAGGTCTATGTAGATGATATAATATTTGGCTCTACAAACCCAAAATATTCCATCTTTTTTGCCGACCTTATGAAAAGCCGATTTGAAATGTCCATGATGGGGGAAACGACGTTTTTTCTTGGTCTCCAAGTTCATCAATCCCCTCGTGGTATTTTTATAAATCAGTCCAAATATGTGCTCGAGATTCTAACGAAATTTGGAATGGAAAACTGTGATCCTATTGGTACGCCAATGGACACTAAACACAAACTTGACTTGGATAAGACAGGGACATTTGTAGATGCTACAAAATACCAAAGTATGATCGAGTCCCTTATGTACTTAACCTCAAACAGACCGGACATTGTGCATGCTACTTATTTATGTGCTCGGTACCATGCTAAGCCAACCGAGAAGCACCTCAAGGAGGTTAAAAGGATCTTTCGTTATCTCTCGGGAACCATTCACATGGGTCTCTGGTATACGAAGGATTTTGGTTTTAATCTAACTGGTTTTTCATATGCCGGCCATGCAGGGTGTCATGATACATTCAAGAGAACTTCCGGTGGAGCACAATTCTTAGGCGAAAAGCTAGTGAGTTGGTCCTCAAGAAAACAAGATTGCACAGCGTTGTCCACCGCGGAAGTAGAATATGTGTCTATATCCATGTGTAGTGCTCAAGTCCTTTGGATGAGAACACAACTCACGGATTATGGCTTTCACTTTAATAAAGTTCCTATTTATTGTGATTTACAATCAGCCATAGCCATATCATGCAACCCGGTCTAACACTCCAAGACTAAGCACATTGTTGTCTGATTCCATTTCATAAAGGAGCATGTGGAAAGAGGAACGATCGTACTGTATTTTGTCAAGACGGGCTACCAACTAGCCGACATCTTCACCAAAGCTCTATCTCAAGACAGATTTGAATTCTTGGTTCGTCGACTTGGTATGCGTAGTTTCACTCCAGATGAACTTGAACGTCTTGCACATTCGCAGTAATCTTGTATATATCTATCAGAAAATCAAAATACAAAAATATAAAACCTATAAAAACAAAATAAAAAATGAGAAAATCTTTCAAAAATACCAAAAATATTCTTCTCCGACATGTCTCTCAGCATCGATAATATGGACGTACTTAGAAATGTCGCTCAATAACGACACGAGTACGTACATAAAGTTCGAATGAGAGTTCAAATGTTTTCAAAACATGTCTTTTCTGCTTTCTTCTCATAATGGCTTATAGTCACATGTCAGACTATAACCCGGTCCCCAAAGAAAGGAAAGTCTATGACTTATCCTCAACAAGGGGAAATTAACTTTTCTCGGTCATGGGCTTATAGTAAACATTCAAAGTTTTAAGCTCATGAACTCAAGAAAAATGTTCATTTATGTACATTTTTCCTCAACAACGGGAAACTCAGTTTTCTCGGGTTTGAGCATAATTTTTCAAGGTATTTCAAAACTGTGTGCTCATATACTCCCCTATTTTAATTAGAATTTCGTTTAGAGGGGGGGGGTACAAACTTTCATGCAACATTATTCTCTCTATGTTTCATCACTAGTTTCACAAAAATTTTAACACATGCAATTTTTGAGGGGGAGAATAGTGACTAAAATGTGTTCAAAATGTGTCATCTTGGATAAGATCTTTGATATAAGTGCTTTCTCTTCCTAATATGTGCAAAAACCTTTCATTTTATGATGCACATATGTAGGGGGAGCGTTTTGGTGATATAGAAAACTTTCAAGGTGTAAACATTGATTTCATCAACACCTTGATTGCATCTTCAATTGGTTTTTCTGGTTACGATATCTATACCCTTCAACACATTAATTCACGATGGTATTGATGGTATTGGTTTCAAAAGGTGGTTAGGTTTTCGTCCTATGATCCAACCAGAACCGGATGGATCTTCCCAGGGACAATCCATTAGAACTTAGAAGTCCTTAGGAAAGATGGAGTAGTAGTGCGTACGGCAAAAAAATGACGACCAAGTACTTAAGCTAGCACTGGAATAATCACAACAAGGTGCTAGTTATGACGTATTGGTAAGCATTGAAGGGGTGAAGAATGAAAAAGAAATGTAAGGATAAAGGGTGAAAAGAAATAGCCCTCCATACAACTTAGGCAGAAACCGGGTCAATACATCTATTATCAGAATCACGTTGATGATTTCTGGTATTGAAGACAAAGCATCATGGACCCAGTGATGCAAAGCACAACCCTTCCCAGCCTACTCAAGCTTCTCTCAAAAGAAGTTTGTTTTATTGTCACGGAGTTCAACTCATTTCTATCAACTTTCTTCCGAGATAGTAGATATTAAAAAGTTGGCAGTCTGCTCCAGCCTCTGATCACCAAATAAACGTGCACTTATAGAGTCTAGAGCCAACGAGATTCATCAAAAAATCTCATTAGGACACTTATTCCATATATCAATTGTTGTTCATCTTTAGAACACAAGCGATAATCTACAGAGTCCTACGCTCTATCCTTGTGATATTGCCAGAACATTCAGAGTGATACTCTTTAGTATTCACAGTGATGAATGGAAATCCTTCCAGTGTTAATATCAAACAGCACTGCGGTAGGTCATATGTAAGATTCACTTGAATTAAACATATGTTAACTGGAAAGCAACAGTGGTTTGATTCTTTCTTGATTCAAACTCGTTCCAGGTCTCGCGCAATATGTTTATGATCTTGCCAGAACATTCAGAGTAATACTTCTTAGTATCTACTGTGACGAATGGAAATCCTTCTAGTGTCATCATCAAATAACACTGCGGTAGGTAACTTGTGAGATTCTATACGAATCAAACTTTTGTTAACTGGAAAGCAACAATCGTTTGGTTCTTAATTGATCCAAACTTGTTCCAGGAAATGAATTGACGACTTAATCAGCAGAATGGAACTGCATGATTCACTTCTTACTATGAATTATCTCTCGATATATTCAAGTATTGAGAACGACCACCGCTGCCGAAAACCCTGTCAAGGAAGTTCTTTGAACTTACCTACTCACAGGTACAGTATTCGTACTGTATAACGGGAAACCGGAGGAATGCAAACGGTGGCGTAACCTCAAGAGTCGTAATTCAAGACCACATGCTCATGTAAAATAAGAAAGCTCAAGAACATCTAAAGACAAAGACTTCCGCTACTCTGATAATCAAGGGAGATTGTTAACAATTTCAAGACAACTCAAAATATGAGTATGTGGGGATAGACACAAGAACACAAGTTGGCAAAGTTTCAAGATCAAGTCAAGGAAAATATCAAAGATCCAAGATCACAAGTCATGAAAGGAACTATGAAGTAACTCTCAAGACAGCGAGCTTCAAAGTCAACAACACCAAATAAGTGAAGTCACATATTACATGACCACCCCTTAGGGGGAGATTGTTAAAAGTATTTAAAGTGATGGTCATATAATATATCGTTGCGAAGCTCGTGGAAAATGCTACATAATGGTGTTGAGAGTTCTAGTATAATGTTTGGTATGTAACGGGAATTAGTCCCGGACACACAAATGAGGAAGGCCTTCTATACCTTACACTTGTAGTATAAAAGGCACTAAGCACCTCATTTGTGTGTAGGTGTTTTCCATTTTTCATAGATTGTAGAGAGAGAAACATATGTCTTTCTCTCACTAGGAAATCACAACCCTTTTGTTTTCTCTTTATTCTTCATCTAATCTAATCTTTCTTTTTGGTTTAATCCATGATGTTATCGTATTTGGTTAAGTCGTGTGCATAAGTTATACAAAAACATAAACCTTTAAACACGTCGTCGTGCCTCATGGTCACCTTGAAACACTTGACATGTAATGTTTGAGGTGGTGGAAGATGATCTTGTAGCAATGGATCAGGTACAAGTGTAAGTACGACTCTAGTAGATAACTTGAGTGGTGGAAAACTTTGGGAGGAGGGCTGGTTAATCACGTTGTCTTCAATGAGAGGGTTGGGACCTTCAAAGACCATAGTGAGTTTGGGGGTGATCGGTGGTGGGAGGATAATTTGTTGTGTGTCTGGTGGTGGTAAGATAACAGGTGATGTTGTGTTATTTACCGTTTGTGTGGTGACCGTTAGTGTGTTTAGATGAGTTGATGATGAGAGTAATGGGTAGCCGTGTGAGATGGGCTGGTCCTGGAGAGTGTCTTCGTAAGACACGTGGAACCATCTAAGGCAAAAAATGTATTTTTTTGTGGTGGGTTGTGGGTGTCCTGTGGGATGGGGATGGAGGGTGGTGTGTTGTTGTTGGAGCCAGTTCGAGCGAGGGCCGAAATGAGTGTGTTGGTCTTGGTGGTAATTGAAACAAAGTTGGCGGTAGAGGCGGCGAGGCGTTTCGAAGCGATTTCAAGCTTAGCTGTGGAATCGACTAGAGCAGTCATAGCTTCTTTGAGGGATGGTGGTGAGTATACAAAGCAGATTCGGGATAATACTTTGCCATTGTTTCAGCCAATTTGGGCATGGCAGCTTCGAGTCGCGGGCCTATAGGGCGAGAACGTATGGCATCGTCGATTGGAGGCGTTGAATAAGTCAATGAAAGCACCATTGATGCGGCCTTGTTTTAGTAGGCCAAACTCCCAAGAATTAGATAGAGAACGAGAATGCATAAGGCCCTTAGAGCGTGCAAGACTCCATAAAAACAAGAGAGGAACTAGACTTTTGTTTAATTTTCTTCTTATCATTCAATAAAACAAAGGCACATATAAATAACAAACTTGAAAGACAGTTAAGTAACTACTTTACTCTAAGGATTAGGAAATATGCATGCCTACTACGTGGGTGCATGCACTTTTTTTTAGGCTAATAACATGGCAGAAAGTAAACATGTAACTAATGATATGTCTTTGTATTAAGGTAGTCCATGTCGACTCGAGAATCTCGTATCACATGATGTCCATGGCATGGCTTGAAGGTTGATGAGTGTTGGATCGGTGATGAAATTGAATGAACACAAAGACAAAAATAGGTAGGCTCACAACCATGTGGCGTGACAACCTTCTTCATGTTACGGGTACAAGAAGACATAATCGCGCCAACTTTATTAGTATGACGTCGTATCTTGTTTTTTTATATATATGATCGATATCTTTAGTACTAGAAATATAAACTGATTATAATGTCAAACAAATTTATAACCCGGCACGAATATAAGACACATTGCGAAAACCACATCATACACACCGTATACCCGTCTTGTAGGGACGGAATCAGGGTGGGTCCCAGGAGTTCCGGGACACCCATGGATTTTTGTTACGTAATGTTAAATTTGTTAAAAAAGTTTGATTTTTGTTAGATTTGTGCTTAATGCACCTGGTCTCTAAAAATATTATTTGTAACATTATATAATTTATTATAAGTGCACATGGTCGTTTTTCTTTCAAGTTCCGTCCCTGCTGTCTTGTAGCCAACTGGGATATACGTCATTACTAGTAATATTCTTGGTTGAGGTTCTTTTATTTTCATGACCACAAATTTTAGAGTTGTAGTTTTCTGTAGATATCGGTGTCATTATCATTCCTTGGAAATGAAATTTCTCATATCTAGAATAGACAGACATAGTTTCATAGTAGTTTGTTACATTTCCTGGATTTGGGATCAATATGAATACTTTAATCCTAATAAGAAAAAAACGATTTTTATACTTGAATTTTTTTTTTCTAAATATGTATATAATTATATATTCTTTTCAAAAATGTAATTCAAATAATTCCGAATTCAAATTCAGTTTTTAATTAGATTGGTTAAAATATAATTTGATTTGATTTTTGAACTGATCCATAATATTTTCTTATCCAAATAACCTGAACTAAAACACTTATGAAATACTCACTGTCATCACTAAATGACATTACAGACACTACTAAAACCAAGAGGTGGTAGCAATTTTCTTCTTCAAAGAGACGCTAACACATCGCTAATTGAAGAGGAACCAATTTTTTCCTAACAAAACTACTCATATCTTAAACCATTTTTCCTAACAAAATTACACTTGTATATATATTCCTTTTTTTTAATCCTTGTTATTTTATGCAATCTATCTATCTTCACAAAAGGTAACAGAACATCTTTTTCTTAACATCATTGGATACATGGATTTAGTTAAAACTGTCGGTGTGGAATTATGTTGACCCCATTATGATACGGTTTTGTCAAATGTAGACCACATCCTACCAACAACTTTAATCGTCACTTTTGTATTAATATAAGTACTTTTTTTTTCTTTCTTTTGGACCACCGACATTGGACATGCTAATCTTATTCTTAAACCTTGCTACCATTTCTAGATTCTGCTACTATATGATTTTTGTTGCTATACCGTGTTAATTGGAATTGTGTTTAGCAGCTATAAAAGTGAAAAAGTTACAAAGCTGGAATATCATAAGGTCACTGACACTACTGTTTACTTTGAATGGTACCTCTTTGATGTTATACTACATAAATGTAGGGCTAACAATACTAGTACAACGTAGTTTTGCGTCACTTTGGCCATGTTAAATTTTTATCATGTCAAAGATTGCCATCCAATGCGAAAGTATATACCGTACTATCTTATTTTAGTGAGGTCTATTGAGTTTATGAGTGTTTGGCTTCTTACGCTTTCGTTGGATTTAAAATGGACTGGACCCCTGCGTGGGCTAAATTCTAAAATTTAATGGTTCAACATTCACCATTTCATAGGCTTCGACTATAGAAGTTTTTCATGAAAATGGCTAATAAAGTGAGTGCCACGCAAGAAGTTGTTGATTCAGAAAACAAGTTGAGTGATCATTCTCCTATGCTACAGAATACATTTCTTCATTTATCTCAGTTCTGCTGAATGTGTGAAATCCTAGTTCTATTCAAACTCGTAATATCTCATTAATTTGGGAAGTAAAAAATAAGTGCCAGTGTGGTTTCTTCGTGACACGACAACTTTCAGATATTCAACCTAGAACTCTAGATGATTCATGATACATATTCAAGACAAGCCAAGTTAACGACATCAGATCATGTCTAGACCGCTTTCATAGTTTTACTATTCCACCGTATGCAAACTTCAGGTGGTTGATAAATGTTCATTAGAAATATGTTTATTCGAACAAGGTTGAGATACTGTAAAGCGCCGCATTAATTTCGACCCATACATCCTAGTTATAGTTTATCGCTAAAGGTACAATTCATCACTTCTCCATAACCAATTGTCTGTGGTTTATGGCTCGTCATTTCTACCTTCTGATTCTGATAAATTGATTTGATTGTCCTTTTTCTTGCCTGAATTTCCTTGCGTTAAAAAGTACCTTGATGCATTTAAATGTGCGTGTTCAAGTGTTCACAGAGAGCAGCCAAACCTCTTTTAACATTTATTTTCGGTATTAAAAGCACATGAACCAATTGCTTTTTACCAAGTGGCAACTATATGCACCGAAAGAAGTGTCCATACATTAAAATAAAATGGAAAAAGAAAAAGAAAACAGGCACAACAACATAAGAAAACGAACAGAATACTAATGTTTTTTTGTATAAGTTGCAACAATTCTTAAAACAAGCCAACACTAGGCAGCAGTTGCATTATTGTTAGCCATCAAAGCTGGAAGACTAGTTTCCGCAACTGCAATGGCCCCAGTTGCTATCCTCCGCGTTAGATCCTCTGCGTCAACCCTCATAACATCCCTCCTCATACCAATATCAGCAGCATAACGGCTAGCGCAATACACACTGACGGCAGTCGCCGCCATCCCATACACGTTTGTTGTCACAAGCCTGAGTGGCGTTGACAAGACGGCTGCAAGAGGACCACCAATGATCGACACTGCCTGTCCGCTTTGACCCATTGTCCTTTGATCAACAACAAGAAGACCTGTCTTGCAGTAGATTGCAAAATCTTCACAGTTATTTTTGAATACGTTATAGCAACCAAACCCATTGTTTAGAAGGTAATTTGCTCTGTGGACAACGGCTTCAGGTTGGTCCGAGACTGCAAGAGTGCAGGTTCCACCACGTGCCTTTGCTAGAAACACAGCTGGACTGACTGAGTATTCAAACCGATAGAGGACCCCACCAGCAAGGAAACAGTTAAGACATGAGGATACGACTCCATTGGTGTCATTGGTATGGGTGCACGTGAGGCAGGGGACTTGAGACCGGCGAGGCCCTGAGCTTACCAAGAGGACGTCTAGAACGGTTCCAGTTCCTACCTCTTGACCACGTCTAGTGAAATGGACAACTTTGTTATCACCTACATAGATACCTGTTCACAGCATACAACATATATAGACACTGTTAGATACTACTGAATACTATATAACAGAAACATGTCTTCATACTAGCTTGCGTAATGTAAAAAAGACAACTAGTGAATTGCGTTCAGTAATTTACTCGAACTTCAGATAACAGTCCATAGCACGAGAATTTCAAAGCAAGATGGATATATCATTGACTGTTTCAAGTAATATAAAACGGTCATGGTGATGAACACTGAAGAAAATTTTCTATGCAGCATAACCAAAAAGGCATGTACTTAACCAGTTAACCAGTTAACCAGCCACCTTGGTATTGTAAGTTCCCCCACCAACATATTTTTTGAGCAAATTGAGCATTTCTGCAGTCCGAAGAACAAGTTTGAATATAAAAGTACAGAATAACTCAGGCACATACTTCTAGCATGCAATAAACAAAGTAGATAAAAAATGAGCAATTTGACAATGAAGTCGAAGTGAATGTTACATTAGGCTAACCGGAGTAATGTGTGAGTTTTAGCACACAAACTATAGAGATCAGGGCATGTAGCAATCAGAATAAAGATATGTTTAGGCTCTTTCATTGACATGCTTGAATCCTTACATAAATAGAAAGCCTGTACTAAGTAACATGCCCAAAATGACAGAGCAAAGTTCTCATTAAAGCAATTAAAGTCTCTACTCTATAACATATATTTTCCATAAAACTGTTGCTATTTTCAACTTAATCTACGTCTTTCACTTGCTTACCTGTAAACATGTAAACACATTTACTGCTATATCATCTTTGCATTATAAGGCAGCGTCAGCTATTTATACACTTGCCAAATGTAGATCACAAACAAAAAGGAAAGCACAAGGAATCTACAAGGATTCGATTACTTTTAACTTTCTGGATCCAAATGGTCTGAACAACACCCCCAATCACCAGAAAGTCTATCAATGTACATATATCGGTAAACAGATTCAGTGATTCAAAAGAGCTCAAATCTTTTTAAACGTGACACTATTTAAATACTTCAGCATAAATGTAAACTCAACTATTGTAACTTTATCTCTACTACTTACAATTTATACATATACATTACTTAGGGCATGTTTGGTATGTTATTTGGGTTATGAGGAATGACAATTAAAGTGTAACGGGTGCGTTTGGTATGTATTATAGGAATGGTGGAATGACTATGGTAATCAATAAATATGTTTGGTTAATGCCTATGGGAATGAAGTTATGAATAGATAACCATAGATCCATAGTTGTGGGTAGAGGTGACTTTCATATTTCAATCCCGTGAGTCCCATGTATTCTACTTCTCCACCACATATTTTATTTAAATGCAAATTTCTCCATCACATATATTTTAAATTTTAACTTTTATTAAATTATTTCATACCCAACTTATACAAACCAAACAATAATATCAATAATGATATATTTATTATCATTCAACCCTTATAACATTCCGTTACCGATAGTGATTCCTCTTAACATACCAAACGAAAATATATTGTGTTTGTTTGCATTATATCGGTCTGAGATTTTGGATTAATATCTAAATATCAGATATGCACCACAGTACCCAGGAGTGGTACCTATCAAATCTTTGATTCCTATTTTTATTTTTCTCGCCTACATTATCTGATATGAACTTAGTATTTCTGTATTTATCTAGTTTATGATAAGTTTTATTATTATTTTATTAGATAATGATTAGGAATTAGAGTCTTATTAGGAATGGAGTCTTGTTTATAGTTCTATAAATAGGGTTTAGGGCCGTAACTTTCAATATGGGGAATATGAATTAAAGTATTGATTTGGTAATCAATTGGGGAGTCGGTTTATCTCACTGATATAAACCATCGGGGGGTCGGGTTATCCCATTAATATAATCTATCTATCCTTTAATCTCTTTTGTCGGTTCATATCAAATTGGTAAAAAAAAGAAGAAAAAAAAACGGTAAGTATTGTTCATCCGGTACTGTTCACCGACTCTGTTCATCTACTGTTCATCCGATCTACTGTTCGCCAGATTCCTGTTCGTCGACGAAGAAATAGGTAAAGAACGCGTTTAAAAAAGAAAGATGTTGAACTCAAATATGTGTGCACAGATCCAAGCAATAATCGAGAAACTTGAGCGTGTGGAGGAACATATTGCACGAGCACGTCAAGAGATCTCTTGGTTTTCTGATAGGCTAGTAATGTAAGTAGAGACAGAAGAGAAGAAGAGCAAATTGTTACAAGCGGCGATAGAAGAAAAGAAGAATCAGGAGCTTCAAGTTCATTCATCAGGAGTATGAGACCAACGGCGCCACAATGTTTGGGGCCAAACCGAGGAACCTACCAGAAATATTAAAAGGCGATGTGATCATGAGACAGGGTCTTTCTTTGGGTTGACAGAAACGAGTCTTAGGCTGAATGTACGAGGAGAAGCCAAACACCATCTTCCTCGACATGTGTATCATGTTTACTATTGGCTGATTTTACACTACATGGGAAATCAAAGACCAGTCTGGGATCCGGGAATCAAGGTCGTTCAAAGCAACACCTTGAGGACAAGGTGTTTTGGGGGGTGGGAGTATTGATATGAACTTAGTATTTCTGTATGAGTAGAAAAGGTTCCCATGTGGATTCATATTCTGGTAAATTTTTCCAATGGATAAGAACCTCTCGATCTTCTTTGGAATTACTTTTCCCTTCTCGAACACCAAGCACTTCTTGTGGTTGCACCATCATCTCCATATCACCTGACAATTCTTGTGGAAAATCAGCTTCAACAAGTTGGTCACCAATCACCTTCTTTAGTTGAGACACATGAAACACGGGGTGGATTGATGCTGTCTCCGGCAACTTAAGCTTATACGCCACTTCTCCAATTCTTTCTATTACTTCAAATGGTCCGAAGTAACGGGGAGCTAACTTCTCATTCAACCTTTTGGAAACTGAACGTTGCCTATAAGGCCTGAGCTTCAAGAAAACCATATCCCCCACAAGAAATTGCACATCTCTTCGACGACTATCCGACTGTCCTTTCATAATCTGCTGAGCCTTGAGCAAATTCTTCCTCAAATCGTCCAAAACACGGTCACGCTCCTCCAAGTATTTATCCACTTCAAAATTAGGGGCTGAACTTGTCTCATAAGGAATTAGCTTCGGTGGATCTCTTCCATATAATATCTTAAATGGTGTTGCTTTACTACACGTATGATAAAACGTGTTGTACCAATATTCAGCCCAAGATAACCATCGAGACCATTGCTTTGGATTTTCAGAACTAAAACATCGTAAATAAGTCTCAAGGCTTCTATTGACCACTTCCGTCCGCCCATCTGTTTGAGGGTGGTAGGCTGTGCTCCGCTTCAGTGTGGTCCCCTGCCACTTGAAAATTTCTTTCCAGAATTTACTCATGAATACCTTGTCTCGATCGGTTACCATAGATTTTGGCACTCCATGTAATCTTACCACCTCCCGCATAAAAGTTGCAGCCACTGTTGACGCCGTATATGGGTGTCTTAATGGAACAAAATGCGCATACTTGCTTAGTCGGTCTACCAAAATCTATTTTCATTGTCTGCACTCTCTCTACACTATCAGTCTATCACTTATTTTATTAATGTTACTTTTTATGTTATTTTCTCCCAGTTAGGCAATCTATGATTTGAGTTTTTGTTTAAAAATTTGGAGTCACAAAATTGGACGTAGTATTTTTGTTGCTAATATTCTAACCATAAAATGTATTTAGGCAATGATGACCAACAACGGCCGAGGAGACAGTTGAGACCACCCTCAGCTTGGCAGGGCAAAAGTAATGTAAAACGCATGAATTCTTGGCGATGAATTTTAGATTGTGACACAGAGAACCAACGGTGGGTAATGCGTTTGTGTGTGTGGCACGTCACACGTGTATAAGCATAAATGTAATATTGTAAAAATGGTTGATGGACAGATACGTTTGGTGTTGGTTTGGTTTTGTTTATTGTTATGAAAACAATTGTTGACTTGGCTGGCGATGATTAGAATACATGAGCGTTCCTAAGTCAAACCGGCAGGAATTTGGATTATGTGTCACCTGGCAGGGCAACTTTCTTATGTTTGCAGCCACGGCGGCCATATTCTCATGTTCAATCGCTCACCTATATGAGCCGCTTAATGTCTCTCAATTGGGATTTTGCATTTTGTCAGCCGTCAAAAGTTTTCAGCTGCAGTGGGTATTCATTTGCTTTTTTGGACACTGATCGAGATTATGACCTTGAATGGAAACTGAAAGCCGGCTGGGAAGCGTTTAGATCTTAAAAAGTTACAGGTAAATTTAGTCTTACTAATAGTTACAATTATAGGAGATGGCAAGGTAGTTACTAAAAAGGATTTTAAATAGTTTATCACAAAAAGCGTACTATTTTTCAACCGTGTTTTGCTATTGAATTTGATATCATGACTGTTGGTTTTGTTTCCACAACTACAATAATTGTATTTTGTTGTTGCCTTCGCTTGCAGCATGGTAATGAGGGCTTTTTGAACCCAACCGATACCAGACATGGGAAAACTTCCATACATTAGGTAAATCTTGAAGTGAACCCGTTTAAAAATAGTGCAGCAAATAGGATGTTGTAACTTTCATCTGCTAAAGATTACACGTGCACACAAATGACACTGTAAAATAGGCACTCAAAAGTCGATTTTAGGCGGATATGCACTCTTGATAAGCAATCCTAAACACTCCTGTAGGTATTTTTCTTCCTCTAATTTGTGTTAATTTTTTGTTCACTTTTCTGTGCAGATTACACTGAAACAATAACCAAAATGGCTGTTCTGAGTTTCGAGTATCGATCAAAGAGAGGTTGTTTGGCTAGAGCTTGAAAGCAGCTCTGCAAACTGGAAATGGTAATCTTAGGGTTTTCTTGGTCTTACTTTTGGCCCATCCAGGTATTACATATGTTTAAACTTAGAAAAGCAAATTGGTGACTTAACTAACCTGATTACGAATCTAATTCTTATTATGTTAGTTAGGGTTTAGGGTCTAACACATACTCTCTTTAGTCATTTCGAACCTCCCAAATCCACACACACAAACACAAACACTTTCAGTTCCGCCTTAGTTAATAAGAAAAGTGGCAGCTTGGGTACAGTAATACTCCGTACTTTTTTTAGAATTTCAATACTCAGAAAACATGTTCCTTACTCTCCAGGAGAATAGGTGTACCAACTATCATCGTTAACCTGTGCACAATCAGCAATGGTGTTTTTATAAGTAGACCATTGACGGATTTATGTGTAGAAGTACCAACGGCTCCAAATAAGAGGGTTTGTTTGCGCTGGTAGTCTGGTAGGTAATAAGTTATGGTTTAAGGTGACGGAGAATGCACTGTTTAACTCAAGTTAGGTACAAAATGTAACAAGAAATTATCTAAATTTTCATGTCGATGTAGATCAAACAAAATTCTTGGAGAAGAAAGAATAATGCAATGAGGGGATTGGGTGTTACCACGCATATGTTTGTTGTTCACTTATGAATAATACATATCATAAAATAATAATTTTTATACTGTGTAGATAAAAAGTCTTTGGCTCTAGATGATCGGATCTAAATTTGACGTGTTATGATAGTTATTGAGAAATGTTTTCGGACCCGGGTCAACCCGGCCGGGTCAACCGGTTGACCCGGTTCCGGTAAAAAAAGGGTCATTTTAACCCGGGTTTCATATTTTCGAAACCCAGCTTGACCCGGCGGGTTTGGGGTGACCCGGGTCAACCCGGTTCTTGAGACCCGGCTGGGTTTTGATTTTTTCGGGTTTTTTTTGAAAAAAATATGTAAATTTTACTTATTTGCGACGGAATATTTTTTACATATTATATTAGTTGGTAAACAATTAATATCCTCAATATTCGGAAGTTTTTATGGTTTTTATATATAAATTTTATTAGTTATTAAAAATATAAAAAAAAAAAAATTTAAAACAGGTTAACCCGGGTTGACCCGGACCCGGTAACTCAACCGGGTCGATTTAAAACCTGGGTTTTAAAACATAACAAGTATTTGTTAGAGAATACAGCAGTGCTCACTAATTGTATATAGAAATACTTTAATGGTTATAGATGTACTCAAATTACTACCTAAAATATGTACAATTGTAGTGCACCAAAATGTTGTTTTATATAATGTGCATCTAATCCATATGTTTTCTGCAGGCTTATATTTCTCTAAAGATCAACCCCATGGGCATATCATAAACAAAAGATATAGGCATGAACACACACGAATATGAAGCTTTTTCTGAATTTAAAGAATCATCTTTTATCTAGAGGTGCTACACGTGATAGTGCAATGTATCTCAATATGTATAGGAATTAGTCGTATACAAACGTCCCGCGGCAACGTGCGGGCTCAAAACCTTGTATAAAATAAATTCAAAAAAACAATTATTAGTTAAATGAAAAGATAGTTGGTAGTAATTACCGTGATGGGCGTAAATATAAGCAGTACGCCAAGAATATATATGATCCCCTGGTTTCAAACTCCCTCTATCCAGCCTACAATTCCCCCTCCCCAAAATAAAGAAAATCAAAATTAGAATTTTATTTAACAGAGTTTTATAAAAATAAAAATAAAGATTAAAAAAACATTACCTGTTTGAGAGCAACCCCATTTATCAAATTTCTGATGATGATGATGATCAAGAATCAAGATGGAAGGAACCCCCTTTACGTTTCTTCTGCCTTTTTTGTTTTCAGAAGTAACGCAACGGTTGTGATTTTATCAGACTTGTTTGTTACTTTTATTTATTTGTTAAATCACGCTTTTATCCTTCTACTCGTTTCCTTCTTCGTTAAGGATATGCCGACGAGATTGCCACATGTCCTTTGTTTTCTTAATGGGTGATACGACCTTGTATCGGGATAAGGCACGACCCTCGCAGATTGTATCGAGATAAAACACCACTACTGGAGAGAAAAGAAGACTATAACTTTGATCGATTAATTTTGATCGATTACTTTCATTAAAGATTACAAAATCATTCTTATGAGATAAACACTTATAAATATGATAAACACAAACACAAAGATTTGTTCTAAAACATGATAAACACTTATGCTAACACATATCTTAAACAAATGATAAATATGATACCTATCCTAAACTAATGGAAATTGATTTGCACACTCATAAAATTAATTGGGACACTCAAAGTTGTGCATTACAAAGTTGTACTGTGTTTTATAATGTGTTTTATCTGCTTGTACTGTGAGTGTCCCAATAACTTTTTTAAGTGTGCAAATCATCTCCCTAAATTAATGGTGTAACACTCTTCACTCTTTCGAATTCACCTTGCCCTCAAGGTGATGTCTTGAAAAGCACTCTTGATTCCGAGATCCCAAATTTTTATACCCAGGTCGCTTGTTATACCATACACAATCGTCATGTCCTTTGTTATGTTACACACATGAAACACATCACTCCTAGTTGGGAAAACATGCACAATAAGTACATGGGTCTCCTCCTTATAAGTAAATTGTTTTATCACAATGAGCGGTGGTAGATACAAAATGGTTTTATTCAAATCACAAATAGTGAAAATATGTGACTCCTCACCATCCACTATGCCCAAGTCGTGTGTTCCAATACTTTGTTCAACCTTCTTAAATTCCTCCCCAAGTTCTTGCACCTGTACTGCTACGCTGAGGTCGTTTGGTTCGACATTGGTTGTGGTAGCCCTCTCGTCTTCAAGACGGGCCTCATTGATACAGGCTCGGGCATAGGCTTCACCCAAAGTTGCGGGCCTTGGCCTCCACATATCTCGTTGTAACTGAAGTTTAAGTCCGGATGTATAAAATTAGATAAGTAAATATTCAGAATACCCCGTTACTCGCTTTATAAGTTGTTGAAACTCAAGTTCATATTCGACTACGGTACCCATCTGCAAAAGCTTATACAATGCCTCTTTTGCATCCTGCTCGCTACCATCACCCGCTGCCATAGTAACTGGATGAACAGTACTGCGATGAACAGTACCCAGATGAACAGTACTGCGATGAATAGTACTCGCCGGTGAACAATAGCTTCGGATGGACAATTTTTTTTTATAGATTGGAATCCTAAATCAAAAACCCCCCAACGAGTTGATGGCTCTCAATGACAGTTGTGGTATCCCTCTCATCCTGAAGACGACCCTCATTGATACGGGCTCGTGCGAATGCCTCACCTAAATTTGCGGGCCTTGACTTCCACATATCCCGTTGTAACGGCAATTTAAGTCCGGATGTATTAAACGAGATTAGTAAAGATTCAGAATACACTGTTACTCGCTTTACAAGTTGCTGAAACTCACATTCATATTCGGCCACGGTACTCATTTGCAAAAGCTTAGATAGTGCGACTTTTGCATCCTGCTCGCTGTCGCCTCCTAATGCCATGAACCAAAATCGAGTTTTTTTTCTGTTCGTGGACAGTACTTGTCGTGAACAGTACCGCCGCGATGAATAGTGCTGGATACACAATACCAACAGATGAACAGTAGCCGCCGATGAACAGTACTCTGACGATGAACGATTTTTTTTTTTTGAATTGGAATCTTAAATAAAACCCCTCAACGAGTTGAGGGCTCTCAATGAAAGCACCAATTGATACGACCCTCGTGGGTTGTATCGGGATAAGGCACCACTATAACGTGTGTTGGCTCATTAAGAACGAGAGAAGAGAAGACTAGACATTTGTTTGATTAACTTTGATTGATTACTTTCATGAAGGATTACAAAACCTAAAGTAGACTCTTATGAGATAACTCTCATAAACACAAAGACTTATCCTAAAACATGATAAACACTTATGCTAACACGTATCCTAAACAAATGATAAATATGATACCTATCTTAAACTAATGGCGTAACAATGGGCTTGGTTTAATGTTTCATTTGTATTGGGTTGTTCAAGTCCAGACTTATTGTGTAAGTTTGATATGTTTTTACACATGTATAAAAGTACTCACTCCCGCTATATATAAGTGTCAACAATTTAAAAGAAACCAAAGACGAAAATTGAATCAGGCCAGAAAATATCAATCGAGCAGTCTGAAGGGTGCGCGAAAGCTTGTACTAAAGTAGTAACTAGAAAAGAAGAAAAACAAAACTTCTTTTTTTTTAAGTTGACAGATAACAAGACCATGCCAATGATCACTTAAGATGACTGGTAATAAAATCGTATCAACCATCGACTTTGACAAAGTCGTACGAACAGTTAGAAAATGATAAACCATATGTATGAATTTTTTAATAACCGTTACGTATAATGATAAAATCTTAATATTTTTAAACCTACAAACCAGACATGAACCTACTAATAAAATCATATAAATATAAGCATAAAAATAAGCCACAATTAAGACTTTTCTTTTTATAGATAAAGCTCGTTTTCAAGCTTTAATTTTTTCTTTTTCTAATTATCTATATAACTAAACAAAATAAATTGGAATAATGTCATTAACATATTTTGTAACACCCCACTTGGATAAGTGGACCGTTACGTGTATTTATAGCGTGTCATCAAAGCATATAAGGTAAATGTCCTAACACATTAACTGACTGTTAGAAATACGTTTTAACGTATATTAGAAGTATCGGTCACTCCACAATAGTATTTATGTTGTAATAGCTCGTAGTTAGAAAATAGTCATTAGTTGCTTATTAACTTAAGTAAGAACCGGTCCATGGGCTTGTCATGGACCGGCCCAAGCCCAAAGTAAGGCTTGGAGTATAAATACCCCTTTCCACCATGGAAAGGGGTTGGTTGTTGTTTCATTTTGCACTTTCATAGTAATAAAATCACACACATTTTCTCTCACTTTCTCTCTCTAGTTTCTCTCACTAGAAAACATCAACCCACTTCATAGATTCATAGGTTATCAATATTCTACATTTGGTATCAAGAGCTATGGGGTGATTTAAGGTAAGGATTGTGTTGCTTTTTTAGTTTTTGAATCAATTAGTGATCTTTAGAAAAAATCAATCTTGAATCTTGTTGTTTTTGGTGTTTTTGTTATTGGGATTGATTGATAAGGATTGGGTTTAGCTTATTTTGGTAAAAATCATAAAACTTTTTGTGGTTTTGGATCAAAAATCGGGGTTAAAAGCTGCTTTTTAAGTCTCGGAAACATTTTTTCCAGAACTTTCCGAATAGGGATTCCGAATAGGGAGATTTTTCAGTATAGAAGGTTTATTCCGAATAGGGATTCCGAATAGGAGAAATATTCAGAATAGCAAAAGTTTCCGAATAGACTTTCCGAATAGAAGGATTTTTTCCGAATAGCAGTTTTTTCCGAATAGCATATACTTTCCGAATAGCAGAAATCTTTCCGAATAGCCAAAAACTTTCCGAATAGCCTATATTTTTCCGAATAGCCAGATTTTTTCCGAATAGCCAAAATTTTTCCGCATAGGAGAAATATTCCGAATATCTTTCCGAATTGCCCATCATTCCGAATAGGAGGTTTTTTCCGAATAAGCCAAATTGCCAGATATTCCGAATTGAAGAAAATATTCCGCATAAGGGGTTTTCCGCATAAGGGTTATTCAGCATAGAGTTTATTCCGAATAGGGTATTTTCAGCATAGGATTATTCCGAATAGGTGTTATTCCGAATAGGGTTTATTCTAATTTTGGGTTATTCCGTATAAGCAAGTTCAAGGGGTATTTGAGTTTTTTCGACGATCTTTAGTGGATTTAATCTTGAGTTCAACCAACACAACACAAATTCTCAACCTTTCTTCACTGCTCGATCAATCGATAATCTTTGAGTCTGTTAAGTGTTCACAATGAATCCAAGTTCATTAATGCCTCAGATGACATCTCTTACGGATATCTCGATCATAACGGGGACTGATAGTCGTCCACCGATGCTTATTAAAGAGGTGTTTGAAGCATGGCAGGGCCGTATGATGCAATACTTGAAGGGCAAACCAACATACGGAAGGCTTATGGTCAAATCGATTTTGAATGGTCCACTCGACTATGGTACCATTGTGGCAAATAACGTGTCTCGACCAAGAGAATATGAAGAACTCACACCAGCACAACAACTCATTGCTGATGCTGATGAAAAGGCTCTACAGACACTTCTCCAAGCTCTTCCGCATGATATTTATCGTATGGTTAGTCAATATACGGTTGCCAAAGATTTGTGGGAACGTCTAAAGGTGTTGTTACAAGGTACGTCTCTCACCAAACAGGAAAGGGAGTGTCAGCTGTATGATCTGTTTGATAGATTCACGTACAGCCCAGGGGAAACACTACACGATTATTACTTCAGATTCACTACTCTAATGAATGATCTGAATGTATACAATCTAGTGATTGCTCCATTCCAGGTTAACACCAAGTTCTTGAATACTTTACCTCAAGCTGAATGGGGTGAGTATATTACCGATGTGAAGTTAACCCGGGATTTGCATAAGTGCAACTTAGATCAAATCTATGCTTTTCTTCAGCAACATGAGAAGCATGTGATTATGCACCGTTCTCCTCGCGGTATGTACCCAGATTCCTTAGCTTTGATGGCGAATCAACCAAGCTTGTCACACAACAACACACCTTATATCTTGGGACATCAAGCCTATCATCCATCACCTTACATGACACCAACCTTCCCACAATACTCGATTCTACCGCAACCTCCCACCTCACATCAGCAACAATATCGGTTCAATGCACCTTCACCACAGTATGCTTCACAATTTCATCCAGCAAATGTTGCACCTTATGCTCAGCCTTCATATTCTTCTTATCAAGAGAATGCAGCATATCCAACAAGCTATCCTGATCAAATGAGTATTCCTTCTACTGATTATGCAGCTCATCCAGATCAAGCACTGTATTGTGATGATGAGGAAGTCCCCGTTCCTGTATTCCAACAAGGAGCTGACCCAGTTGAAGTGCTAACTACTATGTCTGCGTATCTCACAAGAACTTTAAGCAAACGAGGATACAGAGGATCAGCTCCTACCAACAATCAGTTGAGGAATTCATCCAATTCTCGCCAACAAGCTACTATTGAGAATGGCAGGGTCATGGTTCAGCCAATTCAACCATATCAGGGGAGATCTTCCACTTCAACCAATGCTCGCACGATTAATCCTGCTCCTGCTCCAATGGTCAACAATCCTCCACGGGCTAATACAGGCAAGTTGAGAATGATTACATGCTACAACTGCAAGGAAGAGGGTCATATGTCCAGGGATTGTAAGAAACCCAAGAGGAGAAGGGATGGACAGTGGTTTGCAGAAAAGATCTATCTGGTAAATGCTCAGGCGCAAGGAAGGGAACTTGATGAAGAGGAGCTTGCATTTCTTGCTGACCCAGGGATTGCTGAACAAGACGTTGTCACTACGCAGAATGCAGCTTACCAAGCCGATGATCTTGATGCGTATGACTCCGACTGTGATGACTTTCAATCTGCAAAGGCTGCTCTCATGGCAACTATCTCCAGCTTAGGGCCAGAAAAGAGATCTGAGGTACTTATTAATACCACCGATAATACCACTGATGCTAGTATTCAACCACATCAAGTTGTACAAGAGAGTGCTGATTCGAATGAATCTTCGGTGGTGAGTCCTTCAAACGAGGAGACAAACAATGATAGCAATATCAATGTGAGTCCCTAGACTTTGAGTGAATCACAACCGGGACCCAGTTCGCATACGCCTACTCCTGCTCAACAAGATTTGGTCATGGTTCCTGCTACATTACTTAGCCAAATGAATGCTGCACTCTTAGAAACCTTAGCTAAGAATAAGAATTTGTCTGATGAGCTTGCCTTAAGCAATGAGAAAGTTCAAACCTTGGAATTAGTGCCCTCGTCTAGTGTTCTAACTAATCTCGAATATGATCACTTTAGAAACAAACAAATGGGTCACTTGCAAGAAATAGAAAACTTAAGAGCAAATCTGTCTAATGAACTTCAAGAAAAAGAGTTAGTGGTCACTAATTTTCAAAAACTTCAAACGGATTACGAATCACTAGAGTCTAAGAAGAATGAAATGGAGATTAATGCCACTAATAAGATTAGAAGTCTAGATTACTTGCTGTTAAGACAATACGCTGCTTCACAACTAGTTCACTTATTTGATGCTTCATTTAGAGAATTTAACTTATCACGTCAAAAAGGCCTTCCCCCTAATCCACGGTATGCAAAACAAGCTTTAAGACATAGTCCTAGACTTTATAATGCAACTCAATTAGGATTGGCCTTAGAACCGATTGTTTTTCCTGGTGATCGAACAAGTAAGGAACTAGTTGATGAGGATCGGTCATACAATTCTGCAAAATATCCCGAGTGTGATTATTTTAAATTGAATAAGGAGCTTGCAAAAACGGATTTTAGAATTCGCTTCCATATGGACAAAGATCTCATAACAGCACCAACCTACATATTAGATGAAGAAAACCCTAGTACGTTTCCTACACTTGTCAATATGGAAGGTCCTAAGGAAATTCCAAAGGATCTTCCACCTGTTAGCACTGTATGGTTAAACTTGCAAGAGATTAATCAATACTTTACTAATTTTGACAAGGTCATTTTGGACCGTACGACTTCAAATGGCCTAAACGCCGGAGAATGGGCTTTCGAACATATGAACGAGGTGTTTAAAACTGAGATCAATCCGTTTGTCGAAAGTCTAAAAGGAATTTTTGCATCTCTTAAGGAAAATCTTGTTTTTGAAATTGGTGAAGTTCAAAAAGTGTTTTATGAAATGGACACCGCTTACGAACTACAACTAGTTGAAAAAGAAAAGATTTTAACCGAATATGACCGATTCTTGTCTGCAGTAATCTCGTGTGATGTGCTTACTACTGTAAATGTAAATTATTCGAATGAGCTTACATCCGCTATGATTAATTGTGATGCTGTGAATATTTGTAATGATATTTGTGATGATGTTTGTGATATCTCTGTAAATGTTGCTGATACTGTAAATGAGGTAGAAAATCAGTCTTGTCACGAATCTAACGCTGAGTTTTTAAAGCTACAGGATTCTTACAATTTACTTTCAAAACGCTTTAATCAACTAGAACAACATTGTATATCTTTAGAATCAAAACAACAAACTCAAAATGAGAATCTTTTGATATCAAATGTTTGTGAAAACGGTGTTGAGAATAGTGACAAGATGATTGCAATTGTTAAGACATTAGAGGAAGAGATAATGAGATTGAAGAGAGATGTGTCATCAAATGAAACACTCAAAATGGAACTAGCGGCTGCAGAGTCTAAAAACCAAGTCTTAGAAATTAGACTTTCATCTGTTCTAGGGGAGATGGATCGGACAAGACAGGGATTATCCGCTCTTTATGGTTCACTAGAAGAACGCTTCGCTTTTAATGCGGCACAGCAACAATCTTTTGTTGAACAACTGAACCAAAAGTGCGAGGAAATCTCTGATTTGAACATCCTGCTCATAGACAAAAATATGGTTTTGGCTGAGTTAAAGGAGACACTTCTTCTCACCCGACAAGAAGTTGTTGATAACTTAGCTACCGACTCTGCACCGTCCACTAGTGCTCCAACAACCAAGTCAGTAGTGCTTTATAAGAATCCGCTTCATAAGAAAAACCCGGTTACCTACGATGATTATATGAGTAATGCCATTAAGCATGTTGATCTTCTTAGGGATATTTTAGACGATCTTTATGCCTTAGATCCCTCAAGTAGCGACTATTATTCGGCTCATGAATATGTTAAGCGAGTTCAATATTGCCTAGCATATTTGCAATACATAGGTACACCAGGTTCTACACTACTTAATAATAGGCCCATTGCTGTCACTCCATTTAATAAGACTCCAGGAGCGAAACCGTCATTGGCACAATCAAGTAAGACACCTTTAAAATCTGTTGCTAATGTTCCCACTTTGCCTTCTACAGGAGTAAAAGAGACTACTAAGGCTAAAGGATCGCCACTCAAGAAAGCTAAGATCAAGCCCTCCACTAGTAGTGCCACAAAGAAGAAAGTAGAAGTCCACAATAGGAATGCTAGTTCAGTTTTAAATAAAAAGAATCATGTTAAGACTAAAAGCTCTGCGCCTGTGCAGCAGCCTAAACCATTCGTGAATTCTGATTTAAATTGTTGGAATTGTAATGAATGTATGTTTTCCCAGCGTCATGATTTGTGTCTGATTGATCACGTTAATGAAATGAATGCTATTAAGAATGGTCTTGAATGGAAGCCAACGGGTAGAACTCGTGCCCAAGTTGGCTGGCAATGGCGTCCCACTGGTAGGACCTTTACATTAGATGGAAAAATGTGCCCTTTAACTAGGAATGCATCCATTGAGGTTAGGTCTGAGCGTCCTTTAGCTAGGAACACTCGCACTCAAGTATGGAAACAGCGCCCTTTAATTAGGTCAGCCCCCACTATAGTGCCTATCAGTGAAGAAATACCTCAGGATTTAAGCCAACTAGAATCTACACCACCAATTAAGAAGAAAAAGGCTAGGAAATCTAAGAAACCTAGAGTTAGCAAATCTAAGATTATTAAATCTGTACCTGCTAATAACAAGGAACACTCAGATTCCGATACCTCTACATTGTCTTTGTGTGGTGATATTTTCAGGTGGTCCAAATCATCCTGTGGTATTTGGACTCCGGTTGTTCAAAACATATGACCGGAAATCGCTCGATGCTCCGAAATTTCGTCAGCAAGTTTCTTGGTACGGTTAAATTTGGGAATGATCATATAGCAAAGATTATGGGGTATGGTGAATATCAGATTGGAAACGTGACGATTTCTAGGGTATACTATGTAGAAGGTCTTGGTCATAACTTATTCTCAGTAGGACAGTTTTGTGATTCCAACCTTGAGGTTGCTTTTCGACAACACACTTGTTTCATCCGCAACTTGGAAGGAAAAGATTTGTTGAAGGGATCTCGTGGTGCAAATCTTTATACGTTGTCTCTACAAGATATGATGGCCGCCTCTCCAGTATGTCTTCTCTCTAAAGCATCTAAGACCAAGTCATGGTTATGGCATCACAGATTATCTCATCTTAATTTTGATGCTATTAATCATCTGGCTAAAAACGAGTTAGTTCGTGGTCTTCCAAAGCTTAAATTTCACAAGGACCATTTATGTTCCGCGTGTTCAAGGGGGAAAAGCACAAAGAAATCTTACAAACCCAAAGCTGAAGACACTAATCAAGAAAAACTTCATCTTTTGCATATGGATCTTTGTGGGCCGATGAGAACTGAAAGTGTGAGCGGTAAGAAATTCATTCTCGTCATTGTGGATGATTTTTCCAGGTTTACATGGGTTAGATTTCTACGTACAAAGGATGAAGCACCGAAGGCTATCATCACTTTTCTGAAGTTCATTTAGGTACGTTTGAATACCACTGTCCGCCGTATTCGTACAGACAATGGTACAGAGTTCGTCAACCAGACTCTTCGTGATTATTATGAAGGAGTTGGTATATCACATGAAACATCCGCTGCACGCACTCCACAACAAAACGGTGTCGTTGAAAGACGGAATCGTACACTTATGGAAGCTGCTAGGACCATGCTTATTTATGCGAACGCTCCATTGTTCTTGTGGGCAGAGGCTATTTCTACTGCATGTTTCACCCAAAACCGTTCTATCCTTCGGAAACGCCATGGAAAAACACCTTATGAGCTTTTACATGACCGTAAACCCGATGTTTCATTTTTCCATGTGTTTGGTGCTCTGTGTTATCCAAACATCAATAGTGAGAACTTGGGTAAGCTTCAACCGAAAGCCGATATAGGTATTTTCATTGGTTACTCACCGTCCAAAAGAGCATACCGAATCTATAACCGTCGTCTTGGCAAGATTGTAGAAACTATGGACGCAGATTTCGACGAGCTGACAGCGATGGCTTCTGAGCAACACAGCTCTGAACCCGCGCTTCATGAGATGGGAACCGGTGCTATAAGTTCCGGATTAGTTCCCAATAATCCTACTTCTACATCATTTTTACCACCAACAAGGCCCGAGTGGGATAAACTGTTTCAACCGTTGTTTGATGAATTCTTCGATCCCCCGACTGATGAAGTTCCAGCACCTGTAGTAATTGCTCCAATACCTGAAGTGGTTGCTCAAGCTAATGAACCTTTATCTAATGCATCTACAATTCACATTGAACCGGATGCACCTTCACCAAGTGATTCTCAAACTACACCTGAATCATCACCCCTACTTGTGCCTAATGATGTGGAAGAGGATTCTTCTGATCACGACTTGGAATATGCTCACTTGCAAGAGCTTCCTTTCTTTGGTGTAGCGATCCCTAAAAACCCTTCAGCCGCGTCTACCTCAGAAGAAGCTCCTTCTATTGTTCACTCCAGACCACCTAGGATTGAAAACCATAGCACAAAATGGACAAAAGATCACCCAATTAGGAATGTTATTGGAGATCTAGATCGACCCGTCTCTACACGCCATCAATTACAAGAGAGTGCACTTTATTGCTACTTTGATGCATTTCTCTCTGAAGTTGAACCTAAAAATTGGCAGCAGGCTATGACCCAATCATCTTGGATTGAAGCTATGCAGGAGGAACTAAATGAATTCCAACGACTTGAAGTATGGGAATTGGTTCCTCGCCCTGACAAGGTTAACATCCTTACTTTGTTATGGGTTTATAAGGTTAAACTTGATGAGATGGGTGCGGTATTGAAGAATAAGGCTAGATTGGTCGCTAGAGGATATAAACAAGCCTTGGGTATAGACTTTGAAGAATCTTTTGCTCCTGTGGCTAGATTGGAGGCGATTAGACTATTCCTTGCGTTTGCTGCTCATATGAACATGATCGTCTATCAAATGGATGTGAAGACGGCATTTTTGAACGGTGAACTAAGGGAAGAAGTTTATGTTAGTCAACCGGATGGGTTCGTCAGTACGGAGTCTCCTAATCATGTGTACAAGCTTAAGAAGGCTCTCTATGGGTTGAAACAAGCTCCACGCGCGTGGTATGATCTCCTGTCAACATATCTCATGTCGGAAGGCTTCTCCAAAGGCAAAGTGGACCCCACTCTATTCACTCTCAAAGAAGGCAACGACATGATTCTGGTACAAATTTATGTTGATGATATAATTTTTGCTGCCACTAACATAGAATTGTCAAACCGATTTGAGAAGATAATGTCCACACGCTTTCAGATGTCGATGATGGGAAAAATTTCATTTTTCTTAGGATTACAGATTTCTCAGAATCCCAGAGGCATCTTTATTAATCAATCCAAATATGCTCTAGAATCTCTTAAGAAATATAACTTTGAAAATTGTGACCCCGTGGACACTCCAATGGTGGAGAAATCCAAGTTAGATGAAGATAGGAATGGGACTATTGTCGATCCAAAACTTTACCGTGGGATGATCGGCACCCTTCTATATCTGACTGCTAGCAGGCCTGATTTGCAATTTGCTGTATGCATGTGTGCCCGGTATCAGGCTCGGCCTACCGAAAAGCACCTACATGTAGTTAAAAGGATCTTTCGGTATCTAAAAGGAACACTTCATCGTGGTCTATGGTATCCGAAAGATTCCTCGATTGCTTTAATATCATACGCAGATGCCGATCATGCTGGATGTCAAGACACGAGGCGTAGCACTTCTGGATCTGTGCAACTCCTAGGAGATAGATTGATCAGTTGGTCTTCAAAAAGGCAGAAAAGCGCTGCAATTTCTAGCACAGAGGCTGAATACATCGCCATGTCCGGTTGTTGTGCTCAAGTCCTTTGGATGAGATCACAATTAACTGACTACGGTCTTGGATTTAACAAAATCCCGATGTATTGTGACAACAAGAGCGCCATTGCCCTTTGCTGCAACTATGTTCAACACTCCAGGGCCAAGCACATAGACATTCGCTACCATTTCATTAAGGAGCAGGTGGAGAACGGAGTGATCGAGCTGTATTTTGTCACTACTGAGTACCAGCTGGCGGATATGTTCACCAAAGCCTTAGATCGAGGACGAATCGAGTTTTTGATCGACAAGCTTGGCATGAAATCATTCACTCCAGCGACTCTCAAAGAGTTGGCAGAAGAATCAGCTGAATAGTCGTGGTAAACTATTCAGAGTATCCTTTGTTCGTGATCATGTATATTATCGTAAATATATAAAACACAAAAAGATAATACAAAAATATAAAACCTAGAAAAACCATAAAAAATATAAAACCTAGAAAAACCATAAAAATTATAAAAATCAAGAAAAACCAAAAATATTTTTCGTTTAAAACGGGCATGTCTTTTAGTACGGTAATATTTACGGCCTTAGAAATGTCGATTAATATTGACACGGTGCCATAAATAGAGTCCGTATAAAAGTTGTAATGTTTTAAAACATGCCCATTATGGCTTGTAGTTATTTCTGACTGCAACCCGGTTTTCATATTAAAGTCACGTATTTCCTTGGAAAACGTTGGCTCAGAACGGGAATTAATTTTCTCGGGCGTGATTTACAAGCCAAATCATGCAAAGGGATCAAGTTTACTTTACAACTTGGTCTAACACGAATTTGTGTACGTCTCAGTGCATTAATTTGTTAAAATAAGAGAAATCTTATTGACACCACGAATCAAACTTTTTCAAGATATCAATTGGGAAATGTTTTTCATCATCATGTGCCTCGTTAAACAATGACTACAGCTCTTTAAATAGAAAACGGGTCATCGTTTAAGGGGGAGAAAATGTTTCATCATCTTTCACATCAAAAAGATCTTCAAAAGTTTTCAAGGAAACAAACAAAGCTTAATGGTTAATGGTTGGATTGCTTTGGCATTTGTATTGTTGTTGCTTATAAGTTTGTCGTGGATAGTTTTGTGCTTGTGTTAAGATAAGTTAATCACTAAGGCTCGGGTAGTTAACATAAGATAGGGTCAAAGTGACAAGTATTAAAACTTGGTAAACAAAAGAATGTTGAATGAAGCAAAAAGAAAAGTTGAGGGGGCAAAGTTGACAATATGTCTAACTTGTGGAAAATTTGACCTAGTCAAAACCTCCCCCCCCCCCCCCCGTTTCTTCTATTCTTTCACTGTTTACTCTATCCTTTGCCGCCATTGATTCAAACACACTCGAAACACACGAAATCAAAAACAAACACCTAAAAAATCCAACATCTTCTAGATCAGTTCTTCAAAAAGGTAATCAATCGGTTTAATCATTCATTCAAATCAAGTTATTTATCTGTTTTTGTGGAAAATCAAACGAATTAATTTCTGATTAATTAGGGTTAATTAAATTGGGGGTTTTGCCTGGGTTATATTCGGAATTGATCTATTTGCACAGATTTGACCTTAGAACACTTGAATCAAACGATTGCATGCTTAATTAGAAAATATATAAGTGTTGCAAAACTTTCCGCGTAAGAATAACTTTCCGCATGGAGAAATCTTTCCGAATAGAAAAGTTTTTCCGCATAGACAAAAGTTTTCCGCATAGGCCAAACTTTCCGCATGGAGAAATCTTTCCGCATAAAGAAACTTTTTCCGAATAGGATTTCTATTCCGCATAGGCAAATGTTCCGAATAAGGATTTTATTCCGTATAGGCAAATGTTCCGAGTAAGGATTTTATTCCGCATATGACCAAATGTTCCGAATAAGGACTTTATTCCGCATAGGCCAAATGTTCCGAATAGGGCATTTATTCCGCATAGGCCCAATGTTCCGAGTAAGGATTTTATTCCGCATAGGACCAAATGTTCCGAATAAGGACTTTATTCCGCATAGGACCAAATGTTCCGAATAGGGATGTTTTTCCGCATAGGCCCAATGTTCCGAATAGGATATTTATTCCGCATAGGCCCAATGTTCCGAATAGACATTTTATTCAGAATAGGAATTGCTTTCCGCATAAGATAAATGTTCCGAATAGCCTTTTATTCAGAATAAGGATGTTTTTCCGCATAGGTTATATGTTCCGAATAGACTTATGTTCCGCATAGGATTCATATTCAGTATAGACCTATTATTCCGAATTGAGTGATTATTCCCCATAGAAGATGTTTGCATGGTTTCAAAGCTTAAGGGATTATGTCATATGTACAATGCTTAGGTTTAAAGTCATAATGATATTCATACTTGTATGTATCAACCTTTGTGTTTTATCTTAAGCAGAGACGATGACTAACCCTACCGTACAACAAATACAACACACCAGAGCCACCGCCATTGCCGAAGCCAAGACTCTAAAGTTTATTCCGAACAACTTTCGTTTGAAGGAGGTATCTCACTCTACCCATAATGGATTTAAGGTAGGTACAGCCATGCTTGATAAATCTCATTTCAAGCATGCGCTAAGGAGAAGTGCTTCAGTGCCCTATGACTACCTTTACGAGTTCTGGGCTACCAAAGAGAGGACGTCCAACAAAATCACTTTTTCCTTGGACAACAAGCAGCAGACGCTTACTGTGTCAGACTTTAGGAAGATTTTTGGATTTCGGCCGACACTCAGAGACTTATCATACTCAGCCAACCCGACTAAGGACCAGATCATGGAGATGTTCACCGCCATTGGATGTCTTGACATACGAACCCCGTCTGAGTTTACTACTGCCAAAGTTGGTCAACCATGGAAAGCTATTTTTGGGATTCTAAGCCGATGTTTAACACCCAAAACAACTGGGTATGATGCTGTTCGTCCACCAATCATCAAGATGTTTTATGGTATGTTTAAAGGTATGGGTATTGATTATGCATCACTGCTGTGGGAGGAGTTTACTTTTCAACTCTTCACAAACACAAAGGGTAAGGTTAAAAGCTACCAGTACCCTAGGTTTATTAAGTTGATCATACATTACTTTATGGAAAACGATGCATCCATTAACAAGCGTGCAGGTAGTCGTCACCACACGATTGATGATGATGATTTGGTAGACTTAAGGCAGGAGACTCATTCGAATACGGTTATTCCTGGTCCCATTCCCAGTCATCTTCTAACCGATGAGATTATAGCATCTGAAGCTTATAAGAACTTGCTAACAGAAATTGAGAATCAACGAGCAAGTATTCTAGCAGGTGAAGACTCATCTACCACGGTTAAGAGCAAAGGTAAAAGGAAGCAAACAGATTTACCTGAACCCAAAACCAAGAAGAAGAAGACAGAGGGTAAGAAAGGAAAGGGTAAGGCTGATGAGATGCGTCTACGTGACGAAGAAAACATTGTTGATCCTGCTCTTGATAAAACTGAGAAACAAATGATGAAGATAGCTATTCAAAGGAGCAGGAAAGATACTGGCGGTAGTGGTTCAGGTGTAAGGGTAGACGTTGAGGACGAGTACATGGAACCAGATGATGTTGATGAGTTTGGGTCACCTGAACACTATTCCACTTCGAAGGAGCCATCAATCCCTATTTCAGCAAGTATGGAAAAGGAGTCGGTTGCTCCTACGATCACGATGTCAACCCAACCTTTAGCAACTCAACTTCAACCAACTCAACCCTTACCAACCAAACCGGTTTCAACACCATTTCCTCCACCACCAATAAAGCCCATCCATAGTACCGCAGTTACAACCGAGCCTATTCCATCAACCCAAAGCAGCTCTACAACGTCTGCAATGGCCGCATTGGTAATGGCCGAGATGTTGGATAAACATGTGGATACTAACAAGAGAGAAATGGATGAACTTCGCCAAGAGTTAAATAGAAGAGCTCAAAGTGAAGAAGCATCAAAGAAAGCTCAAGAAGAGTTGATTGCCAAGTTCGCTGCAGACATGGAATTTATACGTAAAACTCATGCAGAAGAACTTGCTCGGGTTAAAAAGGCTGAAGCTGATAGGCATCAAGCACGAATTACGAGACTTAAAGCTATTAAGGATGACCTTAAAGAGCAAAAAGCAGCTCTTGAAGCTTCTATTGAGCAGAGAGTGAAAGACTCCATTGAATCCCTAATGCCTAAACTGCGTGATGATTTGAAGACGCTTGCTGCTGACAACTTAATGATCAAATCATCCAATCCTTCAGAAGCCGCCTACAAGATTGCTTATGACTTGACGGATTTTGAACTTAAGAAGATCCTCAAAGCTCGAATGAAGGAACTTGGATCGTTTGATAAATCAAGGAATCAACGGGCTCTCTTCAAATCCCTGAATGACGCTATCATGGAGGATGATAGGTTGTTCAAGACGTTTGGAAGTGTGGTACCCTACCACATTCTCCCTGAAGAAGAAAGGGAAGAGAGCGACGAAGAAGAGGGTACTGGTGGAGAAGAGGAAGAAGAAGAAGAAGAAGATAAGAATGAAGATGATGATGAGGATGATGAGGATGAGAATAATGATGATGATGAGGATGATAATGATAAGGATGATGATAATGATGATGAAGATGATGATCATGATGAGGATGAGGATGATGATGATGAGGATGAGGATGAGGATGATGATGATAATGATGGTAATGATGGTGGTGATGGTCACCAGGAGAGTGTTAAGGGGAGCAATGCGGATAAAGGTGAACAGCCTGAGAAAGGGGATAAGGGTGCCAGCTCAAAGAAACCTGTTAAGTCTGGCACCAAATCCAAGAAAGATGCAGCACCAAAGGAAAAGTCTACATCCACGGAATCCAGACGATCGAAGTGGCGCCATGATGTGAATGCCACTACAGGGTCATCTATTCCTGGTACATTTATCCATGCATCAATACCTGTTACCACTAACCCTGTTAGTTCTATTGTTGTTGCTCCTGTGATTGCAGAATCGGTAACCGAACCTGAAGCTGCACAACATTCACCCGTCCTTGACACTGCTGAAATGCCTGAATCAGAACAAGCAGATGTTCACGTCTCCACTCCTCAGCAACAAAACCCACAATCTACTATTCCTGAACCAAGCACAAGGAACTGGGAGGACACGTTGGAGATCGACGAGACTGCTCCACCACAGGCTTGGATCACGGCAGCGGCGCAGTATGATCCAATCACCGACGCCGACAAAGATGTCTTGTATCTTCGTATCCGAAGTCCGATTGACTTATGTGCATTTCTTGCTCATGAGTATAAGACTTCGGTTACTCCATCTTTGGTGAAGAAAGTACTGAAGGATAAAAGACTTCGCGCCAAAACCCGGTTGACCCAAATAGAGTTCGAATATTATGCCGAGGAGATCCTGAAGGCTCTGAATACCGTTCAACGGCCAGGTCTTCATGAATCAGAAAGAGCTCCACCTCCAATGGATCCTACTCAAGATAATCAGATTGCTCTTGACTTCTTCGTCACCAATGATCTGGTGTATCTACTGAAGGGGTCATCAAAGTACGCAACCTCCCTGACCTTGCTGAAAGCTGCCAACTGGGGGACAATACCCTTTATCGAGGAAAAGGTAAACCGACTCTGGGTCCCTAAGATAAATCGTAATTATGATATGTATGCTGTCATAGGTGCATCTCATTGGGACGAACGAGTCCGAAGGGCGTACAGGGGTTGCTGCTTGGTCAATTCTGGAAGCAATGTTAGATCCGACATCCGCATCTCCAGCATCTTAGGAATGAAAACTGAAGCCAAGAATGGCTATTATCATGTGACGGAGATTCGTTTGAAAAGGGAGGATGACAGGGAATACAAAATCCAGCAGGGAGATTTTTCCATCATTCGCCTTGAGGATATCGAAGATATGCTGCTTCTAATGACCAGAGATCAACTCACACATATTCCTCGTGAAGACCTCATTGCTTTGAATACAGCACTTCGTATGTTCACACGGAGCATTGTGATCAAGACACGAGTTGAAGATCTTCAGTTGGGAGTCGAAAGCTATCAAAGGAAGCTCAACCTAACTCGTCCAGTGAATAAAGTGCTACCTCAACATGTAGAAAGATGTCCCTATACCGGCATTTCAGTCCCGAATTACGGCATCTTCTACTTGAACAGTCGAGGTTTAATGAAGTTTATGAGGGTGGGTGAGCTCCACAAGTACAGTGATGGGACTCTTCTACAAGTCAGAGGAAAGTTGGAGCATCTGAACTCGGGTGGGACTTTGCCAGAAATGACGGAGGATTGGCATCCAGGTTACCGACAGATGGCGAAGTATGTCATCAAGAAGATCGATCAGAAGCTCCGTGAACGTAGATTGATGAGGAGCTTGGAAAGATTCGTGGGTGGTAGACCATATGGAGTGCACTACAGGACACTGCAACGATCCATCTAATGGGTCGTACATTTCAGGTCACTCTATATTGGTATTATTTGTGAATATGTATATTTGTGAATATTGTGCTTTAATGGCTTGATGTAGTGTTAAGGTTTGATAATTTTTCAAGAATTTCTCACGAGATTCTAAATCTTTCAAAATATATCACACCAAAACACTACAACTATCCCTTATTAAATTAAGGGGGAGCAATAACTTGTTCTATGGCCAAACATCGATTTCATTTTTACCCAAAGACCGGTTAATCCATTCAATATCCCAAATATTAATGGTTAACATTTTGGATAAGGGGAGAAAATGGGATTAAGGAGATTTAAATGATACTTGGCTAAAAGATGAAAAAGACTTAACGATATTCCAACTTAATATGTGCTAAGCACGTGTTAAGGGGGAGCGTTTTGATGAACAAAACACCTAAGGTACAAAACTTTTGATTTTAATATCACAAGTACCTTATGTGATTTTCAATGATTTTTCATGGTGGCAATTCCTTCCCAAAACACGCTTAATTCACGACGAATGTGGTGACAAAAGGGTGGTAGGAATAGGTTTAGTCCAATGATTCATCAGAGCCGATGGAATCTTCCCAAGGACAATTCCCTAGATAGAATTAGAAGTCCTAGGAAAGATGGAGAAAGAATGTGAACGTAGCTGAATGCCGACCAAGTACTTAATCTAGCACTGGAACAATCACAACAAGGTGCTAGTGATGACGTATTGGTAAGCATTGAAGGGGTTGAAGAATGAAAAAGAATTGTAAAGATAAAGGGTGTAAAGAAAGAAGCCCTCCTTACAACTTTAGGCAGAAACCGGGTCAATACATATGCTATTGAGGTCATTTTTGCTAATGATTCTCGGTATTGAAGAAAGACATCATGGACCCAGTGATGCAATGCACAACCCTTCCCAGCTAACTCAAATATCTCTCAAAAGGTATTTGTTTTAATCACACGGAGATCAACACGTTATCTATTGGTTTATTCACTCCGAATAGACTGGTATTGAAAAGGTGGCACTCCTCTCCAGCCATCGCTCACTAAATCAAAACGCACAATCGAGTCTAGAGCCAAGAGATCATCAAAAGTCTCATTAGGACACTTTTCATTTATTCCTTGCTTTCTCACACACTGTGAAAAGTAAGAGATTTTCATGAGTCCTACGCAATATTCCTGTAATATTGCCAGAACATCCGAGTAATACGCAAGTATTACAATGAAGATGGAAATCCTGCTTGAGCCAACATCAAACAAGCTCATGGTAGGTTACACGTGCGGTTCTTTTAGAACCAATCTTGTGAAAAACTGGAAGGTAACAGTGGTTTAATTCTTAATTGAACTTAAACTCGTTCCAGGCCTCTTCGCATTATCATATGATCTTGCCAGAACACTCAGAGTGACTCTTTATTGACCACAGTGACGAGTGGAAATCCTTCTAGTGTCAACATCAAACAGCACTTGGTAGGTGACGTGCAAGATTCTTTATGAATTGAGCTCGTGACAACTGGAAAGCAACGATGGTGAAAATCTTAATTGAAATTCACTTGTTCCAGGTTTCATGAATTGACGGCTTTTAATCACAAGGATAATTTATCCAAGTGATTCACTCTTTATGTTCGCAGTCAGCTTTGGACGGTCGAATAAAGAGAACGGGTTTACCCGCGAAATCCTGTCAGGAAGTTACTTAATTGAAACTATCCGTCACGGGTACGATATCTAATATCGTCCAACGGTCTTCACCGACCGGAGGTAAAATGCTACCGAATTAGAATAAAATGTTCAAAGCCATTTTATTCGTGTCGTTGCTGTGTACCTGTTAAAGACGGTGGCGTTGCTGTGTACCTGTTGAAGACGGTGGCGTTGCTGTGTACCAGTGAAGACGGTGGTGTTGCGGTGTACCTGTAAAAGTCGTTCCCACATGCTTATGTCTTTTGCAACAAAGTTCAGCAAAAATTCAAGAAAGTACAAGATGAAGTCTTCCGCTGTACCAAACTCTGAAGCTTTCAAGAATTCAACAAAAAGACGTAAGTGTGTGGAACATGAAGTCACGAGGAGGCAAAGTTCACAAGAAAGGCAAAGATCGCACGTGAAAGGCCAAAGAACAATGCTCTCAAGACAAAGCCAAAAAGATCAAACCAACATATTCACAACAAAAGAAAGAAAAGAAGAAAAGACTACGAGCTAAAGAACGAAGACTTAGTATAGTATGCTAGGTTTAGAACTTTGTAACGTGGAGTGACCTCCCTTAGGGGGAGATTGTTAGAAATATGTTTTAACGTATATTAGAAGTATCGGTCACTCCACAATAGTATTTATGTTGTAATAGCTCGTAGTTAGAAAATAGTCATTAGTTGCTTATTAACTTAAGTAAGAACCGGTCCATGGGCTTGTCATGGACCGGCCCAAGCCCAAAGTAAGGCTTGGAGTATAAATACCCCTTTCCACCATGGAAAGGGGTTGGTTGTTGTTTCATTTTGCACTTTCATAGTAATAAAATCACACACATTTTCTCTCACTTTCTCTCTCTAGTTTCTCTCACTAGAAAACATCAACCCACTTCATAGATTCATAGGTTATCAATATTCTACAGACCATAACGGAAATACCAAAATAAAACATCGGTAATCCAAACATAAGCTCAAAACATGAAAAGTAAAATACTGGAAGAAAGGACTAAACAATGTCCAACATGGCAAAATATGAATGAAGTGCATAAAGTAAAGAAGTCTGAATAGCTTCCATCCAAATGCACATGCTCTCAAAATCTTAAGAGTGTCCTGGTGTACATGCCGTTAGAACATGAAAGAACTACGGTTGAGCATAACGCTCAGTGAACGGATATAATGCATGATAAGAATATACTGAATTTGGAACAAATAATAATTTCTGGAATTAAAAGACTAATAATTACCATATGGTGAAAATTGTACATGATCTGAAGAGTCTGATTTATAAATAATCATAAAGCTGAAATATAACTGTAAAGCCTGAAAACATATTTTACTGTATTTTAAATGCCAAGAGCTTATATAGGTCATGTGCTGTAACAACTATTGCATGAATACATAGAGGGGTGACCTCGTCATGCTGTAGAGGGGTGACCTCTAAATAATTGTGTTGGGTGGAGGGATCAGCTCGAACGTGAAGGGTGTAGAGCACACACCACAGTCACCTGCTGAACTGTAACTGAAACCCTAGGATGCATCCATACGCCCCACTAATAATACTGATAAAATGGCCAAGCTGAACTGAATGGGACGCTGCGGGATATTACTCTCCTACAGGTGAGTCATGACACCGGTGCCTCAAGTGTCATGGTTACGGTACCTCCGTAACTAGTACATATAACTGGTCATGCTTGTATATAAAGCTCAGGCAATATCTTAATTATTAAAATAATTACTGATAATTTATAACATATACTAGGGAAAACATTTGGCTGCAGGCGGGGAATCCTAATCATGCATAGAAGAAATTCCATATTGAAGGACGGGAAATCCGTACCTCGTGTCCAGTAATGAAATAACTACGAAAGCTGGAAGATATACTTCGACTTCACGGATACTACAAGTAATAGACACGAAAATAAGTCGACTGATATTTCTTTATTTTCACTGTTTTTAACTATTTCTCGTGATTTATTTTATTCTTGGAATACTGTATGTATATAAACTAATAAGTCTGAGTATTCTAATATTTCCTTTTAACATACTTTCGTTCTACTATTAATTACGGCATAACACGTATTCTGACGTTATACTAAATCTATATTTGGTAACCTGCTAAAAATAGAAAGTTTCCTAATTAAGAAAGTTTCCAAAAATACTTTAATTAATTTAATAAAGTTATACCCTTTTAAAATTTTATAAAACTATTTTACTATAAATAAATTAATTTACTACATAAATCATTTAAAACATTTAATTATAAAAGTGAATTAAATAAGGTATAATTAAGTCGTCGTTTTTATCCTTTTAATTATAGTCCCGAGCCTACCGAGATACCCCCTCTCGATCGCACTAAAATAATTCAATCTATATATAAAATCTGCCTACTAGAATTAGCGACAGAAAAAATTTGTCACTAAAATTGTGACTAAAAGCTGTCCAGAATCTGTCACGAAAACTGCGACAGATACGTCGTCGCTAAACTGTCGCTAATCTTTTTTTTAAATCACTGATTTCTGTCCTAACTTTTCCCACTGATTAAATGTCGTGTTCTTACTGTTTTGGTAGCGTTTCCCACTGGTTTACAAAAACCCAACACCCCGTTCCATTTTTTTTAAACATCCCAGTTTGTCCTTTGCTGCTGTTCGAAAAGCCAAACACCCCTTATTAGGTCATGGCTGGCCACAAGGTATACACCGAGACCTTATGGTCTTGGTTTTCGTGACTTTAACCAAGTCTTGACACCCTCCTTTGCTGCGACTACCCCCTGTTTGGGTTTGAGGTTCGAGGCTAGGCAAAACAAGGTGTCACCGAGACCCTTGATGTCTCCATATTCGCGAAGCAAAAACAACCCACACCCCTTCTTGGTTATATTACATGATTACAATTTATAAAAATTAGGTTTTATACATCTTAAAATATACATTCGTGACCATGGAGGATTTAAGGAGGAAGATTACCTTTAGATGTGATTAGAGAGATTACAAGCATACAAAACCCGAATAGATCATAGAATCAAACCCCTTTTCCTTTTGTTTTTGATCTAGCCGGCGGCACCTTCCCAAAGAAACCCTAAACCGTTTTTTTTTCTCGCTGTTGTGAAAGGGGAGGGGTGAGTCCCGTTGTTCGTATTATTAAATTCTCGTGTTCTAATTTTCTTCAGCTTATGAGTCGCGGCCCAACATAAACACACTCATTCTTTTTTTTGTATCGTGCTTTAATATTTAAGGTCCGTGTTCGTATTATTAAATTCTCATGTTCTAATTTTCTGAAGTCGTAAAAAAAATCTTTTCTGTAACTAAAATAATACATTCGTAATATTTATTTTCCTTAATAATTATATAAAGCTTATAATAATCGAAACTGCGTATTTAATAGTTTAAATTTTTAAATACGGGTTTTACAATTCTTCCCTTCTAAAAAAAATAATTCGTCCTCGAATTAAGGATGCGATAATGTTGCAGTTTTACAATTCTCCCTCTCTATAAGGAAAATTCATCCTCGAATTAAAGGAAATTTTTAAGCTGATGAAGTTTATATAAGCTGAAAGACACATAGACTGAAAGGACATGAAAGCTGAAAGACATATAAGCTGAAAGGATGATTTGGCATTTTGAAATTGTGTATAATGAAGTTCGTTTTTCTCAGTTCTTGTCAAATTAAAAGTCCTAACAATATCGGGTTTTTAACTGTTTTTGGTTGTTAATATTTTTTTGGATATTCTATTTGCTAATTCAAACAATTCCTTGCAAAACTGAAAAATATGGTCTATTTATATGTAAAACATCGTGCAAATACCAAGTATTTATTCAATTAAAATTCAAAATGTAAATTTTACAACTATAAGGACTAAAAATGTAAATTCTATGAAAAGTAAATGCTCAAAATGTAAAGCTAACAAGTACAAGGACTGAAAATGTAAAATCAGTTAACTATGAGGACGGAAATTGAAAACTATGCAAACAACTAACCAATTTCCAAACAAACTCAAAACTAACTAACTGAATATTAACAAATTTCAAAGTTCAAGGACTGTATTAATGAAAACCCTAAAAAGATTCAAGTTTAGCCAAGATTATAACCAGATTAATACATGAGGGACTGAAATGCAATTTTTGAAAGTTTTTAACTAAAAACGGGTTTCAAACACAAATAAGCTCGTTTGAGCTTATTTCTCAACCAAAATCAACCAAACCACTTGCAAAATGCTTAAAATAAAAAATAAGCTAGACCTGTAAAAGGAAATAAGCTAACAATGGCTAAAACTCTGATAAGCACTTTCCAATAAGCACAAAATAAGCTATAAAGGAATCTAGACTTACACAACTGAATTTTTGTAATGAAACTGATTAATGAGCTCAAAATATGAATGGGAAATCAAGTCTTGTTCAAAATCATCCAGTAATAAGCCCAGAATCTGAAATAAGCTAAAAATAGTGCTTATGTTGACCAGCGTTGACCAAACTTTTTCAATAAGCTCAAATTCTCAAAAATCAACCATGAGCACTTACCAAGTGAATTTGTAAAAGAAAATGGACTAGTTTATGAATAGGATAATGAGATATGAAATATCAGAATTCCATTTACAGAAACATGCATTTGCTTATAGGTTTAGATTTTTGCTTATATCTTGCTGAAAACTGAATACTGTACAAAATCCTTTTAGATTCTAAAACTTCATATTATGACCTAGAATTAAGAACTGGTTTGATGAAATTTCATCAAGAAACAAATGAATGGTGAGCAAATCAATTTGGTAACTTTTCTGAACTAAATTTAACTGAAAATGACCCACACCATTAAACTGCCATTTGCCTCTTTGACTTAACAATTGACTACAAAATGGTTTAAAACTACTTGTTATGACTTTGTAAATGAAAAGGAAACAAAGTGATCCAATTTCTAACACTATATTGTCAAGTATCAGCTAATACCAAACACTCCTTTTACTGAACTTTTGGAAATTTGTAAAGACTTTTTAGGCAATAATTAAAACTGAGTGAAAACCTTAAGCACCTAAATCCAGTAACCAAAAGGAAGCATGTAAGAACTAGTTATAAGCTATGATCACAACAAGAACTTAAAATGATGAACCAAGCTAAAATTACTGAGATAAGCTGAAAACAGGTTGAGTACAAAGGTACTAAGCAGATTAAAGCTACACTTAAGCTACACACTCAATGAAATCAAATCAATATCAGCTAAAACACGTTTTATCATGCAATCACAATCAAGATTAACTAGAATTGAGCAGGCATTTGACAATTGAGAGGAACTAAAATCAAGAACATCAAAACCTTATGCAAAGGCCTCCTTTGGGGAGTAGAGGAGCGCTGAGCTCTCTATTCTAGTGCTAACCACCACCTTAGCACTAGACAAACACTAATCAACAATCATCAAACAGCTACAAATCATCAACATGGCTAAAATGGCTTGAAATCATCAAATCTGCTAAAACTTGGACTGGATTCAACAAACAGCTACGATCTTCAAACAATTAGCTTATTATGATCAAGGTGTGATCACAACAAACTAAAACAGCAACAAGCAGGATCAATGAAGCATGAATGAGCAGTATAGAAGGTAAAGAGAATTGGCGGGAAGATGAAAGTTTGAATTTTATTTATGGAAAAGTTGTTACAAAGCTGTTAAGTGGTTACAAACTAACTAACAAACTCAAGAGTGTGTCAAACTCTTAAGTTGTTGAGCTAAGAACTAGAAAATTGTGAAAGAAAATAAAAGTGTGTGTGTCTTCACACTTCTCTACTACTCCTGAAAATGAAGGCTAAGCATGCTATTTATAGACTTGAGAAGTGAAGTAGTTGGGGTTGGTGACGTGTTGGAACCAATCCCAGGCTTCCACGTGTCCAATTGAGCTTAACTGATTTTTGTTGATGAAGAACTGAATTGGGGTTTTCTCCTTGAGTTGATTTCAGGTTAATTGATTATGACCATTGGATTCGTCCTTCAAAAATAAGCAAGTTTGATGTTTATATCATTCCATGAAATTGCCTCTAGCTCCAAGTCGAATCTGGAAATTTTGTTTGTTTGAAGATGACACATGGCATGTCTTCATTGGTTGTGGAGGGTGCACATGGATCATTATCCAAAAGCTAATTTTCTATTGGCTGAGAAGTGGCTAGTGGGATTAAACTGTTTTGATTTGGTAATTAATGCTGGCGGCGATAATGGGCGATAAATGCAGGTTAAGTGGCAATCCGTGTCATTATCTCCTTGCATTCTCATTGGTTGTAAGCTTATGACACGGATTAAGCACATTTCAACTTTCCAAACATGGCAGAATTGATCCCTTGACTTTGGCAGATTATATATTTGAGCTAACCACTTCATTTCTTTGGCATATTTGGTCCTTCAAACTTCATTCTTGAACAAAATTGGTCCTTTGACTGAGTTGACTTGAGAGTTGACCAAATTTGACTATGATCTTGACTTTTACATATTTACACTTTTGGTCCTTCATCTTTGGCAGTTTGTCAAGATAGGTCCTTTGTCTTCAAAGTCTTGTCACTTTTGATCCTTCTTTGTCTTTTTCATCAAATTAAGCTTGATTATTCCTTGTTTGCTTGAAAATGCATCCTTTTACCTACACAAGTGTAGACAAACACAAACATACCACATAATACTGTTTTGACAAGATAAATTGGTATTTTGCTTGTGTTTTAGGGTGATTTGTTGATAAATTGATATGAGTTTTTGCTCATATCAAATCCCCTACACTTGAACATTGTCATGTCCTCATGCAATTCTATATATTTTAAAGCACAAATTTACATTCTCCTCATAATTAATCCACCTTGGCCATATGGAATGCATCTACACTACTCTAAACTACATGATGCATGATTTTGATTTTTAACAATGCAATGAACAAAATACAATTCTATCTATGTCTTTTTGGTTTTTCTTGAAATGGTTTTGATGGAAATAACTCATAAAGAATTCAATGACTTTGATTAGGGCTTGGGTACCATGGACATTTATCACCCTCAAGATTCACTTTCCCCAAACCAAGCTTAAAAATGGGATCATTGTATTCACAAGTAAAAAGTGCATCAACTTATTCATGACAATTAAATGTGGAACCGGTTATTATTTGAGCAAATTGCTTGAAGGCAAATTTGTCATTATTTGAAGCGTGAAATATAAGAAATGTAAAATCCAAAAATAAGGAAGCACGGTTTTAATAGTAATCCTCTCATCCATTACTTGAAAAACCGCTCACAATTAATACAAGTCCGTTTCAAGAGTAATAAGTCATTCGCCTTATGTGTAAAATCCTCATGTCATGCTTTCATAAGTATCTACACACTCGCTAAGGAAAGAAAAATAAAACTCACGCAATAATTTATATCCGCCATCTTTTTGAGACTTTGGATCTTCAACCCCGCAACCCGTCAAGGTAATATTGGATTGGAGCAATCTATTGAATCCCCGCAACCCGTCAAGGTAATATTGGAACTCAATAGTCACTATAATTAACACCACACTGCCCCTCTTGGGAGTCTTGTATATATATTTTTTTCTTTTCTTTTACTTTTTTCTTCTTTTTTTTTCTAGCCACTCATTTTTTTTATAAGCCGCTCTTATTTTTCTTTATTCCTCACAAAGAAAGTAGTAAAGAATAAAAGGAAAAACACCCGCTAAATATTGAGCATGACATAAGTCTAGTACACATAAAACGTTCTAACTTAGAATCTTAAGACGTACTTATACCAACCATGAATGATTAGACAAAAATGCATAAGAGATTACAAACCGATTAAAACCGTTCTTGATTATTTATTAACATATATACATGCGAAGAAATTAGAGGCAATGAAGAGAAGGGTTTAGCCACAAGTAATTATCATGAAGTTTATCTAGCCCTTTTATACTTGCTTCAACTCTATCATTTCCCATTCTCCACAAATTTAAAATCTCAAATAATGAGAGTGGTGGATGCTTAGCCTAATAGACCAATGAAAGACTACATGGTTAAGGATACTAGCTAGAGAATGCTAAGATAAGCAAACTCGGGTTGAGTCAAAATATCCATGGCGGGCCTAATATGTCAAAGAAGTCTAAATTTGTTAAACCATGTTTTATTATATTTTTCTCTTTTTATATATTTTTGATGAAAAATAAAAGAAGAAATATATACAATGCAAATGTTTTATGCAAATGAAAAATGATAGATGCAAAAATTATGAATGCATATTTTTGGTGGCCAAAGTAGATCAAAAATTTGAAAAATGTTTGAAAAATTAATTTTCCGTGTTATCATGAAGTACAATGACAAGTTCTAGGTAAGGTCACTTCGATAGAAGACCCCCTACACTTAAGCTAAACATTGTCCTCAATATTTAAGAGCATGGAAGTATAAAAACTTCCCCTACACTTATGACAATGAATAGACTTTGCTTAACCCAAGTTAAGGAAAGAACAACTATTAGTGAAATCATGTTTAAGCACAAGGTGTCAATGAAAGATCACAATAGTAACGAAGTGAACCGGATACAAGGGCCTCCTCCATAAGCTCCCAAAGCATGAAATGAGTGAGCAACCCTACAAACAATCATGAAGACAAAAGAAGGTCTCCCCTACACTTATCTCCAAGTCTATCCCTTTATTTCTAACCTACAACACTCTAAACCTAGTTATACGATGCTTGAGTTAATGAGTCTCTAGCTCGACTCGTCCCTCAATGAATCAATTCATGGGAAAAATGGGGATCTCTTGGACCATTTTAACGGAAATGTCCTCCCCAAAATAATGTTTCACACGGTGACCATTCACTTTAAAATTTGGACCATCGGGTTGTGACAACTCAATAGTTCCATATGGAAACACTTGAGCAATAGTGAATGGACCGGACCATCTCGACTTAAGCTTGCCCGTAAAAAGTTTCAACCTTGAGTTAAAGAGGAGAACCGGCTCTCCAACTTTGAACTCACGATTCTTGATCTTAGCATCATGCAATTTCTTAGTCTTTTCCTTGTAAAGCAAAGAATTATCATAGGCATTGGCTCTCAATTCATCCATCTCATTGAGTTGATCTTTCCTATGGGAACCGGCTTGGTTTAAATCAAAGTTAGCCCACTTGAGAGCCCAAGATGCCTTGTGTTCTAACTCGAATGGGAGGTGGCACGCTTTTCCATAGACAAGCCTATAAGGAGTAGAACCAATTGGTGTTTTAACAGCCGTCCTAAACGCCCACAAAGCATCATCAAGCTTATCCGACCAAGAAGCTCGATGCTCTCCCACCGTTCTCTCTAAAATTCTCTTTAAACCACGATTTGTGACCTCGGTTTGACCATTTGTTTGAGGGTGATACGCGGTAGAAAGTCTATGATTAACTCCATATTTCTTCATAACTCTCGTGAATTGATCATTACAAAAGTGCGTACCACGATCACTTATGATGGCCCGAGGTACACCAAATCTAGCAAACAATTGTTTCAAAAACTTCACAACAACTCTAGCATCATTGGTAGGTAAGGCTTTAGCCTCCACCCATTTGGACACATAATCCACCGCCACAAGTATATACTTGTTTCCCTTAGAGGATGGAAAAGGTCCCATGAAATCAATGCCCTATACATCAAATATCTCACACTCTTGAATAAAATTTTATGGCATCTCATCACGATGCGTAATTTTTCCTTGTCTTTGACACACATCACAAAATTTCACCATTTCATGGGCATCTTTGTAAATGGAAGGCCAATAGTAACCCGAATCAAAGACTTTCTTGGTGGTGTAGTTGGGCCCAAAATGTCCACCCGTAGGTCCTTTATGACACTGATAGGTGTGTAAACACCCATCCTTTTTCCACTTAATTCTGGCTAAAACGAGACCAAAACGCGTATTTAATATCATTTCTTTGGAATTATGCGTGGTTTTTGTGTTTATTGTGTTTTCAGAGCCAACCAGATGAATATTGAAGAAAACATGTGATTGCACGGGTTTTATCGAAGAAAAAGACTCAAGACGAAGTCTATTGTCCAAGAGATGCAAAAGATTTGAAGTCACTGGGCCTATTTGAAGATTTATCGAAGAAAAGGACCAAAGATGGAAGATTTACATAAGTCGAAGAAACTCAAGTCTATTAAACGAAGAAATTAAAAGACGAGTTGAATTTAATCGACGACAAATCCCGAATCAGATTCGAAAATGTCAACTTTTCTGAAAAGACGAGAAGTCAAGAAGAAAGGGAGAAAGCCCACTCACCAACCAAAGGGAACACCTATATAAGGAATTCCCCTCACACTTTTCATTCAGTTTTTATTCCCCTTCTTTTCTCTTTTCCTGTTCGTAGTCATCACCAACACCACTAGGGTGTTTGGTGATTTTGATTTTCATTTTTTCAATCTTGTAGTTTAATCTTGTCTTTTGTTTGTTCAACATTAATTAATCAATACAATCCTTCCAATTCATCTTGTTCATCTTCATCTTTTTGATTCAAAGTTAAAGTTCTTATTTGGTTGATTTGATCTTCAAAAGTTGTTGGGTTTTATGTTTTTATTGATGGGATTTGTTGTTATTGGTTAGTATATGATTCGTGTCTAGTTTTATTTAAGTTTTGGTGAAAAACTTGGTTGATTTTGGCTTGTATTCGCGTTTCCCTGTTTTTTCTGTATCCTTCTGTTCTTTAGTTTCCCAGGTTCCGGATGAACAAAAAGTTCTGGATGAACAAAAAGTTCCGAATGAGCATAAGAAGTTCCGAATGAAAGTGTTTTTCAAAAGTTCCGAATAAGTTTTAAAAGTTCCGAATCAATTTATGTTAAAAAGTTCCGAATGAAATGTTTTTCAAAAGTTCCGAATCAGTTTGAAAGTTCCGAATAGACTTCCGAGCCAAATCTTCCGGATCAACTTCCGAACCAACTTCCGGGTGAAGTTCCGGACCAAAAGTTCCGGATAAACTTCCGGGTGAAGTTCCGGATAAACTTCCGGGTGAAGTTCCGAGGAAAGTTCCGAGTGAAGTTCCGGGTGAAAGTTCCGAATCAACTTCCGGACCAAACTTCCGGACGAAATCTTCCGAGTAAAGTTCCGAACGAAGTTCCGGATCAATAGTTCCGAACCAAGTTCCGAGTGAACTTCCGAATCAAGGTAGACTTCTGAATCAATTTTCTTTTGAGTATTTCGAATCTAGTTAAGTGCTATTTACTGTTTCTTCATTTTATACTTTCATTTTAATTCAAGTTTTGTTAATTGCTATTAAATTAATTGCTTTTAGTTTAAATCTTAGTGCATTTAGACCTTTAAGTAGATTAGAAAACCAATCCCCTTTTTAGTAACCAAGAACAATCATCCCACTTTAAGCTGTAATCAATTCGAGAGGATACCGAGAGAATCTAGAACCCAATTCAAAAAGTTAGTATCAAATGGCGCCGCTGCCGGCTCTTCTCGTTAAGATCAACAGTTTTTTGTGAGAACTTGGATTTTGGGATCCGTTCACCGTGAACGTTACTTTTTCACAAAAATCTTCAAAAACCCTAAAAAATATAAAATTTTCATAAATACAAAAAAATTAAAAAACCATAAAAACCAAAAATATTTTTGCTTTGTTTTTCCTTGTTAGTTCTTTTGCAGGTGTATGCGCACTCGATCAACGTCTTATCAAGAGCCCGAGCCTCTCGAAGACTTAGACATGGCCGGTGTACAAAACAACAACAATAACCCACCTCAAAACAATAATAATAACAATAACAACCCACCTTTCAACAACATGAATAATAACAACAACAATGAGCCTCTACCGGATAATCGCCCGATGATTGAACTGCTGCAAGCCCATGTAGATGGCAACACTGATCCAATCGTCATACCCGCGTTTGCAGCCAACAACTATGAGCTCAAATCCGGATTTATCCAGATGATCTCTGCTCAACCATTCTTGGGGCGTACCATTGATGACCCACATGACCACATCAAGAGATTCTTGCAACTCACTAATACGGTCAAATACAATGGTGTTCCACAAGAGGTAATCCGTTTACAACTTTTTCCCTTTTCTTTAGAGGGACAAGCCCGGCATTGGCTTGCTAAGGAACCGCCACAGAGTATTCTTTCGTGGACGGATTTGGAAACCAAGTTTATCAACTACTTTTTCCCACCCTCTCGTACTACCGCTTTGCGGAATGAAATCATTAATTTTGAACAAAAGTACGATGAGTCTTTTAGTGAATCTTGGGACCGTTTCAAAGACCTTTTGAGAAAATGCTCACAACATGGTTTTACCAAAGTGCACCAAATTAACACTTTTTATAATGGTTTAAGCATGAATGACCAAGATTCACTAAACAGTGCCTCGGGGGGTAATCTTTTGGCTAAGACTTCCAATGCTGCTTGGGATATCATTGAGAATAAGTCTCGTGTGCAAACCAAGAGTGTGCGGACCAATGTCGCTAGTGCTAGTACTAGTGACAGCGACAAGCGAATTGACAAAATCACTGCGCTTCTTGAATCGCTTGCTACCCAAACCGCCAGTAACACCAACAGCATCAACGCTAGAAACGCTAAAGACGCTCAAGTCAATGCTGTTAGCCAACCATGTGAGATATGCGGGGGTCCTCATTCTTATACCACTTGTACCGCTACCCAAGACTACCCTTCTGATAATGTGAATGCAGCATACGGTACCTATCCTCAACCCGCTTATCAAGCTCGTCCCCAAGGAGACCGTAACTTGCTTAGCTACCGCTCCAACAACTATCTTTCACCACCCGCTTCTACTCCTAACAACCCAAACCACCAACAAAACCTCAACCGCCCTCCTCAACAACAACAACAATCTCGTGGACCATACATACCACCTCACAAACAACAAAATCCACCTCAAAGAAACAACCAAGTTTACCAGCAACCTGCTTATCAACCACCCGCATACAATGCTACTTCCAACCAACCCCCCGCATTACATCAAGACATTGGAACCTACATGAGGACTAATGATGTGATCGTGGACAATCTCCAACAGGAAGTGCGCAACTTGAAAGCAGACCTGGTGAAACAAGGGAACGATCTGAGAGCTGACATGAGAAACACTTTGGATAGTCAAACGAATGACTTAAAGAACATGATGGCTAGTTTCTTCCAAGGTAATCAACACTCTTCCTCGGGTACTCTTCCGAGTAACACCGTTGCGAATCCAAGAGGGGAGATGAAAGCAATCACCACTCGCAGTGGCAAAGGTACCAAGGAACCCGAGCTTCCTATACCTCCACCGGTGGTTGTGACTAAGGAGAACGAGTCACCTGCTCCTATTCCTCATCCTTCTACTTCCCCAATTTCTCCACCTCTTACTTCTAACCCTCCTCCACCCAAGGATGTGAGTGATCCTTCGATCCCAAAGCCTTCCTCTTCTTCCGATATACCTTATCCATCTAGGTTGAGGAAAGAGAAGCTCAAAAGCAAGGATGATATTCAGGTTTCGAACTTTCTCAAAATGTTTAAACAATTGAATTTCAACATCTCCTTCGCTGAGGCTCTCGCTCACATGCCTAAGTACGCGAAAATGTTCAAAGATCTTCTGAGTGACAAGGAAAAGCTTCTTGATATTGCCAACACCCAACTTAATGAGAATTGCTCTGTAGTGCTCTTAAGAAAACTGCCAACCAAGCTTGGTGATCCGCGTCGTTTCTTAATCCCTTGCAATTTCCCGGGAGTAGAGAATTGCATGGCCCTAGCCGATCTAGGTGCCAGTATTAATCTAATGCCTCTAAGCGTTTGGAAGCAATTATCTCTCCCTGAGCTAGTCCCCACCAAAATGACTTTGGAATTAGCTAACCGTACGGTTGCTTATCCAGTGAGGATAGCCGAAGACGTCTTTGTAGGAGTCGACAAATTCACTTTTCCTGCCGATTTTGTCGTCGTCGACTACGAGATGGACCCTCGTGTGCCATTAATTGTTGGTCGTCCATTCCCGAGGACCGGTCGCACTCTCATCGATGTTGAAGCCGGTGAGCTTATCATGAGAGTGGGTGACGATAAAATCGTCTTCAACATGGGAAAGTTGTCTAAACAACCTTATTCATACGAGAGTGTTAATTGTATTGACGTTCTGGATGAGGCTTGTGAAGAACACTTTATTGATGCTTGTAAAAATATTCCTACCTCTCTTCTCAATGTTGAGACCGTTTCCTCTATTGATTCATCAATGTCTCTATCTGGAGAAAGTGATTTCTTTTGGAAAGATCTTGAAGCCACCATGGGAGATGTGAACTTAGCAAATGACGATTCTCCCACCAATGGGGATGACGACATGAGTTTCTTTGAAAACCTTCTCAAAGAGGACAATCTGTCTCCACCATCTCCCACGGTTATTGCTATCGATGCTCCGACTTTGAAAACGCCTCCCATCGAAAATCCTCCGGATTTAGAACTTAAGGAGTTGCCGCCCCATCTCGAGTACATGTTCCTCGAAGAAGAGAAGAAGTCACCCGTCATCATCGCTAAGGACTTGAAAGAAGAAGAGAAAACTCGTCTCATCGCTGTGCTTAAAGCTCATAAGAAGGCAATTGCTTGGAAAATTTCCGATATCCGCGGAATTGATCCGAACTTTTGTACTCACAAGATTCTCATGGAAGATGACTTTAAACCCGCAATCCAGAGCCAAAGAAGGGTTAATCCTAAAATTCATGACGTCATCAAACAAGAGGTTATCAAACTTCTAGATGCCGGCTTGATTTACCCTATTTCGGATTCGCCGTGGGTAAGTCCCGTCCATTGTGTGCCCAAGAAGGGCGGAATAACCGTTGTTTCCAATGAACACAACGAGTTTATTCCCACTCGTCTCGTTACTGGGTGGAGAGTTTGTATTGATTATCGCAAGCTCAATGATGCCACGAGAAAAGACCACTTTCCTCTTCCATTCATGGATCAAATGCTCGAGCGTCTTGCGGGTAATGACTATTACTGCTTCTTAGACGGTTTCTCCGGGTATTTTCAAATTCCCATCGATCCCAAGGACCAAGAAAAGCCCACATTCACTTGTCCCTATGGAACTTTTGCTTACAAACGCATGCCTTTTGGTTTATGTAATGCTCCTGGGACATTCCAAAGGTGTATGATGGCTATCTTCCATGACATGGTGGAAGACACTATGGAAGTATTCATGGATGATTTCTCGGTTTATGGCGATTCTTTCTCTACTTGCCTTGCCAATTTAGAACGTATGCTTAAGCGGTGTGAAGACACTCGCCTTGTTCTTAATTAGGAAAAATGCCATTTCATGGTAAAAGAGGGCATCGTGCTAGGACACAAGATATCCAAAGCCGGTCTCGAAGTAGACCGTGCTAAAGTCGATGTTATCGCTAAGTTGCCTCCACCTTCAACAGTGAAGGGTGTGAGAAGTTTCCTGGGTCATGCGGGCTTCTACCGTCGATTCATCAAAGATTTTTCTCAAATCGCTCGCCCGATGACCCACCTCTTGGAAAAAGATACTCCTTTTATCTTTTCCAAAGAGTGTCTTGAAGCCTTCAACTTGCTTAAGGATAAGCTAACTAAGGCACCCGTCTTGGTTACCCCTAATTGGGAGCTTCCCTTTGAGTTGATGTGCGATGCTAGTGATTTTGCTATTGGAGCGGTTTTGGGCCAAAGAGTGAACAAACACTTCCAACCAATCCATTACGCTAGCAAGACAATGACGGGGGCTCAATTGCATTACACGACAACAGAAAAAGAGCTTTTAGCTGTTGTCTATGCCTTTGAAAAATTCCGCCCCTATCTTGTCCTCTCTACCACAATCGTTTACACCGATCACTCCGCGTTGAAGTACTTGTTGACTAAACAAGATTCCAAACCAAGACTTCTTCGCTGGGTTTTGCTACTCCAAGAATTTAAAATCGAAATTCGCGATAAAAAAGGAGCTGAAAACCTAGCCGTGGATCATCTCAGTAGACTTGAGGATCCTTACCAAGGGGATCATCCGAACAAAGAAATCAATGATTCTTTTCCCCTGGAGACCTTAATGTCTATCAACTCGACTTCCGATGAAACCCCGTGGTTTGCGGACATTGCAAACTACTTGGCGGGTGGAATTCTCGTTGACGGGTTAACATCCCAGCAAAAGAAAAAGTTCTTCAAAGACATCAAGACTTACTTTTGGGATGACCCGTATCTTTTCAAACAATGTGCCGACTTGATTATTCGCCGATGTATTGATGGACCGGCAACTTTAGAAATCCTTGACGCTTGCCACAAAGGACCCACCGGTGGTCACTTTGGTCCCAACTACACCGCAAAAAAAGTGTTTGACTCCGGATTTTATTGGCCCACCATCTATCGTGATGCTCACGAGATGGTTAAACGATGTGATGCTTGCCAAAAACAAGGCAAGATCACACATAAAGATGAGATGCCTCAAAATTTCATACAAGAATGTGAAATCTTTGATGTTTGGGGTATCGACTTTATGGGGTCATTCCCTTCCTCTAAAGGAAACAAATACATCCTTGTAGCCGTTAACTACGTTTCAAAGTGGGTTGAAGCCAAAGCTTTCCCTACTAATGATGCAAGGGTGGTTTGTAACTTTTTGAAATCGCTGTTCGCTAGATTCGGCGTTCCTCGTGCTATTATCAGTGACCGTGGGACTCATTTTTGCAACGATCAATTTGCAAGAGTCATGGCTAAGTATGGTGTCAATCACCGTCTTTCCACCGCCTATCACCCCAAACCAATGGGCAAGCCGAGATATCCAACCGTGGATTGAAGCAAATTGGAGCGTACTGTGGGAGAGCATCGTGCCGCGTGGGCTTATAAGTTAGATGATGCTCTGTGGGCTTTCCGTACTGCTTATAAGACCCCGATCGGTTGTACACCTTATCGTCTTGTGTACGGGAAAGCATGCCACATTCCCATCGAGCTGGAACATAAGGCGCACTGGGCCTTGAAGTGGGATAACCTCGACATCAACAAAGCCGGTGATCATCGTAAGATTCAACTCAACGAGCTCAACGAACTAAGGAATGAAGCTTATGAGAACTCGCTGATCTACAAGGAGAAGACGAAGATCATTCATGATGCAAAAATCAAGAACCAAGAGTTCCACGTTGGTGATCAAGTCTTACTTTTTAACTCTCGGTTGAAGATCTTCTCTGGCAAGTTGAAGAGCCGCTGGTCTGGTCCATTCACCGTCGCCAAAGTATTTCCATATGGGACCATTGAGCTTTCTCAGCCAAATGGGCCCAATTTCAAGGTGAATGGCCAGCGTCTGAAGCTGTACTTTGGTGAGGACATCTCTCATGAGATGATTCCATCCCTCACCATGTTCCCCATGAACTAATTTTGGGTCGAGTCAGGCTCGTGACTCGGTTATAAAAAACAAGCGCTCCTCGGGAGGCAACCCGAGTATCTATCCTTTTATGTTTTAACCTCCTAAGTGTAGGGGGGCCTATATAGGTGTTTGTATTTGTGTGGTGATGTGATTACAGGGAAGAATGCACTTTTGGAACCTTTGAAGAACCGTGCTCCCGTGTTATCCGAAATCCGGTTCTATCTCTCAACTATCGTTATTCAATTTTCTTCATACTCACATTTGAAATTTATCACTTCAGTCGTCTCTTCCTTAACTTGAGTTAACCAACGTGCACAATGTCATAACTGTAGGGGAGACTTTTCCCACATGCGTAAACATTGAGGACAATGTTTATCTTAAGTGTAGGGGGGACTTCTATCGAAGTTTTAAGTGGACTTTTCCATTAAAATGCCTTCATTTAACCGGAAAAGCATATTTTTCAACATTTTTCAAATTTTTTATTAACTTTGGCCATTTAGTCTTAATTTTTAAATTTTTATCGTTGCTTTCATATGTATATATCCCGCAATAAAGTCAAAAATATTAATAAAGTGGTGTAGCTAGTTTAGAAGTCTTTGACATATTAGGCCCGTTGCGATTATTTTGACTCAACCCGAATAGACTTATTCAAGTTTATTCTAGCTAGTATCCTTAACCATGTAGACCTTAATTGGTTTATTAGGCTAAGTATCCACGAGTCTCATTACTTGAGATTTTAAATTATGGAGAACGAGAAATGATAGAGTCAATTATAAGTCGGTATTCTTGCACAAGTTCACTTGATGTAATTATTTGCCTATTCTCCCATCACTTGCTAATAATTTATCTGCAATAAGTAAGGTCGTACGATTTGAAAGGTTACTTAGCTTCTAGCCCAAGATCGTTTAAAAGTTGCTCGGTAATGATAAGAGTTCATAGCTGTAGAATATTGATAACCTATGAATCTATGAAGTGGGTTGAAGATTCCTAGAGAGAGAAACTAGAGAGAGAAAGTGAGAGAGAAACTATGTGTATTTTTATTCAAATGGAATGTTTGGAATGAACAACAACCAACCCCTTTCCATGGTGGAAAGGGGTATTTATATCCAAGGCCTATATTGGGCTTGGGCCGACCCATGACAAGCCCATGGGTCGGTTTCTTACTTAACTTAATAAGTAACACTAACTACGAGCTATTACGACATTAATAATATTGTGGAGTGACCGATACTTCGAATATACGTAAAAACGTATTTCTAACAATCTCCCCCTAAGGGAGGTCACTCCACGTTTACAAAGTTCTAAACCTAGCATACTATACTAAGTCTTCGTTCTTCAGCTCGTAGTCTTTTCTTCTTTCTTTTTGTTGTGAATATGTTTATTTGATCTTTTAGGCTTTTGGCTTGAGAGCATTGTTCTTTTGACCAATCACGTGCGATCTTTGCCTTCTTGTGAAACTTGCCTCCTCGTGACTCCATGTTCCACACACTTATGTCTTTTTGTTGAATTCTCGAAAGATTTAGAGTTTGGTACAGCGGAAGACTTCATTTTGCACTTTCTTGAATTTTGCTGAACTTTGATGCAGAAAAACATAAGCGTGTGGGAACGGCTTCAACAGGTACACCGCAACACCACCGTCTTCAACTGGTACACAGCAACGCCACCGTCTTCAACAGGTACACAACAACGCCACCGTCTTTAACAGGTACACAACAACGACACGAATAAAATGGCTTTGATATTTTATTCTAATTCGGTAGCATTTTACCTCCGGTCGGTGAAGACCGTTGGACGATATTAGATATCGTACCCGTGACGGATAGTTTCAATTAAGTAACTTCCTGACAGGATTTCGCGGGTAAACCTGTTCTCTTTATTCGACCGTCCAAAGCTGACTGCGAACATAAAGAGTGAATCACTTGGATAAATTATCCTTGTGATTTGAAGCCGTCAATTCATGAAACCTGGAACAAGTGAATTTCAATTAAGATTTTCACCATCGTTGCTTTCCAGTTATCACGAGCTCAATTCATAAAGAATCTTGCACGTCACCTACCAAGTGCTGTTTGATGTTAACACTAGAAGGATTTCCACTCGTCACTGTGATCAATAAAGAGTCACTCTGAGTGTTCTAGCAAGATCATATGATAATGCGTAGAGGCCTGGAACGAGTTTAAGTTCAATTAAGAATTAAACCACTGTTTCTTTCCAGTTTTTCACAAGATTGGTTCTAAAAGAACCGCACGTGTAACCTACCATGAGCTTGTTTGATGTTGCCTCAAGCAGGATTTCCATCTTCATTGTAATACTTGCGTATTACTCGGATGTTCTGGCAATATTACAAGAATACTGCGTAGGACTCATAAAAAATCTCTTACTTTTCACAGTGTGTGAGAAAGCAAGGAATAAATGGAAAGTGTCCTAATGAGACTTTTGATGATCTCTTGGCTCTAGACTCTATAGTGCGTTTTGATTTAGTGAGCGATGGCTGGAGAGGAGTGCCACCTTTTCAATATCAGTCTATTCGGAGTGAATAAACCAATAGATAACGTGTTGATCTCCGTGTGATTAAAACAAATACCTTTTGAGAGATATTTGAGTTAGCTGGGAAGGGTTGTGCATTGCATCACTGGGTCCATGATGTCTTTCTTCAATATCGAGAATCATTAACAAAAATGACCTCAATAGCATATGTATTGACCCGGTTTCTGCCTAAAGTTGTAAGGAGGGCTTCTTTCTTTACACCCTTTATCTTTACAATTCTTTTTCATTCTTCAACCCCTTCAATGCTTACCAATACGTCATAACTAGCACCTTGTTGTGATTGTTCCAGTGCTAGCTTAAGTACTTGGTCGGCATTCAGCTACGTTCACAATCTTTCTCCAACTTTCCTAGGACTTCTAATTCTATCTAGGGAATTGTCCTTGGGAAGATTCCATCGGCTCTGATGAATCATTGGACTAAACCTATTCCTACCACCCTTTTGTCACCACATTCGTCGTGAATTAAGCGTGTTTTTGGGAAAGTATAGCCACCATGGAAAATCCTTGAAAATCACCTAAGGTACTTGTGATATTGAAATCAAAAGTTTTGTACCTTAGGTATTTTGTTCATCAAAAACGCTCCCCCTTAACACGTGCTGTACACATATTAAGTTGGATTATCGTTAAGTCTTTTTCATCTTTTAGCCAAGTATCATTAAAGTCTCCTTAATCCCATTTTCTCCCCTTATCCAAAATGTTAACCATTAATATTTAGGATATTGAATGGATTAACCGGTCTTTGGTAAAAAATGAAATCGATGTTTGGCCATAGAACATGGTGATGCTCCCACTTAAATTAATAAGGGATAGTTGTAGTGCTTTAGTATGATATATTTTGAAAGATTTAGAATCTCGTGAGAAATTCTTAAAAAGTTATCATACCTTAACACTACATCAATCCATAAAAGCACAATATTCACAAATTTACATATTCACAATTAAAAACCAATATAGAGTAGACCTGAAATGTACGAACCATTAGATGGATCGTTGCAGTAACTTGTGGTGCACTCCATATGGTCTACCACCAACGAATCTTTCTAAGCTCCTCATCAATCTACGTTCACGGAGCTTTTGATCAATCTTCTTGATCACATACTTCGCCATTTGCCGATAACCTTGATGCCAATCCTCAGTCATCTCTGGTAAAGACCCACCCGAATTGAGATGATCCAACTTTCCTCTGACGTAGATGAGAGTCCCATCACTGTACTTATAAAGCTCACCCACCCTCATAAACTTCATTAACCCTCGACTGTTCAAGTAGAAAATCCCGTAATTCAGAACAGAAATGCCGGTATAGGGACATCTGTTGACATGTTGAGGTAGCACTTGATTCACTGGACGGGTTAGGTTAAGCTTCCTTTGGTAGCTTTCGATTCCCAACTGAAGATCTTCAACTCGTTTCTTGATAACAACGCTTCGTGTGAACATACGAAGTGCTGTATTCAAGGCAATGATGTCTTCACGAGGAATATGTGTGAGTTGATCCCGGGTCATCATAAGCAACATGTCTTCGATATCCTCAAGGCGAATGATAGAAAAATCTCCCTGCTGGATTTTGTATTCTCTGTCATCCTCCCTTTTTAGACGAATCTCCGTCACATGATAATAGCCATTCTTGGCTTCAGTTTTCAGCCCTAAAATACTGGAGATGCGAATATCGGATCTAACGTTGCTTCCTGAATTGGCTAAGCAGCAACCCCTGTACGCCCTTCGGACTCGTTCGTCCCAATGAGATGCACCTATAACAGCATACATATCATAATTACGAGTTACCCTTGGGACCCAGAGTCGGTTTACCTTTTCCTCGATCCAGGGTATTGTCCCCCAGTTGGCAGCTTTCAGCAAGGTCAGGGAGGTTGCGTACTTTGATGAACCCTTGAGGAGATAATCAAGATCATAAGTGACGAAGAAGTCGAGAGCAATCTGATTATCTTGAGAAGGATCAAGTGGAGGTGGAGCTCTTTCTGATTCATGGAGGCCTGGCCTTTGAACGGTGTTAAGAGCTTTCAGGACCTCGTCAGCATAATACTCGAACTCCATTCGGGTTAACCTGGTTTTGGCGCGAATTCTCTTATCCTTTAGCGCTCTCTTTACCAATGACGGAGTGACCGAAGATTTATACTCATGAGCCAGAAATGCGCACAAGTCAATCGGACTGCGGATACGGAGATATAAAACATCTCTGTCAGCGTCTATGATTGGATCATATTGAGCCGCTGCCGTGATCCAAGCTTGTGGTGGTGCAGTCTCGTCAATCTCCAATGTGTCTGCCCAGTCCCGTGTGCTTGACTCAGGAACTAGTAGATTGTGGTTCTTGTTGTAGAGGAGTAGAAACATGAACATCTGCTGGTTCTGATTCAGGCATCTCGGCGGTGTCATGAACCGGCGAGTGTTGTGCAGCTTCAGGTTCAGTTACTGACTCTGCAATCACAGGAGCAACAACAGAACTAACAGGGTTAGTGGTAACAGGTATAGACACAGCAATAGATGTACCGGGAATCGATGACGCCGTAGTAGCATTCACATCATGGCGTCACTTGGATCGTCTTGATTCCGTTGAAGTGGATTTTTCCTTTGCCGCTGCATCTTTCTTAGACTTGGTTCCAGACTTAGAAGGTTTCTTTGTGCTGGCAACCTTATCCCCTGTTTCAGGCTGTTTACCATCATCATCCTCATCGCTATCCTCGTTGCTTCCCTTAGCACTCTCCTCATTACCATCACCACCATCATCACCATCATCATGATCATCATCCTCATCATCATCACCATCATCGTCATCGTCATCATCCTTTTCTTCTTCTTCTTCTTCTTCACCTTCTTCTTCCCCGTCACCCTCTTCTTGTTCACTTTCTTCCCTTTCAAAGGAAATGCAAAGGGATCAAGTTTACTATACAACTTGGTCTAACACGAGTTAGTGTACGTCTCAGTGCATTAATTTGTCTAAATAAGAGAAATCTTATTGCCACCACGAATCAATCTTTTTCAAGATACTAATTGGAAATGCTTTCATCAATATTTGACTCTTTAAACAATGACTACAGCTCTTTAAATAGAAAACGGGTCATCGTTTAAGGGGGAGAAAATATTAATTTCATCTTCGTCATCAAAACGATTTTCAAAAGTGTTTGTGGAAAATTAATTGGCTAAATGGTTTATGAGTGGTCTTGCTTTAGAATACGACTTGTGCTCGTTCAATGTGATAGGAATTGCTTTAAGATCTTGGAGATTTGCTAATAGGTTGCGATGCTTAAGTTGTGTGAAGGTTAAGTTGGCTAAGTTTAACGAGTGTTAAGTATCTTAACGGATATTAGCCTAATAGGAGTTATAAACCAAAAAGGAAAAGAATAGAAAAGTATAGGGACTTAAGGTGTCATTTATGAAAATTGTTAAAATTTGACCTAAGTCAAATACAAACCTCCCCGTCCCTTTAGTCTTTCTTCTTCACTGTTTATCTTTCCGCCATTAACACATACTCAAGCTTCCAAAACTCTCGTTTTCAATCATCCAATCTGTTCCATTCATTCAAAAAGGTACAAACAACTAATTCTTTGATTTATAATTCGCCTAATTCATCAGTATATCCTGTTAAAAGATTCGATTAATCAGATTAAGTCCAAATTAGGGTTTGTGTCTAATTAAGCATTAATTGATTAGGGTTTTTGATGTGTTTTGCTCGGAATATCATTAGAATGTGTGTAGTTGCTTTAGAATGCCTTAGAACTCACAAACGCGACTAGATTAATCATTAATAGGCTGTGTTTAGAAGTTCCGGATGAACAAGGATCACAAACTTCCGAATGAAGGAAGTTCTGAACAAACTTCCGAATGAAGGAAGTTCCGAACAAACTTCCGAATGAAGGAAGTTCCGAACGAACTTCCGAATGAAGGAAGTTCCGGATGAACTTCCGAATGAAATAAGTTCCGCATGAACTTCCGAATGAAGAAGTTCCGGATGAACTTCCGAATGAAGAAGTTCCGACTGAACTTCCGAATGAAGAAGTTCTGAGTAAACTTCCGAATGAAGAAGTTCCGAATGAACTTCCGAATGAAGAAGTTCCGAATGAACTTCCGAATGAAGAAGTTCCGAATGAACTTCCGAATGAAGAAGTTCCGAGTGAACTTCCGAATGAAGAAGTTCCGAATGAACTTCCGAATGAAGAAGTTCCGGATGAACTTCCGAATGAAGAAGTTCCGAGTGAACTTCCGAATGAAGAAGTTCCGAGTGAACTTCCGAATGAAGAAGTTCCGAGTGAACTTCCGAATGAAGAAGTTCCGAGTGAACTTCCGAATGAAGAAGTTCCGAGTGAACTTCCGAATGAAGAAGTTCCGAATGAAGGACTTCCGAATGAAGAGTTCTGAATGAAGGACTTCCGAATGAAGAGTTCCGAATGAAGAGTTGTTGGATTGATAGTTGTTTGCCTGTTATAAGTACTTGTTGAAATGTATTATGCTTAGAAGTCATAATGATGTATATCTATATATTTTTTGTGCATCAACCTTTTATGTATTATCTTAAGCAGATACGATGACTAATCCAACAGTACAAGCAATCCAAGACGCTAGAGCAGCCGAAATTGCCGAAGCAAGAGCCCTCAAATTCATACCAAACAATTACCGGCTGAAGCAAGTCTCAAAATCCACTCACCATGGATTTAAAGTCGCCATAGCAATCCTTGATCACTCGCACTTCAAGAATGCTTTAAGGAGTACTGCCTCGGTGCCATATGATTACATGTATGAGTTCTGGGCTACCAAGGAATGTACTTCAAACAAGATCACCTTCACTCTAGACAACAAGCAGCAAACACTTACTGTTTCAGACTTTCGTAAGATATTTGGCATTCGGGATACACCCAAAGGTATGGCATTTTCGAGGGATCCTACTAAAGACGAACTCATGGAGATGTTCGATGCTCTTGGATGTCCTGACATACGAGTTGTGTCTGAGTTTACCACTGCTAAAGTAGGTCAACCTTATGAGTTCGTCTTTAGTATGATCCCTCGAAAATGCCATACATTTGGGTGTATCCCGAATGCCAAATATCTTACGAAAGTCTGAAACAGTAAGTGTTTGCTGCTTGTTGTCGAGAGTGAAGGTGATCTTGTTTGAAGTACATTCCTTGGTAGCCCAGAACTCATACATGTAATCATATGGCACCGAGGCAGTACTCCTTAAAGCATTCTTGAAGTGCGAGTGATCAAGGATTGCTATGGCGACTTTAAATCCATGGTGAGTGGATTTTGAGACTTGCTTCAGCCGGTAATTGTTTGGTATTTGCTTCGGCAATTTCGACTGCTCTAGCGTCTTGGATTGCTTGTACTGTTGGATTAGTCATCGTATCTGCTTAAGATAAGACATAAAAGGTTGATGCACAAAAAATATATAGATATACATCATTATGACTTCTAAGCATAATACATTTCAACAAGTACTTATAACAGGCAAACAACTATCAATCCAACAACTCTTCATTCGGAACTCTTCATTCGGAAGTCCTTCATTCGGAACTCTTCATTCGGAAGTCCTTCATTCGGAACTTCTTCATTCGGAAGTTCACTCGGAACTTCTTCATTCGGAAGTTCACTCGGAACTTCTTCATTCGGAAATTCACTCGGAACTTCTTCATTCGGAAGTTCACTCGGAACTTCTTCATTCAGAAGTTCACTCGGAACTTCTTCATTCGGAAGTTCATCCGGAACTTCTTCATTCGGAAGTTCATTCGGAACTTCTTCATTCGGAAGTTCACTCGGAACTTCTTCATTCGGAAGTTCATTCGGAACTTCTTCGTTCGGAAGTTCATTCGGAACTTCTTCATTCGGAAGTTCATTCGGAACTTCTTCATTCGGAAGTTTACTCGGAACTTCTTCATTCGGAAGTTCATTCAGAACTTCTTCATTCGGAAGTTCATCCGGAACTTCTTCATTCGGAAGTTCATTCGGAACTTCTTTCATTCGGAAGTTCATCCGGAACTTCCTTCATTCGGAAGTTCGTTCGGAACTTCCTTCATTCGGAAGTTTGTTCGGAACTTCCTTCATTCGGAAGTTTGTTCAGAACTTCCTTCATTCGGAAGTTTGTGATCCTTGTTCATCCGGAACTTCTAAACACAGCCTATTAATGATTAATCTAGTCGCGTTTGTGAGTTCTAAGGCATTCTAAAGCAACTACACACATTCTAATGATATTCCGAGCAAAACCCATCAAAAACCCTAATCAATTAATGCTTAATTAGACACAAACCCTAATTTGGACTTAATCTGATTAATCGAATCTTTTAACATGATATACTGATGAATTAGGCGAATTATAAATCAAAGAATTAGTTGTTTGTACCTTTTTGAATGAATGGAACAGATTGGATGATTGAAAACGAGAGTTTTGGAAGCTTGAGTATTTGTTAATGGCGGAAAGATAAACAGTGAAGAAGAAAGACTAAAGGGACGGGGAGGTTTGTATTTGACTTAGGTCAAATTTTAACAATTTTCACAAATGACACCTTAAGTCCCTATACTTTTCTATTCTTTTCCTTTTTGGTTTATAACTCCTATTAGGCTAATATCCGTTAAGATACTTAACACTCGTTAAACTTAGCCAACTTAACCTTCACACAACTTAAGCATCACAACCTATTAGCAAATCTCCAAGATCTTAAAGCAATTCCTATCACATTGAACGAGCACAAGTCGTATTCTAAAGCAAGACCACTCATAAACCATTTAGCCAATTAATTTTCCACAAACACTTTTGAAAATCGTTTTGATGACGAAGATGAATTTAATATTTTCTCCCCCTTAAACGATGACCCGTTTTCTATTTAAAGAGCTGTAGTCATTGTTTAAAGAGTCAAATATTGATGAAAGCATTTCCAATTAGTATCTTGAAAAAGATTGATTCGTGGTGGTAATAAGATTTCTCTTATTTAGACAAATTAATGCACTGAGACGTACACTAACTCGTGTTAGACCAAGTTGTAAAGTAAACTTGATCCCTTTGCATGATTTGGCTTGTAAATCATGCCCGAGAAAATTAATTCCCGTTGTGAGCCAACGTTTTCCAAGGAAATACGTGACTTTAATATGAGAACCGGGTTGCAGTCTGAAATAACTACAAGCCATAATGGGCATGTTTTAAACATGTACAACTTTTATACGGACTCTGTTTATGGCGCCGTGTCAATATTGATCGACATTTCTAAAGCCGTAAATATTACCGTACTAAAAGACATGCCCTATTTTAAAAACGAAAAATATTTTTGGTTTTTCTTGATTTTATAATTTTTATGGTTTTTGTAGGTTTTATATTTTTTATGGTTTTTCTTGGTTTTATATTTTTGTATTTTTCTTTTTGTGGTTTATATATTTACGATAATATACATGATCACGAACAAAGGATACGCCTGAATAGTTTACCACTACTATTCAGCTGATTCTTCTGCCAATTCTTTGAGAGTCGCTGGAGAGAATGATTTCATGCCAAGCTTGTCGATCAAAAACTCGATTCGTCCTCGATCTAAGGCTTTGGTGAACATATCTGCCAGCTGGTACTCAGTAGTGACAAAATACAGCTCGATCACTTCGTTCTCCACCTGCTCTTTAATGAAATGGTAGCGAATGTCTATGTGCTTGGCCCGGGAGTGTTGAACATAGTTGCAGCAAAGGGCAATGGCGCTCTTGTTGTCACAATACATCGGGATTTTGTTGAATCCCAAACCGTAGTCAGTTAATTGTGATCTCATCCAAAGGACTTGAGCACAACAACCGGACATGGCGATGTATTCAGCCTCCGTGCTAGAAATTGCAGCGCTTTTCTGCCTTTTTGAAGACCAACTGATCAATCTGTCTCCAAGGAGTTGCACAGATCCAGAAGTGCTACGCCTCATGTCTTGACACCCAGCATGATCGGCATCTGCGTATGATATTAAAGCAATAGAGGAATCTTTCGGATACCATAGACCACGATGAAGTGTTCCTTTGAGATACCGAAAGATCCTTTTAACAACATGTAGGTGCTTTTCGGTAGGCCGAGCCTGATACCGGGCACACATGCATACGGCAAATTGCAAATCAGGCCTGCTAGCAGTCAGATAGAGAAGGGTGCCGATCATCCCACGGTAAAGTTTTGGATCGACAATAGTCCCATTCCTATCTTCATCTAACTTGGATTTCTCCACCATTGGAGTGTCCACGGGGTCACAATTTTCAAAGTTATATTTCTTTAAAGATTCTAGAGCATATTTGGACTGATTAATAAAGATGCCTCTAGGATTCTAAGAAATTTGTAATCCTAAGAAAAATGAAATTTTTCCCATCATTGACATCTGAAAGCGTGTGGACATTATCTTCTCAAAGCGTTTGGACAATTCTATGTTAGAGGCAGCAAAAATTATATCATCAACATAAATTTGTACCAGAATCATGTCGTTGTCCTCCTTGAGAGTGAATAGAGTGGGGTCCACCTTGCCTTTGGAGAAGCCTTCCGAAATGAGATATGTTGAAAGGAGATCATACCACGTGCGTGGAGCTTGTTTCAACCCATAGAGAGCCTTCTTAAGCTTGTACACATGATTAGGAAACTCCGTGCTAACGAACCCATCCGGCTGACTAACATAGACTTCTTCCCTTAGTTCACCGTTCAAAAATGCCGTCTTCACATCCATTTGATAGACGATCATGTTCATATGAGCAGCATACGCAAGGAATAGTCTAATAGCCTCCAATCTTGCAATAGGAGCAAAAGATTCTTCAAAGTCTATACCCAAGGCTTGTTTATATCCTCTAGCAACCAATCTAGCCTTATTCTTCAATACTGCACCCATCTCATCGAGTTTTACCTTATAAACCCACAACAAAGTAAGGATGTTAACCTTGTCAGGGAGAGGAACTAATTCCCATACTTCAAGTCTTTGGAATTCATTTAGTTCCTCTTCCATGGCTTCAATCCAAGATGATTGAGTCATAGCATGTTGCCAGTTTTTAGGTTCAACTTCGGAGAGAAATGCATCAAAGTAGCAATAGAGTGCACTCTCTTGTAATTGATGGCGTGTAGAGACTGGTCGATCTAGATCTCCAATGACATTCCTAATTGGGTGATCTTTTGTCCATTTAGTGCTATGATTTTCAATCCGTGGTGGTCTGGAGTGAACAATAGAAGGAGCTTCTTCTGAGGTAGACGCGACTGAAGGGTTTTCAGGTATCGGTACACCAAAGAAAGGAAACTCTTGTAGGTGAGCATATTCTAAATCGTGATCAATAGAATCCTCTTCCACATCATTAGGCACAAGTAAGGGTGACGATTCAGGTGTAGTTTGAGAATCACTTGGTAACGGTGCATCCGGTTCAATGTTAATTGAAGATGCATTAGATAAAGCTTCATTTGCTTGAGCAACAACTTCAGGGATTGGAGCTATCACTACAGGTGCTAGAACTTCATCATTTGGGGGATCAAAGAATTCATCAAACAACGGTTGAAACAGTTTATCCCACTCGGGCCTTGTAGGTGGTAAAAATGATATAGAAGTAGGATTATTGGGAACTAATCCGGAACTAATAGCACCGGTTCCCATCTCATGAAGCGCGGGTTCAGAGCTGCGTTGCTCAGAAGCCATCACTATCAGCTCATCGAAATCTGCGTCCATAGTTTCTACAATCTTACCAAGACGACGGTTGTAAATTCGGTATGCTTTCTTGGAGGGTGAGTAACCAATGAAAATACCTATATCGGCTTTCGGTTGAAGCTTGCCCAAGTTCTCACTATTAATGTTTGGATAACAAAGAGCACCAAACACATGAAAGAATGAAACATCGGGTTTACGATCATGTAGAAGCTCGTAAGGTGTTTTTCCATGGCGTTTCCGAATGATAGAACGGTTTTGGGTGAAACATGCAGTAGATATAGCTTCTGCCCACAAGAACAATGGAGCGTTCGCATAAATCAGCATAGTCCTAGCAGCTTCCATAAGCGTACGATTCCGTCTTTCAACGACACCGTTTTGTTGTGGAGTACGTGCAACGGATGTTTCATGTGAGATACCAACTCCTTCATAGTAATCACGAAGAGTCTGGTTGACATACTCTGTTCCATTATCTGTACGAATACGGCGGACAGTAGTATTTAAACGTACCTGAATGAATTTCAGATAAGTGATGATAGCCTTCGGTGCTTCATCCTTTGTACGTAAAAATCTTACCCATGTAAACCTGGAGAAATCATCCACAATAACGAGAATGAATTTCTTACCGCTCACACTTTCAGTTCTCATTGGCCCACAAAGATCCATATGTAAAAGATGAAGTTTTTCTTGATTGGTGTCTTCAGCTTTGGGCTTGTATGATTTCTTGGTACTTTTCCCCCTTGAACACGCGGAACATAAATGGTCCTTGTGAAATTTGAGCTTTGGAAGACCACGAACTAATTCGTTTTTAGCCAGATGATTAATAGCATCAAAGTTGAGATGAGATAATCTGCGATGCCATAACCATGACTTGGTCTTAGATGCTTTAGAGAGAAGACATACTGGAGAAGCGGCCATCATGTCTTGTAGGGACAACGTATAAAGATTTGCACCACGAGATCCCTTCAACAAGTCTTTTCCTTCCAAGTTGCGGATGAAACAAGTATGTTGTCGAAAAGCAACCTCTAGGTTGGAATCACAAAACTGTCCTACTGAAAATAAATTATGACCAAGACCTTCTACATAGTATACCCTTGAAATCGTAACGTTTCCAATCTGATATTCACCATACCCCATTATCTTTGCAATATGATCATTACCGAATTTAACCGTTCCAAGAAACTTGCTGACAAAATTTCGGAGCATCGAGCGATCTCCGGTCATATGCTTTGAACAACCGGAGTACAAATACCAGAGGATGATTTGGACCACCTGAAAATATCACCAGACGAGGACAATGTAGAGGTATCGGAATCTGAATGTTCCTTGTTATTAGCAGGTACAGATTTAATAATCTTAGATTTGCTAACTTTAGGTTTCTTAGATTTCCTAGCCTTCTTCTTCCTAGTTGGTGGTGTAGATTCTAGTTGGCTTAAATCCCGAGGTATTTCTTCACTGATAGGCACTATAGTGGGGGCTGACCTAATTAAAGGGCGTTGTTTCCATACTTTAGTGCTAGTGTGCCTAACTAAAGGACGCTCAGACCTAACCTCAATGGATGCATTCCTAGTTAAAGGGCACATTTTCCATCTAATGTAAAGGTCCTACCAGTGGGACGCCATTGCCAGCCAACTTGGGCACGAGTTCTACCAGTTGGCTTCCATTCAAGATTATTCCTAATGGCATTCATTTCATTCACATGATCAATAAGACACAAATCATGACGTTGGGAGAACATACATTCATTACAATTCCAACATTTTAAATCAGAATTCACAAATGGTTTAGGCTTCTGCACAGGCGCAGAGCGTTTAGTCTTAACATGATTCTTTTTATTTATAACTGAACTAACATTCCTATGGTGAGCTTCTACTTTCTTCTTGTTGGTACTACTAGTGGAGGGCTTGATCTTATCTTTCTTGAGTGGTGATCCTTTAGCCTTAGTAGACTCTTTTACTCCTGTAGAAGGCAAAGTGGGAACATTAGCAACAGATTTTAAAGGTGCCTTACTTGATGGTACCAATGACGGTTTTGCTCCTGGGGTCTTATTGAATGGAGTTACAGCAATGGGTCGATTAGTGAGTAGTGCAGAACCTGGTTTACCTATGTATTGCAAGTAGGCTAAGCAATATTGAACACGCTTAATATATTCATGGGCTGAATAATAGTAGCTACTTGAGGGATCTAAGGCATAAAGATCATCTAAGATATCCCTAACAAGATCTACATGCTTAATTGCATTCCTCATATAATCATCATAGGTAACCGGGTTTTTCTTATGAAGCGGGTTCTAATAGAGCACTACTGACTTGGTTGTTGGAGCACTAGAGGACAGTGCAGAGTTGGTAGCTAAGTTATTAACAGCTTCTTGTCGGGTGAGAAGAAGTGTCTCCTTTAACTCGGCCAAAACCATGTTTTTGTCAATGAACAGGATGTTTAAGTCAGAGATTTCCTCACATTTTTGGTTTAATTGTTCAACATAAGATTGTTGCTGTGCCGCATTAAAAGCGAAGCGTTCTTCTAGTGAACCATAAAGTTTGGACATTCCCTGCCTTGCACGATCCATCTCCCCTAGAATAGACGAAAGTCTAATTTCTAAGTCCTGGTTTTTATACTCTGCAGCCTCTAGTTCCAATTTTAGCGTTTCATTTGATGACACATCTCTCTTCAATCTCATAATCTCTTCCTCTAATGCCTTAACTATTGCAATCATCTTGTCACTCGTCTCAACACCGTTTTCACAACCATTTGTTATCAAAAGATCCTCATTTTGAGTTTGTTGTTTTAATTCTAAAGATATACAATGTTGTTCAAGTTGATTAAAGCGTTTTGAAAGTAAATTGTAAGAATCTTGTAGCTTTAAAAATTTAGCGTTAGATTCGTGACAAGAATGATTATCTACCTCATTTACAGTATCAACAACATTTATAGAGAGATTACACACATCATCACAAATATTCACATCATCACATGTAATCATAGCGGATGTAAGCTCATTCGAATAATTGACATTTACAGTAGTAAGCACATCACACGAAATTACTTGGGACAAGAATCGGTCATATTCGGATAAAATCTTTTCCTTTTCAATTAGTTGTAGTTCGTAAGCGGTGTCCATTTCATAAAACACTTTTTGAACTTCTCCAATTTCAAACTCAAGATTTTCCTTAAGAGATGCAAAACTTCCTTTTAGACTTTCGACAAACGGATTGATCTCATTCTTAAACACCTCGTTCATGTGTTCGAAAGCCCATTCTTCGGCGTTTAGGCCATTTGAAGTCGTACATTCCAAAATGACCTTGTCAAAATTAGTAAAGTATTGATTAATCTCTTGCAAGTTTAACCATACAGTGCTAACAGGTGGAAGATCCTTTGGAATTTCCTTAGGACCTTCCATTTTGACAAGTGTAGGAAGTGTACTAGGGTTTTCTTCATTTAACATGTAGGTTGGTGCTGTAATGAGATCTATGTCCATATGGAAGCGAATTCTAAAATCCGTTTTAGCAAGCTCCTGATTCATTTTAAAATAATCACAATCGGGATATTTTGCAAAGTTGTATGACCGATCCTCATCAACTAGATCCTTACTTGTGCGATCATCGAAAATAACAATCGGGTCTAAGACCAATCCTAATTGGGTTGCATTATAAAGTCTTGGACTATGGCTTAAAGCTTGTTTTGCATACCGTGGGTTAGGGGGAAGGCCTTTTTGACGTGATAAGTTAAATTCTCTAAACGAAGCATCAAATAAGTGCACTAGTTGAGAAGCAGCATATTGTCTTAAAAGCAAATAATCTAGACTTCTGATCTTATTAGCCGCATTAATTTCCATTTCATTCTTCTTAGACTCGAGTAATTCAAAATCCGTTTGAAGTTTTTGAAAATTAGTGACCACTAACTCCTTTTCTTTAAGTTCGTTAGAAAGATCTGCTCTTAAGGTTTCAATTTCTTGCAAATGACCCATTTGTTTGTTTCGAAAATGATCATATTCGGGATTTGTTAGAACACTAGACGAAGGAACTAATTCCAAAGTTTGAACTTTCTCATTGCATAAGGCAAGCTCATCAGACAAATTCTTATTCTTAGCTATGGTTTCTAATAATGCAGCATTCATTTGGCTAAGTAATGTAGCAGGAACCATGACCAAATCTTGTTGAGCAGAAGTATGCGTATTCGAAATGGCTCCCGGTTGTGATTCACTCAAAGTCGGGGGACTCACATTGATATTACTATCATTGATTGTCTCCTCATTTGAAAGACTCACCACCGAAGACTCATTCGAATCAGCACTCTCTTGCACAACTTGATGTGGTTGAATACTAGTATCAGTGGTATTATCAGTGGTATTAATAAGTACCTCAGATCTTTTTTCTGGTCCTAAGCTGGAGATAGTTGCCATAAGAGCTGCCTGTGCAGATTGAAGTTCATCATAGTCTGAATCATACGCATCAAGATCGTCTGCTTGGTATGCTGCATTCTGTGTGGTGACAACGTCTTGTTCAGCAATCCCCGGATCAGCAATAAATGCAAGATCCTCTTCATCAAGTTCCCTTCCTTGTGCCTGAGCGTTCACCAGATAAATCTTCTCTGCAAACCATTGACCATCCCTTCTCCTCTTGGGTTTCTTGCAATCCCTGGACATGTGACCTTCTTCCTTGCAGTTGTAGCATGTAATCATTCTCAACTTGCCTGTGGAATTTGCCCGTGGAGGAGTGTTGACCATTGGAGCAGGATTGACCGTGCGAGCATTGGTAGTTGATGTAGTAGGTCTCCCCTGATAAGGTTGAATAGGTTGAACCATTACCCTGCCATTCTCAATAGTAGCTTGTTGGCGAGAATTGGATGAATTCCTCAGCTGATTGTTTGTAGGAGTTGATCCTCTAAATCCTCGTTTGCTTAAAGTCCTTGTGAGATAAGCAGACATAGTGGCTAACACTTCAACTGGGTCAGTTCCTTGTTTGAATTCAGGAATGGGGACTTCATCATCATCACAATACAGTGCTTGGTCTTGTTGAGCTGCGTAAGTACTAGAAGGAACACCCATGTGGCCAGAGTAGCTTGATGGATATGCTGCATTCTCTTGATAAGAAGAATATGAAGACTGAGCATAAGGTGCAATGCTTGCTGGGTGATGTTGTGAAGCATAGTGTGGTGAAGGTGCATTAAACCGATATTGTTGCTGATGTGAGGTGGGTGGTTGCGGTAGAATCGAATATTGGGGGAAGCTTGGTGTCATGTAAGGTGATGGATGATAGGCTTGGTGTCCCAAAATATAAGGAGTGTTGTTGTGTGACAAGCTTGGTTGATTCGCCATCAAAGCTAAAGAATCAGGATACATACCTCGAGGAAAACGGTGCATGATCACATGTTTCTCATGCTGCTGAAGAAAAGCATAGAGTTGATCCAAATTGCACTTATGCAAATCCCTGGTTAACTTAACATCGGTAATATACTCACCCCATTCAGCTTGAGGTAAAGTATTCAAAAACTTGGTGTTAACCTGGAATGGAGCAATCACGAGATTGTATACATTCAGATCATTCATGAGAGTAGTGAATCTGAAGTAATAGTCGTGAAGCGTTTCCCCTGGGTTGTACGTGAATCTATCAAACAGATCATACAACTGACATTCCCTTTCCTGTTTGGTAAGAGACGTACCTTGTAGCAACACCTTTAGACGTTCCCATAAATCCTTTGCCACCGTATACTGACTTACCATTCGATAGATGTCATGTGGAAGAGCTTGGAGAATGGTTTGAAGAGCCTTTTCGTCTGCATCGGCAACAAGTTGTTGAGCTGGTGTAAGTTCTTCAAACTCCCTTGGTCGAGTCACATTGTTAACCACGATGGTACCATAGTCAAGTGGACCATTTAGAATTGACTTAACCATAAGCCTCCCATATACCGGTTTTCCCTTAAGGTATGACATCATCCGGCCTTGCCATGCTTCAAAAACTTCTTTGATGAGCATTGGAGGGCGATTATCCGTTCCCGTAATGACGGAAATATCCGTAAGGGATGTCATCTGAGGCATTACTGAATTCGGATTCATTTTGTTCACTTCAAAGAGACAAAGATTATCGGTTGATCGAGAAGTGAAGTAAAGTTTTTGAATTGTGTTGAGTTTTTGTTGTAAGAAACCAAGATTAAATCCTCTAAAAAATCGTCGAAAAAACAAGTAAAGTTATCCTTTGATTCGGAACTTTTGTTGATTCGGAAGTGTTGATTCGGAAGATTTTGGCTCGGAACTCCTTGATCCGGAACTTTTGGTTCGGAAGATTTGATCCGGAACTTTCTTTGATCCGGAACTTTCCTTTGATCCGGAACTTTCCTTGATCCGGAACTTTCCCTTGATCCGGAACTTTACCTTGATCCGGAACTTTCCTTGATCCGGAACATTCCCTTGATCCGAAACTTTACCTTGATCCGGAACTTTCCTTGATCCTGAACTTTCTCTTGATCCGGAACTTTACCTTGATCTGGAACTTTCCTTGATCCGGAACTTTCCTTGATCCGAAACTTTTGGTTCGGAACTTTTTGATTCGGAACTTTCCTTGATCCGGAACTTTTGGTTCGGAACTTTTTGATCCGGAACTTTGGTTGATCCGGAACTTTTGGTTCGGAACTTTTGTCTGGGAAACAGAAACCTTGTTTCGTGTACAGTCGATCAAAAGAATGATGAAAAAACCCAGATTTTTACCAAGTAACCCAAAAAGTTTTGTGATTTCAACTAAAATAAGTAAAAACTAATACTTATCTACTAATCCCAATCACAAAAACACCAAAAACTCCAAGAATCAAGATGGATCTTCTTAAAGAACACTAATACAATCAAAAACTAAATAACAACACAAATCATTACCTTAAATCACCCCATAACTCTGATACCAAATGTAGAATATTGATAACCTATGAATCTATGAAGTGGGTTGAAGATTCCTAGAGAGAGAAACTAGAGAGAGAAAGTGAGAGAGAAACTATGTGTATTTTTATTCAAATGGAATGTTTGGAATGAACAACAACCAACCCCTTTCCATGGTGGAAAGGGGTATTTATATCCAAGGCCTATATTGGGCTTGGGCCGACCCATGACAAGCCCATGGGTCGGTTTCTTACTTAACTTAATAAGTAACACTAACTACGAGCTATTACGACATTAATAATATTGTGGAGTGACCGATACTTCTAATATACGTAAAAACGTATTTCTAACAATAGCCAAGGCATAACTTATGAAGCGGGGCGCGAAGATTGGCGAGTCCGAAAAGGCCCTAACAAGGCATGAGGATTCCATTTTATTGCTGAAGATCCAAAAGTGATGTGAAAAGCATTATTCCCAAAATCAATATGAAGGATCAAGACTCACGACGAAAAGCAATCAACTCCCATAAAGATCATGGAGAAGTCTATCCGAAAAGACCCTAACAAGGTATGAGGATAAATAGATCCAAGTCCGAAAAGGAGGCGGATCGTTGTATCTCAAAATCCCAATTAGAGATTGAAGAAATAATCATGAAGTCGTGGTCAACAAAGTTGGAGTACCCCTCAAAAGTCTCCAAGTGAAGAAACTCTATTAACGTCGAGAAGACCATTATCTCAAGAACGTCTCTCGAAGATATGAAGTATGAAGTACATGCCAAATATCGGCCCGAGAAATGTCTCAAATCGTGAACCAAGTTATGCCAAGATATGAACTTTTTGATATCCCGAGAAGCAATTTTAAGAGATTTTGTCCTTTAGCTAACTATTGATCAAATCGTCCTACTTTGCTTTCAGCCTAAATAAACTATCGAAATAAGTCCAAAAATGCATCTTCATGATCATTCTAAGACAAAAATAAAATATAAGAGATACACCTAGGAATAAGGGAGTTTAAGCATATAATTAAGCCATGTGTATAAGTGTTTGATTTACTAACTTATAATAACAATGATCTCGTTTTTAAGCTTAGTTTGGGGAACGTGAAACTTGAGGGTGATAAATCTTCGCAGCACCAAAGCCCTAATGTAAGTCATTGATTTCTTTGCAAGTTATTTCCATGTAGCTATTTTCAAGTGAAAATGGTTTTCTATCCTTTTGTTTCCTTTAAAGTTTAATTTCTTTTAGTACTTTAATTTTTGTTTAGTAGTGTTTTAATAAGGCCAAGGTTGATTGAATTTGAGAAAAGTGTAAAATTGCTTTATCACTAAGCATTGCATGAGGGCATGGCAATGGTTAAGTGTAGGGGATTTGATAGGTGTGTAAACACCCATCTTTTTTCCACTTAATTCTGGCTAAAACGAGACCAAAACGCGTATTTAATATCATTTGTTTGGAATTATGCGTGGTTTTTGTGTTTATTGTGTTTTCAGAGCCAACCGGATGAATATTGAAGAAAACATGGGATTGCACGGGTTTTATCGAAGAAAAAGACTCAAGACGAAGTCTATTGTCCAAGAGATGCAAAAGATTTGAAGTCACTGGGCCTATTTGAAGATTTATTGAAGAAAAGGACCAAAGATGGAAGATTTACATAAGTCGAAGAAACTCAAGTCTATTAAACGAAGAAATTAAAAGACGAGTTGAATTTAATCGACGACAAATCCCGAATCAGAATCGAAAACGTCAACTTTTCTGAAAAGACGAGAAGTCAAGAAGAAAGGGAGAAAGTCCACTCACCAACCAAAGGGAACACCTATATAAGGAATTCCCCTCACACTTTTCATTCAGTTTTTATTTCCCTTCTTTTCTCTTTTCCTGTTCGTAGTCATCACCAACACCACTAGGGTGTTTGGTGATTTTGATTTTCATTTTTTCAATCTTGTAGTTTAATCTTGTCTTTTGTTTGTTCAACATTAATTAATCAATACAATCCTTCCAATTCATCTTGTTCATCTTCATCTTTTTGATTCAAAGTTAAAGTTCTTATTTGGTTGATTTGATCTTCAAAAGTTGTTGGGTTTTATGTTTTTATTGATGGGATTTGTTGTTATTGGTTAGTATATGATTCGTGTCTAGTTTTATTTAAGTTTTGGTGAAAAACTTGGTTGATTTTGGCTTGTATTCGCGTTTCCCTGTTTTTTCTATATCCTTCTGTTCTTTAGTTTCCCAGGTTCCGGATGAACAAAAAGTTCCGGATGAACAAAAAGTTCCGAATGAGCATAAGAAGTTCCGAATGAAAGTGCTTTTCAAAAGTTCCGAATAAGTTTTAAAAGTTCCGAATCAATTTATGTTAAAAAGTTCCGAATGAAATGTTTTTCAAAAGTTCTGAATCAGTTTGAAAGTTTCGAATAGACTTCCGAGCCAAATCTTCCGGATCAACTTCCGAACCAACTTCCGGGTGAAGTTCCGGACCAAAAGTTCCGGATAAACTTCCGGGTGAAGTTCCGGATAAACTTCCGGGTGAAGTTCCGAGGAAAGTTCCGAGTGAAGTTCCGGGTGAAAGTTCCGAATCAACTTCCGGACCAAACTTCCGGACGAAATCTTCCGAGTAAAGTTCCGAACGAAGTTCCGGATCAATAGTTCCGAACCAAGTTCCGAGTGAACTTCCGAATCAAGGTAGACTTCCGAATCAATTTTCTTTTGAGTATTTCGAATCTAGTTAAGTGTTATTTACTGTTTCTTCATTTTATACTTTCATTTTAATTCAAGTTTTGTTAATTGCTATTAAATTAATTGCTTTTAGTTTAAATCTTAGTGCATTTAGACCTTTAAGTAGATTAGAAAACCAATCCCCTTTTTAGTAACCAAGAACAATCATTCCACTTTAATCTGTAATCAATTCGAGAGGATACCGAGAGAATCTAGAACCCAATTCAAAAAGTTAGTATCAGACACGCTTCTAAGATCTTAAATGCCTCGGGCCCATCTACACACCGTCTAATGATTTGGTCCGCACATTACCTAAAAAGATAAGGATCATCCCAGAAGTAGTACTTAACTTCCTTAAGAAATTTCTTCTTTTGTTGATAAGTAAGACCCTCAATAAGCACATTGCCCACAAGATAGTTTGCGATATCCGCAAACCAAGGAGTGGCATCCTCTTGGGAAGAGATAGACATGAGCTCCTCTAATGGAAAGGATTCATTGATTTCTTGATGTGGCAAATCTCCTTGAAAAGGATGCTCAAGTCTACTCAAGTGATCCGCCGCTAAATTCTCGGCCCCTTTCTTATCACGAATTTCTATCTTAAACTCTTGAAGCAACAAAACCCATCTCAAAAGCCTAGGCTTAGCATCTTGTTTTGTCATAAGATACTTGAGAGCGGAATGATCGGTATACACTATGGTTTTGGATAGCACAAGGTATGGTCTAAATTTCTCAAAAGCATAGACTATAGCAAGTAACTCTTTTTCCGTGGTAGTGTAATGAAGTTGTGCACCGGTCATGGTTTTACTCGCATAGTGTATAGGTTGAAAATTCTTATTAACTCTTTGTCCTAAGACGGCCCCCACCGCATAATCACTAGCATCACACATAAGCTCAAAAGGTAATTCCCAATTTGGAGAAACCAAAACGGGAGCCTTAGTCAATTTCTCCTTAAGAGTCTCAAAAGAGTCCAAACAATCTTGGTTAAAAATGAAAGGAGCCTCTTTTTCCAAGAGGTGAGTCATCGGTCTAGCTATCTTAGAAAAATCTTGTATAAAGCGCCTATAAAATCCCGCATGACCTAAGAAACTCCTCACACCTTTAACCGAGGTGGGTGGGGGAAGCTTAGCAATCACATCAATTTTAGCTTGATCCACTTCTAATCCCTTGTTGGATATTTTGTGTCCTAAAACAATTCTCTCTTTCACCATAAAGTGACATTTCTCCCAATTAAGCACTAAACGTGTTTCCTCACAACGCTTAAGCATTCTCTCAAGATTGGTGAGACATGAGGTAAATGAATTTCCAAAGACGGAAAAGTCATCCATAAAAACCTCCATAGTTTGCTCTATCATGTCATGGAAAATCGCCATCATGCACCTTTGAAACGTCCCCGGTGCATTACATAAGCCAAAAGGCATCCTCTTGTAAGCAAATGTACCGTAGGGACAAGTGAATGTGGTATTTTCTTGATCCTTAGGGTCAATGGGTATTTGGAAATAACCCGAAAAACCATCAAGAAAGCAATAGTACTCATTTCCCGCTAATCGTTCAAGAATTTGATCCATAAAAGGTAATGGGAAATGGTCTTTCCTAGTCGCCTCATTGAGTTTTCTATAATCAATACAAACTCTCCAACCGGTGACAAGTCTCGTAGGAATAAGCTCATTGTTCTCATTAGGCACTACGGTGATTCCACCCTTCTTTGGAACACAATGCACCGGGCTAACCCATGGAGAATCGGAAATGGGATAAATCATACCCGCATCTAAGAGTTTAATCACTTCCTTCTTAATGACCTCATGGATTTTTGGGTTAACTCTTCTTTGACTTTGAATGGCGGGTTTATAGTCATCCTCCATAAGGATTTTGTGTGTACAAAAATGTGGATCAATTCCCCTTATGTCGGATATTTTCCATGCTAAAGCTTTCTTGTGTTTCTTAAGGACTTCAATAAGTTACTCCTTCTCATCCTCTTTCAACTCTTTAGCAATGATCACAGGTAATTGGTCTTTGCCCTCTAAGAAAGCATACTCTAAGTGGGATGGAAGGTCCTTAAGTTCAATTGGAGGTGGACTCTCTATGGAAGGTTTTACTATGGAAGGTTCCTCAATGGTAACTTCTTGTGGAATAGGAGAAGGAATAGGGTCCTCATTGAGCAACTTTTGAATAGTAAGAATATCTTCTTCCCAATTAATGGGAGAATCATCATCACCAAGAAAGTCTCCAAAAGGTGTTAAGGAGGGAGCAATTGAGGCCACGGTTTCAACATGGGGCATCTCATCACTAGTACTCTTGCAAGCATCATGAAAGTGTTCATCACACACCTCATCTAGCACATCAACAATGTTAATAGTCTCACAAGGTCTAGACTCTTTAGTCTCTTTCCTATCACAAACTTTCCCTAACTTAAACACCACTCTCTCATCTTCTACTCTCATAATTAGTTCTCCTTCTGCCACATCTATCAAAGTACGACCCGTTCTCAAAAACGGTCTACCAACAATCAAAGGAACTCTAGGATCCATGTCATAATCAACCACTACAAAGTCGGCCGGAAATGTAAACTTATCCACACCTACAAACACATCCTCCGATATACCTACGGGGTAAGCTATGGTTCGGTTGGCTAATTCAAGAGTCATCCTAGTGGGAGTGAGCTCGGGAAGAGAGAGTTTTTTCCAAACCGATAAAGGCATGAGGTTAATGCTTGCCCCTAAATCCGCCAAAGCCATGCAATTTTCAACACCGGGAAAATTACAAGGTATCAAGAAACGCCCCGGATCTCCAAGTTTTATTGGTAAGGTTTTAAGTAGCACGGCGGAACAATTTTCATTAAGGGATGTGTTGGGCAAATCAACCAATTTTTCTTTGTTTAAGAGTAAATCCTTGAACATCTTAGCAAACTTTGGCATATAAGCAAGAGCTTCCGCAAAGGATATGTTGATGTTGAGCTGCTTAAACATCCTTAAGAAATTTGAGACTTGGATGTCATCCTTGTTCTTTAACTTGTCCTTTTTCAACCTTGAAGGATATGGAAGAGTAGGTTTTGGTGTAGGTGGAATAGGTGTTGTAGTGGAAGATTTGTCTTTGTTAGCTTCTTCATTGGGAAGTGTGGAAGATAAATGAGAAGTAAAAATAGGTTGAGAAGGTGTGTTTGAGTGAATGGGAGCATTTTGAGGTGGTGAAGTAGAGGTAGAAGGCTTGTCACAAGTAGGAGCACAAGTGGATGGAACAATAGGAGGTTTAGGAGGTGAAGGATCCTTTGTTGTCTTTCCACTTCTTGTTGTAATAGCATTGACATTTGCCCTTGGATTTGTTTGTGTGTTGGAAGGTAAAGCCCCTTGTGGTCTTTGATTTAATACCATTAAAAGCCTATTGGTTTGTTCATCCGATATACGTTTCATTTGGTCATTCATTCTCTTCTCAATTTCACGCATTTTCTTGTCAACATACTCTTGAGTCTCTTGCATCCCATATCCTTGATTTTGAAGTTGAGGATAAGCTTGATTTGGTATTGGAGCATATCCTTGATTGGGAAAAAGTGGAAGTGGTTGATTAAATCCTTGATGTGGTGGATAAAAGGTATTTCCTTGATGTTGAACATTGTTGGGTGCCTTGTAGTTATTTCCTTGGTAAGGTGGTCTTTGCCCTTGATTTCTTTGTAAAACTTGAGGAGGATTTTGTTGAATTTGGGTTGGTGGTTGGGGTGGGAATCCCGGTGGAGTAAGGTAGTTTTGGGACTTGTAAGAAAGGTTATTTGGATTGATATTTGGCTTGAAGTGTTCACGATGTTCGTCTTGGTAAGCATAGCATTCCCCTTGATAAACTTGCACCTTATCACATTGTTCATAAGAATGGGGACCTCCACAAGTTACACAAGAAAGAGTAATGGCATTCACATCATTTGAAGAATTGTTCAATGAAATGGTATTAATGGCTTGAACCATCTCTTGAATCATCTCTTGTTGACCTTTATTCATTTGTTGAATGATCTCTTGGTGATATTTGAGGAATTGGTTATCACAAGTTGTTTGAGAAGTGTTTTGGATAACATGAACCCTTTCTTCAAATTGAGTGTTTGTTTGAACCATTGCTTTAGTCTCAATGATGTCCACGGCCTCTTGCATGGATTTAAGAAGAATATTCCCTCCCGCGGAAGCATTAAGTGAATCTTGGTGGTGAGATTTAAGGCCATTATAAAAAGTATTGATTTGGTGAACTTCATCCAATCCATGGTTAGGTCATCGCCTCAATAACTCTCTATACTCTTCCCAAGCATCACTAAAGGATTGACTAGGTTTTTGTTGAAAGCCTATAATTAAGTTCCTCAAGGCCATGGTCTTAGATGGAGGAAAGAACTTGTTCAAAAACTTAGTGGTGAAACCATCCCATGTGGTGATACTATCGGGTGGTTGGGTGTCTAACCAATGCTTAGCTTGTCCCTCTAGTGAAAATGGCACTAACATCAACTTAATAGCATCATGTGGAACTCCATTGTGCTTAATGGTATTGCAAAGAGCCTGGAATCTCTTAAGGTGATCATGAGGATCATCATTCTTGTTACCATAGAAAGGTGTTTGTGAAACCATGGTAATCATAGCCGTTTTTAGCTCAAATGTATTTGCGGGAATGTCGGGAATCCTAATAGCACTAGCATATCCATGAACATTGGTTTGCAAACGTTCCATCAAAGAACGATTATCAACAGCCATGGCTTCTTGTTGTGGAGGAGTCAAAGCACGATTCTCGTGATCGGCTTGATGGACGGTGATGGTCTTACTCTTTCTCTTTTTCTTCCTTTTCGGAGGAAGAGGTTGTACACCAATCGGTATTTGTGCACGCCCGCGAGTGAGCATGCAACTCAATACGAGGAATGAGAGAGAAGCTCTCGTGTGACTTTGAAGAGAAAAGGATTATCCTCTTCGAGTTTCAATATAAAATATCCACAAGAAAATAATATATATGTATGTACTACTTGGGTGCAAGACCACCAATGAAGCCTTCCTTCTTAGAATACTCACAAGTGAACGGGGGGTTAGGTGGCGCGAAGCACTTAAGTACCTATTGACCCTTAGATGGCATTTTATAGCACATCGCCTTTCTATTCACTTAAATGTTCGTATTCTTCGAATTGTTGCTTATTGAGAGTATTTATCTATTCTTGCTTTATTTTGTTTGATCGATACACGTGTCAAGGACCGGAACGCCCCCTAACACGGTGTATTGCCTTGGCAATACTTATGGAGAATATGTAGATTGGTTGTTCTTATACGTATACGTATTAACTTATAATAATATATGGAAAATATTTTTGTATTTATGAGTTTTTAAGAGAAAATACTATATGTACATAAAAACCGAGAGAATCCAATAATATATATTTTTGGGTGCAATCTCTTAGGAAAAAGATTGCTTTTTGGATTTTTTAATTTGTTTGGTCAATTCTTTAGGAAAAGAATTGTTTTGTTAATTTTTTAGTTTCTATATATTTTTATATTTTGGATTTTCTATTTGTTTTTTATTTATGATACGTAAAAATAACGTTCACAAGGTGAACGGATCCCAAAAGCCAATGAAAACCCTCAATCGATAGTCTCTCGTAAAGTCAAAGAACCGGCAGCGGCGCCATTTGAAATTGTGTATAATGAAGTTCGTTTTTCTCAGTTCTTGTCAAATTGAAAGTCCTAACAATATCGGGTTTTTAACTGTTTTTGGTTGTTAATATTTTTTTGGATATTCTATTTGCTAATTCAAACAATGCCTTGCAAAACTGAAAAATATGGTCTATTTATATGTAAAACATCGTGCAAATACCAAGTATTTATTCAATTAAAATTCAAAATGTAAATTTTACAACTATAAGGACTAAAAATGTAAATTCTATGAAAAGTAAATGCTCAAAATGTAAAGCTAACAAGTACAAGGACTGGAAATGTAAAATCAGTTAACTATGAGGAGGAAAATTGAAAACTATGCAAACAACTAACCACTTTCCAAACAAACTCAAAACTAACTAACTGAATATTAACAAATTTCAAAGTTCAAGGACTGTATTAATGAAAACCCTAAAAAGATTCAAGTTTAGCCAAGATTATAACCAGATTACTACATGAGGGACTGAAATGCAATTTTTGAAAGTTTTTAACTAAAAACGGGTTTCAAACACAAATAAGCTCGTTTGAGCTTATTTCTCAACCAAAATCAACCAAACCACTTGCAAAATGCTTAAAATAAAAAATAAGCTAGACCTGTAAAAGGAAATAAGCTAACAATGGCTAAAACTCTGATAAGCACTTTCCAATAAGCACAAAATAAGCTATAAAGGAATCTAGACTTACACAACTGAATTTTTGTAATGAAACTGATTAATGAGCTCAAAATATGAATGGGAAATCAAGTCTTGTTCAAAATCATCCAGTAATAAGCCCAGAATCTGAAATAAGCTAAAAATAGTGCTTATGTTGACCAGCGTTGACCAAACTTTTTCAATAAGCTCAAATTCTCAAAAATCAACCATGAGCACTTACCAAGTGAATTTGTAAAAGAAAAAGGACTAGTTTATGAATAGGATAATGAGATATGAAATATCAGAATTCCATTTACAGAAACATGCATTTGCTTATAGGTTTAGATTTTTGCTTATATCTTGCTGAAAACTGAATACTGTACAAAATCCTTTTAGATTCTAAAACTTCATATTATGACCTAGAATTAAGAACTGGTTTGATGAAATTTCATCAAGAAACAAATGAATGGTGAGCAAATCAATTTGGTAACTTTTCTGAACTAAATTTAACTGAAAATGACCCACACCATTAAACTGCCATTTGCCTCTTTGACTTAACAATTGACTGCAAAATGGTTTAAAACTACTTGTTATGACTTTGTAAATGAAAAGGAAACAAAGTGATCCAATTTCTAACACTATATTGTCAAGTATCAGCTAATACCAAACACTCCTTTTACTGAACTTTTGGAAATTTGTAAAGACTTTTTAGGAAACAATTAAAACTGAGTGAAAACCTTAAGCACCTAAATCCAGTAACCAAAAGGAAGCATGTAAGAACTAGTTATAAGCTATGATCACAACAAGAACTTAAAATGATGAACCAAGCTAAAATTACTGAGATAAGCTGAAAACAAGTTGAGTACAAAGCTACTAAGTAGATTAAAGCTACACTTAAGCTACACACTCAATGAAATCAAATCAATATCAGCTAAAACACGTTTTATCATGCAATCACAATCAAGATTAACTAGAATTGAGCAGGCATTTGACAATTGAGAGGAACTAAAATCAAGAACATCAAAACCTTATGCAAAGGCCTCCTTTGGGGAGTAGAGGAGCGCTGAGCTCTCTATTCTAGTGCTAACCACCACCTTAGCACTAGACAAACACTAATCAACAATCATCAAACAGCTACAAATCATCAACATGGCTAAAATGGCTTGAAATCATCAAATCTGCTAAAACTTGGACTGGATTCAACAAACAGCTACGATCTTCAAACAATTAGCTTATTATGATCAAGGTGTGATCACAACAAACTAAAACAGCAACAAGCAGGATCAATGAAGCATGAATGAGCAGTATAGAAGGTAAAGAGAATTGGCGGGAAGATGAAAGTTTGAATTTTATTTATGGAAAAGTTGTTACAAAGCTGTTAAGTGGTTACAAACTAACTAACAAACTCAAGAGTGTGTCAAACTCTTGAGTTGTTGAGCTAAGAACTAGAAAATGGTGAAAGAAAATAAAAGTGTGTGTTTTCACACTTCTCTACTACTCCTGAAAATGAAGGCTAAGCATGCTATTTATAGACTTGAGAAGTGAAGTAGTTGGGGTTGGTGACGTGTTGGAACCAATCCCAGGCTTCCACGTGTCCAATTGAGCTTAGCTGATTTTTGTTGATGAAGAACTGAATTGGGGTTTTCTCCTTGAGTTGATTTCAGGTTAATTGATTATGACCATTGGATTCGTCCTTCAAAAATAAGCAAGTTTGATATTTATATCATTCCATGAATTTGCCTCTAGCTCCAAGTCGAATCTGGAAATTTTGTTTGTTTGAAGATGACACGTGGCATGTCTTCATTGGTTGTGGAGGGTGCACATGGATCATTATCCAAAAGCTAATTTTCTATTGGCTTAGAAGTGGCTAGTGGGATTAAACTGTTTTGATTTGGTAATTAATGCTGGCGGCGATAATGGGCAATAAATGCAGGTTAAGTGGCAATCCGTGTCATTATCTCCTTGCATTCTCATTGGTTGTAAGCTTATGACATGGATTAAGCACATTTCAACTTTCCAAACATGGCAGAATTGATCCCTTGACTTTGGCAGATTATATATTTGAGCTAACCACTTCATTTCTTTGGCATATTTGGTCCTTCAAACTTCATTCTTGAACAAAATTGGTCCTTTGACTGAGTTGACTTGAGAGTTGACCAAATTTGACTATGATCTTGACTTTTAAATATTTACACTTTTGGTCCTTCGTCTTTGGCAGTTTGTCAAGATAGGTCCTTTGTCTTCAAAGTGTTGTCACTTTTGATCCTTCTTTGTCTTTTTCATCAAATTAAGCTTGATTATTCCTTGTTTGCTTGAAAATGCATCCTTTTACCTACACAAGTGTACACAAACACAAACATACCACATAATACTATTTTGACAAGATAAATTGGTATTTTGCTTGTGTTTTAGGGTGATTTGTTGATAAATTGATATGAGTTTTTGCTCATATCACCTTTAATAGGATCTATTACTGCTGAAGGTATAAACGTGACATGACTGAAGTGAACATTGAATGTGACATGGCTGAAGAGGACATGGAACGTAACATGACTGAAAGAACTTAACTGGATTTATTGAAGGAAAAGGATGAGAGGTCCGGTTGGACTCCTCCGTTTCGAGTGGCCTCCCGCTCGAAACGATTCCTTCAAAGGTCTAAACATAATAAAAAAATCTTGGTCCTGACGACCTTGTCCTGATGATGCCGAATAGTTTCTGGTTCCATATTTAAGATGGATTCTCTGAATCTAATAGAATGAATAAGCTATAACATGTAGTATACTATAGTTTCTCCACTGCGTGTAGTAATAACACTCACATTAGCTCTAGGGTTTGTTCCGGTAATAGAAGGAAGAGCACCTTGGGGACGAAAGGTTTGAAACATTTGAACAAATTTCATATCCTTGGACTCTTGCATTTCCTTCATGGTTTTCTCATGATCGGTTAATTTTTGTAAAATCAGGTCCATGTACGGATGAGGTAAATTGAACCATTGTTGTTGAAAACCTTGGTTTGGGTATTGGTTATATGGTTGAAAACCTTGAGGATTGAAACCGTGGTTTTGAAAGCCTTGGTTTTGCATTAGATAAGCTCCTTGATATTCATTGTAGCCCCTCACATTAGCATTTTGTTGAACATTTGCTCTTGGTGGCCCTTGGTTGTTATGGGTGGGTGGGTGAGGTCTTTGTTGAAAACCGGGTGGAGCCAAGTATTTTGTCGAGTTGTAAGACAAGTGATTAACATCGACATTAGGCTTGAAATGAACTCTCTCGGTGTTGTTGTAAGCATACACTTCCCCGTGAGATTGATCATAAGCTTTATCACAATTAGCATAAGAGTGTGGCCCACCAAAAGTTTCATAAGTAATATTGAGAGCATGGGCATGTTGATTAGGAGGTAAGTTCCTTAAGTTGATTAGCCGTCTCATTCTCACTGGCACTAGCCATAGTAGCCCTAACACTCTTGGTTTGGACTTTGGCTTTGTTCTCAATAATTGCCCAGGCCTCATTCATAGTTTTGACAAGAATATTAACCCCCCGAAGCATTATTTAGTGAATCTTGGTCATTCAAAGTTAATACATTATAAAAAGTATTAATTTGATGTACCTTTGTAAAGCCGTGTTGTGGACACTTTCTTAAAAGTTCCTTAAAACGATCCCAAGATTCACTAGATGTCTCACCGTACTTTAGTTCAAAGTTGATAATGTCATTCCGCAAAGCGGTAGTACGTGACGGTGGGAAAAAGTAATTGATAAACTTGGTCTCAAGGTCCGTCCATGTTACAATACTCTGGGGTGGTTCCTTATCAAGCCAAATTCGGGCTTGTCCCTCGAGGGAGATAGGAAAGAGGAGTAAACGAATTGCCTCTTGTGAAACCCCATTGTATTTAACAGTATTGGATAAGTGTACGAACCTTTTAATGTGATCGTGTGGATCATCATGAGTGCGACCTAAGAAAGGTGTTGCGGAAACCATTTGAATGAAACCGGACTTGAGCTCAAAGTTGTTGGCGTCAATAGCCGACACCACAATCGCATCATCGTTGCCTTCGACGTGTGATTGCAAGAGCTCGATCATTGGACGGTTCTCCATTGTGTTGACAACGTGAGGTTCTACAACAGGAGGATCAATAGTAGCGGCTTGAATGGATTTCCTTTTGCGTGAACGAGTACGCATACACCTACAAAAGAAAAGAATAGCAAAGAAATAGAAGAAATAAAGTTAACGTGAAAAGAAAATATTTTTGGTGCAAAACTTTTGAAAAAAAAAGAAATGCTTTTTATGGGTTTTTTAAATGTTTTTGGATTTTTGAAAATTTTAATTTTTATGGATTTTTGAAAAAGTTTTGAGCAAGAAAAATAACGTTCAAAGGTGAACGGATCCTAAAATCCAACGCGTCTCTCACAATAAACCATTAATCTTCACGAAAAGAGCCGGCAGCGGCGCCATTTTATACAAGGCTTTTACCTAGTATAAAAAGTTTTATCGTCTCATCTCGATAAGAATTGACTACGGTTGAAAGTGTGACTCAGTCGTCTTTGGTGAATAAAAGAAAAGGCGTCGTTGTCTATAACTAATTAAAACTAAAAATGAAAGCTTGAAAAGATTAAACTAAAAATAAAGACTAAAACGATATTAAAACAAATATTAAAAAGAAACAATTTATAAAAATAAAAGTAAAAATAAAAGTAAACTTTCGAATTAAAAATAAAACTTACTAAATAAAAATGAAAGAGATTGTATTATAAAACTATTTTAAAAAGTAACGAGACAAATATTAAAGTGGGCACTTAATAAAAATGAAAACTACTACTTTTTGATAAAATACTAATACTAAAATTTGACGAAAAATTAAACTAAAAATATCTGACTTTCAGAATAAAAATAAAAACGACTTTCGGATAAAAATAAATCGACTACGGAACAAATGTTACACTAGGGGAGACATTCTCCCCTAGGGGGAACACTAAATTTGGAGGAAAATCAAGAAATGCCAAGTAAATCCTTTCGTAGAATTTTTTTCCTTTCGTAGGATTTTTTTTCTAAAATTTTGTTTCGTAACTTTTTTGTTGTTTCATTTCGAAACTTTTTTTTTATTTCTTTCGTAACTTTTTTTTCCTTTCGTAACTTTTGTTTTTCTATTCGTAACTTTTTTTTATTGGCGGGAAATGAATGATTTCGGAACTAAAAGCTTTCGGAACAAAAAATACTGTTTCGGAAGAATAAGATAAACCCTCTTACGAGAGGTGGGATTCGGAAGATCTAAAAAATGGGGAATAAAAATAAGGCAAAATAAGCAAAATTAATCTAAGAAATAAGCTAAATTAATTTCTAAAATAAGCCAAACTCAACACTAATAAAAACTATAAAAACACCAAATAAGCAAAATATTTAAAATCAACTTTTTATAAAAATAACTATTAAGAACACTTAATTAAAAATAAGCAAGCCACACAATAAGCACTAAACACAATAAGCTAAAACAATCAAACACATCAAAACCAATAAGCACAATCAATCAAACATATTAATAAAGCAATAAGAATAAAGATTAAGTAAACTACATGATTAACTAAATCAAAGCATAAGATTATAATTAAGAAAGGTAGAATGAGAATGATTATCTAAAAAGCTTGAATTAAAGATGATTAAGATTCAAAATACAAGATTAATGTAAAAGCTTGAAAACATGAAAGAAAAGCTAGAGAGAGAAAGTAATTACCTACTCCTAATGCATAAAATAAACTAACTAAAAATTATCTAACACCCTCCTAATGACATATTAGGAGGGTATTTATAGGAGGAGTGGAAGTGTTGTTGCTTCTCTCATTCTTCTCGTCTTTTAGAATTTTAATTTCTTCGACTTCTTCGACGTTGTCTCGGGATTTGTCGATATGAAATGAACTCGTCTTCTAATTTTCTTCTTTTATTAGATTTGGTTCTTCCACTTCGTTAAACTTTCGTCTTTAGACTTTTTCTTCGATAAATCTTCAGAATAGGCCTTGGACTTCCGTTCTTTTTGCACCCTTGATCTTTTGACTTCGTCTTTTGTCTTTTTCTTCGATAAAAGCCCGTGAGAGCCCGTGTTTTCTTCCTTTTTCATCTTTTGGTCCTAAAACACAATAAAAACACAAACCATGCATAATTCTGACTTTTACGACATTAAATACACGTTTTGGCTTGGTTATTATTATAATTAAGTGGTAAAAGGATGGGTGTTTTCACACCTATCAATGATGCACCAGTACTGAACGAAGATTCAGTAAACATAATGAATCAATAACGAGTGGTTAGAGTTACGGTGGTTACACTTATGGTCGTGACGGTAGTTGGTGACGGTGGTTACGGTTATGGTGGTTAGAATTACAGTCGTTAAGGTTTATGATTTACGAGATAAACGAAGAAGAAGAAGAAAATAAAAAAATGAGATGAAAAAAAGTATTTATAGTTTCAATAAAAATTATAAAAATGCCCCCTAAAGTTTCTAAAATTACAAAAGTACACCATTTTTTTTTAAAAAAGGGGGGACACATGGCAGCATGTGGTTCCACCTCATTTATTTTATTTAACCCTAACTCTCTCTCTCTCTCTATATATATATATATATATATATATATATATATATATATATATATATATATATATATATATATATATATATATATATATATATATATATATATATGTATATATATATATATATATATATATATATATATATATATATGTATATATATATATATATATATATATGTATATATATATATATATATATATATATATATATATATATATATATATATATATATATATATATATATATATATATATATATATATATATATATATATATATATATATATATATATATATATATATATATATATATATATATATATATATATATATATATATATATATATATATATATATATATATATATATATATATATATATATATATATATATATATATATATATATATATATATATATATATATATATATATATGATTTAAGTTCATTTGGATACCAAACTTATCTAAGATATGAGGGGATCCATCCCCACCCTCCATCTCTCTACCATCTAATGGCTGAGATTAAATCCTCATTTTATACTGCAGGGGTATTTTTGTCATTTCACCCGCCACTATATAAATCTTTTTATCCTTTCTTTCTCATTAAACACACACACCGTAACATCACTTCTCTCTCTACCTCCCGATCTACTTTCTCTCTCTCTATAAGTTGAGGCGTATAATCACAAATCATCATGAACATCATCATTAATCCATCACAAATCGATTAATTAACACAAATTCATATCAGGTTTGTATTCTCATAATATATTCTTATTTTTTTAGCTTATTTGATTTTGAATAAGCTTATTAATTTATTGTCATTGGCTTACTTTGAACGAAATATTCTGATTAATAGTTCTTATTTTGATCGAATTCTTCCAATTGATTGTTCTTATTTTTATCAAATTATTCTAATTAGCTTTTAATTATATGATTTATGTGAATAAGCTTATTTGTTTGAATAAGATTTTGAATTAGATGAGAGTTATGAGTAATTTTGTGAATTAGATAGGAGTTGTGTGAATAAGCTTACAAATTATATGAGAGTTATGAATAAGCTAACTTCTTAGCTTATTTTGACGAATCATAAGGTATTTTATGTAAGTTAAGTTAAGTTTACTGATGTGGGCTGTAATAATCTTAATATATCATATATGATAGTTATATATCATATATGATATATCACCAGTTATCATATATGATATAACTATCATATATGATATATCAAACAAACCATAAGAAAAAACAGATTTTGTATGAGTCTTTTTCAGAAAATCTGTATAAACTCATGAAACGTGCCTTCTATCATGTATATGAGTAATACTTTTTGTTGTTAAAACTTTGCATAATATGTTCTTTTCTATCTTTTATTAATGCAGTCAGACGGAGGTGGTGTGATTGCCCGATTTGGAGCAAAGCAGAGAGGGATGTTGATTATAACAAGAGGATGTGCACGAATATGTTATAAGGGTCAAGACGGAGTAGGAGTTGTTCATGAATTCATCAGTTAATAATCTGTTTTAACAATATTTTATTATTGAAAAAGAAGAGTAGTTTTAATAATAATGGTGTTTGCATCTTTTGATTTTGTATAAATGGTTATCATATATGATATCAGATGTGTATCATATATTATTTTACATTAGGTTATGTTCTATTTGAATTATCATATATGCTTCTGTTCATAAGTACATTTTTTATGTTATGAACAAGTGTTTAATTATTAATTGTGCATACTCTTTGTTGTAATCATGATTCATCAGATTCTTTGTTTAATATACCTAAGTTTTTCTTGAGTATCATATATGATAATGCATTATCATATATGATAGTGCATTATCATATATGGCTTAATTTATCAAAACCATCATGACATAATACCAAGCAAGCTAAACCATATTAACAAGACGTTGTATAAGATACCAATCGATTACAAAATCGTCCATATACGTCAAAACTCCATTAGGAGATTACAAGGAAAAAACAAACAATACATTTTATACGTAAAATAAATATTCACGAACTTCTTCAATAAGCTTCTTGGCCTTTTGGATGCTTGTAATGTTCGACATTCCTTGTAAACAGCCTTCTCTACACAAATAAGAAGATTTAATTCAATTTTCAAGCGCATCATCATATGTGATATATTTTATCATATATGATATATTTTATCATATATGATATATTTTATCATATATGATATTTTAGCTTACATCATATATGATAAAATATATCATATATGATATTTCACTAACAGGTCACACTAAATTTGTTCAGCGAGATTAAGTCATAAAATCTTATAATTCATGAAAATAAGCTAATAAGTCAGCTTATAATTCATCATAATAAAAATGATGAAAATTTATAAGCTTATTCCCATTAATCATCTAATAAAAAGCAAACACATCCATAATCACATCAAAATAAGCTTATTTACATCAAATAAGCTAAAAATATATATAAATGATGATAATATAACCTGGTGATTCGTTCTTCAGTAGCATTGACATCTTTTTTTTTTTAATTTTTAACTCGATTTGTTGATGATTTTTTATTTGTGTGTGTTTTAGTATGTGTTTTGGATCGAGATGATGATTAGATAAGCTTATGTGTGTGTGTTTTTTGTGTTTTGTGTTAGATCTGAGATAAGAGACGAGGGTGAGATGTATTTGGGAGGTGGGTGGGTGGGTGGGTTTAAAATGACGAAAATTCCCCCCGCTTTTTTAATTAAAAAATAAAACTTAATCTGGGCTGTTGATTTTTTGGTAGATGGAAGGTGGAGATTGGTCCCTTGTATCCAAAGGATACAAGGTATCTAAAATAACCGGACTCTATATAGATATATCTTTACATTATATATAAGGGGAGGGATATGCCACATCACAGTCCACGTCATCACTTTCTAATTTTATTTTATTTTATTTTTTAATTTTTTATTATTTTGAAATTTTTGGCTACGCAATACTTATCAAAATTCCGGATAAAGTTTTAAAAACTATCACTTGCAAGATTAGAACACGGGTTTATAAGCACATACAAGAACATCTTAACCAGTTGGGCAAGCTGACTATTTTGATGTTTAATCCAAAACAATATTCATATAGTCATAATATCTATCATTCGGGGATGTAAAATTCAAATAGGGCAAATATTCTTAATCAATAACCCAAATCAATCCTTACCATTCACGTTCCAGATCATACATAGCCTAAACAAAATTATGCAACACCCTAATCCCTATTCGATTTTCTTATTCAAACTCACCGATAATTTCATCTCTAATAAACACACCTCACACACCTATACTTTTGATCAGTTTTGTATTCATCGATTGTTTATGATTGTTGCGTAGGTTTCATGCTGCTTATTCACGTCTGCCTCGGTTGCTTGCTATCGTTGTTTATGTGTTTGACGTTTTATAATGTTTTGATTTACATTAGGTTCCCTTTGTATGTTATTGAATAGAAACTAATCCGGATGCCTACAATGGTGTTGCAATTGGTTTTTGTAGAACATACGATTAGGGTTTTATTAAATTCGTAGTTTGGGGTTTTTGGTTTATATATTATTCAATAGCTAATTGGAGCATCTATTATTCGTTTTTATAAAATATCGATTAGGGTTTTTTTAATTGGGGTTTTTTGGTTCATACGTTATAATTTACTGTTTCTTTAAGCGCGACTTATTGATTAGTTAATTGTACTGCCCTGAAAGTTGTAGTTGTCGTGGCCTACGTGTTGTTTTACCCATATCTTGGCACGGCATCATGAGTTTGTGGTTGCAGCCATGGCGGGTTGGTGCTTCTTTATCTGACGTGCATCTGAACACGTGTACGCCGGACAATGATGTTGATGGTATGCCTAAAACCAGGGTATTTGGGTTGAAATTTATAACTTCCTATGGCAGGCGACAGTTAAACTCAGGTTATGGACTTATGGGTTTATAGTAACTGTTTCTGATTATGGTTTTCGCAATTCCCCTATTTTATTAATTTTCTTTTTCATTTTTGTTGTTGAGGCATTTATGATTTTACCAACAGAAGATATTGTGTGTCAAAGGAGGATATATTAACGTTCCTCTTTAACTGTCCCCAAAGCGGAAGGATGGCAGAAGTTGAGTGAGAACTGCTCGCTTCAGCAACCTCCATGACCCGGGCACAATATCAATCAATCTGAGCCGAGCAAGCATATTGTAGTTTTGTGGAAAACACGGTTATCTCAATTAACGGGTAAACTTATTAATGTGTTGTGGCAAGTAAACATAAGTGAATGCGAGGTTATCTTAGGATGCCTTTCACAGATTTGAGCCTCATTGGTGTCAATTGGTACCTGTTGAATCACGGTACTAGCAAATTTGGGATATTCTCAAGAAAGAGTGGTACAAAGAAAACAGTGAGTACTAACCTCTTGAGATCTTTTATTTGAATATTTTATGTATCATCAAAAAGTTTTTTTTATATACAGATTACAAAGTATATGTAATGTGAGACATTGATCTCTTTACTAACCACAAACATTAAGGTGTAATGTTACTCTGCTGCTACATGTAAGAGAATTAGCCAACTTAACCAGAAATAATATAAAATATAATCTATTTTAAGATGGAAAAAGAAAAGAGTGAACCTGAAACTTCATTATAGCAAACTTGTATCACTGAACTCATAATATGTGTGAATTTTGTTATTTTGAGCAGAATTTAGATTAGACAAACAAAAAATGCATACACAAAAATACATACATGGAGCTGACAAGGGCTGTAGATATTTAAATAAGTAGTTAGGGCTGTTTGGGTAGGATCACTTATAATGTATAATAGCTTATTGCGGTATGCAGACACAAAAGGCTCAAAAGACTTTGAGTAAAAGTGCCAGCTTCTTTGTAAAATTGTGCAATATGATTCAAATTCAAAAGACTCGGCCTTAAACTTTGACAACACGTTGTTTGTTTAGCCAAAGGTACATAAAGTATGAAATAAGCCATAGAGAATGGAACCAACCTTCTACAGAGTTAACATGATCCCTAATGCATATGTGCAGTCACTTGCAAATATTGAAGGTATCGAGAAGGCTGTACCACTCCTTACGCCGATAAAAATGCGTAAGATCTTTTTGTGTTGTAACTTATAACCACATAGACCCGTTTTATAATTTGATTTATCTTTTGAACAAATGAAATCTAATTTGATAAGAAACTAAATTTTTTGATGAAACTTTCGATGTGCAGAAAACTGATCAAGTCATTTATCCAAGGTTTTCTACCCGGGATTATGTTAAAGATATTCCTCAAGCTGCTACCAAACCTCTTGATGATGATGTCAAAATTCTAAGGTTTTATAAGTATATCGAGACTTGAGAGTAGATCTTGTCGAGTACGACTCCCACGCTCAAGGCTCCTTATTAGCGTATTAAAGCCCATCTCGCCATCAGTCTTTTGGAATGTAAGAACAAGATTAATTGTTTTATATGGAATTTCTTTTTCTCCATTCCTCTCTCTGGTAAATTATTAAAATTGTAATGGGATCTTTAATATCTACTACTTAATTACCTTTTATTATCGTTCGAGATGGCAAATTGGGATTGTATGGACTATGAAGCTACTCTTTCACAAAAGTTATATTGGTATTGATATATGATGTCTTAGCTTTAAAAGGACATTCTAAATAGGCAAGTGTAACCATAAACCAATAGATTTGGCTGGCCTAAGTGACTTAAAGTTATACAACGAATCCAACCTGAATTCTTGAATAAATGGCTCTTGGGTTGACCCTAAGGAAGATCCAACAATTAGAGTAGAATCCCCAACATCCAACCCTAACACCATCATCACTCGGTTAGTATTATTTTTATTTATTTATATTAGTAGTATATGACTATGTTATTAAAACCGTTACCCAGCACTCCGTTAGTCTCTTCCCACGTCGGTCAAAACATACCAAAATTATAGAGTTTTATTTTTGCCCAAATGGAACAAAGGTGTTGTCCATTGCTGTCACTGCCTCAATGTCTTGTGTCTGGTTATCGTGTCAGTAGCATCCAGATGATTTTCATAATTTTCAACATTGCCCTCAGGGTGTGACCCGGTGTGTGTTCTCCCTTATAGAAGTTGCACTTTAAGCCATCATAAATAAGACTTTGTAGCACAATCATTAGAATACACTCTCCCTTCATCATCAGCTCTTTAACGTCTTCGAGTTTGACTATCATTATTATCAAAAATCAGTTTCATTAGGTTAATCAATCTCTACGTGAAATCATTTTATTTCATTTTCAACCTAGACAACATGGGCTACTTATAGTATATTCTATTATGTTTTCTAATGGAAGTTGTAAATGTCGCAGTTAGAGGTCAAAGTCAGGCTCGTCAATGAAATTTGCCGGCTGTCAAGGTTCTGGAATGAAGGTGTCAATCAGGCATCGTGCCCAATCCATGTATCTTTTGTTATATTGATCTTATTAATAATCATAGCAAACAACTATGTATCTACTCTCTTTTTGGCTGATTATTATATTTAACTCAGAAATAACGACCTCTTTATGTGGTGTTTTCTTGCAGATAAATTTGATCAAATGTAAAACGCGTGGGACTTGAGAATTCTTCATGTGGGGATGATACACTGCTTCCTGTTTCTGAAATGCAACTCCTAAGCAGTACAATGACTAGAAAATGACAAAGTAAAAGGTAAGTTTGAGTGTTTAACTCACATATATGCTTACTGATATGATGCACCTGCATTTTACTATAGAATTATTCTTGAACTCTTGCATTTGCAAAATATAAGAGTATGATATTTTCAGTGTCTACAGTTACAGGTATGTCATTTCATTAGTAAACTTGGAACATTCATGTCTCGTCTTTGTGATGTTATTTAGTTAAATTTATTAATGCCTCATCTTTGTAAGATTGGAACCAGCCTAAGTATTCTTTTCCTATAGTTGTAAGGTATTTATTGGACTAAAATGACCCATTTTAATATGAAGAAATCTCAATCTGTTACTAACCACTCAAACGGCCATATTTGGTAGGACTATTATCATTATGTCATGAAATACCATGGATAAATTATATGGCAAAACTGTTACCATACGGGTGACAATAAAATTCATTTTGGTGTCTAATTGTGTTTACATTGACTTGAATTATACAAATATGAGAAGAGGCACTCCAACACCCCTGCTCGCATCTCGCCATGTTTTCATATGAAAGAGGGTTACCATGCAACTGATATGGTATGGTATTCACTGGAAGAAACAAAAACACAATTTAATCGCACAAGAAAGTGTTCGTGTACAAGTGTAAAACTCGTGAGAGATATAGTTATACTTGCATGATATCAGATCAAATAATTATGTAAGGTACCATTCTAGACAAAATCTTTTACTTTATCATGATCTAATAGTAAAGCTAACCAAAAGCACACCATATGATGTTAATTTATCACTTCTGAAAGATAAAGAATGATAAATTTCCTCAGAATTTTACTAACTCTGAAATAAAATATAAAGTAAAGAAATCGACTTTATAGCATCGATGCAAGTTTTAGTCCAGAGTGTACATGTATTGTTGTTAACTGATTTTGTAGAAATAAACTCACAACAAGGACAACCTTTATTCCTTTTCAAAATTCACCCTCATGTTATCATTGAATCTGTAACCGGGTCACTTTTGACATGTATGACCCGTTTCATTTTGACCATGTTTTTATGGCTTTTCAATTCACTGTCATAAGTGAAAAGTAAATGCAAATCATTGTAGTTACTGCTGCAGCTACTGCAGGGTTAACGGTCGCAAAAGTTACCTGTAGCAATATTGATTATGACCCATTTGTTATGTCATAATACACACATGCATGTGTAAACATTCTGAACCAAATTTTTATACATACACAAGAATCATTCATTTATTTTGTTTAGCATGACTGTGTAATCGTTTAAGTCACCTACAAATTTGTAGAATTTAACAGGCCGATTGGGTCTTCAGTTTTGAGATAGATAAATCAAATTTAACGGGCTGATTGGATCTATAGTCATCTTTCTATATTAGACTTTGTTGTATTGTAGCTGCATTATCGATCTAGATGATTACAGTAATGATATACTTGACATGCCAGAAGGATCTTGCTTTTCCAAGGTCGATCGCCACTCTTGAATCGTATATCTATACTCTAAAACTGTTATTCAAGTACTCAACATCAGGTGAGGTAATATTTCTCTTATTTATTGTCGGCGAAACACTGAGAAAAAAATGTGACATGGCACACTTTTACCACCCTACAATCAATAATAAAACAAATCATGACCATTTAAATTCAATCCTAAAAATCCGGTACTTTGCAACTGACATCCAGGTCTTTAATATCCCACGTTTTATAAAGAATTTTTGGAGATAAGTACAAAATGGATGATGATGTTGACCTATCAACTTTTAACTAATTCCCACAAAATATCCACTCTTTTAGTTTTGGGCCATTTTACTCGCTCCACACATCTGTATATAAGTAACGGTTTTGTACACATATTTGATTACAGTATAATCACTTCACTTTGAAGATGGCAAACAATGAGAATCAAGTAACAGTCATTCTTTTTTATTTCGTTGAATTCATAGTATATGTTACAAAGTTATATTAATTTATTTACTTTTTCAGGCACTACTTGATTTGCCTATGGTGATGAAACAACACAAACGTGCAAACAGCTTGATGAGCTGGAAGCGGGATTCTTTCATTGTTATCGAAGATTATTAATGTAATATTGCTCATACATCTTTGATTCATTTTTTTTTTCACTTCATATATTGATAAACCTACTTACGTCAAGTGCACGAAATTGTTGGTGAAGAAATTGTTAATGATGATTTGCCAAAGGAAAGGGTTAAGCGAACCCAACATACCTCGCCTGTATTGGTTGCTTAACGAGGATGAAACGATGAGACATTATGGTATTTTTAATATTTTTTTTTCATGATTCTATTCCTGTTTGTTTGTCATTTGGATTGTGTTTTGTAGTTTCTTTAATAAAGGAGTAATAGCTTAATGTTATTTTGGTTGTATTTTTCTTCAAAGGTTCTTTGTGTTTGTATTTGTGTTTGCAAAGGAAACTTTTATTGTTTGTTCAATTTCAGACCAAAAACATATCTTATGTGAGCAATTTAATGTCTTTCCTTGATATCAGATACAAACACATGTTTTGTATGGTATGTTATCACTAATAGTTTTAGTCGTATGTTAACATCAGTAATGTTGAGCTTTAAGTTGAGCATATCAGTTTAAAGCCGCTGCACATATTCTGCCACAGTTGCGGCTGATGTGAATGGAGAAGTTGGATGAAAGACTAAATTTAATGCAAATCAAGGAGACACTATTTTGATCTTCATTGTTCCTGGAATTATTGAAAGTTGGACGAAAGACATTGCATCCTTATTAATACACATTCATTCCCATTAATTTTTCTTTTTTATCTTTTAAACCATTCGTTTCTTGATTTTAATGGTGTAATTAGATGTTACATGTTGTTACTATTTGTAGTGTAATTTTTATGTGGGTTATAGGTCATAAAGAAGTCTCATGTATGAGTTACATTTACACATAAAAGCTTATTTCTCTTATGCTGATTTTAAATAATCTAAATAAAGTAAAAGAATGATAAACTCATGACAAATGCGTCACTTTTAAGTTGAAGTAAAATATATGATTTTGAAAGTTTTTTTTGGATAGTCTCATTAGAGTTGTTGAAATAATGCATATCCCGTTTATTTAGTCCAGGATTTGGAGTAACTAGGTTACAATTGAGATGTAGTGTGTTTTGAGCAGTACGAAAAATTACATGTTTAGTTAATGCACAAGAGATTTTAAGCAGTACGAAAAATTACATGTTTAGGTAAAGGTCTCAAAATAACTTATCAAAATCACTTTAAAATTGCAGATTAATTTATACGGTATATAACAATTTACCCGTGCAACGCACGGGTATTGTTCTTGTTAGTTTGGTTAATCGAGCAGGTAGGCATTATTCTCATTCACAAAGAGTATATATGTTAGTGAATAACACCCACCCAATCCATTACTGTTAAAAAGAACTCTTATGCAAGATATAAGAAATCTGTACGATCTGTAGCAGCCAAATATACGGCACCTGTTCCCATATCAAATCGGTCCAACTCTATGAGCAGCTGGTTCAATGTAGTTTCTCTTTCTTGTCTAGCAGAATTGTATAGATCATCGGTATTGTCACTGAATATTTCTTGACACCTGATCATTAGGAAATAATTGGGCTACTCATAAAATAAAAGGATATATCTGAGAATAAAAGGACTCGACAGTCTTTTTATAAAAGGAGGGTGCCTCTAAAAGTAATTTTAGTACCTTGATTTAGTGCATTCACAAGCGTTTGTCTATTCGGTGCAGTTCTAAATGCATAACAGTTCATACCTGATTTAAGATTAAAACTTGGAGAATGCCCACATCTCATTCCTGCATTTTCATCCACATGGGTGTGTGGGTCTCACATACTGGGTCATGCCAAAATGATATACAGTATTATAGTAGCTTTTTGTCAATCAAAATGTACTTTTCTAAAAATTTAATGTATTAAATATGTTTTCATAACATAACTTCGGAGTTATATATCACATGCATTAAAAAATACGTTTTATGGAGATTTTTGACCCATTAGTTTCACGCCTTTGCGTCGTTAAGGCGTCTTTAGGCGTGAGGCTTGACCTCACTGTTACGATATACTATTTCTGTTTCAAAATTATAGTTCACGTTTCTTTTTTGGGTTGTCCCAAAATGATTGTCTACTTCTAAAACTTCTAAAAATAGGTAGGAATTTTAGATCGAGGATTACCTTTAATTGAAATCATAATTAAAACTTTAAAAATGTTTTAAATTAATTGGTTAATGGTAAAACTGTCTTTCTATAAAAAGTAAGAGAGAAAAAGTTAAAAAGATAGTAATTTTCCTAAACTGTGTGTGTTTTGTCAGGAAACAATAGTTTTGGGACGGAGGGAGTACATCATTGCGTGGGCTTTGGGCGTGGCGCGAGTCAAGGCGTTAAATGGTGGGCAAAGGTGCGCAAAATAGCATGGTGTGGCGTCTTTTTTTGTTGCTTTTGCAATAATTTTGGGTTTTCTTTTGTATTTAGACTATTTATTGAGCTATTTTGTGTTTCGGTTTTTAAGCCTAATTAAAGTTCGAGTACAAAGTTGATAACGTAATTAAGAGATATAAAGTTTTAACTTTTAAATTATTACGCATAGTTGATATCACCTTTTGTAAACTCGATATTTATTAGTGTATTAAAATTTTTTATAAAAGAAATTGTCGCTTTTGTCACGCTTTGAAAAAACGCCATTGCTTCGTTATAAATCCTAAGGCTTGAGGCTTGGACGTGCCAGCACGCCACGCCTCATGCTATCTGAAACCTTTATTCACATTGCTAGCCAAAGACGTATTTTAACCCATTTGAGAAGATAACCCAAACTGACGCATTCTTAGTATACTGACTGAAATTGCCATGTTTACTAAACCACTGACAATCCATTTATGAGTAATCTATATTGTTTTTGTTCATAAACTCTTGACAAAACTCTAATATGATAAGAATATTCATCTATGCTTATGTCTTTCTTGTATTATGTTCTTTTTTGGTAATAAACGTCAAAGCCACAAATAAATTTAGTATACAAAAAAAATGAATAACCTGTGTTAGAATTACTGATTTATGATGCAACATCCACAATGCAACATCGGTGAGGATAACGACGATGTTTCAAAATTAAAGATGCAAAATCGACGATGCAATATTGGTGAGGATGATGACAATGTGAATGTTATGCGAATCGTTGACTAATTAGGATAATTAATAATGATGCAAAATTGAAGATGCGAAACCCAAAATGAGGATGACGAGATGGTTGATCGGTCATTGCGATGCAGTTGATATTTTGATCGTTTTTTTTGTGGCGTCATTAAGATATACAAGCTTAACAAACAAGAAAGAATAAATATCACATGGGAAACAACATCTTCATGACTAACTTACGTTGAACAAGTAATAACTCTTGTCAGAAATTAGATTAGTGGTGAAAATGTATGAATATATGTTTTTTTAATAAATGACATAATTGACTAATACAAATGACATAACTAGATGATGCAAATTACTTAAGTATGAAAAACTCTAATGATTTTGTTCATCGATTAATAACTTATATTTTCTCAGCATATAAAATGAACGTGCATTTCGTTTTGTTGTTTTCATAAAAAAAATTAGTATCTTTATAATTTATTTACTATATTTATATTTTTGTAAAAGCTATTTATTTACTAAAGGTTTTTAAACAAATTGTTAGATTTATTACCAGTTTAGGGGTTAATTTTTTAAATGGCTTTTCCAAAAACATTACATGAACATTAATTTTTAAACCTTTCATAAACAATTATTTTCGTTTTTACTGTAAAATTATCTACTTTTCATGAATGTACTCATACCTTCGCGGTGTTTTTTATGTTGTTTAAAAACAGACTATATAAGTAATTTATATGTGCACGATATTTTGATCTCCTAACCGAAATTGATCAATTTGATTACATGGAAACTCAAATTTCAAATAGTTTTATTCATATATAAAATTGCATACGAATACTACCTTGGGATTTCAAATTTATGTTGCATGAATAAATATGACAGTTTTAAAAATAGTTGAATGTAAGAATAACATAACTTAGGGCATCCACTAGGATAAAATATAATAAACCTTTATAAATTAAAAGTTCTGACATGCCACGTTAATAAATTTAATTCCTTTGGAACTAAGAAACCTATTTTCACCATGGTATAAATTTCTCAAAGTTTTATAATGGTTTCACACAACACATGTATTAAATTGTGAAGAGGTTTAAGATTAAGGACATTTCAAGCCACCCTCTTCAAATTTTTTGACCTATTTTTAGATCTCTCATTATGAATGCTTTTTAAAGTTTAGATTGAAAAAGTATATTCGAAGGCATGCCGACTAATCATGCATTAAATACAACTATACTAAAGAAAGTATTGAACAGCCACTGACAATCCATTTATGAGTAATCTATATTTTTTCTGTTCATAAACTCTTGACAAAACTCTAATAAGATAAGAATATTCATCTATGCTTATGTCTTTCTTGTATTATGTTCTTTTTTGGGTAATAAACGTCAAAGCCACAAATAAATTTAGTATACAAAAAAATTGAATAACCTGTGTTAGAATTACTGATTTATGATGCAACATCCACAATGCAACATCGTTGAGGGTAACGACGATGTTTCAAAATTAAAGATGCAAAATCGACGATGCAATATTGGTGAGGATAATGATAATGTGAATGTTATGCGAATCGTTGACTAATTAGGATAATTAATAATGATGCAAAATTGAAGATGCGAAACCCAAAATGAGGATGACGAGATGGTTGATCGGTCATTGCGATGCAGTTGATATTTTGATCGTTTTTTTTGCGTCATTAAGATATACAAGCTTAACAAACAAGAAAGAATAAATATCATATGGGAAACAAGATCTTCATGACTAACTTACGTTGAACAAGTAATAACTCTTGTCAGAAATTAGATCAGTGGTGAAAATGTATGAATATATGTTTTTAAAAAAAATGACATAATTGGCTAATACGAATGACATAACTAGATGATGCAAATTACTTAAGTATGAAAAACTCTAATGATTTTGTTCATCGATTAATAACTTATATTTTCTCAGCATATAAAATGAACGTGCATTTCGTTTTGTTGTTTTCATAAAAAAAATTAGTATCTTTATAATTTATTTACTATATTTATATTTTTGTAAAAGCTATTTATTTACTAAAGGTTTTTAAACAAATTGTTAGATTTATTACCTGTTTAGGGGTTAATTTTTTAAATGGCTTTTCCAAAAACATTACATGAACATTAATTTTTAAACCTTTCATAAACAATTATTTTCGTTTTTACTGTAAAATTATTTACTTTTCATGAATGTAATCATACCTTCGCGGTGTTTTTTATATTGTTTAAAAACAGACTATATAAGTAATTTATATGTGCACGATATTTTGATCTCCTAACCGAAATTGATCAATTTGATTACATGGAAACTCAAATTTCAAATAGTTTTATTCATATATAAAATTGCATACGAATACTACCTTGGGATTTCAAATTTATGTTGCATGAATAAATATGACAGTTTTAAAAATAGTTGAATGTAAGAATAACATAACTTAGGGCATCCACTAGGATAAAATATAATAAACCTTTATAAATTAAAAGTTTTGACATGCCACGTTAATAAATTTAATTCCTTTGGAACTAAGAAACCTATTTTCACCATGATATAAATTTCTCAAAGTTTTATAATGGTTTCACACAACACATGTATTAAATTGTGAAGATGTTTAAGATTAAGGACATTTCAAGCCACCCTCTTCAAATTTTTTGACCTATTTTTAGATCTCTCATTATGAATGCTTTTTAAAGTTTAGATTACAAAAGTATATTCGAAGGCATGCCGACTAATCATGCATTAAATACAACTATACTAAAAAACGTATTGAACAGCCGGCACTAAAATTCAAAAAAGATACAAACAAATAGTTACCCAAATAAAAAATTTAAAAACATTTATTTTCGTGAATAAAAACTTAAACAACAAATACAATCACGCTGACTGATAATACATTAAAAGGAAAATGTACTAAAAATAAAGTTATAGAAAATATTTACAAAACAAAAAAAAGTTTAAACGATAATCAAAAGTCATAGCCGTCCATCAGACGGGTTTCGCCACTAGCATATATATATATATATACATATATATATATATATATATATATATATATATATATATATATATATATATATATATATATATATATATATATATATATATATATATATATATATATATATATATATATATATATATATATATATATATATATATATATATATATATATATATATATATATATATATATATATATATATATATATATATATATATATATATATATATATATATATATATATATATATATATATATATATATAACCTTCTACCCCTCCTCTAAGTACTCCATCTACACCTCCTCCACCCCCATTTACCCCTCCTACTACCACGCCTAGTACTAGTTCCCCATTTCCGTCTCCACCTCTTACGGAAGAAGTACCAAAGAAACACCCTTCACAATCCCCACCTTCCACCTATAAACCTTCTACATCTCAACCTTCACCTTCTACACCTACACCACCTAAGCCTAATATTCCTTATTCCTCGTGGTTAGACAAGTGCAAAGTGCTCACTAAGGAGGATTCTTAAGTTACTTTCTTTTTGAAGATGATCTCCCAAATGAACTTTAACATTAGCCTTGTTGAAGCACTTGTCCAGATGCCGAAATTTGTTAAAACGTTCAAGGAGTTAATTAGTAAGAAGGAGAAGATGGTTGAGTTTGTCAACACCTCTGCAGTCCTCCTCAAAGAACTTCCGGAGAAACTTGGAGATCCCGGTCGTTTTGTGTTACCTTGTACATTTTCCACAACCGAAGAATTTACTGCCTTAGCCGATCTCGGGGCAAGTATCAATTTGATGCCTTTATGTGTTTGGAAAAGTTATCATTACCCGACCTTACACCAACAAAGATGACTCTTGAGTTAGCACATCGAACTCTGGCTTACCCCATTGGTATTTCCGAAGATGTTTTCGTTAAAGTTGGTACCTTCACTTTTCCGGTCGATTTTGTTGTTGTTGATTATGAAATGGACCCTCGTATTCAGTTAATACTTGGACGACCATTCTTACGAACCGGAAAAACTTTAGTCGATGTTGCCGAAGGTGAACTTATTCTAAGGGTCAGGAATGATCAACAAGTTTTTAAGATGGGGAAGATTACAAGTAAATCAAATGGAAAAGAATCAGTGAAAATGATTGATGTGCTGCAAGACGAGCTTACAACTCCTTTGGAAAGTATAAAGCTTGATGATTTTGTTGTATATGACAATCCTCTTTTCGAGTCTTGCTATGATAATCCACTTTTCCAAGACCATGTGGATGATTCTCATGATTCTCTCTCCAATTTGGATTCCCCACCAATTTATGATTCTCCACCGATCTATGATGATTATGATGATGATTCTATTTCCGATGTGGATGATTATGACGATTTTGCTTCAGAGTATAAAGACATGCCAACTTATGATGACTTTGATGATGTTGATACTCTTTCGAGTGATTCTTCGAATGATGACCTTGCTCCTATTTTTGATGAAGATCCTCCGCCAACAATGCTTGATCCTTCTTTGGATGATTACTCATTTGAGGAAGACTTTGCTACTTTTCTCAATACATACTTCTCCAATGAGCATGATTCTCCTCCTTTGGACTTTGATTATGGTCTTTATCCTCCTTCGGATATTAAGAAACCCGTTTCAAAAGAGAAGAAACCGGAAGACACCAATATCCGTAGTACCTATGTTTTGACACCTCTCTTTCCACCTTCTTCGGATGAGATTGTGCGTTATATGGGCGAATCTTCAAGGTCTACTGAGCCTAAGTCTTATTTTCCCCTAAAGGAAAAGGTGTTCGATCCGGGTATCACAATTTTTAAGCTATCTCAGTATCATCTGATGAAATAAAAGGAAAGATTTTTGGAACTTATGGAGCTATGCTTTCACTTCATCACACTTTCTACCACCGTGCTCAACAACTGCTTAAGGGAACCTCGCCTAATCTTCTTTGGCTAGTCTTGTTCACCTTAAGCTTGTGCTATTTGTTGGACGAAAACCATGTATTTGACCCCGGTGGATGTTTTTCAAATTTCTTACCATTCTAATCAAGGTCGAGTCAGGCTCACGACTCGGTGAACAAAAATAAGCGCTTCTCGGGAGGCAACACGAGTATCTATCCTTTTTATCCGTTTTTATAATAAGTGTAGGGAGAGACCCTCCTATGTGTTTGTTGTTTTCTTTCTTATGATGTGTAGGGATTCGAGCTTTCAAAGATCCATTCTTGATGACTTTTGAAGACCCGCGATTCCGTGTACCCGTCTTCCCTGTTTTATCCTAAACTCTTTTGATTCACTATTTTATATTCTTCAATATAAAATAGGAATCACTTTAGTTGTCTTTTTCTTAGCAAGATTTAAACAACGTGCACAATGTCCTAAGTGTAGGGGAGTTTACTCCCATAGGCTTAAACATTGAGGACAATGTTTATATCAAGTGTAGGGGGGACTTCTATCGAAGTTAAGTGGGCTTTTCCATGAATTTGTCCTTATTTTAACCGGAAAATCTAATTTTTCGACGTTTTTCAAGATTTCTGATCTATTTTGGCCTAGTAGTATTTTTCAATTAGTTTCTTTTATTTTCTTGCATCGTATGTATATATTCCATTTCAAAAATAAAGTCAAAAGAAAAATAAATCAATAAAATGGTTTTAATGAGTTTAGATATCTTTGATATATTAGGCCCGTCATGAATCTTTTGACTCAACCCGAGTTTATTTATTTGAGTTTACTCTAGCTAGTATCCTTAACGTGTTTAAATCAAGTTTTACTAGGCTTTTATATAGGGAACTTTAAAACACGAAAGTTTTAACTCTTACGGGTTAAGAACAAGAACTTTTCGCAAGTTCCTATAATTGATCCTAGAAAGTCGTTTATCAAGGGAACTTTAAAATGCGAATTCTAAACTTGAAAAAGTCTAAGAAGTTGCAAGGTCCTATAGATGACTTGAAAACCCAAAACTTTGATTTAATAGGCTAAGCATCCACAAGTCTCATTCCTTGAGATTTTAAATTATGGAGAACGAGAGATGATAGAGTCAATTATAAGTTTGGTATTCTTTCATGAATTTATGTGAGTAAATTATGAGCTTTTTCTCCCATCGCTTGTTAATAAATTTAATTGCAATAAGTAAGGTCGTACGATTTGAAAAGTTACTTAGCTTCTAGCACAAGATCGTTTAAAAGTTGCTCGGTATTAATTAGAGTTCATAGCCAACGCATAACTTATTGAAGCGGGATGCGAAGATTGGCGAGTCCGAAAAGGCCCTAACAAGGCATGAGGGCTACATTTTGTTTCTAAAGATCCAAAGTGATGTGAAGAATCATTTATCAAAAATCAATGTGAAGGATCGAGACACACGACGAAAAGCAAATACTCCCCTAAAGATCATGGAGAAGTCTATCCAAAAAGGCCCTAACAAGGTATGAGGATAAATAGATCCAAGTCCTAAAAGGAGGCGGATCGTTGTATATCCAAATCCAAAATAAAGATTGGAGAAAAATGAAGAATTTGTGGTCCAATTATGAAGAATCTCTCAAAAACTTCAAGTGAAGAAATTCCTATTATGAAGAGAAGATCATTATTTCAAGAACGTCTCTCGAGATTTGAAGTATGAAGTTAATGCCAAATATCGATCTGAGAAAGGTCTCAAATCGTGAAGCGAGTTATGCCAAGATATGAACTTTATGAGATTTCGAGAAGCAGTTTTAAAAGATTTTTTCCTTTGGCTAACTATTGATTAAATCGTCCTACTTTATTTTCAGCCTTAATAAATTATCGAAATAAGTCAACAATGCATCCTCGTGATCATTCAAGACAACAATAAAATATAAGAGATACACCTAGGAATAAGGGAGTCTAAGTGAATAATTGAGCCACATGAGTTTGTGTTAGTTTGCTAACTTATAATAACAATGATCTCGTTTTTAAGCTTGGTATGGGGAACATGAAACTTGAGAGTGATAAACATTCATGACAACCAAAGCCCTAATGTAAGTCTTTGATCTCTTTATTTGTTTTTCTTTCTTTAAATATTTTGTAATTTTCTATCTTTTTGAGTTCCTAAATGTCTTGCGTTTAATAAAGGCCAAGGTGGGTTAATTATGATGGAAAATGTAAATTTTGCTTTGTAATTAATGCATTGCATGAGGGCATTGCAATGGTCAAGTGTAGGGGATTTGATAGGTGTGAAAACACCCATCCTTTTACCACTTAATTATAATAATAAACAAGCCAAAACGTGTATTTAATGTCGTAAAAGTCGGAATTATGCGTGGTTTGTGTTTTATTGTGTTTTAGGACCAAAAGATGAAAAAGGAAGAAAACACGGGCTCTCACGGGCTTTTATCGAAGAAAAAAAGACAAAAGACGAAGTCAAAAGATCAAGAGTGCAAAAAGAACGGAAGTCCAAGGCCTATTCTGAAGATTTATCGAAGAAAAAGTCTAAAGACGGAAGTTTAACGAAGTCGAAGAACCAAATCTAATAAAAGAAGAAAATTAGAAGACGAGTTCATTTCATATCGACAAATCCCGAGACAACATCGAAGAAGTCGAAGAAATTAAAAGATGAAAAGACGAGAAGAATGAGAGAAGCAACAACACTTCCACTCCTCCAATAAATACCCTCCTAATATGTCATTAGGAGGGGGTTAGATAATTTTTAGTTAGTTTATTTTATACATTATGAGTAGGTAATGTGACACCCCGGGTCGGGTTAAAATATACGGAAATATCCACGGAGATGTCACAAGGGTGGATCGATAGCATATAGTCCATAGAGCATAAGATAAAGAGTTACTCAAGACATATTACATGTTTATTTAAACAAATAAATAAAAATTGTCTTAAACATGGTGATGAGTGTTTGTTTGAGTTTCCCAAATAGAACCCCTGACGAGTCCTATGATGCAGATTTCTAAGATGCCGAAGACCATGCACACACCACGTACTAACTTCATATTCCTGTGCAAAACATACTAGCGGGTCAACATATAGTTGGTGAATTTACAGATTTTAACAATTAATTAGTTTGGACATACAATAATCATAAAAGTAATAATGCACAAAGCATTCTTACTAAAATGTAAATAACATTTGTTTAGTATTAGAAACTGAAGCTTTACCCCGTAGTCCTCAACAGACGAGGACGTAGTGTCTTACAAAAAGACACCCATTCCAGTTCCAACATGGTATACGTCTGTTGTCCCGGCCAAGGCACAGTGAGCATGACTCACCCAGACGGGGATGGTCAATCCCTAATAGATCTATTTATAACATTTGGGCGATTTACAACAATTTAACAGTTTCAATAGTAAGCAGTCATAATCCAGTTTATACAATCCAGTCATGTCCAATATATGTTTGCATATTTTCTTTCCCAAAAAAAAGGGGAAAGTTTTATCAAAGTTTATAGGGGGCTGTAAACTCACCTGGGAGTAGGCAATTGCTTGTTTAACACGGGTATCCAATTAAAGCTCACACCAAAGTTATGCCTAATCAGATAGTACAGTCTTAATAGATAGTACAAAGAACATATAGGTATGCTTATACGGATTTTATTCACTTCATTCATACTATGGTATTTATCTAAATAGCCGTAGTTCAAGTAGCATCAATATTCATTTAACTTATTTATATAAGTTTCATTTCTAAGTTCACATCACATGTTTAACTATTAATATTAGTTAGCATACATGTATTTATAGTAATCATTCAATTTTACAATTAAGTTTTACATTTAAGTAAACATAAAAATGTTTCACTTAAAATATTAATCTGTGTTTATAGTACTGGTATCAATAACATCCCGCTAAATTTTATAACCACGTTCTATATTTAAGTAAACATAAAGGGTTTTACTTATAATATATTTACGTACTAATATGTAATTTAATTAGCGTTCACATAATTTTATTTCTTAAAAGTATATGAGTACATGTATTAACAATACATATTCATAATTGTTTACACAATTATCCCTAAAGTAAATATAAAATATTTTGTTTAACTTTAAAGTTCCCATAAATCATTTTAAAATTTATAAAATAATTTAAACTTAAGAATTTATACTTCAATTCTCATGGTCTAAGTATTTTAATTATGTTTTATTATAATTAAAAATAGATTTTAGGGTTAGGGCTTGGAAATGCTTCGGAATATGGCAAAACTAGTCCCTTTATATTTTTAAACAAGTATAACTTTCAGATTTTACATCTTTAGTACCTAGGGCTTGCTAAAGTTTCGGCTTATGGCAGATTTGGTCCCCCTAGTATTATCTAGGTTTTTGTAACTTTATAAAATTTCAAAAACAGCCCCTAGGGCTTCTTTAGGTTTCGGTAATTGACAAAAATAGTCCTTAGGGTTTTAAAATAGCAATAAAACTTTTAGAAACTTCCCAAAATGGTCCCTAGGGTTTAATTTGCCACGGATAGTATTTATTTAAACTCTAGACTTTTGTATATTTACATTTTTAGTCCTTGTGTTTACTAGTTTATCAAAACAAGTTTCATAAGTCACAGTTTTAGTCTTTAAGCTTTATGAATTGTCATTTTCATCCAAAAAGTTTTTATAAGTTATATTTTACTATAAAAACTTTCATTTTAACATTTAAACTTTATATGGGCTCATTAAATGGGCTAAACATCTAATGGGCTATTTTAGTGGGCTTAAATATTTTTCAAGTCCACTAATTTATTTAAATGGGCCTTTAAATCATCTATTGGGCTTAATACATTTTTAAGTCCTTTAATTAGTTAAATGGGCCTAATTGTGATCTTAAGTCCATTTAAGTTACTATAATTTATAAAATGGGCTTATTGGGTCCATTTAAGTTTTAAATTAACATTTCATAGACTTAATTAGTCTATTAACATTAATTTACATTTTATGTATATTTTTACTTAGGATATTCTTATAAGCTTATTATGAGCTTATTAATATTTAGTTTTCCAATCTAAATGAATAAAACTTACCTTTTGTTTTATGTGTTATACCAAATTAGATCTAGGTGTGTCATAAGGTTATAAGTAAGTCATAAGCTCTAGTAGGAGCTTATAACCTACGGCTATAATTAGTTATAGCTTATTAACATAAGTCAAGTCTCCTTTTTAAGTTGCATGTACATTTATAAGTGTTACAACAATAGATCTAACTATGTACATATAAAAAAAATAAGTTACAAGTCCAAAATAAGATCTAAACTATGTCTAGACCTAAAAATCAAACATAGATCCATGTATATTCATCTATAGCTCACGGCTATATTTTTAGATCTTGGTACTTCCAAGATGAACACTATATCTAGTTTCTAAGTCTTGTAATTATTTTAAAAAAAATACAATCATGATTATCTAGTTTACATGCATGTTTCCAAGGTTACTATTTTCCAAGGAGACTACATATAGCCCACGGCTATATTGTCTCTTCCCAAGGTTCCCATAATCTTGTTTTATGTTTAACATACTCAAGTTAATCTTTGTCACTAGATCTATGGTTTATAATATCATGCATGTAAATTTAATCTATTTTAAATCCTATGTAACCCACGGCTACATTTATACACATAAGTTGTATTTGTGATTTTTAATAGTCATCTTAACATGTATCATTTCATATTCCATCATTTAAACTTAACACATAAATCACATACACATTAACCATTTATGACGTGTGAAGGTCTACGATATCTAAGGATTTGGTAAATGATGGATTGGATCTATTGATTAATGGTGGAAATGGGGAAGGAGGAAGATGAAGTATAGAGAGAGAAAGGAGAGGGAAGAAAAATAGAGAGAGAAAGTGATTCAATTAATGAAATGTTATCAAATGAATGAACCACCCCTCCTAACATGCTAGGAGGGGTATATATAGCCCACCCTACATGTGGGCTATATGGACTATATTTAGTACAAACTGGATCACGAGCCAAATACAATAATATATCGTTGGAGCGACCGATCCTTCATAAATACGTAAAAACGTATTTCCAACAATCTCCCCCTAAGGGAGGTCGCTCCAAGTTACAAAGTTCTAAATATTCTATAGCTCGTGATCTATGCTAATAATGATGTGACCGAGACTTTCTTTGGGAAAACACATTTCCAACAATCTCCCCCTAAGGGAGGTCACACCATTTTACAAAATCTTAAACCTAGCATCTATGCTTGAGTCTTCGATCTTGTTCTTGTGAATATGCTTGATGTTATCTTTGACTTTAGTCTTGAGCATGTTTCCTTGCCTTGACTTTGTGCATTCATCACTTGTGAAATTTGCCTCTTCGTGACTTCATGTTCCACATACTTATACCTTTAAATTCTTGAAAGCTTCAGAGTTTGATACAGCGGAAGACTTGACCTTCAGACTTTCTTGAATTTGTTGAAGTACTAAGTGTATGTAGTATAAGCATGTGGTGACGACTTCTTCTGGCTTGTACACCGCAATGCCACCTTCTTGTTACGCTGCATAAGACAGTTAGCAACAAACAATATACACGAATGAAATGGCCTTGAACATTTCATTCTAATTCGGTAGCATTTTACCTCCGGTCGGTGAAGACCGTTGGACGATATTAAATATCGTACTTGTGGCAGGTAGTTTCAATAAAGAACCTCCTTGACAAGATTTCGCGGGTAAACCCGTTCTCTTTACTCGACCGTCCAAAGCTGACTGCGAACGTAAAGAGTGAATCATTTGGATAATCTTATCCGCATGATTTGAAGCCGTCAATTCATGTTCCTGGAACAAGTGAAGTTCAATTAAGAACCGCACCGTCGCTGCTTTCCAGTTGTCACTAGCTTGATTCATATAGAATCTTGCAAGTTACCTACCAAGTGCTGTTTGATGTTAACACTAGAAGGATTTCCATTCGTCACTGTAAATACTTAATAGTATTACTCTGAATTTTCTGGCAAGATTACTAAGATATTGCGTAGAGGCCTGGAACGTGTTTAAATTCATTTAAGAATTAAACCACTGTTGCTTTCCAGTTATCACAAGTTTGATTCATAAAGAATCGCACAAGTCACCTACCATGAGCTTTTTGATATTCGCTCAAGAAGGATTTCCATCTTCATTGTAAATACTTTCGTATTACTCGGATGTTCAGGCAAGATCATGAAGATTTTGCGTAGGACTCTTAAGAACTTTCTTACTTTTCACATTGTGTGAACAAGCAAGGAATAATGAAAGTGTGTCCTAATGAGATATTTGATGATCTCAAATGGCTCTAGACTCGATCGTGCATTTTGGATTTTTAGTGATCGGAGGCTGGAGAGGAGTGCCACCTTTTCAATACCAATTTATTCGGAGTGAATAAATCAATAGATAATGTGTTGTCTCCGTGTGATTAAAACAAATATCTTTTAAGAGATATCTGAGTTAGCTGGGATGGGTTGTGCCTTGCATCACTGGGTCCATGATATCTATCTTCAATATCAAGAATCATTAAAATGATCTCAATAGCATATGAATTGACCCGGTTTCTGCCTAAGGTTGTAAGGAGGGCTTCTTTCTTTACACCCTTTATCTTTACAATTCTTTTTCATTCTTCAACCCCTTCAATGCTTACCAATACGTCATAACTAGCACCTTGTTGTGATTGTTCCAGTGCTAACTTAAGTACTTGGTCGGCATTCAGCTACGTTCACAATCTTTCTCCATCTTTCCTAAGGACTACTATTTCTAGCTATGGAATGTCCTTGGGAAGATTCCTCCGGTTCTAGAGAAATCATTGGACTTTAACCTATCCTACCATCCTTATGTCACCACAATCTTCACCGTCGTGAATAGAGATGTTTTGGGTAAGTGTATGTCACCATGAAATCCATTTTGAAGTGCAAATCCATTTTGCTCCCCCTTAACATATGCTACGATATTCGAAAACATTTCGCACATGTCGGGATGAGCTAACACGTTAAGTCAAACCATTTATGATTGATCATTTCCCATATTAAATCACATTTTCTCCCCCATATTAAAAATATTAACCCAATCGATGTTTTTAATATCAATTGATTTAATAGCATTTTAAGAAAATTTGGGAAGAAAAATGTAAATCCAATTATCTTCATGAATGACACAAGCTCCCCCTCAAATTAATGAGGGTGTACTTGAAACGTAAATTAAATACCTTTTAAACACAAGTGTAAGGTATTTAACACGTGCAAAGATCAATATATGATGATGAATTCACAATATTAGCAATTTACGAGGTTGGACCTGAATGATGGAGAATATCATATGAAAGAAGCACATGGTTCTTGTTCACGAATGTTGGTCTTCCTCGTAACTTCTGAAATTATCTTCTCCTTTACACCACATGGACAATTGATAGCGTTGTCTTGACACCAACTTGTGAACTATGGCACTGTCGGCATCAAAGATTCTGAATGCTGGACAATTGCTCCCCCTCAATTGTTGACCCGTGTTCTACTTAAAGAGCTGTAGTCGTCGTTTGAGCAGTCGCATCGTCTAGTATGTAGATATCAATTGCAACGGACTTCGGATTGAGGAGTTGATAACTTCGGATTTTGAAGTCAAAGCTTTCCGGTGAAATGCTTGACTTGATTATGAAAAGCGGGTTGCTATCTGAAATAATAGCAAACCATTTTGAGCATGTTTTAAAAGTTTGAACTTCTGCTCGAACTTTATTTACAACCCCGTGTCATTATTGAATGACATTTCTAGGTTCGTAAATATTATCGATTCCAGAAGACATGCTCTTTTTATCAAAACATTTTTGAACACACAATTTTGAAAGATTTAGAAAAACCTTTTGAGAAATTCTCGAAAAATTGTGTTCAAAGTTTTGAAAACCAATTACTTGAGCTTAAGATGTTGAATATCTTATAAAACGAGCTCAAGTCCGAGAAGTTGTAAACTTCCCGTTGTTAAGGATAAGTTTATCATCGGCGATAAACTTTCCTTTTATCTGAAGGACGAGTCCTAAGCTGACATTTACTTAGAAGTCGTTTTCATGAGCTTGAAAACTTTGACTGTTTTAACGGAAAGCTCATGACCGAGAAAGGTTAATTTCTCGTTATGAGGAAAAGTTTTCTTATTAAAAAGATACACTTTCCTTTCTGAGCTTAAAACTTCGAATGTTTTAAGACAAGCTCATGACCGAGAAAATTGAATTTCTCGTTATGAGGATAAGTTTATCATTAATGATAAACTTTCCTTTATTTGAAGTTCGAGTTACAGTCTGACATTTAACTGTAAGTCATTGTGCATGAGCTCAAAAACTTGGAATGTTTTCGATATAAGCTCATGCCCGAGAAAAATTAATTTCTCGTTGTAAGGATAAGTTTATCATCGGCGATAAACTTTCCTGCCTTTGAAGAACGGGTCATCGTCTGACATTTAACGATGAGCCATAATGCATGAGCTTAAAAACTTGGAATGTTTTTGATATAAGCTCATGCCCGAGAAAAATTAATTTCTCGTTGTTAGGATAAGTTTACCATCGGCGATAAACTTTCATGTCTTTGGAGATCGAGTTACAGTCTGTTATGTGACTGTAAGTCCTTGATTGCAGCTTAACCATGAATCCCCTGAGACATTTGTTTCTCTGATATCTGCTTCTTCAGCAACCAAACTCTAAGAGTGTCCTTAGTTGAACGGTATACAACGATTAGACCGCTTCGTTCTTTTGGAACATCAACTTTGGTACCTGCATTCTCATTAGAAGTTTGTATACTTTTGCATGGGTTAGAGATATCTATTTTTGAAGCACGTGGGGGTTCACAATTGGCTTTACTTGTGTCAGAGGTGGCCTGAGGGGATGATTCACTTGTTTTAGTTGGCAAACGTTTCCTTTTATAGAAAATCTTAAGTTTAGGCGTAAGTGAAGTATCATCTTTATCAGTTTCCTCCCTAGTAGACTTAGTAGAATCGGAGACTATCCTAGTTAAAGGGCACTCGTTTCCTACAAGAGTGAAATTTCTACCAGTGGGGCGCCAAACTTTACCAAAGGGTTTGATTTTAGCTATCCACTGGGACTTAATTCGAGCACGGGAGTTCACCTCATCAAGTAATTTTTTGACACAAGCATCATGATTTGCCGTAAAGACACATTTTCTACATGTTTTACAAGTAGCATATTTAATGTCTGAATAATTCCTAGATGATTGATCGATGCTCCTAGAAGATGGCATGCTACGGTTAGCAGTGTTGGGTAATCTAGAAGGCATCTGACTAGGTTGGACATTGCTATCTCTTACATGTGTCTTTTCAATAGTTTCCCTTTGACCAAGATCATGTCCCACACTAGTTGAACTAGTTCTAGACGTGTTCTTTAAACTATTCTTAGAGAAACTAGATGCAATCATGTGATGAGGTCTTGCTAAAACTGATTTAGTCACATTAGGCCTAGTTGCTGGAGTGACTGGTCTAGGAAAATGAACCAAATCAACTTGGGAGGCAAACCGCGGTCTCGAGGATTGTGGTCGCTCGGATCTAAATGCAGTCGGTTGTCTAACTAACTGATTTGTAGGCGGTTTCCCCAAGATTGATGGTTTTTCAAGCTTAGTATCCACACTAGTTCCTTTAGTTTTCCTCAATTCGTTTTTCAACGCAGCTATAGCAAAGACCTTTTCCTGTACTTGGGCTTTTAAAGTCTCATTCTCTTTGAGCACTCTATCTTGGGATGCCAACTTAGATTCAAGCAGTTGAATTTGTTTCAAAAGATTATCCTTTTCAGCTTTAGAATCTAGAACAGTTTGATCCAATTTTCTTTCAAGAACAACGTTTGACTTTTCAAGTTTTTCAAAGTATGTTTCAAATTTTTCCGTTTTCTTAGAAAATTCAAGTTTGGCATCCTCAAAATCTTTTGATTGTTGAGCTACAATCATTTCGAGCTCTCTAATCTTGGAATCAGAAGCAGTCAATGAAGCAGTTATAATACAATTATCATGATGTACTATAGCATTCTGAACAATCTCTCCCCCATTATGACTTACATCGGATGAATCAGAAGTGGTATTGTTATCACTCTTTTCCATCCCATGTTTGTCATAATTAGGTTCAGAATGCTCAATATGCGGCATATCATCAGCATATACATCATAAAGAACATTACATTGTACCATGTTTGCAGGCTCTTCGTCATAAACGGGTAAGGTGTTATCAAGAAGGATCTCGTGAACATTCCCTGACGTGCCACTGGTATCATGTTGTCCTTCCGATTCCGTGCTCTTGCCATTGATAGGCTCCAAGTTGTCAATCGTATGACCAATTTCCTCTTGCATCGAAGAGTCTTGCACTCCATTATCATACCCTTGCTAAAGTCGAGATCTTTCATAAATCGAAGACGACACCGATGTCATGAGTTTCAATATTGTATCACGGAAAACTCGAAGCTCGGTATGTGTATCTCGAAGAAATGATTGGCAAATCACTGAACTTTCAGACGTGATGATATTGAGTTGGAGGAAAGGCGTGAGTTGTGTCACAAGAGTCTTGTATGCAAGTGCCGATGCAGAGTGATTAAAGTTGTCACGGTTGAGTTGCTCGGCGAGTTCGGTCAAAGTGGTGAAAATTGAGTCAATGAATACATGACGATCTTGACCAAAGATGGTCACAAATTCGCTCCCTCCATGAAGCCGCGAAAGAGTAACTAGATGATACTGAAGCATTTGAAATGAAGTGATGCCACTTTGCCTAAATTTGTTTTGCATTGGTTGCAGTTCTCCCTCTTGAAGGGTCGAATTGAACGAATCCATTGAAAATCGAGGAAAGATAAAGAAAAATGATGTGGATGTAGTTGTTGTCGGGTTTTTACAAGTCGAATCGGTTCAAAAGATGTTGTCGGCTCAAACGAAGATAAAATAAACCGGAGACCAAATCAAAGTCGGCTTACTCAAAAAAATAACGCCCGTCAACTAAATCTTGTCACTTGGACACGTCACTTTTGACTCGTCAAATATTTTACCACTTTGTTTCTTTCGAAATATCCGCCTTAACACGATGTACTAATACCAAAAAAATATCAATTGACAAAATATTCAAAATTAATTTACCTAAAAAAAATTAACTTTAAAAATATATATATAAAAAAATAAAATAAAAGGTAAACTTAATTTGAAAAAATGTTACTTACTAAAATTAAAAAAATAAAATCTGATAATAAATAAACAAAATGTCGACTTTAACAAAGTTGCCAAACAAAAAGAAACGTGGCAACCGTCCGTTTAATTTTGCCTTTGACTTTCTTGTTTCTCTAAATCCGCTCTTCTTGTTTACTCCGTCCCTTGACCTATATCTTAAACAAAGCGCCCCCTTTTTCACACAATCCTAATAATTCTCACAAACTAAACCTAATCACAAACAAAAAAAATGACAGCCGTTATCTTGCTCTTTCTCCTTATATTCCAAATCTCTGCTCACACCCACCGCTTTTATTCATAATTAAACATGCCTTCACTATCCAATCTATCTGAAACTGAAACCAATCATCTTAGCAAAAGATGATTCAAATAATGATGATTACGATAAATCCGTTTGAATCATTCAAGAAGAACTTTGGCAACAAGATCATTGAACATATGGTCTCGGGTAAGTACTTTTGATTGCATGTTGTGTCCCTCTCTCATCTGTAGAGTCCTTCTTGTGGTGTTTTGATCGAGTTTTTGTTTTGATTTAGAGTCTGAGTGAGTGTCGGGTATGGATTGAGTTGAGAGTCTGAGTGAGTGACGAGTCTAAAACTTTTTGGTGTCAGTCGAGAGGTGAGGGAGTGATGAGGTGAGAAGGTGTTTGTTTGTGTTTGTGTTTAGACGAGGGTGAGGTTTTTCGAGTCTTGGGTAAGTCGAGGGTTTGAAAAAGGTTGGTCGACAGTATTTGTGAGTGAGGCAGCAGGTGTGGGGAGAGTTAAGGGTGGGGAGGTGTCGAGGGTGGGTAAATGATTGGGTATGGGTTGGTTTCTTGAGTCTGTCGTGAGGGTGAGAGAGTCCGGATGTTGTTTGTTTGGTTCGAGGGAGAGAGTGAGGGTTATTTGTCGTGTCAGTTTTTGGGGGAGGGTTTTGAGTCGAGAGAGGGAGTCGAGGGAGTCTGTGGGTGAGAATGGATGTCGGTGAGACGAGGGTCTTTCGAGGGTGAGAGATTTCGAGTGTCGAGAGTATTGTGAGGTGTGTGAGGGTCGAGAGGGTGCGAAGGTGAGGGTGTTGAGTCTGTGTCGAGGTTTGAGTGGGTCTAAATCCTTTTTGGTGTCAGTCTGTCGAGAGGGTGTTTATTCCGAATAGACTTCAATTCGGAAAGAGTCTATTTTAAAAAAAATCTATTCGGAAAAAAAATGTATTTGGAAATCCTATGCGGAAACCCTATGCGGAAACCCTATGCGGAATCCATATGCGGAATCCTATGCGGAAAAAATAACCCTATACGGAAAGTCCTATTCGGAAATTTTTGTCTATTCGGAAAGTTAGCCTATTCGGAAAGTTAGCCTATTCGGAAAGTTGGCCTATTCGGAAAGTTGGCCTATTCTGAAAGTTAGCCTATTCGGAAAGTTGGCCTATTCTGAAAGTTGGCCTATTCTGAAATATGGCCTATTCTGAAAGATGAATCGCTGGAACAGAAACTCAAAAACTGATAGAACGGATGACACTTTTGACAATTTTTGGACTGTTTTGGACAATATTTGGACAGATTGGATTGGACTCATGGACTGTTATGAAAATGAAGAAGAAAAACTCATTAAAACACAGACTGATTAAAAAATTTTTAAAAAATGAGAAACTGAGAAACTGATTAAAAAATGATATAAAAAATGTGATTAAAAAAAACTTGATAAAAACTTATTGAATAGATTTTCAAGAAAGAAAAAGAACGAGACGATTATATATAAAAAATAAAACGAAAAGATTAAAAAAAATTTCAATCAAATCAATAGATAAAAAAAATACAAATCCTAAGATTTAACCATGGCTCTTGATACCAATTGAAGGTCTACGATATCTAAGGATTTGGTAAATGATGGATTGGATCTATTGATTAATGGTGGAAATGGGGAAGGAGGAAGATGAAGTATAGAGAGAGAAAGGAGAGGGAAGAAAAATAGAGAGAGAAAGTGATTCGATTAATGAAATGTTATCAAATGAATGAACCACCCCTCCTAACATGCTAGGAGGGGTATATATAGCCCACCCTACATGTGGGCTATATGGACTATATTTAGTACAAACTGGATCACGAGCCAAATACAATAATATATCGTTGGAGCGACCGATCCTTCATAAATACGTAAAAACGTATTTCCAACAACGTGACCTTTAAGGTCATGGTCTTCAAGATTTTTAGGTTACACACATCCATTTTATGAGATCTATGACTATTGGTTTAACCATAGTCCCATAAAACAAGATTTGTAACTCATGCAACATTTAGATTTACAAAACATCTCATATGGTTTTTAAATCTAGTTCAAAATATGGAATATAAAGCATGTGTTTCTTACTAAAGATTTTTAAATCATGAACATGATATTTATAAATATGCCGTGACCTATAATGGTCATAGCTTTATCAAAATTTGATCTTTAACATGTTATTTACTTGTGTTCATAGATGTATGATGATGCATGCATGAAGAAATGGAAGGACAAGTAGTGTATACCTTTCTTTCTTAAAAGTTACCAATGAAGATCTTGATGAACAAGAAGATTAGAGATCTAATCAAGAGGATGATGGAAACCCTAACTATAACCAAGCCGTGACCTTTAAGGTTTCAGCTAGGGCTTGTTATAGTGATTCCAAAGATGATGATGCTACCAAATGATTAATAGTTAATATGGGACAAGAATTTAGTAGATTTAATGAACAACTTTGGATTGTTGTGGCTTAATGCCGAATGATTTGAGAGAGAAAGATGAAGAGAGAAAGAGATTTGGTTGCATGAGAGGTTGAGAGAATGTATTTGTGTGTGTTTCGGCTTAAAGGGGAGAGAGAAGGGTGAAGGCAAAAGGCATGATTGCCTTGGTAAGAACTATTGTGCCATGTGTTGGCTTTTACAAAACCAAGACAACCCTTCTTCTTCCACATATGGGGTGTTGTGTCTAGCTAGCCAAAAAGGAGGTTAATGGGCTTTGGCTTGGGCTCATGTTGGGCTAGTACCTAAGGAGTATAGTCTTGGGCTAGTTCAAGGAGGTTAAAACATGTTTGTGGTATACACACTTGCACACATACACGGCTACATACACCATGTAGCTTGTTTTTCCAACTTTAATTTAGTGTTGTGTGTATAGCCAAGTATTGATTATACATTTTTATCATTTGTTCTTCTAGTCTTAAGTACAAGGTTTGAGCTATGTAGCGTATTTACAAAAAGTATGAATGTAAAGGTATAAGTACCTAAATGAACAAGTTCACACTCAACCTATAGGAATATACATATGAGTATGTGTTCTAGGATTAATGGGTGAAACTTCATTACATAAAATCATGGTAAAATCATGGATTTACAGCACCACCCCGTTATTTTAGATTTGTCCTCAAAGCTATTAAAAACCTAGTTATCTTCTAAGTAAGAGATGTTCTAAGTACATGATTTGTTTCAGGTTCTCTCTCAGGTACGGATGGCGGTACGAACGCGAAGTGGTCTACACCTAGTTATTCTTATGCGCCTAATCTGGCATTTATGGAAGCTTCCGTCATTCTAGGTGAACAGAAGAGATTGTAAAGAGATCTTTATCCGAATCGCACTATACATCCGATTGGGCAGTAAAGGAGTCTGCTGCTATGGATGGACAGGCGAGGAATGCAAAGAGATCTTTATCCGAATCGCACTATACATCCGATTGAGCAGTAAAGGAGACTGCTGCTGTGGATGGACAGGCGAGGAATGCAAAGAGATCTTTATCCGGATCGCACTATACATCCGATTGAGCAGTAAAGGAGACTGCTGCTGTGGATGGACAGGCGAGGAATGCAAAGAGATCTTTATCCGGACCGCACTATACATCCGATTGAGCAGTAAAGGAGACTGCTGCTGTGGATGGATAGGCGCGAGCTTCTCAAGGGGTGTTGTAGTCTTACTTTTCCCGAATCTGGGAGGGGACCATTAGCACTGTGGATTTGGTTAGGAGGGAAAATCCATTGCAAATGGTTTCTGATATGAGGAGGACGTGCCAACTTGTTTCATCCGCTGGGGAATCCGAGGACGCACTAATTCTACATTATGTTCATGGGTGAGATACAAGTTATATCTCCATACCCACGGATGTAAAATTGGGGGTTGAAGGTAAAACAAACATTTTTAACTTTAACCCTTCCTATATTAGCAGCTTTAAGAAAAGACTCACGATCTTTACCTCTAGGCAGCGAGGTACAAACATTAGTTAATGGTACTAAAGTTTCTACCCAACAAGGAGGTTAAGACTGTTGTCGATGGCGTTTGCGTAAGAGGTTGCAAGGAATCTGCTTCCTTTGCCGTGAGGCTGAGTGGGAGGGGCGCAAAAAAGAAGTACCTCAAATGGTGGAAATAAAAGAAGATACCATGAATAAAGAAGTGTGCGCCTTGTAGGGTGTCGCAACAAGGGTCATGCATTCATTATTACTGGTTCAAAATTTTGTATAAATTTTGACTTCTAAAGATTGGAATTCTCATCTCCCAGCATCTAGTGGGTGATGGTATTGTCGAACTAATTGGACCCGAAGAGAAAAGAGGAATGTCCAAAAGCATAGGACATTCATCATCTCCTTACGGGGAATTCCAAACGTAGCCCTACAAGGTACACCCATTGTGAGTTGGGTGTGCTTTTCAGGTTTTAGGGTTGTCTAGGTGGCGGAAGTAACCCTACAAAATACACCCATTGTGGGTTGGGTGTGTCCTTCAGGGTTAGGCAGGAAAGAAACAGTTTAGGGAAACGGGTCACTCTTGGACCAAATATTCTTTAGCCCGTTGGTGCTAGAGATGATACTAAATCTAGTGTTAACTATACCGGGGGTATGGCTCCCTAGTATAATCAAGGTTTCATCTCACCAAGGTACATAAACCCATTTTTGGATATAAGGGATAATTGCATGCTACTTGCTTGCCAATTTGTGCTAAGAACGATATTAAAGTTATCAAGGCTTTCTAGGTTCTGATTGGTGTAAAACGGCTGATTCGGAAAGTTTTTAAGGAACAACCTCGGACGAGGGTGTTTAAATATCATAACTTTTCCGTCGACTATTCCGCAATATAATAGGAGCCTAGAACTATCGGAGGGATTTCCATTACCTTCCTAAATTTAGCATTTGTAGTACTTTGGTCTACACATGTATTAGACAAGATAGATGTATATAACTGGTTTAGTAAGAACGTACCAGGTACGACGCTGGAGCCTGGGTTTGTTGAGGCATTGCCAGCCATGTACACTTGCGAAGGAGTTACCTTGTCGTCCCTCTTCTGGTTGGCCCTCTTGGGACAATCAGGTCTCACGTGCCCAGGGGTTCCACACTCGTAACATATCATAGCTTTCTTCGGTCTGCTACCGCTCCCACCAGTGGGGTTTTGGTTTCCTTGTTGCCCACTTCCACTCCCTCGTGCGTTGGACTTGCCCCTGTTGCTGTTTCTAGGATTGGTGTTGGGTCGACCTGGGGTAGCAACATTGGTTAGACACTCGCGAGCAAAGTGGCCTTGTTGGCCGCACTTGTAGAATCCTTGACATTGTCCTCCAGCAACATGGTGGTAGTTACACTTCGGACACTTGGGTTTTGTCCATGAGTAGTTCTTGGTGCGGGTTGCGGGGGTAGTGTCATCTGCTTGCCCAACGTTTTGCTTTTTGGAAGGCTGCTGGTGCTGGCTACGAGAGTTTTCATCGGATTTCCTCTTGTTATCTGTTTGCCTCTCAGACAGATCGCGGGCTCGTTTGTTGATCAGCTCAGTCGCAAATTCCATGGCACCTTCAATAGTGGTGGGTCGTGAAGCTAGCACACTGTCATGAATGTTGGCAGGGAGTCCGCTGACATACTTCTCAATCTTGTCACTCCTTAGAGGAAACATTCTGGTGCACATCAAGCTTAACTCTTGAAACCTTTGGTTGTACCAAATGATATCATTGTTCTTACACTTGAGATCCCACAACTCGACTTCCAACTTCTTCATTTCTCCTCTGGGACAGTACTTCTCAGTCATTCTTTCCTTGAGGTTTGCCCAAGTGAGAGTATAAGCGGCGTCATGTCCAAGGATAGCGACCACAGAGTTCCACCAGGTGAGGGCACTCTCAAGTAGGGTGCACGTGGCAAACTTAACTCTGTTCTCGTCAACACAACCACTGATGCGGAAGACTGTCTCTAGTCTTTCAAACCACTGCTTCAATTCAACAACTCCTTCTTTACCTCGGTAGTATGAGGGTTTACATTTCAAGAAGTCAGGGTAAGAGCAACCCCTGTTGGTGTTGTTTCTATGAGCGTCAGAGTTTGGATCATTGTTTGTATTTGGGTTAGCTCCTCTGGCTGCCATGGCTGCTATGATGCCTTCACTTATCATTTCCCGCAGTTGTGCGGCAGTGACATTTTGTGTAGCTTCTAGGGATTCAGCATTGTCGGCATTGGAAGTGGTTGCATTATTGGGATTTGACCTTGTAATCACCATTTGTCTATAATCATTTTAGTTCAAGCATTAGTACAGTTTTTATATTATTTGCACGGAGAAACTTATGCACTGATTTCATAACAAATTTGGACAACCTGTTAAGATCTCATAATATAATACATTGCACAACAGATATAATAAAGAGAGTGATTACATGTTATTTCCATGAGAAATTTAACAGCCATCTTAGCATAACACAATCTAAGTCATAGGCCGGTCAAGCCTAATCCAAAGTAATGATACACACAGTCTTTAAAAACATCATATCCCAAAGTTACATGTCCCAAAAGAAAGAAAAGATAAAGTACGGGATTACATCACAAAAGCTGAACAAGAGATAAAAGTACAAAGGCCCTATGTCATGATAGTCGGGATGCAGCCCGTGAGCTTATCATGACGTACAAGAAGTCTAGTACGTCTATGCTAATCCTGCCTGGATGGTCCACTAGATGATGCCGGGGCTGAAGGTGCAGATGGAGCTAGTAGGGCTGTAGAATTCCTCCTGGTGTTCCACAAAGTCCGAACTGTCGTTCGGGTCTCCTTGAGCGTACGGAGTGCAGACAGTAGCTGGCTCTGGAGCCTATCGACGACTCCTCGGAGATAAGCCATCTCCCCAGTAACCCCATCATGCCGGACCGTGGCGAGATCAAAGAAGATGGACAATGACTGCTCCTGTGCAGCTAGAGCAGCATGGGCCTGATGCTGCAGACCCTCCATGACCTGAATGCGCTGGTGGAGGCGGTAGTTCTCATCCAATAACCACTTCAGTGCCTCGTCCGTCCTAGCCTGGATGCCCTTTTCAGTCTGGGAGTCTCCCCTCATAGTGCGGAAAAGAGTGTCGATACGCTCATAGATGACGACATGGCTCTGTTGACTGACTGTCAACTGGCTGCGGAGGTCGGGTATCTCTCGCTCATGGCGTGTAGCCAATGCGGAGATCTGGGCCTGGACGGAATCGACACGTCCTGCCCCGGAGCCTTCCCCGACCTCATAAGTGGAGACGGGTGTGGGTCCGGAGAAATAGCTTGATGAAAAGGACAGAGGCATGGAAGAGGGTATGCTAGAAGGGACCCGGTCCTCCTCCATAGAGGTTGGGGCCGGTGTGGCTGATGCTGAGATAGAAAATGGGTCCTCTGGGAGTACAGCTTCGGTGGCTGGGTCATCCTCCGAATCCGAGGTTGACAACCATCCACACTGCGTCGATCGTGGGGATGAACAAACAACTGGAGTAGGAGCTACTCTGGGTAGAAGAGTCGTAGATGCAGTAGGCGGAGTCATGATGCTCTGAAATAATATTATTTTAAGTTTGAAGTGAGTATAAGCTTACAAACAAAGAACAATATTATTTAGATTACATGCTTTATGAAATATATCCCCTTTTAAACAATTATTAGAATGTTTTAAGGTTACAATTAGTTATACTTATACATATATATGTACTATCATGTAAGTAGTTCATTTATCAGTTAGTAAGTGTGAAGTTTAGTTTAATATTACTCATATTCGCATTTCAGTATTTTACTATGTAGTTAATACGAGGCTTTTGCCCAGTAAGAAAATTTTATCGTCCGATCTTTTCGAATTGAAAAAGGGAAGAATGTGCGACTCAGTCGTCTTTTGGTGAGAAAGAAATATTTTTGGTCGTTGTAAAGTAATGTGCAAAACTTTAAATAAATGACGGTAATTTAAAACTAAAACTAATTAAACGTAAATGGTGCATATTAAAACTTTGAAAAGTAAATTGATTAAATGACTTAAAATTAAAGCGTGACGAAAATTAAATTGACAATGTAATAAAAATGTGAACTTTAAAATTAAACTAAGAGATAAATAGCGGGAAAAGTAAATGCTTGAAAATAAAACAGAAAGTAAACAGAACCTGAGTTGGACCCCGAAATACTGTCACTATCCGGAATTCACAACAAAATACTACTTATCCAGAATAAAACAACGAACTCCTTATCCGGAATCAGTTTCCTTGAAGCCTTATCCGGAATGTAAAGTTGGGACACTTATCCGGAATACTCGATCCTTCTTATCCGGAATAATTGCTTATCTGGAATAATCGACCTATCCCTTATCCTGAATAATCCTCAGCTCCTTATCCGGAATCCACCAAACTTTCTTATCCGGAATAACTTCCGGGGTGCTTATCCGGAAAACTCTTGTCAAGAAGCTTATCCGGAATCACCTTCCGAAGCTTATCCGGAATGAATCTTGAACTCTTATCCGGAATAAAGTCAGACGCTTTATCCGGAATAACCTAGATCTTCTTATCCGGAATATTGTCACCTTATACGGAACAAGTCGAAATACACTATTCGGAATATTTGTCGAGGTGCTTATCCGGAATATATCCCGGATACTTATCCGGAATCAACTTCAGGACTTTATCCGGAATAACTGTCACCACTATCCGGAATAAACTTAGAAGCCTTATCCGGAATAACAGGGTTTGAGGCCTGCTCGGAATAAGAGGGTTTACCAAACCCGGATAACCACTAAAATCAAACAAGCTATAAACTAAAATTAATCTAAACATAAATAAGCACTTAACTAAAACTTTTACCAAATCAAATTTAAGAAAAAGCTATTGAACCAAAATTTAAAAACTTTTAAAAACACTAAATAATAAAATGTTTAAAATCAACTTTTTATAAAAATTAACTAAGAAGCACTTAATCAAATTTAAGAAAAACACAATAAGCTATCAAATCAATAAGCTAACACAATGATAATCATAAAAACATAACAAATAATCAAACAAGCATGACAATAAGATAATAAGCACAAAGATTAAGCAAAACAAGAAAGGTAGAATGAGAGATTAATTAAAAACTTGATTAAAGAAAAGATTCATCAACAAAATTAAAAACACTTACTTGGAATTTAAGGAATTAAAGTGCAAGACAAGTATTTAAAATGACAATTAATTAAAATGACATGAAAATAAGGTGGAAAGACTAATGTGTCAAATTAGCTAACAACTCCTAATGACACATTAGGAGTCTATTTATAGTGATTAGGAAAACTAAGCATGTGTTGGTTCATTCTTCTTTCTTTCTCGACTTCTCGTCTTCTAATTTCTTCGACTTTTTTCGACTTTTTCTCGGGATTAATAAACTCGTCTTGTAATTTGTTCATTAATTTAGACTTGAGTTCTTAGGCTTTTATTAAACTTCCGGCTTTAGACTTTTTCTTCGATAAATCTTCAGAATTGGCCTTGGACTTCCGTTCTTTTGGCACTCTTGATCTTTTGACTTCGTCTTTTGTCTTTTTCTTCGATAAAAGCCCGTGAAAGCCCGTGTTTTCTTCCCTTTTTACATTTTGATCCTAAAATCACAACAAAAACACAAACCACGCATAATTCCGACATTTACGACATAAAATACACGTTATGGTCTTGTTTTCATTATAATTAAGTGGTAAAAGGATGGGTGTTTTCACACCTATCAAATCCCCTACACTTGACCATTGCAATGTCCTCATGCAATGCATTAATTACAAAGCAAGATTACACTTTTCATCACAATCAATCCACATTGGCCTTTATTAAAGAGATAGAAAATAAGAAAACAAGTAAAGAAATCAAAGACTTACCTTAGGGTTTTGGAATGTCATGAATGATTATCATCCTCAAATTTCACGTTCTCCATACCAAGCTTAAAAACGAGATCATTGTTATTATAAGTTAGCAAACTAACACGAACTCATGTGGGCCCATTATTTACTTAGACTCCCTTATTCCTAGGTGTATCTCTTATATTTTATTATTGTCTTTAATGATCACGAGGATGCATTGTTGACTTATTTCGATAGTTATTAGGCTGAAAATAAAGTGGGACGATTTAATCAGTAGTTAGCTAAAGGACAAAATCTTTTAAAACTGCTTCTCGGGACCTCATAAAGTTCATATCTTTGCATAACTCGCTTCACGATTTGAGACCTTTCTTGGACCGATATTTGGCAGTGAATTCATACTTCAAATCTTGAGAGACGTTCATGAAATAATGGTCTTCTCTTCATAATAGGAATTTATTCACTTGAAGTTTTGAGAGATTCTTCATACTTGGACCACGACTTCTTCATTTTTCTACAATCTTTATTTGGGATTTTGATATACAACGATCCGCCTCCTTTTAGGACTTGGATCTATTTATCCTCATACCTTGTTAGGGTCTTTTTGGATAGATTTCTCCATGATCTTTAGGGGAGTATTTGCGTTTCGTCGTGTGTCTCGATCCTTCATATTGATTCTTGATAAATGATTCTTCACATCACTTGGGATATTTAGCAACAAAATGTAGCCCTCATGCCTTGTTAGGGCCTTTTCAGACTCGCCAATCTTCGCGTCCCGCTTCAATAAGTTATGCCTTGGCTATGAACTCTAATTAATACCGAGCAACTTTTAGACGATCTTGGGCTAGAAGCTAAGTAAATTTTTAAATCGTACGACCTTACTTATTGCAGATAAATTTATTAACAAGCGATGGGAGAATAGGCTTATAATCAACTCACATAAATTCATGAAAGAATACCAAACTTATAATTGACTCTATCATCTCTCGTTCTCAACAGTTTAAAATCTCAAGGAATGAGACTCGTGGATGCTTAGCCAATTGTTGTGATCGTGATAGTATAGTGATAATTAGATACGTTATAGGGTAAATTAGAAAATTACCTTTAGGAAAAAGTAATAGACTAAAATTACCAAAGACGAATTCAATTAAACACGTGGATGAACCAAGTTCGTTGTACACGAAGATCAAGTGAATTTGAGACATTTAGCTTTGATTTGGACAATCGATTTGAATTGGTTTTCGGTTTTTAAACTAAAAATTAAATCTACCAATTTAAAACTTATTTTAATCCTAAAGTGCGTGAATCATAAACCCCCAAATTTATTAATCTAGAATCAATTATTAAAATCTATATAAAATTTAAACTATTAAAAATTAAACTATTTGAAAATCTATAAAAATTAATCTATTTAATTAAAAATAACACTACACTATTTTAAAATCTATTTAAAATCTCTTTTACTTTTTATTAAACAAAATCTATTTTTAAAACCATTTTTATTTAAATCTAAAATAATAAAAATCTAATTATTTGAAAACTAATTAAACTTTTAAGATTAGTAAAAAAAACATTTTATTTTACTCTTTATTTTGTTTTTATTGACTATTTAATAAAATTAAAAATGTAAAACTAATATGAACTATGTAATTAACTTAATTAGACAAACTGCCAAAAAAACAATGATGCTATATTAATTAAACTGAGAGGAAGTAAATCAAAAGAGCCAGTTAGCTCAGTTGGTTAACACGTTAGGCTGTGAACTGCGAGGTCGCAGGTTCGAATCCAACGAGAGCCATATTTTTGTGATTAATTTTTGGATAATGAAAAATAAACAGTCATAGGAGGTGACTATTTATACACAAATTCTATGGAAAGTCTGATAAGGATATCAGCTTATGAGGCTAACAGATAAATGGGATCTGAAAGCCTTATGTTAAAACAATAATTCAGCAAAGTCACACAAATCAGCAGCCAAATAAGCTAAAACTTAACAAAAATACAAGACAGCAAACTAATCACAATAAGTAGTCAATAACCAATCAACAATCTAACAAAACATCTAGATATGAACTTTCAGCACCAAGTTGAGATAAAACACTCACTATTGAATCATACCAAATATAACCACAACAATTATTAAGCAACACAAATTCCAGACCTCAACTAAAATCAACCAGAATATCTGATAAATCAGAAGCGTAACAAAATGCTTTTAATCCTAATACCAACAGACTCTATTCCTATACTATGACATCTTAATCCTAACCGATATAATAACAGCTAAGATGAGTTCATATATCACGACATCAGAAAAAAAATCATCAAACTCTCATGTGATATCATACAAGCAGATTCACTCAATCATATTAGGCATTCTCATAAAGGAAATCTAAACTTAAACAACCTTCAACAATAGCAGTTAAGTAAATAACGTCAAACAGATAAATCAACAACCTATATTAAAGCAGATTCCTAATTATTTAAATAAGAGCAGGTTCGATGAACAAACTAAAGCTGAAACAAATTAACTCCTAACTCAAATTACTCTATCACAATTTCAGCAATTCTTAGTCAAATATCAAAACATGTAAGATAAACAGAAAATTAAAAGAAATTAGAACCTATTGATGAGATCCTTTGAGAAGAAGCTCAGCGCTGAGCTGGCTTGTGAACCCGAATCTACACCCCCATCAATCTCCATTCACCAATATTCGAATCGGTTGAACAATTCGAACCCCCTTTTTTACAAATCAAACCAGTAGGGTTTGATTCCTAATCCAAATCTCACTTTTAACTATTTGATTTAAGCTATTGTTTCAGCTTAATCAATTAAGTTTTCTTATTATAATGACAAAAATAAACAGTAGACAATATTATAAACTTAAACAGTTAAAAATGATTGAAATAACAAAGAGATTCTTAAATTAACTTTTATTAATTCATCGAAAAATTACAAAACTATCAAATTGAAAATACAATATTTCCTACTTCTGTTTAAGCATTATAACATTAAAAGTAAAAATTGGATACATTACATGAAGAAAACCAGGGTATTTATAGCTGAAGTGAGGGTGGGGGTGGTTGATGAAGAACAATTTGTGGCCCTTGGATCGTCTATTCTTCTTTCTCTCTCTCTTCTGTTTTGATCGGATGGTGGATATTCACACACTAGCACACGGATTGCCAACGTGGCAATCCCTTGTGCTAGTTGTGCTTCTTGGATGCTGAGGTGTCCACAAGTGATTGGAGGAATAGGAATGATGAGTTGTCTTGTCCAGTGATTTGCTGCCACGTACCCTCGCCTCTCCATCTCTGCCTTCCGAAAACATGGGGAATTAATTTCCCATGCGTGTGAATAAACCGTGTGAACAAAACCCCCTTATTAATTTTTGGGTGAATTATGGTTTTGAACAGTAACAATAGAGTTACTGGTTTTGTGGGTGAAAAGGTGAGAGATGATGCATAGGTTGTATCAAAGGATATTTTAATGAGTGTGTGAATGTGTGAGAAAGTGGGGAATAAGTGGGTGGGATAGGGTAAAGAAAACGTTTTATTTATTTATTTTTTTATGTGTGGTGAATGGGAATGTAACGTGTATAGATACACGTTTGTGGTAACAGTTTGAAAGGATAGAAAGTTATATAACTTTCGTGTGTGACAAAACCCTAAAGGGATTAATTGGGCCTCATCCGTCTCCTCAAATTTGTACATGGGCTTGGGCCCATTTTCTTTAATCCGTCTCAAGTGCATTTGGGCTTGTAATCTGAAATTTAAAAGTTCATTTCCTCAAATGGGATTTTGGGCCCATTTACCCAAATGTGGGTCCCACTTGGCCCATTAGCTTCATAAAAGATTAAATCCGCTAAAGTCGAGCTCGAAATTGGCTTTATTGATCTTTTTCTTCAAACTCGTGCCGGTTTTGCCGATTTTCGCGAACTTGGTACCTACACACATGAAACAACAAAACAACACATATACAAGGAATTTTCATTGATTATATGCGTTTATTGTGTGATTACTGATCTGCATGATATGAGTAAAATCACTCATATCAAACTCCCCCTTGCTAAGCAATTGCCGTGTCCTCACGCAATGATACAATAAAACACTAACTACACTATTACTCAACTTTTGACAACTTTATTTTGTAAAGACATAATGTATTGCTTTCATTATTAGAAAAATAACTTTTAGGATCATAAAACTCAAATAGATTCATCGTCCTCGACTTTTCACTTTTCCATGCCAAGTGCAAAAACAAGATCATTGTCAATCATAAGCCCCAAAATTAAACCAACTCATACAAGTAATTTGTGTTAAACTCAATATCCTATTATTCCTAATTGTATCTCTAGATTTTATTTATCATTCACCCAAAGGCTCATTTGACTTTATTTGATATTTATTAGTCCAAAAATGAAGGCAAGAACGGTGTGAACTCAACACTCAAAACCTAACCTCGACTTCAAAAACCGTTGTCACTAAAGAAAGCCCACATCAAGGATAACTTAACATGATTTGAGGGATAAATCCCCGGACCCGAAATTTGGCTAATATGGCTACTTAAAAGCAACAAATAAAAACCTCCAAGGTCAATTATGACCTTATTAACGGAGTTAGCAACAATCACATCATAACACCTTTTGGCTCTTTAAGATGCAATTGTGCTCCTTATTTAAAATCCACACCCGAAGGCTCCTTGGACAAAAATAAGGGAATTGACATCACCATCCCACCTTATGGCTCATGATGATGAAGCAATTTTTATTCAACACGTCCCCTTTCCATACACCCTAAGGCTCTAATGACAAGGTTAGTGCTACATGACTCCCACCCGAAGGCTCCTAGAGAACATGTTTTTATTTTTTCTTCTTTATTAATATGATATGTATAGTAAGCCAAATTTCCGCAATCCCATGATCAAAAGTCCATGACGCTGACACCCTTAATGTGTTCTCACTTTAATTACAAGGTAAGAAAAAGAAGGAGTTACGAGTTAAGATATCAAGCCTAAACCGCTAAAAACTTCATTTATTAAGCAATTATTATTCAAGTGTGGAAAGTAAATACGAGGAGATTAAATCAAACACAAAAATACTTGCACAAAGAAGAATTAATTTTAGAAACTTATGATTGAACTCTATCATCTCTTGTTCTCCATATTGTAAAATTCCAAAAATGTGAAATCAATGGATACTTAGCCTATTAAATCAAAGTTTTGGGTTTTCAAGTCATCTATAGGATCTTGCATCTTCTTATACTTTTTCAAGTTTTAGAATTTGCGTTTTAAAGTTCCCTTGATAAACAACTTTCTAGGATCAATTATAGGAACTTGAGAAAAGTTCTTGTTCTTAACTCGTATGAATTAAGACTTTCGCGTTTTAAAGCTCCCTATATAAAAGCATAGCAAAACTTAATTCAAATACATTAAGGAACAGCTAAGGTAAAAACCGAGTCGAGTTAAAAACTATTTTTATTTTCACCAACGGAAAGCCTACATTTGTGTCAAAAGCACTTATTTTATTTATTAAAACTTAAAAATGACACTAAAAATTTTAAAATTTTATGAAAATGAGAAAAACAATTACGTTTAGACACGACAAAAGCAATAGCAAGCGATTATATCGATTGACTCCCCCATGCTAAAACCAAACATTGTCCTTAATGTTTCTTAGCTCAAGAGTAACACCCCTTGCTAAAATACGAAGAGTCTAATGCAAAATCCTAACATGGAAAGAGCACGCAAATCTATAAGCCGTTTATTAATTATGCCTCAAGATAAAACATTAGTCGATAAAAATCAAAGGATAAAGAGTGTGCCCCTTTTTGGCATTCAAAGAATGGAAGATCAAGTGGACCGGCAAAAACCGAACACGAGAGTCTTCAAAAATAAGGGTCATACCTAAGGTTCACAACACAACAAAACACAAGCACGAGCTTGAAAGATCAAGCCTTATTAGTTGTTAGAAAATAGAAAGAAGATAGAATGTATGGGACTCCCCCACAAGCCACCTCGTTTTTGTTCACCGAGTCATTAGCTCGACTCGATCCCCGCATTCATTGGTCCTTAAGGAAAGTGGTGAAAACCGGCATATTGGAATAAAATCCAACATAAAGCACGATGCCGGGGTCAAAGATCTCATCCTCGTTGTCGGATGACAAACGAAAGGATAAAACTCCAACATAAATCTCTAAAAAGAGATGGTAGTCACAAATAATGGTATGAATATAGCATGCTCCCCGAGATAAACTCACACCAAGATGATCGAAAAGTCTTTCAATTATTACATCGGTGAAAGGCCGAGATTTCCCTAAATCAATGATTCCGGGATCGAATACCTCGTCCTCGATGGAGAAAATAATAGACAACACGGTGTCGTCCCCCATGCTAATCCTAAATCATATAAAGCACATGGTAAAGGTGGTATAAAAGTCTCAACACTAGTGGTTTCAACTTGCATGACTTTGTCGACCTTGTCACTCTTATGAATGTGAACAAAGGGGTCATGATACTCAAAATGAGTCGCATGAAAAACCCGCACATTAAGATCAAAGCGAGTGGGAAGGATAATTGGAGCAAAGTTAATTTCTCCCTCCGGGTCAACATTGTCATCATCATAAATCGGGTGCTCAAGCCAAGAATCTTCATCACCGTCATTAGACTCTTCCTCAAATTCCGAAGGAATGTCTATATAAAGAAACTCATCAACCTCCTTCAAGAGAAGATCATCATCACAAAGATTGTGAGATGTAGGAAGTATGATGCTCTCAAAATCCTCTTAAAACAATGGATTATTGTTCATTGAAGCTTCAAAGAGAGGATTTGAGTAGGTCACAAAAGTGTCATCAATCTTGTCATCACAAGAAATATCCGACAAAGTATCGAGTGTGTCACACTCAGATACAAGATCATCATTCTCATTCGAAGGAAATTCACCGATGAATTCCTCGAGAATGGTAGGTAAAACACGAGAATCACGCTCGATCTCGAGATCGATAACGTCTTCACTTCCCCGTGGAAGTGGATCAATAATAGAAAAAAGTTCATCGATGAACTTATCACATGAATAGTCACTAACCTCACTCGGTGTGAAGTTAGGAATCAAAGGCTCTTCAACGGAAGATTGTGCCTTAGGAACATCAATATGATCCTTCGAAGAGAGTGAAAATGAGTCCATTTTCAAAGATTGTTCAATTAAAGCTATATCACTCTCGGGATCAAAATTCTCACTATTAAACTCACTAGCATCAAATGGTGCACTTAGGTATTCATCAATTTGATTTTCAATCTTATCATCCTCGTGTGGAGTGAGTGGAGATGAGGAAAGATTACAACATGATTCAACAAAGCAAGCTTCTTCCTTTGAATTTAACTTTCCTTTATCACAAAATGAGGTTTCCAAAATTGGAAAAACACCTTTATAAAAAAGAGCTTTCTTATTACTTTCAATAGTCTCAACAAGTTTTACACTTTCAACTTTCTTAGAAGCAAATCTTGGAATCTTTTCCGGTTTAAAAATAATACTTTTATCTCCATAAAACAATTTAATTTCCTTTTTCCTCATATAAAATTGAACTTGAGCCGTGCAAAAAAATGGGCTTCCTAAAATAATAGGCACACGAGGATTGGTCTCATAATCAACTATAGCAAAATCGGCCAAGTACAAAAACTTTCCCACTTTAACAATGACATTTTCCGCTATACCAACCGGACGAGTGGTGGTACCATTAGCAAGCTCAATGATCATTCGAGTGGTACTAAGTGGTGCATAGTCAATAGTTTTCCAAAGGGCTAGGGGCATTAAGTTAATGCTAGCTCCTAGATCGGCTAGAGCTTTGCACACCCTAAGCTCATTTAAAACACAAGGTATCAAGAATTGACCCGGATCTTTATATTTCTCGGGAAAGAAATCAAAGAAAACCGAGGTACTAATCATATTTAAAGTAGCCTTGGTGACATCTAGAAAAGTTTCCTTAGGTGGAGGATTAAACTCAATCACTTCAACTTCGTCTAAATTATCACAATCATCATAAACGGTTATGGCCTTCGGGTTTGGAATGGTATTACTAGGTAAGCAACCCGAAGAAGATGATGGTTTAGACATAAATCCCTCAAACATCAAAAGCAATTTATTTTGACTTTGTTCCAAACTTTGTTGCATACGATTTTGACTTTGCTCTAGCCTTTGTTGATTAAGCTCAATCTTATTGTTTTGTCCTTTAATCGTATTTTGAAAATCGAGTTTCAAAGTATTAATTTTCCCTTGAATGTTGTTTTGAAAACCTTTCAAATTTGCCTCATTTGACTTGATATAGCTTGACAAATAATTTTGGTTATTGCTTTGAAAACCTTGATTGTTTTGATTAGCATTAAACCCATTTCCTTGATTATAATTCCCTTGGTTACCACGGTTAAAATTATTCCCATTGTTTCCATTGTTGTACCTATTTTGAACCGGTGGAAAACCCGGTGGAGCAAAATGATTTTGACAAGGAACTTGAGCGTTGTAGCCATAAGTTCCCGTCGCGGCAAAAGCATTAGCTTGATCAAACCCCATTGTTGAACAAGCATAATTAGGATGTGCTCCACCACATGATACACAAACATTCTCAACCATATTAATCGATCCATGAGGATTCTTCCTAATCTCATTCAACAATGTCGCAAATACATTATCAATCTTAGAGTCCAATCTAGCAATCTCGATATTAGACGAATTCACATTGGAAGCACTCGGTGTGTTTCGTGAATATTGTGCTCTAGACTTATTCTCAATTATATACCACGCGTCTCTCGGATTTTTTCTTAAAAGATTACTACCCGCGGCGACATTTAAAGAATCTTGTTCAATCATATTTAGCCCATTATAGAAAGTATTTATTTGATGCAGTTCCGAGAAACCGTGGTGTGGACATTGTCTCAACAAATCTTTAAATCTTTCCCAAGCAACCCCAAACGATTCATGCACTTTTTGTTCAAATCTAGTGATCTCGTTCTTAAAGTGTGTTGTCTTAGATGGTAGAAAGCAATAATTCATGAACTTAGACACTAAATCATCCCATGTTAAGATCGAACCTGGTGGTTCTTTCTCATACCAAATCTTAGCATTACCCTCGAGCGAGTACGGAAAAAGCATGAGCTTAATCGCGTCATTCGGCACATCTCTAAACTTGAGAGTCGAGGTAATTCGAAGAAAATTCCGAATGTGAGAGTGCGGGTTATCGGTCTCATTGCCACGAAATTGGTCGGCACGAATGAGCGTAAAAGACCCGTCTTAATCTCATAATGATCCGCCAAAATAGCCGGCACAACGATTGCTTCCCCATACCCTTCGGTGGGTGCACGGAGCAATTCCTCCCTTGTTCGGTTATCGGCCATCTCTACAACAATAGGTGGAAGCTCGGGTTCCACTATTCGTTGTTGACGATTTCTATTTCTACGAAGAATATTTTCAAGCCTATTAAAATCAATCACAAGACGAGAAGAACGTAACTGCATACACTACAAAGACGAGAATTTAGAGGATTGAAGAAAAGAAATTAGACAAGAAGAAGATTATTTTTGGTATTTTTATTTGGTATTGCTCAATCAAAAATGATCGATAAAAACAAGGAATAAGGATAACTACTATGGAAGTAAATTACCCTCGGTCGACTTTGAAACGATAGGTGAAAACCTAAACGTCTCGAGGTTCAATAAGTAAACTACAAAAATAAAATTTATTACTACTTGAGTTGGCAAACCAATAATAGGTCGTCCCTCTCAATATAGGCACAAGCAAGCGGGGAAACGAGGTGGCACAAAGCACTTAAAAACCTTTTTCCTTAGACGGCCTTTTATAGCACGTCGCCTTATACCCACCTTATAGTTTGTATAAATCGAGTTCAAACTTCTTATTAGTATTTATCTATTTTGCCTTTTATTTTTGTTTTGGATTCGACTACAATAGCTAGGTGATCAAATCCCAACTAAGGCCTTATTTGAAAAGTATGTAAATTTATTGTGCTACGTAATACAATATAGTAATCACAAAAAACAAGAAAAACGATACATACTATATAATAGAAAAATAACAAAACTTTCCGAGGACGGAAAGGTTCTTCAAATCAACGATCAACAAATCTCCACAAAGACGAATCGTACACAAGATCCCCGGCAGCGGCGCCAAAATTTTTGATGTGATCGTGATAGTATAGTGATAATTAGATACGTTATAGGGTAAATTAGAAAATTACCTTTAGGAAAAAGTAATAGACTAAAATTACCAAAGACGAATTCAGTTAAACACGTGGATGAACCAAGTTCGTTGTATACGAAGATCAAGTGAATTTGAGACGTTTAGCTTTGATTTGGACAATCGATTTGAATTGGTTTTCGGTTTTTAAACTAAAAATTAAATCTACCAATTTAAAACTTATTTTAATCCTAAAGTGCATGAATCGTAAACCCCAAATTTATTAATCTAGAAACATTTATTAAAATCTATATAAAATTTAAACTATTAAAAATTAAACTATTTGATAATCAATAAAATTAATCTATTTAATTAAAAATAACACTTACACTATTTTAAAATCTATTTAAAATCTATTTTACTTTTTATTAAATAAAATCTATTTTATAACCATTTTTATTTAAATCTAAAATAATAAAAATCTAATTATTTGAAAACTAATTAAAATTTTAAGATTAATAAAAAAACATTTTATTTTACTCTTTATTTTGTTTTTATTGACTATTTAATAAAATTAAAAATGTAAAACTAATATGAACTATGTAATTAACTTAATTAGACAAACTGCCAAACAAAAAACAATGATGCTATATTAATTAAACTGAGAGAAAGTAAATCAGATGAGCCAGTTAGCTCAGTTGGTTAACACGTTAGGCTGTGAACTGCGAGGTCGCAGGTTCGAATCCAACGAGAGCCATATTTTAAAATGCTTTTAATCCTAATACCAGCATACTCTATTCCTATACTATGACATCTTAATCCTAACGGATATAATAACAGCTAAGATGAGTTAATATATCACGACATCAAACAAAAAATCATCAAACTCTCATGTGATATCATACAAGCAGATTCACTCAATCATATTAGGCATTCTCATAAAGGAAATCTAAACTTAAACAACCTTCAACAATAGCAGTTAAGTAAATAACGTCAAACAGATAAATCAACAACCTATATTAAAGCAGATTCCTAATTATTTAAATAAGAGCAGGTTCGATGAACAAACTAAAGCTGAAACAAATTAACTCCTAACTCAAATTACTCTATCACAATTTCAGCAATTCTTAGTCAAATATCAAAACATGTAAGATAAACAGAAAATTAAAAGAAATTAGAACCTATTGATGAGATCCTTTGAGAAGAAGCACAACGCTGAGCTGGCTTGTGAACCCGAATCTACACCCCCATCAATCTCCATTCACTAATCTTCGAATCGGTTGAACAATTCGAACCCCCTTTTTTTTACAAATCAAACCAGTAGGGTTTGATTCCTAATCCAAATCTCACTTTTAACCTATTTGATTTAAGCTATTGTTTCAGCTTAATCAATTAAATTCTCTTATTATAATGACAAAAATAAACAGTAGACGATAATATAAACTTAAACAGTTAAAAATGATTGAAATAACAAAGAGATTCTCAAATTAACTTTTATTAATTCATCGAAAAATTTCAAAACTATCAAATTGAAAATACAATATTTCCTACTTCTATTTAAGCATTATAACATTAAAAGTAAAAATTGGATACATTACATGAAGAAAACCAGGGTATTTATAGCTGAAGTGAGGGTGGGGGTGGTTGATGAAGAACAATTTGTGGCCCTTGGATCTTCTATTCTTCTTTCTCTCTCTCTTCTGTTTTGATCGGATGGTGGATATTCACACACTAGCACACGGATTGCCAACGTGGCAATCCCTTGTGCTAGTTGTGCTTCTTGGATGCTGAGGTGTCCACAAGTGATTGGAGGAATAGGAATGATGAGTTGTCTTGTCCAGTGATTTGCTGCCACGTACCCTCGCCTCTCCATCTCTGCCTTCCGAAAACGTGGGGAATTAATTCCCCATGCGTGTGAATAACCCGTGTGAACAAAACCCCCTTATTAATTTTTGGGTGAATTAGGGTTTTGAACAGTAACAATAGAGTTACTGGTTTTGTGGGTGAAAAGGTGAGAGATGATGCATAGGTTGTATCGAAGGATATTTTAATGAGTGTGTGAATGTGTGAGAAAGTGGGGAATAAGTGGGTGGGATAGGGTAAAGAAAACGTTTTATTTATTTATTTTTTTGTGTGTGGTGAATGGCAATGTAACGTTTATAGATACACGTTTGTGGTAACAGTTTGAAAGGATAGAAAGTTATATAACTTTCGTGTGTGACAAAACCCTAAATGGATTAATTGGGCCTCATCCGTCTCCTCTGATTTGTACATGGGCTTGGGCCCATTTTCTTTAATCCGTCTCAAGTGCATTTGGGCTTGTAATCCGAAATTGAAAAGTTCATTTCCTCAAATGGGCTTTTGGGCCCATTTACCCAAATGTGGGTCCCACTTGGCCCATTGGCTTCATAAAAAATTAAATCCGCTAAAGTCGAGCTCGAAATTGGCTTTGTTGATCTTTTTCTTTAAACTCGTGCCGGTTTTGCCGATTTTCATGAACTTGGTACCTACACACATGAAACAACACATATACAAGGCATTTTCATTGATTATATGCATTTATTGTATGATTATTGATCTGAATGATATGAGTAAAATCACTCATATCACCAATTAAATAAAAGTTTTGGGTTTTCGAGTCATCTATAGGATCTTGCAACTTCTTAGACTTTTTCAAGTTTAGAGATCGCATTTTAAAGTTCCCTTGATAAACAACTCTCTAAGATCATTTATAGGAACTTGCAAAAAGTTCTTGTTCTTAACCCGTGAGAGTTAAGACTTTCGCGTTTTAAAGCTCCCTATATAAAAGCCTAACAAAACTTGACTTAAACACGTTAAGGATACTAGCTAGAGTAAACTTAGATAAGTAAACTCGGGTTGAGTCAAAAGATTCACAACGTTGAAAATTAAAACCACTTTATTAAAATTTATTCTAGTAAAGAAAGAAAATAACTATACAAAGGTAAAACTATTAGGCCAAAATAGATCAAAAATTTTGAAAAATATCGAAAAATCATTTTTCCGGTTAAAATGAGGACAAATACAAGGAAAAGGCTACTTAACTTCGATAGAAGTCCCCCCTACACTTGATATAAACATTGTCCTTAATGTTTAAGCATGTGGGAGTAAACTCCCCTACACTTAGGACATTGTGCATGTTGATTAAATCTTGCTAAGAAAGAGACAACTAAAGAGATTCCTATTTTAATATTGAGAAATATAAAATAGTGAATCGAAAAGAGTTTAGGATAGAACCGGGAAGACGGAAAAATGGAATCACGGGTCGTCAAAAATCATCAAGAGTGGATCATTGAACGCTCGAATCCCTGAATATGAGAAGAAAGAAAACAACAAACACATACTAGGGTCTCCCCCTACACTTATTATGAAAATAAGAGAAAAAAGGATAGATACTTGGGTTGCCTCCCGAGAAGCGTTGTTTTTGTTAACCGAGTCGTGAGCCTGACTCGACCTTGATTAGCATAGGAAGAAGCTTGAAAAACATCCACCGGGATCAAATACATGGTTTTCGTCCATCAAATAGCACAAGCTTAAGGCAAACAAGGCAAGTCAAAGAAGAGTAGGCAGGGTTCCCTTAAGCAAAGATGGAGCACGGTGGGAGCAAGGGTGAAGAGGTGCAAGCATATCTCCAAAAGTTCCAAAAATCTTTCCTTTTATTTCATCAGATGGATACTGAGATGGCTTAAAAATTTCAATACCGGGGTCGAACACCTTTTCCTTTAGGGGAAAATAACACTCAGGCTCAGCAGATTTTGAAGAAGAGCCGATCATAAATCTAGCAATCTCATCCTCAGAAGGAGGATAGAGAGGAGTTAAGACATAAGTGCTGCAGATATCGGTGTCTGCCGGCTTCTTCTCCTTTGAAGCGGGTTTCTTCATATCCAAAGTAGGATAAATACCATAATCATCAAAGTCCAAAGGAGGAGCATCACTCTCATTTGGGAAGTATGTGTTGAGAAAAGTAGCAAAGTCTTCCTCAAATGAGTAGTCATCCAAAGTAGGATTTAGCATGGTTGGCGGAGGATCTTCATCATGTGAAGAATCACTCGAGAGAGTATCAGCCTCATCAAAATCATCGTAAGTGGGCATGTCTGGATACTCAGAAGTAAAATCATCATAATCATCTCCATCGGAACTAGAATCGTCATCATAAGCATCAAAGATCGGTGGAGAATCATAAATTGGTGGAGGATCAGAATGGGATAGAGAATCATCCACATCATCTTGGAACAGTGGATTATCATAGCAAGAGTCGAATAGAGGATTGTTGTAGACGACAAAATCATCAAGCACATTAATCATATTCGCTGATTCTCTTCCATAGGATTTGTTTGTGATCTTCCCCATTTTGAACACTTGTTGTTTGAAATTGAGTATAATGCAGTTCGTTTTTTCTCAGTTCTTGCTAATAGAAAGTCCAACCAATATCGGGTTTTTAATTGTTCTTGGTTGTTAAGCTTGCTTGGTTATTCTATTTGCTAATTCAATCAAATGCTTGCAAAACGGAAAAATATTACCTACATATATGTAAAACAAATCGCAAATACCACGTTTTTATGCAAGTAGGAATCAAAATGCAAAATATGAAACTAAAGGGACTGAAATTGTAAATTCTATGAAAAATAAATGCTTGAAATGTAAACTCTAACAATTATAGGGACTAAAAGTGCAACACAGTAAACTATAAGGATCAAAAATGCAACAACTATAACAAACTTGCCAAAAATGCAACAAACTAACAAAATGCTAACTGAATTTTAACAACTTCCAAACTCTAGGGACTAAAATAATGCAAACCCTAAAAACATGGAAGATTAGCCAAATTTACCAACTGTTTAAAACTATAGGGACTAAATGGCAATTATGGAAACTTTTTAAGCTAAAACGGGACAAGATAGAAAATAAGCTCGTTTGAGCTTAATACTCAACCAAATTTGATGAGACAAATTGCAAAACGTTTCAAATCTCAAATAAGCTATGTGTGTTCAAGGAAATTTGCTAAAAATAAGAAATAAGCGAATGAGTGCTTATCAATAAGCACAAAATAAGCTATAGCCAAATCTAATCAGTCACAACTTGATTTTCCTATTAAAACTGATTAAGCAACTGATTTAAAGAATGGGAAATCAAACCAGAACGTTTTTCATCCAGAAATAAGCTCTAAAACTGAATTAAGCTAAAATTGAGCTTATGTTGACCAAGCGTTGACCAGCTTTTTTTCAAAAAGCTAATTTTCTCAAAAATCAAGTAACTCAACTACTTAAATGGATTTGTGAAGAAAAATGAGCATGTTTATGAAGAGAAAAAGGAGATACAGATTTTCAGAATCCAAGTTACAGAAACTTGAGTTAAGTCTTCATATCTGATTTTTGCTTATTCCTAAGTGCTTATTGTAAACTGTATAAAATCCTTTTAGAATCTGATTCTTTATGATGTAAGCTAAGACTGAGAACAAATTTGGTGAAATTTGATCTAGAAATGAATGAGAACTGATCAATTGAAAATGGCAAGTTCTAAAACCAAAACTGAATGAAAACTGACCCAAACTTTTTAAGAGCCATTTGCCTGTTTGACCTTGTTAATGACTTGTAAATGCCTTGAAACTCTTTTATAACACCTATTAACTACAAATCAACTCTAAAATGCCAAAACTCAATGATTGAAAACTCTTTTTAAGCTACACCCAAACACTCCTTTAACTGATTGTTCAAACTTTTTACAAATACTCTTTAAGTTCTGAATTAAGCTGACTCAAAAGCTATAGCAGTCTAAACTCAATGATCAAAATGAAAAGTAATAGAGCTCAATGCACTCAATTAACTCTACTAGAACTACAAACCAATTACAAGACTAAAAGTGACTGAATCAATGCAGTTAGCTAGAATATACTCCAAATCAAAGAACAAGTAAACAGGATTAAACTACTAACACTCTAAGATCTAACAAACAGCAACTACAAGCAACTTTTATCAAGCAGCCATCAAGATTACTCTAGGAAAGAAAGCATGCAGTTAACTGTTGAGTGGAACAAAAATCAAGGACTTTAAAACCTATTGTAGAATTCCTTTGAGAAGAAGAGGAGCGCTGAGCTCTCTTACCCTAGTGATAACCACCACCTTATCACTAGGAAACAATCAATCAACAATAACTGCTATCTAATCAATAGGAATCATCAATCTGCTTGAACATCTTCAAAAAATATGGAAATGACTGAATTCTGATCAAACAGCAATCAAACTCCTTCAATGTCAGTTATGATCCATCAATGATCATAACAAACACTTAACAGCAACAACAGTATCCAAATGCAGCAAGAATAGAACTGGAATGATAAGAACAGTTTTGGCGGGAAAGCTTGAATTCAAAATTCATTAATGGAAAAACGGTTACAAGGTTTGTTAGAAGCTAGTAACTAACTAACTAACTCAAGAGTTTGTCAGACTCTTGAGTAGCTAGGGTAAAATTGAAGAAAAGAGGAAAGGAAATTTGGAACTAGGTGTTTTTACAAATTTTAGCTACTAATGAAAATGAAGGCTAATCCAGCTATTTATAGACATGAAGGAAGAGTTTGTTGGGGTTGGTGACGTGTCAGAACCAATCCCAGCTTGCCACGTGGAGAATTCTGCATATTGCACTTTGAAGGTATGAACAAGGAATTGGGGTTTTCTTCATTGATGGATTTCATGTTAATTGATGTGCACCATTGTGTTTATCTCTTCAAAACGATCAATTTTGATGTTGAACACTTTCCATGAAATTGCTTGTATCTAAAACGCGATCCTGGTAAATTTTCCTTTGAAGAAGATGACACGTGTAGGCATTTGATTGGCTGAAAAATCTTCACACGGATTGAACTGTTAGGATTGGGTAATAAATGTGAGGCGGCTGAGTGGATATTAATTATTCAATCCGTGTGCTTCCTTTTCTTTCTTCTCATTGGCTGAATTCCTTGTCACATGGATCAAACTTGGATAACTTTCAAAAGTTGGCAGAACAAGTCCTTGTACTTGGCAGATTATTGTTTTAAGCTAGAATCTTCATTCTTTTGACATATTTGGTCCTTCAACTTTCATTCTTTGAACAAAATGGTCCTTTGACTGAGTTGACTTGAGAGTTGACCAAGTTTGACTTGAATCTTGACTTTTTACAATATTTTCACTTTTAATCCTTCAACTTTCATAACTTGTCAAGATAGGTCCTTATACTTCAAAGTCTTGTCACTTTTGATCCTCTTTTGTCTTTTTCATCCATTTGAGCTTGATTTTTCCTTGTTTGCTTGGAAATGTATCCTTTTACCTACACAAGTGTACACAAACACAAACATACCACATAACACTGTTTTTGCCAAATAAATTGGTATTTTGCTTCATGTTTTAGGGTTATTTGTTGATAAAAGGATATGAGTTTAAGCTCATATCAAATTCCCCTACACTTGAACATTGTCATGTCCTCATGCAATATTATATATTAAAGCTCAAATTTACATTTCCCTCATAATTAATCCACCTTGGCCATATGAGATGCATCTACACTACTCTAAACTAAATGATGCATGATTTTGATTTTTAATAATGCAATGAACAAAATACAATTCTATTTATATCTTTTTTGATTTTTCTTGAAATGGTTTTGATGGAAATAACTCATAAAGAATTCAATGGCTTAGATTAGGGCTTGGGTACCATGGACACTTATCACCCTCAAGTTTCACTTTCCCCATACCAAGCTTAAAAATGGGATCATTGTATTCACAAGTAAAAAGTGCATCAACTTATTCATGACAATTAAATGTGGAACCGGTTATTATTTGAGCAAATTGCTTGGAGGCAAATTTGTCATTATTTCAAGTGTGAAGTATAAGAAGTGTAAAATCCAAAAATAAGGAAGCACGGTTTTAATCCTAAGTAATCTTCTCATCCATTACTTGAATAACCGCTCACAATTAATACAAGTCCGTTTCAAGAGTAATAAGTCATTCGCCTTATGTGTAAAATCCTCATGTCATGCTTTCATAAGTAACTACACACTCGCTAAGGAAAGAAAATAAAACTCACGCAATAATTTACATCCGCCATCTTTTTGAGACTTTGGATCTTCAACCCCGCAACCCGTCAAGGTAATATTGGATTGGAGCAATCTATTGAATCCCCGCAACCCGTCAAGGTAATATTGGAACTCAATAGTCACTATAATTAACACCACACTGCCCCTCTTGGGAGTCTTGCATTATTTTTTTTATTATTTTTTTTCTTTTCTTTTTCTTTTTTTTTTCTAGCCACTCATTTTTTTTCATAAGCCGCTCTTATTTTTCTTTATTCCTCACAAAGAAATTTGAAAAGAAGAAAAGGAAAAAAACCCGCTAAATATGGAGCATGACATAAGTCTAGTACACATAAAACGTGCTAACTTAGAATCTTAAGACGTACTCATATCAACCATGAATGATTAGCCAAAAATGCATAAGAGATTACAAACCAATTAAAACCGTACATGATTATTTATTAACAATTATATACATGCGAAGAAAGTAGAGATAAAGAAGAGAAGGGTTTAGCCACAAGTAATTGCCATGAAGTCTATCTAGCCCTTTTACACTTGCTTCAACTCTATCATTTCCCATTCTCCACAAATTTAAAATTTCAAATAATGAAATTGGTGGATGCTTAGCCTAATAGACCAATGAAGGACTACATGGTTAAGGATACTAGCTAGAGAGTGCTAAAATAAGCAAACTCGGGTTGAGTCAAAATATCCATGGCGGGCCTAATATGTCGAAGAAGTCTAAACTTGTTAAAACCATGTTTTATTATATTTTTTCCTTTTTATATATTTTGATGAAAAATAAAAGAAGAAATATATACAATGCAAATGTGATATGCAAAATGAAAAATGATTGATGCAAAAATTATGAATGCATATTTTTGTTGGCCAAAGTAGATCAAAAATTTGAAAAATGTTGAAAATTCAATTTTTTCATGTTATCATGCAAGACAATGACAAGTTCTAGGTAAGGTCACTTCGATAGAAGACCCCCCTACACTTAAGCTAAACATTGTCCTCAATGTTTAAGAGCATGGAAGTATAAAAACTTCCCCTATACTTATGACAATGAATAGACTTTGCTTAACCCAAGTTAAGGAAAGGACAACTATTAGTGAAATCATGTTAAAGCACAAGGTGTCAATGAAAAATCACTAAAGTAACAAAGTGAACCGGATACAAGGACCTCCTCCATAAGCTCCAAAGCATGAAATGAGTGAGAAACCCTACAAACAATCATGAAGACAAAAGAAGGTCTCCCCTACACTTATCTCCAAGTCTATGCCTTTATTACTAACCTACAACACTCTAAACCTAGTTATACGATGCTTGAGTTAATGAGTCTCTAGCTCGACTCGTCCCGAAATGAATTAATTCATGGGGAAAATGGGGACCTCTTGGACCATTTCGACGGAAATGTCCTCCCCAAAGTAATGTTTAACACGGTGACCATTCACTTTAAAATTTGGACCATCGGGTTGGGACAACTCAAGAGTTCCATATGGAAACACTTGAGCAATAGTGAATGGACCGGACCATCTCGACTTAAGCTTGCCCGCAAAAAGCTTCAATCTTGAGTTAAAGAGGAGAACCGGCTCTCCAACTTTGAACTCACGATTCTTGATCTTAGCATCATGCAATTTCTTAGTCTTTTCTTTGTAAAGCAAAGAATTCTCATAGGCATTGGCTCTCAACTCATCCATCTCATTGAGTTGATCTTTCCTATGTGAACCGGCTTGGTTTAAATCAAAGTTAGCCCACTTGAGAGCCCAAGATGCCTTATGTTCTAACTCAAATGGGAGGTGGCACGCTTTTCCATAGACAAGCCTATAAGGAGTACAACCAATTGGTGTTTTAAAAGCCGTCCTAAACGCCCACAAAGCATCATCAAGCTTATCCGACCAAGAAGCTCGATGCTCTCCCACCGTTCTCTCTAAAATCCTCTTTAAACCACGATTTGTGACCTCGGTTTGACCATTTGTTTGAGGGTGATACGCGGTAGAAAGTCTATGATTCACTCCATATTTCTTCATAACTCTCGTGAATTGATCATTACAAAAGTGCGTACCACGATCACTTATAATGGCCCGAGGTACACCAAATCTAGCAAACAATTGTTTCAAAAACTTTACAACCACTCTAGCATCATTGGTAGGTAAGGCTTTAGCCTCCACCCATTTAGACACGTAATCCACCGCCACAAGTATATACTTGTTTCCCTTAGAGGATGGAAAAGGTCCCATGAAATCGATGCCCCATACATCAAATATCTCACACTCTTGGATAAAATTTTGTGGCATCTCATCACGTGGTGTAATTTTTCCTTGTCTTTGACAAACATCACAAAATTTCACCATCTCTTGGGCATCTTTGTAAATGGAAGGCCAATAGTAACCCGAATCAAAGACTTTCTTGGCGGTGTAGTTGGGCCCAAAATGTCCACCCGTAGGTCCTTTATGACACGCCTCTAAGATCTTAAATGCCTCGGGCCCATCTACACACCGTCTAATGATTTGGTCCGCACATTGCCTAAAAAGATATGGATCATCCCAAAAGTAATACTTAACTTCCTTAAGAAACTTTTTCTTTTGTTGATAAGTAAGACCCTCAATAAGCACATTGCCCACAAGATAGTTTGCAATATCCGCAAACCAAGGTGTGGCATCCTCTTGGGAAGAGATAGACATGAGCTCCTCTAATGGAAAGGATTCATTGATTTCTTGATGTGGGAAATCTCCTTGAAAAGGATGCTCAAGTCTACTCAAATGATCTGCCGCTAAATTCTCGGCCCCTTTCTTATCACGAATCTCTATCTTAAACTCTTGAAGCAACAAAACCCATCTCAAAAGCCTAGGCTTAGCATCTTGTTTTTTCATAAGATACTTGAGAGCGGAATGATCCGTATACACTATGGTTTTGGAAAGCACAAGATATGGTCTAAACTTCTCAAAAGCATATACTATAGCAAGCAACTCTTTTTCCGTGGTAGTGTAATGAAGTTGTGCACCGGTCATGGTTTTACTCGCATAGTGTATAGGTTGAAAATGCTTATTAACTCTTTGTCCTAAGACGGCCCCACCGCATAATCACTAGCGTCACACATAAGCTCAAAAGGTAATTCCCAATTTGGAGAGACCAAAACGGGAGCCTTAGTCAATTTTTCCTTAAGAGTCTCAAAAGAGTCTAAACAAGCTTGGTCAAAAATGAAAGGAGCCTCTTTCTCCAAGAGGTGAGTCATCGGTCTAGCTATCTTAGAAAAATCTTGTATAAAGCGCCTATAAAATCCCGCATGACCTAAGAAACTCCTCACACCTTTAACCGAGGTGGGTGGGGGAAGCTTAGCAATCACATCAATTTTAGCTCTATCAACTTCTAATCCCTTATTGGATATCTTGTGTCCTAAAACAATTCCTTCTTTCACCATAAAGTGACATTTCTCCCAATTAAGCACCAAACGTGTTTCCTCACAACGCTTAAGCATTCTCTCAAGATTGGTGAGACATGAGCTAAAGGAATTTCCAAATACGGAAAAGTCATCCATAAAAACCTCCATGGTTTGCTCTATCATGTCATGGAAAATCACCATCATGCACCTTTGAAACGTCCCCGGTGCATTACATAGGCCAAAAGGCATTCTCTTGTAAGCAAATGTACCGTAGGGACAAGTGAATGTGGTCTTTTCTTGATCCTTAGGGTCAATGGGTATTTGAAAATAACCCGAAAAGCCATCAAGAAAACAATAGTACTCATTTCCCGCTAAGCGTTCAAGCATTTGATCCATAAAGGGAAGCGGGAAATGGTCTTTCCTAGTTGCCTCATTGAGTTTTCTATAATCAATGCAAACTCTCCAACCGGTCACAAGTCTCGTGGGAATAAGCTCATTATTCTCATTAGGCACCACGGTGATTCCACCCTTCTTTGGAACACAATGAACCGGGCTAACCCATGGAGAGTCGGAAATGGGGTAAATCATACCCGCATCTAAGAGTTTAATCACTTCCTTCTTAATAACCTCATGGATTTTTGGGTTAACTCTCCTTTGGTTTTGAATGGCGGGTTTATAGTCATCCTCCATAAGGATTTTGTGAGTACAAAAATGTGGATCAATTCCCCTTATGTCGGATATTTTCCATGCTAAAGCTTTCTTATGTTTCTTAAGAACTTCAATAAGTTGCTCTTTCTCATCCTCTTTCAATTCTTTAGCAATAATCACCGGTAATTGGTCTTTTCCTTCTAAGAAAGCATATTCTAAGTGGGATGGAAGTTCCTTAAGTTCAATGGGAGGTGGACTCTCTATGGAAGGTTTAACTATGGAAGGTTCCTCAATGGTAATCTCTTGTGGAATAGAATAAGGAATAGGGTCCTCATTGAGCAACTTTTGGATTGTAAGAATATCTTCTTCCCAATTAATTGGAGAATCATCATCACCAAGAAAGTTGGACTCAAATTCCTCCAAGAGGAAATCACTCTCTCCAAAAGGTGTTAAAGAAGGAGCAATTGAGGCCACGGTTTCAACATGAGGTATCTCATCACTAGCATTCTTACAAGCATCATGAAAGTGTTCATTACACACTTCATCTAGCACATCCACAATGTTAATAGTCTCACAAGGTCTAGACTCCTTAACCTCTTTTATATCACAAACTTTCCCTAACTTAAACACCACTCTCTCATCTTCTACTCTCATAATTAATTCTCCTTCCGCCACATCTATCAAGGTACGACCCGTTCTCAAAAACGGTCTACCAACAATCAAAGGCACTCTAGGATCCATGTCATAATCGACCACTACAAAGTCGGTCGGAAAGGTAAACTTATCCACACCTACAAACACATCTTCCGCTATACCTACGGGGTGAGCTATGGTTCGGTTGGCTAGTTCAAGAGTCATCCTAGTGAGAGTGAGCTCGGGAAGAGATAGTTGTTTCCAAACCGATAAAGGCATGAGGTTTATGCTCGCCCCTAAATCCGCCAAAGCCATGCAATTTTCAACACCGGGAAAATTACAAGGTATCAAGAAGCGCCCCGGATCTCCAAGTTTTTTTGGTAAGGTTTTAAGTAACACCGCAGAACAATTTTCATTAAGGGATGTGTTAGGCAAATCAACCAATTTTTCTTTGTTTGAGAGCAAATCCTTGAACATCTTAGCAAACTTTGGCATATAAGCAAGAGCTTCCGCAAAAGATATGTTGATGTTGAGTTGCTTGAACATCCTTAAGAAATTGGAGACTTGGATGTCATCCTTGTTCTTTAATTTGTCCTTTTTCAACCTTGAAGGATATGGAAGAGTAGGCTTTGGTGTAGGTGGAATAGGTGTTGTGGTGGAAGATTTTTCTTTGTAAGCTTCTTCATTGGGAAGTGTGGAAGGTAAAGGAGAAGTATGAGGTGGTTGAGAAGGTGTGTTTGAGTGAATAGGAGCATTTTGAGGAGGTGGAGTAGAAGTAGAAGGCTTGTCACAAGTAGGAGCACAAGTGGGTTGAACAAGAGTAGGTTTAGGAGGTGAAGGATCCTTTGTTGTTGTTCCACTCCTTGTTGTAATAGCATTGACATTAGCTCTAGGGTTTGTTTGTGTGTTAGAAGGTAAAGCCCCTTGTGGTCTTTGATTTAATGCCATTAAAACCCTATTGGTTTGTTCCTCCAATGTACGTTTCATTTGGTCATTCATTCTCTTCTCAATTTCACGCATTTTCTTGTCAACATACTCTTGAGTCTCTTGCATCCCATATCCTTGATTTGGACTTTGAGGGTAAGCTTGATTTGGTATTGGAGCATATGCTTGATTAGGAATAAATGGAAGTGGTTGATTAAATCCTTGTTGTGGTGGATAAAAGGTATTTGCTTGAGGTTGAAATTGATTGGGTGCCTTGTAGTTATTTCCTTGGTATGGTGGTCTTTGCCCTTGATTCCTTGCTAAAATTTGAGGAGGATTTTGTAGAATTTGGGTGGGTGGTTGGGGTGGGAAGCCGGGTGGAGTAAGGTAATTTTGGGATTTGTAAGAAAGGTTATTTGGATTGATATTAGGTTTGAAGTGTTCACGATGTTCCTCTTGGTAAGCATATCATTCCCCTTGATACCCTTGCACCTTATCACATTGTTCATAAGAATGGGGACCTCCACAAGTAACACAAGAAATGGTGATGGCATTCACATTATTCGAGGAATTGTTCAATGTCATGCTCTTAAAATTTTGAAACATTTCTTGTTGTCTTTGCAAATTCCTTTCACTATCTCTATCCATCCTTTGAAAAATCGCTTCTTGAAACTTGAGGAGTTGGTTGTCACAAGGGATTTGAGAATTGTTTTGGATAACATGAACCTTTTCTTCAAATGGATTGTTTGTTTGAACCATTGCCTTAGTCTCAATAATGTCCAAAGCCTCTTGATAAGTCTTAAGAAGAATACTCCCTCCCGCGAAAGCATTGAGTGAATCTTGGTGATGAGATTTAAGGCCATCATAAAAGAGGCTTATTTGGTGAACTTGATCCAATCCATGATTAGGGCATCGCCTCAACAACTCACTATACTCTTCCCAAGCATCACTAAAGGATTGACTAGGTTTTTGTTGAAAGCTCATAATTAAAGTCCTCAAAGCCATAGTCTTATGTGGAGGAAAGAACTTGTTCAAAAACTTAGTGGTGAAACCATCCCATGTGGTGATACTATCGGGTGGTTGGGTGTCTAACCAATGCTTAGCACTCCCCTCTAAAGAAAATGACACTAACATCAACCTAATGACCTCATGTGGAACCCCATTATGCTTAATGGTATTGCAAAGTGAAAGGAATCTCTTAAGGTGAGCATGAGGATCCTCATTGTGTTTACCAAGGAAAGGTGATAATGCAACCATATTGATCATAGATGTATGTAGCTCAAATGTGTTAGCGGGAAAGTCGGGAATCTTAATGGCACTAGAATATCCATGAATGTTGGATTGCATACGTTCATACAAAGTGCGATTATCAATAGCCATGGTTTCTTGTGGTGGAGTCAAAGCACGATTCTCGTGATCGGCTTGGTGGACGATGGTGGTCTTACTCTTTCTCTTTTTCTTCCTTTTCGGAGGAAGAGGTTGTACACCAATCGGTATTTGTGCACGCCCGCGAGTGAGCATGCAACTCAATACGAGGAATGAGAGATAAGCTCTCGTGTGACTTTGAAGAGAAATGGATTATCCTCTTCGAGTTTCAATATTAAATATCCACAAGAAAATAACAATATATGTATTTACTACTTTGGGTGCAAGACCGTCAATGAAGCCTTCCTTCTTAGAATACTTACAAGTGAACGGGGGGTTAGGTGGCGCGAAGCACTTAAGTACCTATTGACCCTTAGATGGCATTTTATAGCACATCGCCTTTCTATTCACTTAAATGTTCGTATTCTTCGAATTGTTGCTTATTGAGAGTATTTATCTATTCTTGCTTTATTTTGTTTGATCGATACACGTGTTAAGGACCGGAACGCCCCTCAACACGGTGTATTGCCTCGGCAATACTTATGGAAGATATGTAGATTGATTGTTCTTATACGTATACGTATTTACTTATAATAATATATGGAAAATATTTTTGTATTTATGAGTTTTTTTAAGGGAAACTACTATATGTACATAAAAACCGAGAGAAACCAATAATATATATTTTTGGGTGCAATCTCTTAGGAAAAAGATTGCTTTTGGATTTTTTATTTTTTTGGTCAATTCTTTAGGAAAAGAATTGTTTTGTTAATTTTTTAGTTTTTATATATTTTTATATTTTTGATTTTTTATTTGTTTTTGATTTATGATACGTAAAAATAACGTTCACAAAGTGAACGGATCCCAAAAGCCAATGAAAACCGTCAATCGATAGTCTCTCGTGTAGTCAAAGAACCGGCAGCGGCGCCATTTGAAATTGAATATAATGCAGTTCGTTTTTTCTCAGTTCTTGCTAATAGAAAGTCCAACCAATATCGGGTTTTTAATTGTTCTTGGTTGTTAAGCTTGCAAAACGGAAAAATATTACCTACATATATGTAAAACAAATTGCAAATACCACGTTTTTATGCAAGTAGGAATCAAAATGCAAAATATGAAACTAAAGGGACTGAAATTGTAAATTCTATGAAAAATAAATGCTTGAAATGTAAACTCTAACAATTATAGGGACTAAAAGTGCAACACAGTAAACTATAAGGATAAAAAATGCAACAACTATAACAAACTTGCCAAAAATGCAACAAACTAACAAAATGCTAACTGAATTTTAACAACTTCCAAACTCCAGGGACTAAAATAATGCAAACCCTAAAAACATGGAAGATTAGCCAAATTTACCAACTGTTTAAAACTATAGGGACTAAATGGCAATTATGGAAACTTTTTAAGCTAAAACGGGACAAGATAGAAAATAAGCTCGTTTGAGCTTAATACTCAACCAAATTTGATGAGACAAATTGGAAAACGTTTCAAATCTCAAATAAGCTATGTGTGTTCAAGGAAATTTGCTAAAAATAAGAAATAAGCGAATGAGTGCTTATCAATAAGCACAAAATAAGCTATAGCCAAATCTAATCAGTCACAACTTGATTTTCCTATTAAAACTGATTAAGCAACTGATTTAAAGAATGGGAAATCAAACCAGAACGTTTTTCATCCAGAAATAAGCTCTAAAACTGAATTAAGCTAAAATTGAGCTTATGTTGACCAAGCGTTGACCAGCTTTTTTTCAAAAAGCTAATTTTCTCAAAAATCAAGTAACTCAACTACTTAAATGGATTTGTGAAGAAAAATGAGCATGTTTATGAAGAGAAAAAGGAGATACAGATTTTCAGAATCCAAGTTACAGAAACTTGAGTTAAGTCTTCATATCTGATTTTTGCTTATTCCTAAGTGCTTATTGTAAACTGTATAAAATCCTTTTAGAATCTGATTCTTTATGATGTAAGCTAAGACTGAGAACAAATTTGGTGAAATTTGATCTAGAAATGAATGAGAACTGATCAATTGAAAATGGCAAGTTCTAAAACCAAAACTGAATGAAAACTGACCCAAACTTTTTAAGAGCCATTTGCCTGTTTGACCTTGTTAATGACTTGTAAATGCCTTGAAACTCTTTTATAACACCTATTAACTACAAATCAACTCTAAAATGCCAAAACTCAATGATTGAAAACTCTTTTTAAGCTACACCCAAACACTCCTTTAACTGATTGTTCAAACTTTTTACAAATACTCTTTAAGTTCTGAATTAAGCTGACTCAAAAGCTATAGCAGTCTAAACTCAATGATCAAAATGAAAAGTAATAGAGCTCAATGCACTCAATTAACTCTACTAGAACTACAAACCAATTACAAGACTAAAAGTGACTGAATCAATGCAGTTAGCTAGAATATACTCCAAATCAAAGAACAAGTAAACAGGATTAAACTACTAACACTCTAAGATCTAACAAACAGCAACTACAAGCAACTTTTATCAAGCAGCCATCAAGATTACTCTAGGAAAGAAAGCATGCAGTTAACTGTTGAGTGGAACAAAAATCAAGGACTTTAAAACCTATTGTAGAATTCCTTTGAGAAGAAGAGGAGCGCTGAGCTCTCTTACCCTAGTGATAACCACCACCTTATCACTAGGAAACAATCAATCAACAATAACTGCTATCTAATCAATAGGAATCATCAATCTGCTTGAACATCTTCAAAAAATATGGAAATGACTGAATTCTGATCAAACAGCAATCAAACTCCTTCAATGTCAGTTATGATCCATCAATGATCATAACAAACACTTAACAGCAACAACAGTATCCAAATGCAGCAAGAATAGAACTGGAATGATAAGAACAGTTTTGGCGGGAAAGCTTGAATTCAAAATTCATTAATGGAAAAACGGTTACAAGGTTTGTTAGAAGCTAGTAACTAACTAACTAACTCAAGAGTTTGTCAGACTCTTGAGTAGCTAGGGTAAAATTGAAGAAAAGAGGAAAGGAAATTTGGAACTAGGTGTTTTTACAAATTTTAGCTACTAATGAAAATGAAGGCTAATCCAGCTATTTATAGACATGAAGGAAGAGTTTGTTGGGGTTGGTGACGTGTCAGAACCAATCCCAGCTTGCCACGTGGAGAATTCTGCATATTGCACTTTGAAGGTATGAACAAGGAATTGGGGTTTTCTTCATTGATGGATTTCATGTTAATTGATGTGCACCATTGTGTTTATCTCTTCAAAACGATCAATTTTGATGTTGAACACTTTCCATGAAATTGCTTGTAGCTAAAACGCGATCCTGGTAAATTTTCCTTTGAAGAAGATGACACGTGTAGGCATTTGATTGGCTGAAAAATCTTCACACGGATTGAACTGTTAGGATTGGGTAATAAATGTGAGGCGGCTGAGTGGATATTAATTATTCAATCCGTGTGCTTCCTTTTCTTTCTTCTCATTGGCTGAATTCCTTGTCACATGGATCAAACTTGGATAACTTTCAAAAGTTGGCAGAACAAGTCCTTGTACTTGGCAGATTATTGTTTTAAGCTAGAATCTTCATTCTTTTGACATATTTGGTCCTTCAACTTTCATTCTTTGAACAAAATGGTCCTTTGACTGAGTTGACTTGAGAGTTGACCAAGTTTGACTTGAATCTTGACTTTTTACAATATTTTCACTTTTAATCCTTCAACTTTCATAACTTGTCAAGATAGGTCCTTATACTTCAAAGTCTTGTCACTTTTGATCCTCTTTTGTCTTTTTCATCCATTTGAGCTTGATTTTTCCTTGTTTGCTTGGAAATGTATCCTTTTACCTACACAAGTGTACACAAACACAAACATACCACATAACACTGTTTTTGCCAAATAAATTGGTATTTTGCTTCATTTTTTAGGGTTATTTGTTGATAAAAGGATATGAGTTTAAGCTCATATCATTGTTCATTCCCGACCCTTAAAATTAACTCACCTTCGGCAACATCGACTAGAGCTTTTCCGGTTCTCAAGAATGGCCAACCAAGTATTAAAGGAATACGAGGGTCCATTTCATAATCAACAACAACAAAGTCGACCGGAAAAGTGAAGGTGCCAACTTTAATGAACACATCTTCGGCAATACCAACGGGGTAAGCGAGAGTGCGATTTGCAAGCTTAAGAGTCATCTTCGTTGGTGTAAGGTCGGGTAATGGTAGTGCTGTCCAAACACTTAAAGGCATCAAATTAATACTTGCCCCGAGATCGGCTAGGGCTGTAAATTCTTCAGTTTTGTTAAAAATGCAAGGCAACACAAAACGACCGGGATCTCCAAGTTTTTCCGGAAGTTCTTTAAGAATGACTGCAGAACAGTTTTCATTTAAGCGTGTGTTGACAAGCTCAACCAGTTTTTCCTTCTTATTAAGCAATTCCTTGAATGCTTTGACAAATTTTGGCATGTGGACAAGTGCTTCAACAAGGCTAATGTTGAAATTCATTTGAGAGATCATCTTCAAATAGTTCGACACTTGAATGTCATCCTTGGTTTGCAATTTAGCCTTCTCTAAGCGAGAAGGATAAGGAATATTGGGTTCATAGGTGGAAGGTGGGGTTGGTGAAGGGTTCTTATTGGGTACTTCAGCTGGTAGAGGTGGAGACGGTAATGGAGGACTAATACTTGGCGTGGGAGTAGGAGGGATAAATGATGGTGGAGGAGGTGTAGATGGAGTAACTGGGGGAGGGATAGATGGTCCTACAACGGTTGCTCCACTGCATGTAGTAATAGCACTCACATTCGCTCTCGGGTTAGTGACAGTGTTTGAAGGAAGAGAGCCCGAAGTAGAGGGTTGAGTACTTGGTAAGAAACTAGCCAGCATATTCTTCAAATCATTTGTTTGAGTGCTAAAAGAGGTCTATATATCATGTCGAATCTCGGATCTAATGTCATTACCTTGCTTGGTGATATCTCCTTTCAAATTGATAATTTGGCTTTGCAGATTCTTAATTTGCTCTCCTTGGGTTCTCATTAAGGCTTCAACATCTTGATTAATGGGTGGGGCTTGTGGAGCGGGTGGTTGATAAGGATTAGAAGCTCGAGGTGGGATTTGGTTACTTCTATTGTAGTTGTTGGGGTTGTGGTTTTGAGGAGAAAAACCGGGTGAAAGATAGTTGTTCGACCTGTAACTTAGCAAATTTCGATCCCCTTGAGGTCGGGCTTGGTAATTTTCCGGTGAATAGTTACCATAAGCCGCATACACGTTTTCCGGATTGCCTTGAGTAGAAGGACAATCAGTGTATGAGTGAGGACCGCCGCATGTCTCACAAGAAATTGCTACAGCTTTAACTTGTTGTTGTTGATTAGTAGCGATGAGCAAGATATTTTTGTTCATTTCGGCCATCATGCGGGTGAATTCGGTCATATCGGGGTTTGCTGAAGTAGAAGAAACATTGACTCTCGGGTTATTCCTTGAAGATGCGGAAGAATCCCAATTTTTGTGATGAGTAGTCATGTTCTCAATAAGCTCTCTACACTCCTCGGGTCTTCTTTTCATGAATATGCCACCGGCGGCTGCATTAATCGTATCACGATCACGAAAAGTTAAACCATTGTAGAAAGTAGCAATCAACGTACCGGGGAGCATGTTGTGGTTTTGACATCGATCGATCAAAACATTATATCTTTCCCAAGCATCAAAGAGAGATTCATCGAATTCTTGCATGAAACCGCTGATTTGATTTCGAAGGCTCGTGACCATGGATGTTGGAAAGTAGCGCGACAAAAATCGTTGAGTCATGTCGTCCCAAGTATGAATGGAATTCTTCGGGAGACGATCAAACCATTTTTCGGCGTGGTGGGATAAAGTATGTGGAAAGAGCTGTAGGCGAAGGACATCCATAGTAACACCGGGCAACTTCATGCTTTGGGTGATGGTAATGAATTTGTCGAGGTGCTTGTTGGCATCATCATCCGGTATTCCGCGAAATGGATTAGTTTGCACTTGTTGGATCATGTGATGCTTCAACGAAAACTCCGGAGCCGTGATTTGCATCGGCGCAATCGGTCCTCCTCGTCCAAACATTGTTGGTTGACAAAGCTCCTCCATTGTCCGAAGATCGGGTGGGGGAACATTGTTGTTGTTATTGTTGAGGTGTGGTGGGTTATTGTTGTTGTTCACACTTGCCATAGCTAAATCTTCACGAGTCCCGGGCTCTGGATAAGTTGAAGATCTAGTACGCATACACCTGCAAAAGCAAAAGAAAAAGATACCAAAGCAATAGACAATATATATACACAATGAAAATAAAAATAAAATCTTTTTGGATTTTTTGAAAATTTTTAATTTCTTATGGATTTTTAACAATTTTTAAGCAAGAAAAATAACGCTCACGAATGAACGGATCCCAAAATTTAACGCGTCTCTCACAAAAAACCGTTAATCTTTACGAAAAGACCGGCAGCGGCGCCATTTAATACGAGGCTTTTGCCCAGTAAGAAAATTTTATCGTCCGATCTTTTCGAATTGAAAAAGGGAAGATTGTGCGATTCAGTCGTCTTTTGGTGAGAAAGAAATATTTTTGGTCGTTGTAAAGTAATGTGCAAAACTATAAATAAATGACGGTAATTTAAAACTAAAACTAATTAAACGCAAATGGTGCAATATTAAAACTTCGAAAAGTAAATTGATTAAATGACTTAAAATTAAAGCGTGACGAAAATTAAATTGACAATGTAATAAAAATGTGAACTTTAAAATTAAACTAAGAGATAAATAGCGGGAAAAGTAAATGCTTGAAAATAAAACAGAAAGTAAACAGAACCTGAGTTGGACCCCGAAATACTGTCACTATCCGGAATTTACAACAAAATACTGCTTATCCGGAATAAAACAACGAACTCCTTATCCGGAATCAGTTTCCTTGAAGCCTTATCCGGAACGTAAAGTTGGGACACTTATCCGGAATACTCGATCCTTCTTATCCGGAATAATTGCTTATCCGGAATAATCGACCTATCCCTTATCCTGAATAATCCTTAGCTCCTTATCCGGAATCCACCAAACTTTCTTATCCGGAATAACTTCCGGGGTGCTTATCCGGAAAACTCTTGTCAAGAAGCTTATCCGGAATCACCTTCCGAAGCTTATCCGGAATGAATCTTGAACTCTTATCCGGAGTAAAGTCAAACGCTTTATCCGGAATAACCTAGATCTTCTTATCCTGAATATTGTCACCTTATCCGGAACAAGTCGAAATCCACTATTCGGAATAATTTGTCGAGGTGCTTATCCGGAATATATTCCGGATACTTATCCGGAATCAACTTCAGGCCTTTATCCGGAATAACTATCACCACTATCCGGAATAAACTTAGAAGCCTTATCCGAAATAACAGGGTTTGTGGCTTGTTCGGAATAAGAGGGTTTACCAAACCCGGATAACCACTAAAATCAAACAAGCTATAAACTAAAATTAAGCTAAACACAAATAAGCACTTAACTAAAACTTTTACCAAATCAAATTTAAGAAAAAGCTATTGAACCAAAATTTAATAACTTTAAAAACACTAAATAATAAAATGTTTAAAATCAACTTTTTATAAAAATTAACTAAGAAGCACTTAATCAAATTTAAGAAAAACACAATAAGCTATCAAATCAATAAGCTAACACAATGATAATCATAAAAACATAACAAATAATCAAACAAGCATGACAATAAGATAATAAGCACAAAGATTAAGCAAAACAAGAAAGGTAGAATGAGAGATTAATTAAAAACTTGATTAAAGAAAAGATTCAAAAACAAATTTAAAACCACTTACTTGGAATTTAAGGAATTAAAGTGCAAGACAAGTATTTAAAATGACAATTAATTAAAATGATAATGAAAATAAGGTGAAAAGACTAATGTGTCAAATTAGCTAACAACTCCTAATAACACATTAGGAGTCTATTTATAGTGATTAGGAAAACTAAGCCTGTGTTGGTTCATTCTTCTTTCTTTCTCGACTTCTCGTCTTCTAATTTCTTCGACTTTTTTCGACTTTGTCTCAGGATTAATAAACTCGTCTTGTAATTTCTTCATTAATTTAGACTTGAGCTCTTCGGCTTTTATTAAACTTCCGTCTTTAGACTTTTTCTTCGATAAGTCTTCAGAATTGGCCTTGGACTTCCGTTCTTTTGGCACTCTTGATCTTTTGACTTCGTCTTTTGTCTTTTTCTTCGATAAAAACCCGTGAAAGCCCGTGTTTTCTTCCCCTTTTACATTTTGATCCTAAAATCACAACAAAAACACAAACCACGCATAATTCCGACATTTACGACATAAATACACGTTATGGTCTTGTTTTCATTATAATTAAGTGGTAAAAGGATGGGTGTTTTCACACCTATCAGTAGTGTAAAATTTTCCAAGTTTAGCACATCTAACATATAACAATATCTTACTAAACAGTATTAACAATCAAGTTTAGTAAACATATATGTGACAATCCGTCAATTTATGGTTGATATTTTATTCTCAATATTTATTTGAAAACATTATTTTAATGTTACAATATGAACTCACTTATTTTTGGGAAGTAATTTGGATTTACGTCTTGAAGTAGCGTCGACTACGTCTAAACCGGAGGATTCTACGTTATGTGCTTACGTTTACATACACCGTCTTTGGTGACAGTCCGACATTTCAGAAAATAAATTTATTCGTGAATATTATTTTGGAGTTCTAAATTTGTGTTAGTTCATAAACTCACATATTTACGAGAAGAGATTAGGACTTACGATTTTATTTTAACGTCCTTTACGACTAAACCGGAAACCTTAGTATTACGTATTTACGTTTTCGAACTCCGTTTTTGATGAGACAATTTTTATTGGATTCGTTTTGTGCCATTAATTCATAATTTATAAAAACGTCTTTCGTAAAATGACCCGAGGGCACGTAAATCAAGGAAACTAGAATCAAGGAATACTCGTAAATTAGTGGGATGAGACAAGTTTACACTTGCCCCACCCCACTAACATGGGACGGCCAAACCATGGACTCAACACCCTTAGGTGTCAAGCCTTAAACAAGTAGCAACCACTTGTCACTTTAGCTTAACTTGTAAGCTTAACCAAACCTCAAAACAACTAGCAATACCACTTCACACATACACAACATGCAAAACCAACTTCCATTCACTCATTTCTCTCCTATTTGTGCCGTCCATATCCTCACCATAAACACCCATTTGATCAAAATTTACCACAAAATCCTATGTTATTCATACATATGATGATGCCCTCTTGAAGCTCTCTTGAATGGTGGTGATTATAACATCCATGAAGGAGTTTCCATGGAGTCTTGGGGCTGATTTTCCACAAGGAGTTTATGAAGATTGGTGGTCTTGAAGATGGTCTTGGTTATCCACAAGTTTCTCCATCAAAATCCATGTTTTGATCACAACCTACATCATCATGGTGGTATAAAGATTGTTCTCCCCATCTTCTTGTTATTTTGATTATGTAATCATGTATTTTATTTCCTATTTTATATGTATATGATGATTATATGGTGATAAAAATGTTATGTGGGGATTTGGTGTTGATAAATATGATTTAAAAGGTGAAAAACTATAAGAAACAAGGCTAAAATCTTGCTTAAAAATGATGGCTGTATAAAACAGTAAAGAAACATTTCATGAACTGATACAATAACATAGATTAATGGATTTACAGTAAGATATGGGTCTTGTACACATGTGAGAGTTGGCCATGCAATGGAATCATTGTAATGAGTGAGATATGATCAAAACAAGTTTAAATTACAAATCTGAGTTCACTGTTTTGGACGATTTGTAGAAAATACTTAGAAGATGATTAAACAGTAGCTATAGAAGAGTTAAATGGAGCACATATCATGTAGTTTATGTGATAAAAATTTGAGCTTCTATCTCCATATAGAACACTAGATATGGTAGTTTTGTTGAATATGAAAATAAAAATAAGATTTTGAGAATTAATGTTTATTATTATTATATAAGCACTCAAAATTATATTGTATAAAATGTAAAATAAAAACCCACTAACTTATGGATTTTATTTATATAAATATGTAAAAGGTTAAATAAGTGTATAAATTATAAAAATGGTAGTGGAATAATACTTATAAGTAATAAAAACTATAAACATGATTTTTACGACTTTTTCGGCTATTACCGTAAAATTAACGTTTTTGTTAAATAAAACTTAGACGGTTGGACCCGTCTAATGTGAACTTTATAAAACTCATATACTGATATATAAACATATAGAACAAGTAAAAACCGATAAAACCCGAACTATATAACATACGGACATTAACGGACTAAGTAAACATATTGGACTAATAATTGGACTAAATAAGTTAAACACTTATAAAAAGAACTTATTGGGCTTAACCCATTTAGGCCCAACTTGTAAAGTTTAAATACTGATAATATAAGCATAAAATGGATTAAAACAAGTTAAAGAACTTATAATAAGTTTATTGAACCTAAAACACGTAAATAGGTAAAACTAGAAAACTAGTATAAAAATTACCGACACATAACACTAAAATGAGCGAATGAGAATATATAAACCCACTTGATCATCATATATATATATATAATCATCATATGTATACATAATTTTTATTTTTATAAAGTCATTGGACATGAGTCTAAGACAAGTATTATTTGTCTAGGTTTCCGTGATTGAAGCACGTACCGTACGTCCGAATTGCCGATAACCCGCCTTCCCACATCAACGTGAGTTCATAGCCTCGCACTCTGTTAAATGTTTTTATGAAATGTTTTATAAACCCGCGAGGGAGATAACATGTTAGTTTTTATAAAATAGGACACCATTTGTCCCGATTGTTTGTTTATTGATTTGGACCCGAATGATTGTATGACCCGATTGTATGACCTGATAAATGATTAAAGGACCCGATAGATGAAATTAAATGGATTATTAAAGTTAGGTTATGTCACTAAAAGTCCCATTAGCATGAATTGTGAACTACCGGGATTTGGTAGACGCTTATGCATTTAATAGTACTATTTGGGGACGATCACCCCAGTTCACGCCTTGACGGTTGATCCCCGTCGTGCCACATTGTTTGGTAAGCGAATTTATGTATGAGAAGATTTCCATAGCGTGACCTTTGTGACGACACGCTACTTTAGATGGGCAAATTGAGTATCGGGTTAGCTACCCGTTGTTCGTTTTAGTAAGGTAACAATGTCATGCGGCTTATAATAATCCAAACTAACGAAATACTACTAGACGCACCGAATTACGATGTATTGCCTGACTAGCAATACGGGGTCATACTATTGATATTATGTTCGTGTTTTGGTTTTATATAACCATATTCATATAACGGTTTTTTTTAATCTATACAACGTTGCAAAACGTATTGTATGGTGTTTTTAACAACAATGATTCGTATAATGGTTTTTAAGGCAAATGCCTATATTATGATTTTGATAAAGATTTGTATAAAATGATTTTGGCTATTTTATGGCCTATTGCAATGATTTGTACAAAATGATTTTTGGTAATAATTTTATACCAAAGTTATATTGATGTAATTTATTAAACTCTATGAATTCACTCGGCGTTATCGCTGACCTTTTCCTTTAACATGTCTTATCTCAGGTACTTGAAGGTAATTCTCGGGAAGACAACAAGAATTCATGGCCCGCACCTAAATACTTATTTCCATTCAAATGCTTTGTAAAACCTGTATTAAATATAATGACTTGGGACCTATGTAACTTTGATATCTATGAATGGAAATGCTTTACTATTAAACGACGCGCTTTTTATGCGTTGTCTATGATGTGAGTAATGTGCTATCCCGTAACACCAACTAGTCTTCCGCTGTATTGAGTTGTATAAATTTGGGGGTGTTACAGTTTGGTACCAGAGCTCTCGTTATAGAGAACGAAAGATTTTTAAAACCAAGGTTTTGAATAAAAAATTTCAAAATCTTTTAACTATAAACATTTTTCTAAAAATGTCTAAAAATCTTTTGACTATAACGGTGCCGAAGAATTCCCGAGTTACCGACAAGGCCAGACTGAGAAGTGTTATTTTAATATATATATAACTTGGATTATATATATATATATATATATATATGATGTAATTTTATTACATGATTGTTTGATGATTATTTTGATATTTATATGAGGTATTTATACGACGTCGATTGTCACAAGGAACCCTAAATCCCCTAGTAAATTAGTCGAAGCTATTCTCGTAGGAATTCTAGCTATCCTAGATCTAAACCAAGTTGTGGATATTTCTAATCCCAAAAATTGGTTGATATTCGTAGAAACGTTAAAATTAGTTGATTGTGATATTGAAAAAGAATTGGCGAGATTAAATCTGATATCGATGTCATGACGATCTTTCTTTATAGAGTGGAGTTTGAAAAAACGTTATCACCTAGAAAGATGTCATCTGATTCGTTGTCATCCAATTCTTAAATTGAAATCGAAAGGGTGAATGTTGCACATGAGGCTGTCATTGGAACCATTACCCAAAAGCCTCATGCCACTAGTACCTTTCCGAGAAGTCTAATTGAATGATCGAGTCATTTTATACTAGTGACTCATTTGATAATTGTTGTTGTAAGAGACATAGGATTGGAAATTAAGTGTTGATTCATATCGAGCTTTTATTGCCCTATTAAGGTTTATAAATAAGGTTGAAAGTATTGGAGAATGAGGTAGGATATCGAGTTGAGTATAAGTTGATTGAAACTTGAATAAAGTAAAATTTAACCCGTATGGAATATAAAATTGTTAAGAGGAAGTCATTAAGTTCTGTGATTGAATTATAAGGTTTTAATTGATTGTTGATTCGTGTTAAGGGTTGTTCCTAGGCCGTTGTCCGCTAATGAGGATGCCCAGTGTCCAAGAAATTAATTGAAGAAATCTTCTTCTGAATTGGGACCAATGGATCTTTCGGGACATGTGGAACGCCTAATGACTCTTGTAGATTAGTATTCATTGTGGTATCTTTTAAAAATCCCTAACTTAACTGAGATATCAGTTGGTAGGATGAGTTCTGAGAATTGTATGACATAGTGACACGTAATGTGTTACGGTACAATTTGACTTGTTTGTGATTAATGAAAAGACTACCTTTGATTGCTAAATTCTACATGTATCGATGATATCTATCTTTTCTTGCTTCATCCTAATGTTCGCATTAGTGATGCAACCATTGAACAAGTACTCATCTCGATTTGAGTTACGTTGTGGATTATTCTCTTTTGAGTGCCATCAAGGTCATGAACCTCATGATTAATTGGCTAAGCTCATTTCCTGATATATTATAGTTAGTTCTTGGTGAACAGCTTTTCATCACTCTTTTGCAGATCACTCATTGTTTTTATAAGATAAAACAGTATCCTTTGAGAAAAATTGAATTTTCATTACTATAAGGATTATTCAAAGTGAGATTTATAAGTGATTGTTATCGAAATGAAGTTGTTTATAAAACACCTTGGAAAACTTAATTGTTTTCATAAAAAAGAAAATCTTTGTAAATTTATTCTTGATTCTTATTTAAGAATTAAGCATGAAAATGTTTTTATTATAAACATGATGATAATATTTTGACGAACTGAGTATTGCATCGTTAATCTTGAAATTGTATATAGTTGCGCGCCTACATACAATTTGGAATGGACCATGCAAGGCTGATTAGTAGTCACCATAAAACTGATTAATAAACACTACATTTTCTTTGAAGATTGAGAAAGATTAAATTTTATGAGATCTGCAAGAAGTGAAAAATAGGGACATAGTGTTAGGGACACCTACATATGTGCCTGTAGCATCTATTCTTCTGAGTCGAATTTACTCATCTGTGGAAATTGTCTTATTTGACAATTGACAATTCTTTCTTGTCCAATTATCCCGTAGTGAGATTCTTAGGAAAAGTATCTGATTACCAAGTGTTGATACCCGACTGGATGTATTGACGTTCTTATCATTTCTTATGATTTGATTTCATTTGAATGACCTAGGTAACGATCCGAGGAGCTTTCGAATGCGTACTCAAATTATGAAAACATGGGATATATTCATATTCGTTAAATGTTTTCATCTGTATCTGATTTGAAATTCTCTCGCGTAGATTATGCGTTGACCTTACTCTTTAGATGATAGTTGTGTCTTCATATATCCTTGAACTTGTGAAGGATTATGAGTTATTATTAGACTTTTGAGAAGTTCACATCTTATCGACAGCAATAAAACTGGAAAGTTGATAGTGCCAGTAGAATGGATTGATTGATTATGACATGACGACATTGTCTTAATTGATGGGAACTCGAGTAGAATTCCCCTAAAAGATAAGATGTTGATTATCAAAAGTGATCTAAATAATACTTGATGGATGACCGTATCCTGCATTTAGACTTGAAATTATACCGTGAATGGTTGTGAATTAGTCATAGATATTATAATCTAGAAGAACCTAATATGAATTTATTAAAAGATGTTTCTGTTATCTGAAACATTAGGAGGTATTTGTTGGTAAATTACCTAGACTTTTGCTATTAAGGCAGATTGAAATTGGTATTGATTATATTTCCGGTGCTGCACTTGTGGCTTGTGCACTGTACGTCAGCACCATCTGAATTTAAGGAATTACCGTACCACTGAGAGAGTTGTCGGAAAAAGATTTTGGTTCTACCGAGCTCGTCATCATGAAGAGCTATGGTGTTATCATTCCTTATATTTATAGATTACTATGAACTGAGTAAACTGACAATCGAAAACGATATCTATAACTCGAAATGGAAGATTTGTTCGATCATTTACAAGGTTCTAGCAATTTGATCCATGACATGGTTATCATCAACTTCGCATCTGCGAAAAGGATTATGTATTCCAATCACTACATCCGGTACTTGTAATGAACATTATGAGTTTCACGTGATGTCGTTTGGATTGACCAATACACATGTAGTATTCATAAAATTGGTGAATCACGTGTGTAGGCTGTAATTTTATAAATTCATGCGTGTGATCATTAAGAACCATTTTTTTGTTTATAAGAAAAAGAAGAAGTTAATAATTAATTATAGATTGCCCCGAATTGGCCGAACAATTAAAACTTGTACCTTGAATATTTAACATAAGACTTTAGACTTAATCCTTTACATGATTTAACCGTGTGAGTAATAGATAATGGAATATATTGACACTTTAATAATTAAGAGCCCTTTTAAGACTTTGGGTTTTACCAAAAAGAAAATGGAAATATGTTTTGACAAATGTTTTAACAAAGGATTTTAAGGAATCATTCTCTTATAACCAAAACATTTAACTAAACTCCTGTTTAGGGGTAAATGTTTTTGCATACCTTAGGACAACTTAAGAAGGATTGAGGAAAACCAATTATATCATGACTTGAAATTAAAACGACAATTTTTGCGTTTTAACTAAGAAAACTTTGACCAAAATAAACAAAGATTTTTCAAATATTTACGAATCTTATTAATTATTTTCGATAAATCAACAAAAATATTGATAATTAAAGTCAAATTTATTTTGAACATTTTATTATAATTGGTCAAATTAAGAAATTTAAAATTTTTACGTTTATGTTTCATAAAAATTAACTAATTATTATTTAATTACTTGTAATAATTATCGACGCTTTAAAACGTCGGATTGAGTAAAACAGATAAAAATGATAGTTAAAACTAAACTGAAACTTAGAAAATATGAAGAAAAAGTGAATGTAGATACTGACATATTATGTATAAAAGATAAAGAACCAATTAGGAGGTATTTCTTAATAATGAAGATGCAAAATAAATTGCCGAACAATTTAAATATGAACAGTGTTTGTAAAAAGGATAATATAGATAATAAAAAGGGGTTCGCGACTAATGTGAACCATTAGAATTGAGAAGCCGATAGCGTTAAATGTATAAAAGTCCATTTGTGACTGTCTAAATATGGAGATTGTGAGATATAGTTATGTTGGAATTTGTAAGTATAAGTATTCTATTTATGTCATTTATGACTAAAAGTATCTTTGTCTGAAGAAGTTGTACTGATGGCAATTATGAAGGCAGAGATCGCCTCATACATTAGTAAACGTCTAGCTATCGCAAAGGTCATCATCTGAATTTGATTTGATTTGGGTCATCGTCGACAGACTGACCAAATCTGCTAATATCATTCTCGTTAATGATAAATGCAAAAGAGTTATGTAAACATAGTGTGCCTGTATCGATCATCTATATCAAGATCCTCGCTTCGCATCGAATTTCTAGAGATTTGCTCAGAAGTCATTGAGAACGAACCTTGATGAGAGTACTATGTACCACCCCAATCGAAGGGACGAGGTAAAGTAACGATACAAAATACTATAAGCGTTGTTCTATGTTTGAATGATTGACCTTTGGTAATAGACCGTATAATCTCTTTCCTTTGGAGGGATTTATCATTGATAATCATCGTGATAGGATCGAGATCGAATCTTGTTAGGATCTATATTAGAGCATCTGTAAGCAGGAGTTGAGATGAAGACACCCGACATACACCCATTGTGAGTTGGACATGTCTTTTAGGTTAAGGTTTCCTATGATGGCGAACCTAACCTTACAAAATACCCGACCCGCGAGATCTGAAATGATTGTTGAAATTAGGATCTGATTATTGACTGCCGGTAGTGGGCAAGAGGTTATGTGAATATGAAATGTAGATCTTGAAGTGCCAGATGGGTAGCGAAGTTATGCCAAAATTTTAACCTTGGAGAAATGAATTAATGATCTGACAAATCATGGGATATAAGTCCCCGTTGTATGGGACCATTGAGATGATGTAAAAGATTGGTTTGAAAGGCATATAAGCTGGATCTACCCTAGGACTTCAAGAACTGCGTGAATTATGTTCGTAAATCGAACTTGATGGAATATCTATCAAGTAAAAATCTGAATTCTTCTTAATAAAGCTTAGATCGGCGAAAAGTTGCATTCATCAGAAACCCGTGAACATCATGGATAGAGAAAGTAAGTCAACATTTAGTGTGATCTTATTCCCGTAGTTATGTTTGATGAAACTCGCGTATTGTAATGAATTACACTTGTGAGAAAAGACCGAATGTGGAGGAAATACCCACATGGCTTTAACTCTATAAGAAGCGAGTAGTAAGGTAAGATGATCTTTGAGGACAAAGATCCTGTTTAGGGGTAAATGCTGTGACAATCCGTCAATTTATGGTTGATATTTTATTCTCAATATTTATTTGGAAACATTATTTTAATGTTACAATATGAACTCACTTATTTTTGGGAAGTAATTTGGATTTACGTCTTGAAGTAGCGTCGACTAGGTCTAAACCGGAGGATTCTACGTTACGTGCTTACGTTTACATACACCGTCTTTGGTGACAGTCCGACATTTCAGAAAATAAATTTATTCGTGAATATTATTTTGGAGTTCTAAATTTGTGTTATTTCATAAACTCACAAATTTACGAGAAGAGATTAGGACTTACGATTTTATTTTAACGTCCTTTACGACTAAACCGGAAACCTTAGGATTACGTATTTACGTTTTCGAACTCCGTTTTTGATGAGATAATTTTTATTGGATTCGTTTTGTGCCATTGATTCATAATTTATAAAAACGTCTTTCGTAAAATGACCCGAGGGCACGCAAATCAAGGAAACAAGAATCGAGGAATACCCGTAAATTAGTGGGATGAGACAAGTTTACACTTGCCCCACCCCACTAACATGGGACGGCCAAACCATGGACTCAACACCCTTAGGTGTCAAGCCTTAAACAAGTAGCAACCACTTGTCACTTTAGCTTAACTTGTAAGCTTAACAAAACCTCAAAACAACTAGCAATACCACTTCACACATACACAACATGCAAAACCAACTTCCATTCACTCATTTCTCTCCCATTTGTGCCGTCCATATCCTCACCATAAGCACCCATTTGATCAAAATTTAACCACAAAATCCTATGTTATTCATACATATGATGATGCCCTCTTGAAGCTCTCTTGAATGGTGGTGATTATAACATCCATGGAGGAGTTTCCATGGAGTCTTGGGGCTGATTTTCCACAAGGAGTTTATAAATATTGGTGGTCTTGAAGATGGTCTTGGTTATCCACAAGTTTCTCCATCAAAATCCATGTTTTGATCACAACCTACATCATCATGGTGGTATAAAGATTGTTCTCCCCATCTTCTTGTTATTTTGATTATGTAATCATGTATTTTATTTCCTATTGTATATGTATATGATGATTATATGGTGATAAAAATGTTATGTGTGGATTTGGTGTTGATAAATATGATTTAAAAGGTGAAAAACTATAAGAAACAAGGCTAAAATCTTACTTAAAAATGATGGCTGTATAAAACAGTAAAGAAACATGTCATGAACTGATAAAATAGCATAGATTAATGGATTTAAAGTAAGATATGGGTCTTGTACACATGTGAGAGTTGGCCATGCAATGGAATCATTGTAATGAGTGAGATATGATCAAAACAAGTTTAAAGTACAAATCTGAGTTCACTGTTTTGGACGATTTTTAGAAAATACTTAGAGGATGATTCAACAGTAGCTATAGTAGAGCTAAATGGATCAAATATCATGTAGTTTATGTGATAAAAATTTGAGCTTCTATCTCCATATAGAACTCTAGATATGGCAGTTTTGGTGAATATGAAAATAAAAATCAGATTTTGAGAATTAATGTTTATTATTATTATATAAGCACTCAAAATTATATTGTATAAAATGTAAAATAAAAACCCACTAACTTATGGATTTTATTTATATAAATATGTAAAAGGTTAAATAAGTGTATAAATTATAAAAATGGTAGTGGAATAATACTTATAAGTAATAAAAACTATAAACATGATTTTTACGACTTTTTCGGCTATTACCGTAAAATTAACGTTTTTGTTAAATAAAACTTAGACGGTTGGACCCGTCTAATGTGAACTTTATAAAACTCATATACTGATATATAAACATATAGAACAAGTAAAAACCGATAAAACCCGAACTATATAACATAGGAACATTAACGGACTAAGTAAACATATTGGACTAATAATTGGACTAAATAAGTTAAACACTTATAAAAAGAACTTATTGGGCTTAACCCATTTAGGCCCAACTTGTAAAGTTTAAATACTGATAATATAAGTATAAAATGGATTAAAACAAGTTAAAGAACTTATAATAAGTTTATTGAACCTAAAACACCTAAATAGGTAAAACTAGAAAACTAGTATAAAAATTACCGACACATAACACTAAAATGAGCGAATGAGAATATATAAACCCACTTGATCATCATATATATATATAATCATCATATGTATACATAATTGTTATTTTTATAAAGTCATTGGACATGAGTCTAAGACAAGTATTACTTGTCTAGGTTTCGTGATTGAAGCACGTACCATACGTCCGAATTGCCGATAACCCGCCTTCCCACATCAACGTGAGTTCATAGCCTCGCACTCTTTTAAATGTTTTTATGAAATGTTTTATAAACCCGCGAGGGAGATAACATGTTAGTTTTTATAAAATAGGACACCATTTGTCCCGATTGTTTGTTTATTGATTTGGACCCGAATGATTGTATGACCCGATTGTATGACCCGATAAATGATTAAAGGACCCGATAGATGAAATTAAATGGATTATTAAAGTTAGGTTATGTCACTAAAAGTCCCATTAGCATGAATTGTGAACTACCGGGATTTGGTAGACGCTTATGCATTTAATAGTACTATTTGGGGACGATCACCCCAGTTCGCGCCTTGACGGTTGATCCCCGTCGTGCCACATTGATTGGTAAGCGAATTTATGTATGAGAAGATTTCCATAGCGTGACCTTTGTGACGACACGCTACTTTAGATGGGAAAATTGAGTATCGGGTTAGCTACCCGTTGTTCGTTTTAGTAAGGTAACAATGTCATGCGACTTATAATAATCCAAACTAACGAAATACTACTAGACGCACCGAATTACGATGTATTGCCTGACTAGCAATACAGGGTCATACTATTGATATTATGTTCGTGTTTTGGTTTTATATAACCATATTCATATAACGGTTTTTATTTAATCTATACAATGTTGCAAAACATATTGTATGGTGTTTTTAACGACAATGATTCGTATAATGGTTTTTAAGGCAAATGCCTATATTATGATTTTGATAAAGATTTGTATAAAATGATTTTGGCTATTTTATGGCCTATTGCGATGATTTGTACAAAATGATTTTTGGTAATAATTTTATACCAAAGTTATATTGATGTAATTTATTAAACTCTATGAATTCACTCGGCGTTATCGCTGACCTTTTCTTTTAACATGTCTTATCTCAGGTACTTGAAGGTAATTCTCGGGAAGACAACAAGAATTCATGGCCCGCACCTAAATACTTATTTCCATTCAAATACTTTGTAAAACCTGTATTAAATATAATGACTTGGGACCTATGTAACTTTGATATCTATGAATGGAAATGCTGTTACTATTAAACGCCGCGCTTTTTATGCGTTGTCTATGATGTGAGTAATGTGCTATCCCGTAACACCAACTAGTCTTCTGCTGTATTGAGTTGTATAAATTTGGGGGTGTTACAATATATATACAATTAGTTCACATAGCATAACATGCCCTAAGATCTATATGCTTAACTAATACGATCCCAAAATAAAATCCCAAAAAGATTTTTATAAGTTATAGTCCAGTTTTAAATAAAAGAAAAATCATTTCTATTTTTATTTTATTTAAAAGTTATCTGGTTCTCTATAACTAATGCTCTGATACCATTCTATGTGACACCCCGGGTAGGGTCAAAATATGCGGAAATATCCACGGAGATGTCACAAGGGTGGATCGATAGCATATAGTCCATAGAGCATAAGATAAAGAGTTAGTCAAGACATATTACATGCTTATTTAAACAAATAAATAAAAATTGTCTTAAACATGGTGATGAGTGTTTGTTTGAGTTTCCCAAATAGAACCCCTGACGAGTCCTATGATGCAGATTTCTAAGATGCTGGAGACCATGCACACACCACGTACTAACTTCATATTCCTGTGCAAAACATACTAGCGGGTCAACATATAGTTGGCGAATTTACAGATTTTAACAATTAATTAGTTTGGACATACAATAATCATAAAAGTAATAATTCACAAAGCATTCTTACTAAAATGTAAATAACATTTGTTTATTATTAGAAACTGAAGCTTAACCCGTATTCCTCAACAGATGAGGACGTAGTGTCTTACAAAAAGACACCCATTCCAGTTCCAACATGGTATACGTCTGTTGTCCCGGCCAAGGCACAGTGAGCATGACTCACCCAGATGGGGAGGGTCAATCCCTAATAGATCAATTTATAATATTTGGGCGATTTACAACAATTTAACAGTTTCAATAGTAAGCAGTCATAATCCAGTTTATACAATCCAATCATGTCCAATATATGTTTGCATATTTTCTTTCCCAAAAAATAAAGGGAAAGTTTTATCAAAGTTTATAGGGGGCTATAAACTCACCTGGGAGTAGGCAATTGCTTGTTTAACACGGGTATCTAATTAAAGCTCACACCAAAGTTATGCCTAATCAGATAGTACAATCTTAATAGATAGTACAAAGAACATATAGGTATGCTTATACGGATTTTATTCAATTCATTCATACTATGGTATTTATCTAAATAGCCATAGTTCAAGTAGCATCAATATTCATTTAACTTATTTATATAAGTTTCATTTCTAAGTTCACATCACATGTTTAACTATTAATATTAGTTAGCATACATGTATTTATAGTAATCATTCAATTTTAAAATTAAGTTTTACATTTAAGTAAACATAAAAATGTTTCACTTAAAATATTAATCTGTGTTTATAGTACTGGTATCAATAACATCCCATTAAATTTTATAACCACGTTCTATATTTAAGTAAACATAAGGGGTTTTACTTATAATATATTTACGTAGTAATATTTAATTTAATTAGCGTTCACATAATTTTATTTCTTAAAAGTATATGAGTACATGTATTAACAATACATATTCATAATTGTTTACACAATTATTTCCGAAAGTAAATATAAAATATTTTGTTTAACTTTAAAGTTCCCATAAATCATTTTAAAATTTATAAAATAATTTAAACTTAAGAATTTATACTTCAATTCTCATGGTCTAAGTATTTTAATTATGTTTTATTATAATTAAAAATAGATTTTAGGGTTAGGGCTTAGAAATGTTTCGGAATATGGCAAAACCAGTCCCTTTATATTTTTAAACAAGTATAACTTTCGGATTTTACATCTTTAGTACCTAGGGCTTGCTAAATTTTCGGCTTATGGCAGATTTGGTCCCCCTAGTATTATCGAGGTTTTTGTAACTTTATAAAAATTTCAAAAACAGCCCCTAGGGCTTCTTTAGGTTTCGGTAATTGACAAAAATAGTCCTTAGGGTTTTAAAATAGCAATACAACTTTTAGAAACTTCCCAAAATGGTCCCTAGGGTTTAATTTGCCACGGATAGTCTTTATTTAAACCCTAGACTTTTGTATATTTACATTTTCAGTCCTTGTGTTTACTAGTTTATCAAAACAAGTTTCATAAGTCACGGTTTTAGTCCTTAAGCTTTGTGAATTGTCATTTTCATCCAAAAAGTTTTTATAAGTTATATTTTACTATAAAAACTTTCATTTTAACATTTAAACTTTATATGGGCTCATTAAATGGGCTAAACATCTAATGGGCTATTTTAGTGAGTTTAAATATTTTTCAAGTCCACTAATTTATTTAAATGGGCCTTTAAATCAGCTATTGGGCTTAATACATTTTTAAGTCCTTTAATTTGTTAAATGGGCCTAATTGTGATCTTAAGTCCATTTAAGTTACTATAATTTATAAAATGGGCTTATTGGGTCCATTTAAGTTTTGAATTAATATTTCATGGACTTAATTAGTCCATTAACATTAATTTACATTTTATGTATATTTTTACTTAGGATATTCTTATAAGCTTATTACGAGCTTATTAATGTTTAGTTTTCCAATCTAAATGAATAAAACTTACCTTTTGTTTTATGTGTTTTACCAAATTAGATCTAGGTGTGTCATAAGGTTACAAGTAAGTCATAAGCTCTAGTAGGAGCTTATAACCTACGGCTATAATTAATTATAGCTTATTAACATAAGTCAAGTCTCCTTTTTAAGTTGCATGTACATTTATAAGTGTTACAACAATAGATCTAACTATGTACATATCAAAAAAAAAATAAGTTACAAGTCCAAAATAAGATCTAAACTATGTCTAGACCTAAAAATCAAACATAGATCCATGTATATTCATCTATAGCTCACGGCTATATTTTTAGATCTTGGTACTTCCAAGATGAACACTATATCTAGTTTCTAAGTATTGTAATTATTTAAAAAAATACAATCATGATTATCTAGTTTACATGCATGTTTCTAAGGTTACTATTTTTCCAAGGAGACTACATATAGCCTACGGCTATATTGTCTCTTCCCAAGGTTCCCATAATCTTGTTTTATGTTTAACATACTCAAGTTAATCTTTGTCATTAGATCTATGATTTATAATAGCATGCATGTACAATTAATCTATTTTAAATCCTATGTAACCCACGGCTACATTTATACACATAAGTTGTATTTGTGATTTTTAATAGTCATCTTAACATGTATCATTTCATATTCCATCATTTAAACTTAACACATAAATCACATACACATTAACCATTTATGTCGTGACCTTTAAGGTCATGGTCTTCAAGACTTTTAGGTCACACACATCCATTTTATGAGATCTATGACTATTGGTTTAACCATAGTCCCATAAAACAAGATTTGTAACTCATGCAACCTTCAGATTTACAAAACGTCTCATATGGTTTTTAAATCTAGTTCAAAATATGGAATATAAAGCATGTGTTTCTTACTAAAGATTTTTAAATCATGAACATGATATTTATAGATATGCCGTGACCTATAATGGTCATAGCTTTATCAAACTTTGATCTTTAACATGTTATTTACTTGTGTTCATAGATGTATGATGATGCATGCATGAAGAAATGGAAGGACAAGTAGTGTATACCTTTCTTTCTTAAAAGTTACCAATGAAGATCTAGATGAACAAGAAGATTAGAGATCTAATCAAGAGGATGATGGAAACCCTAACTATAACCAAGTCGTGACCTTTAAGGTTTCGGCTAGGGCTTTTTATAGTGATTCTAAAGATGATGATGCTACCAAATGATTAATAGTTAATATGGGACAAGAATTTAGTAGATTTAATGAAAAACTTTGGATTGTTGTGGCTTAATGCCGAATGATTTGAGAGAGAAAGATGAAGAGAGAATGAGATTTGGTTGCATGAGAGGTTGAGAGAATGTATGTGTGTGTGTTTCGGCTTAAAGGGGAGAGAGAAGGGTGAAGGCAAAAGGCATGATTGCCTTGGTAAGAACTATTGTGCCATGTGTTGGCTTTTCCAAAACCAAGACAACCCTTCTTCTTCCACATATGGGGTGCCGTGTCTAGCTAGCCAAAAAGGAGGGTAATGGGCTTTGGCTTGGGCTCATGTTGGGATAGTACCTAAGGAGTATAGTCTTGGGCTAGTTTAAGGAGGTTAAAACATGTTTGTGGTATACACACTTGCACACATACACGGCTACATACACCATGTAGCTTGTTTTTCCAACTTTGATTTAGTGTTGTGTGTATTGCCAAGTATTGATTATAAATTTTTATAATTTGTTCTCCTAGTCTTAAGTACAAGGTTTGAGCTATGTAGCTTATTTACAACAAGTATGAATGTAAAGGTATAAGTACCTAAATGAACAAGTTCACACTCAACCTATAGGAATATACATATGAGTATGTGTTCTAGGATTAATGGGTGAAACTTCATTACATAAAATCATGGTAAAATCATGGATTTTACAGGTAATTACTTTCTCTCTCTAGCTTTTCTTTCATGTTTTCAAGCTTTTACATTAATATTGTATTTTGAATCTTAATCATCTTTAATTCAAGCTTTTTAGATAATCTTCTCATTCTACCTTTCTTTATTATAATCTTATGCTTTGATTTAGTTAATCATGTAGTTTACTTAATCGTTATGCTTATTGCTTTATTAATATGTTTGATTGATTGTGCTTATTGCTTTTGATGTGTTTGATTGTTTTAGCTAATTGTGTGATAGTGGTAGTAATACGTCTTTTAGGAAAAAGAACGTAATTAGGGCAAGTATAAAACAAGTGATTTAGGAAAACCACAAGTTAATGACCCAAAAGTGGGGATCGTTCTCAAGGAGGCTTGCGTATTGTGTTAAGAAATGATTAATGATGTGATTATGATTTATGAGAAAAGAGAAAACAGAAAAGATATTAGAAGAGAATGACGGTTACGATTATGAATTAAACTAAGACAAATAGTCGTGCACGTAAAACCGTAAAAAGTGACCAAATTAAAAATTTACCCTAAAAATTGCAATAAATCCTAAAAAATATAATTATAGTTTACAAAAAATCAAAAATCATTCAAACCTTTTATTTAATTAAATAATAATTTTTTAATGCTAATTAAAGCCCAAAAAATCAAATTAAATTAATAAAAATCCTAAAATGAGATTTTTAACTTGTAAACCTTTAAAATACCTTAACTAAATTTAAAACTATTTTTGAAAATTTTGAAATTAATTAAAACTATTTAAAAAAAATTAAAAACTATTAAAACTTAAAATAATTCTAAAAATTAATCTAATGACAATAAAATTAATCTAAAAATTGTAAAATTCCTAACTTAATGTATTTGAACTAAGAAAAATGAAAAACTTGTAAAAATCTAAATTTTAATTTTTAATAATAAAATAATAATAAAAATCCAAAATTTATAAAAAATTCAAGGGAACTTTAATATACGATTTCTAAACTTAAAAAAAAAGTCCAAGAAGTTGCAAGATCCTATAGGCGACTCGAAAACCTAAAACTTTGATTTAATTGGCTAAGCATCCACGAGTCTCATTCCTTGAGATTTTAAACTGTGGAGAACGAGAGATGATAAAGTCAATTATAAGTTTGGTATTCTTTCGTGAATTTATGTAAGTTGATTATAAGCTTATTCTCCCATCGCTTGTTAATAAATTTAATTGCAATAAATAAGGTCGTACGATTTGAAAAGTTACGTAGCTTCTAGCCCAAGATCGTTTAAAAGTTGCTCGGTATTAATTAGAGTTCATAGCCAAGGCATAACTTATTGAAGCGGGATGCGAAGATTGGCGAGTCCGTAAAGGCCCTAACAAGGCATGAGGGCTACATTTTGTTGCTAAAGATCCCAAGTGATGTGAAGAATCATTTATCAAGAATCACTATGAAGGATCGAGACACACGACGAAAAGCAAATACTCCCCTAAAGATAATGGAGAAGTCTATCCAAAAAGACCCTAACAAGGTATGAGGATAAATAGATCCAAGTCCGAAAAGGAGGCGGATTGTTGTATATCAAAATCCCAAATAAAGATTGGAGAAAAATGAAGAAGTCGTGGTCCAAATATGAAGAATCTCTCAAAAAGTTCAAGTGAAGAAATTCCCATAATGAAGAGATGACCATAATTTCAAGAACGTCTCTCAAGATTTGAAGTATGAAGTCGCTGCCAAATATCGGTCCGAGAAAGGTCTCAAATCGTGAAGCGAGTTATGCCAAGATATGAACTTTATGAGGTCCCGATAAGCAGTTTTAAAAGATTTTGTCCTTTAGCTAACTATTGATTAAATCGTCCCACTTTGTTTTCAGCTTAAATAACTATCGAAATAAGTCAAACAATGCATCCTCGTGATCATTCAAGACAACAATAAAATATAAGAGATACACCTAGGAATAAGGGAGTCTAAGTGAATAATTGGGCCACATGAGTTCATGTTAGTTTGCTAACTTATAATAACATTGATCTCATTTTTAAGCTTGGTATGGGGAACGTGAAACTTGAGGATGATGATCATTCATGACATTTCCAAAACCCTAAGGTATGTCTTTGATTTCTTTACTTACTTTCTTCCTTTGAATGTTTATAATTTTCTATCTCTTTAATAAAGGCCAATGTGGATTGATTATGATGGAAAATGTAAAACGTGCTTTGTAACTAATGCATTGCATGAGGACATTGCAATGGTCAAGTGTAGGGGATTTGATAGGAGTGAAAACATCCATCCTTTTACCACTTATTACAAAAATAACCAAGACCAAATCGTGTAATTTATGTCTTAAAAGTCGGAATTATGCGTGGTTTGTGTTTTTATTGTGTTTTAGGACCAAAAGATGAAAAAGGAAGAAAACATGGGCTTTCACGGGCTTTTATCGATTAAAAAGACAAAAGACAAAGTCAAGAGATCAAGAGTGCACAAAGAACGAAAGTCCAAGGCCAATTCTGAAGATTTATCGAAGAAAAAGTCTAAAGACGGAAGTTTAATAAAGCCGAGGAACTCAAGTCTAATAAATGAAGAAATTATAAGACGAGTTTAAATAATCCCGAGACAAAGTCGAAAAAGTCGAAGAATTAAGAAGACGAAAGACGAGAAAGAAAGAAGAAAGTAGGAAGCAACACATGCTTAACCTCCCTAATCTCCTATAAATAGCATCCATCTCATTTCATTTCAAGTTGTTGGCTAGAGTGACAAACTAGTTCTTCCATTTTCATTTACATGCACTTTATTTTCAGGTCATTTCTTTAATTGTCAATTTAATTACCTTGTTTTGCTCCTTAAATTTCTTGCCCTTTAATTCAAGTAAGTCTTTTGATATTTTTGTTAATCTTTACATTCTTTTAATCAAGCTTTATTTTATCATTCTCATCCTACTTTTCTCTAGTTTTTGGTTTGTTTTAAATTCGGATTAAGCAAGAAAGTGCTTAATCTCTTTGCTTATTTTATTAAAAAGTTCACCTTTTTACTTTTATCTAAGTTTTCATATGAGATAAGCCATAAGTTTGACAATCTTATTGGCTTGTTTTGTACTTAGCTTATTTGTTTTTCTAAGTTTTCTAAAAAGTTTCAATTTTTCTAAAAGTTTGCTTATTTCATTTTCTTATTTCGTGTTTTGAAAAAGTTTTTAACTTAGTTGCTTATTGTCTCATTTTATTTCCGTTTTATTCAAGAATTGGGATTCAGCTTATTAGTAATAGCTTATTGTACTTGCGCTTATTGCGAATTTTACTCCATCGGAAAGCGAGGGATTTTACACATTGCGACGACTCTTCTCTTCTCAACATTCCGATTGTGACAGAATTGGAATAAGGGTTTTGGATTCTGACGGCATTGCGATCACTTGGTATCAACCCCCTCATTCCGATCTGGGATTGCGATCGCATATTCCGACGGCTCTTGAGTTAATTTGAATCGAAGTGCTGCCCAAATTTGTATAGCAATATTCCGATCTGAGCCACATTCCGATGGGTGTATTCCGATGGAAGTGACATTCCGATAGATTGCATCTTTCCTTATTCCGATAGACTGATTTCGATAGAACATTCGGATCTGGATTCCGATGGGTATGGTGACAACATTCCGATCTAACATTCTGATGGTTGTGGGTTTGGAACTATAATTTGCTTTGTTTTATTTTTAAGTTACATTTTTAATACTTTGTCAAATTTAATTTTTTGTCACGCTTTAATTTTTAGTCATTTAATCACTTTACTTTTCAACGTTTTAAATTGTGCACCATTTACGTTTAAATTAGTTTTAGATTTAATTACTGTCATTTACTTTAACGCTTCGCAATTTAAATATACTACAACGACAAATCATTTGTTTTCCACCAAAAGACAGCTGAGTCACACGTTTACCAATAGTCAATTCGAGGAGACCACTTCAACGAACTTTAATTTTTATACTTGGTAAAAACCTAGTTATCAAATGACGCCACTGCCGGCTCTTTTCGTAAAGATTAACGGTTTTCTACGAGAGACGCGTTGCTTTTTGGGATCCGTTCATTCGTGAGCGTTATTTTCTTGCTTAAAAATTTCCAAAAATCCATAAAAATTAAAAAAAATTGTTAAAATCTATAAAAATTAAAAATTTTCAAAAATCAAAAAAGATTTTATTTTTTATCTTTATAGTGTATATATATCGTCTATTGCTTTGGTATCTTTTTCTTTTGCTTTTGCAGGTGTATGCGTACTAGATCTTTAACTTATCCAGAGCCCGAGACTCGTGAAGATTTAGCTATGGCAGGTGTGAACAACAACAATAATCCACCGCACCTCAACAATAACAACAACAATGTTCTTCCACAGCCCGATCTTCGGACAATGGAGGAGCTTTGTCAACCCACAATGTTTGGACGAGGAGGACCGATTGCGCCGATGCAAATCACGGCTCCGGGAGTTTTCGTTGAAGCATCACATGATCCAACAAGTGCAAACTAATCCATTTCACGGATTGCCTGATGATGATGCCAACAAGCACCTCGACAAATTCATTACTATTACTCAAAGCATGAAGTTGCCCGGTGTTACTATGGATGTCCTTCGCCTACAGCTCTTTCCACATACTTTATCCCACCACGTCGAAAAATGGTTTGATCGTCTCTCGAAGAATTCCATTCATACTTGGGACGACATGACTCAACGATTTTTGTCGCGCTACTTTCCACCATCCATGGTCACGAGCCTTCGGAATCAAATCAGCGGTTTCATGCAAGAACCCGATGAATCTCTATTTGATGCTTGGGAAAGATATAATGTTTTGATCGATCGATGTCCAAACCACAACATGCTCCCCGTTACCTTAATTGACACTTTCTACAATGGTTTAACTTTTCGTGATCGTGATACTATTAATGCAGCCGTCGATGGCACATTTATGAAAAGAAGACCCGAGGAGTGTAGAGAGCTTATTGAGAACATGACTACTCATCACAAAAATTGGGATTCCTCCGCTTCTTCAAGGAACAACCCGAGAGTCAATATTTCTTCTACTTCAGCAAACCCCGATATGACCGAATTCACCCGCATGATGGCCGAAATGAACAAAAATATCTTGCTCATCGCTACAAACCAACAACAACAAGTTAAAGATGTAGCAACTTCTTGTGAGACTTGTGGCGGTCCTCACTCATACACTGATTGTCCTTCTACTCAAGGCAATCCGGAAAACGTGTATGCGGCTTATGGTAACTATTCACCGGAAAATTACCAAGCCCGACCTCAAGGGGATCGAAATTTGCTAAGTTACCGGTCGAACAACTATCTTTCACCCGGTTTTTCTCCTCAAAACCACAACCCCAACAACAATTACAATAGAAGCAACCAAATCCCACCTAGAGCTTCTAATCCTTATCACCCACCCGCTCAACACGCCCCGCCCATTAATCAAGATGTTGAAGCTTTAATGAGAACCCAAGGAGAGCAAATCAAGAATCTATAAAGCCAAATTATCAATTTGAAAGGGGATATCACTAAGCAAGGGAATGACATTAGATCCGAGCTTCGAAATGATATACAGTCCTCCTTCAGCACTCAAACGAATGATTTGAAGAATATGTTGGCTAGTTTGTTACCAACCACTCAACCCTCTACTTCGGGCTCTCTACCTTCAAACACCTTCACCAATCCGAAAGCGAATGTGAGTGCTATTACTACCCGTAGTGGAGCAACTTTAGTAGGATCATCTATCCCACCCCCAGTTACACCATCTACACCTCCTCCACCACCATTTATCCCTACTACTCCCACACCTAGTATTAGTTCACCATTACCGTCTCTGCCTCGTCATGAAGAAGTACCCAAGAAGAACCCACCACCTAACCCCAGCATTCCTTACCCTTCTCGACTCAACAAGGCTAGAATTTTGACTAAGAATGACGTTCAAGTCTCTAACTTTTTGGACAAGATTGTCGGCATGACCGTCACCTTTACCCTTGTTGAAGCTCTTGCCCAAATGCCACAATTTGTCAGGATGTTTAAGGAATTGGTTAATAAGAAGGAGAAATTAGCCGAGTTTGTTAATACTCGCTTGAATGAAAATTGCTCTGCAATCCTTCTTAAAGAACTTCCGGAAAAACTTAGAGATCCCGGTCGTTTTGTGCTACCATGTACTTTTAACCAAACCGACGAATTTACTGCCTTAGCCGATCTCGGGGCAAGTATAAATTTGATGCCTTTAAGTGTTTGGAAAAAGTTATCATTACCCGATCTTACACCAACGAAGATGACTCTTGAGCTTGAAAATTGCACTCTCGCTTACCCCGTTGGTATTGCCGAAGATGTGTTCATTAAAGTTGGCACCTTCACTTTTCCGGTCAATTTTGTTGTTGTTGATTATGAAATGGACCCTCGTATTCCTTTAATACTTGGTCGGCCATTCTTGAGAACCGGAAAAGCTTTAGTTGATGTTGTCGAAGGTAAGTTAATCTTAAGGGTCGGGAATGATGCACAAGTGTTCGAAATGGGGAAGATCACAAACAAATCCTATGGAAGAGAATCGGCGAATATGATTAATGTGCTTGATGATTTTGTCGTCTACAACAATCCTCTATTCGATTCTTGCTATGATAATCCACTGTTCCAAGATGATGTGGATGATTCTCTCTCTAATTCTAATCCTCCACCAATTTATGATTCTCCACCGATCTATGATGCTTATGATGACGATTCTAGTTCTAATGGAGATGATTATGATGATTTTACTTCTGAGTATCCAGACATGCCCACTTATGATGATTTTGATGAGGCCGATACTCTCTCGAGTGATTCTTCACATACTGAAGATCCTCCGCCTACAACACTTGATCCTACTTTGGATGACTACTCATTTGAGGAAGACTTTGCTACTTTTCTCAATACATACTTCCCAAATGAGAGTGATGCTCCTCCTTTAGACTTTGATGATTATGGTCTTCATCCTTCTACGGATTTGAAGAAAATTCTTTCAAAGGAGACGACACCGGACGACACTAACATCCGCAGCACGTATGTTTTGACACCTCTTTGTCCACCTTCTGAGGACGAGGTTGTGCATTTTCTTAGCGGATGTTCTTCAAATTCTGCTGAGCCTGAGTGCTATTTTCCCCTAAAGGAAAAGGTGTTCGATCCCGGTATTGCACTTTTTAAGCCATCTCAGTATCCGTCTGATGAAATAAAAGGAAAGATTTTTGGAACTATTGGAGATATGCTTGCACCTCTTCACCCTTGCTCCCATCGTGCTCCATCTTTGCTTAAGGGAACCTTGCCTACTCTTCTTTGGCTTGCCTTGTTCGCCTTAAGCTTGTGCTATTGATGGACGAAAACCATGTATTTGATCCCAATGGATGTGTTTCATGTTTCTTCCTATGCTAATCAAGGTCGAGTCAGGCTCACGACTCGGTGATCAAAAATCAAGCGCTTCTTGGGAGGCAACCCAAGTATCTATCTTTTAGCTATCTTTATCCTAAGTGTAGGGGAGACCCGTCGGTGTTTGCTATTTCCTCTCTTCTCATATTCAGGGATTTGAGCGTTCAATGATCTACTCTTGATGATTTTTGACGACCCGTGATTCCGTGTTTCTGTCTTCCCGGTTCTATCCTAAACTCTTTTCGATTCACTATTTTATATTTCTCAATATTAAAATAGGAATCTCGTTAGTTGTCTTTTCCTTAGCAAGATTTAAATAACGTGCACAATGTCCTAAGATTAGGGGAGTTTACTCCCACATGCTTAAACATTGAGGGCAATGTTTATATCAAGTGTAGGGGGACTTCTATCGAAGTTAAGAGGCCTTTTCCATGTATTTGTCCTCATTTTAACCGGAAAATCAATTTTTCGACATTTTTCAAAAGTTTTAATCAATTTTGGCCTAATTGTATCGTAGTTTTTCCTTTGTTATCGTTATTTACTTTGTTTGCTAGATTAAATTTTCAATAAAGTGGTTTTAATTTTTCAAAGTCGTGAATATTTTGACTCAACCCGAGTTTACTTATCTAAGTTTACTCTAGCTAGTATCCTTAACGTGTTTAAGTCAAGTTTTGCTAGGCTTTTATATAGGGAACTTTAAAACGCGAAAGTCTTAACTCTTACGGGTTAAGAACAAGAACTTTTCGCAAGTTCCTATAATTGATCCTAGAGAGTCGTTTATCAAGGGAACTTTAAAATGCGATTTCTAAACTTAAAAAAAAAGTCTAAGAAGTTGCAAGATCCTATAGGCGACTCGAAAACCCAAAACTTTGATTTAATTGGCTAAGCATCCACGAGTCTCATTCCTTGAGATTTTAAACTGTGGAGAACGAGAGATGATAGAGTCAATTATAAGTTTGGTATTCTTTCGTGAATTTATGTGAGTTGATTATAAGCTTATTCTCCCATCGCTTGTTAATAAATTTAATTGCAATAAATAAGGTCGTACGATTTGAAAAGTTACTTAGCTTCTAGCCCAAGATCGTTTAAAAGTTGCTCGGTATTAATTAGAGTTCATAGCCAAGGCATAACTTATTGAAGCGGGATGCGAAGATTGGCGAGTCCGAAAAGGCCCTAACAAGGCATGAGGGCTACATTTTGTTGCTATAGATCCCAAGTGATGTGAAGAATCATTTATCAAGAATCAATATGAAGGATCAAGACACACGACGAAAAGCAAATACTCCCCTAAAGATAATGGAGAAGTCTATCCAAAAGACCCTAACAAGGTATGAGGATAAATAGATCCAAGTCCGAAAAGGAGGCGGATCGTTGTATATCAAAATCCCAAATAAAGATTGGAGAAAAATGAAGAAGTCGTGGTCCAAATATGAAGAATATCTCAAAAAGTTCAAGTGAAGAAATTCCCATAATGAAGAGATGACCAAAATTTCAAGAACGTCTCTCAAGATTTGAAGTATGAAGTCGCTGCCAAATATCGGTCCGAGAAAGGTCTCAAATCGTGAAGCGAGTTATGCCAAGATATGAACTTTATGAGGTCCCGAGAAGCAGTTTTAAAAGATTTTGTCCTTTAGCTAACTATTGATTAAATCTTCCCACTTTGTTTTCAGCTTAAATAACTATCGAAATAAGTCAAACAATGCATCCTTGTGATCATTCAAGACAACAATAAAATATAAGAGATACACCTAGGAATAAGGGAGTCTAAGTGAATAATTAGGCCACATGAGTTCGTGTTAGTTTGCTAACTTATAATAACAATGATCTAGTTTTTAAGCTTGGTATGGGGAACGTGAAACTTGAGGATGATGATCATTCATGACATTTCTAAAACCCTAAGGTATGTCTTTGCTTTCTTTACTTACTTTCTTCCTTTGAATGTTTATAATTTTCTATCTCTTTAATAAAGGCCAATGTGGATTGATTATGATGGAAAATGTAAAGCGTGCTTTGTAACTAATGCATTGCATGAGGACATTACAATGGTCAAGTGTAGGGGATTTGATAGGTTTGAAAACACCCATCCTTTTACCACTTAATTACAATAATAACGAAGACCAAATCGTGTAATTTATGTCGTAAAAGTCGGAATTATGCGTGGTTTGTGTTTTTATTGTGTTTTAGGACCAAAAGATGAAAAAGGAAGAAAACATGGGCTTTCACGGGCTTTTATCGAATAAAAAGACAAAAGACGAAGTCAAGAGATCAAGAGTGCACAAAGAACGGAAGTCCAAGGCCAATTCTGAAGATTTATCGAAGAAAAAGTCTAAAGATGGAAGTTTAATAAAGCCGAGGAACTCAAGTCTAATAAATGAAGAAATTATAAGACGAGTTCAAATAATCCCGAGACAAAGTCGAAAAAGTCGAAGAATTAAGAAGACGAAAGACGAGAAAGAAAGAAGAAAGAAGGAAGCAACACATGCTTAACCTCCCTAATCTCCTATAAATAGCATCCATCTCATTTCATTTCAAGTTGTTGGCTTGAGTGACAAACTAGTTCTTCCATTTTCATTTACATGCACTTTATTTTCATGTCATTTCTTTAATTGTCAATTTAATTACCTTGTTTTGCACCTTAAATTTCTTGCCCTTTAATTCAAGTAAGTCTTTTGATTTTGTTGTTAATCTTTACATTCTTTTAATCAAGCTTTATTTTATCATTCTCATCCTACTTTTCTCTTGTTTTTGGTTTGTTTTAAATTCGGATTATGCAAGAAATTGGTTAATCTCTTTGCTTATTTTATTAAAAAGTTCACCTTTTTACTTTTATCTAAGTTTTCGTATGAGATAAGCTATAAGTTTGACAATCTTATTGGCTTGTTTTGTACTTAGCTTATTTGTTTTTCTAAGTTTTCTAAAAAGTTTCAATTTTTCTAAAAGTTTGCTTATTTCATTTTCTTATTTCGTGTTTTGAAAAAGTTTTTAACTTAGTTGCTTATTGTCTCATTTTATATCCGTTTTATTCAAGTATTGGGATTCAGCTTATTAGTAATAGCTTATTGTACTTGCGCTTATTGCGAATTTTACTCCATCGGAAAGCGAGGGATTTTACACATTGCGACGACTCTTCTCTTCTCAACATTCTGATTGTGACAGAATTGGAATAAGGGTTTTGGATTCCGATGGCATTGCGATCACTTGGTATCAACCCCCTCATTCCGATCTGGGATTGCGATCGCACATTGCGATCGCATATTCCGACGGCTCTTGTGGTAATTTGAATCGAAGTGCTGCCCAAATTTTTATTGCAATATTCCGATCTGAGCCACATTCTGATGGGTGTATTCCGATGGAAGTGACATTCCGATAGATTTCATCTTTCCTTATTCTGATAGACTGATTTCGATAGAACATTCCGATCTGGATTCCGATGGGTATGGTGACAGCATTCCGATCTAACATTCCCATGGTTGTGGGTTTGGAATTATAATTTGCTTTGTTTTATTTTTAAGTTACATTTTTAATACTTTGTCAAATTTAATTTTTCGTCACGCTTTAATTTTTAGTCATTTAGTCACTTTACTTTTCAACGTTTTAAATTGTGCACCATTTACGTTTAAATTAGTTTTAGATTTAATTACCGTCAACTACTTTAACGCTTCGCAATTTAAATATACTACAACAACAAATCATTTGTTTTCCACCAAAAGACAGCTGAGTCACACGTTTACAAATAGTCAATTCGAGGAGACCACTTCAACGAACTTTAATTTTTATACTTGGTAAAAACCTAGTTATCATTAATTAAGCAAAATAATCAAAAAGTTTTCAAATAAGCACAAGCAATAAGCCAGAATAAGCAGATAAGCACTTATGAAAAAGTCAACTTAATGAGTTTTCTAGTAAAAAGTCAAAGTCAAACCCTAATAAGCTCCAGATCAAATCAATGGGTCAAATAAGGAAGATCTGTCACAAAAAATAAGTTGTTGCAAGTCCGGATAAGGCAAATTGTCTTATGAATAAGCTGTTTGATGTTTTACACTAGCAGGGGCTAGTTTTGGAGGTTGAGCAGTGGGAAAAGTTTCCACTGCTTGACCAAATTGACTTTTTGTCTTATGTGACTTTTTTGTGGATTCAGGTTAAGCAAAGGCACCCAAATGATTAGTTAATCATAAGGAGTCAATAACAACAACAAAATCACAATTTCAATCAGCCAATTAATAAAGTTTAATCAAAATATCACCAGATAAGCATCAGACATGAACAATAAGCAGTTTTCACTTAATAAGCACTTTTAACAAAAATCAGCCATCCAAACTTCACCAAATGCATACACAAGCTATAATTAATTCAAATGAACAAATATAAACAGGTTTATGAATTTATTCAAAGTCTAGATCAAGATTCAAGCACAAAAAAGTTACTGATGAACAAAAACAAGCAGATTTTAACACTTGCTGATATACTTGACCACAAGGCCAGATTCAAACACTCAAATCTTGTTAACAGGTTACACAAACTTTGATTTAACACTTTTTAGCCCTAAACATGCATACACTCCAGGTGTTTCCAAAATCTTAGGTCAAAAACATCAAAATCAAGTGAGCTATAACACAATCTTTAATTTGATGTTTTAAGTCTGAAAACTTGCAGATATTAGCATACAACCAAGTGTTTAGCAGGTACAAACAACAAACAACACCTTCCAATAACACAATAACAAGTTATGCACTTAAACAGGTTAACCCAAACACCTCTTATCTTTTTCAAATCAAGATTTAAACAAGTATAAGTGTGATTCAATGTTACCCAAGCCCAATCAAACACAATAACAAATATATTATGCAGTATCAAGCAAGATTAAGCCACAAAATCAACAAGAACACAAGCAGAACTCAAAATCACAGATTTCAAGTACTTTGACAGATTTTTGAGAAAGGGGTTAAAACCTTATGGATGTACATCCACACCCACGAATTTAGAGCTGACGTGCCTAGAAAAACAAGGCACAAGCTTCCACAAACAAGCTGCTAAGATTGAACAAGGTTGTAGCACAAAAATTATCAAACAGAAAAAAGGAAAAATGGAAAATAAAATCTGATTAATGCAACCTTGTTCCCACACTTGATTATCCCCAAGTTATAAGCCTCACAACACCTTGATAACACTTTATCAGGGTGCTATGATCCACTTATAGACCAAGAATTCCAAGGTTTAAACCAAGTCTTAGCAAAATATCAGATTTTGAACTCTTGTACAATTTCTTGCACAAGGTTTGAAAACACGTTTTAAGATTCAAGATTAGCAAACATATAACAATAACAAGCAGAATAAAAGATTGGCACTTGGTTTTTCTTCACAAATTCAAACTCTATTTCATAACTTGAAAGTAGGATTTACAGAAAAGTGAACAATGGAAAATCCAAGAGCAAACTGCTATGAAGCATGTCCTATGCCTTATATAGGCTACAAATGTTCTAGAAATGCAAGAAAAACGTAAAAACCTAATGTGTAAAGTTCCCAATGTGCCCTTGTTGATTTTGAATATCTTGAGCTCATGTGACTGAATTTTGGCAGTTTGTTGAGGATAGCTGGTACAAATGTGATCCAATGGTTTAAAGGAAGCTTAAAAAGTAAGCTTCAATCTTGAGTGTTGATTTCCTGGCAAGGTTTTGCATTTTCTTCAAAAGCGTGGGACAAGGGTTTATCATGTGACAATGGGGTGATGTGGCATGGATTTTTAAAGTTGGGTTATGATAATAAGACCCTTAATTACTAATCTAGAAGAGATTAGTGTTTAATTCTTAGTAATTAACAAATGCCAAATTTTGTTCTTGAGTGAATAGTGGTTAAGTTTGATCTGTTTTGGGTTTAAATGTTTGTGTTAGGCGCCAAATAAAACTAATCAGTTATGATTAGTTAATAAATCTGAGTGGGATGGTGAGGTGGATGAAGGGTGGGTTGTGATTGGTGGGTTTTGGTGAGTGGGGCACGTGTCACCCCCTCACAGGTTAAGGTAAGTATTCTTGTCTGCCCACTTTGGTCCCTCTTTTCTTCTTTCTTTGTCACATGAAGTTTTAATTAGCCAAACACGATTTCCTTTGTTAATAAAGTTTCTATTTTCACACTTTTGCCCCAAATACTTTTCCAAAGTATTTTCAGGGGTATTTCTTGCCATTTCTTGATTCTTGAAGGGTTGTTTTGGCATTTTCTTCAAAGATGATGGTCTTGACTAGTATTGTTGACTTCTTGGAGGACTGAAATTGACAAGTCTTGATTGTTGAGGGACCATTCTTGCCAATTCTTCAAAGTGGAGGGCCCTTTTTGTAAATTTGACAAACTTTAAGGACCAAACTTGTAATTATGAATAAACAAGGGTTTAAAGTGTCAATTCTTCAATATTAGAGGACCCTTCTTGTACAATCTTCATTTCTTCAAGGGTTATTCTTTGAAAATCAACACTAGGGCTTGGTTCATTGTGCGGCTTTGTTTCCCGTGTTCGTTTTTGCTTGTTTCTTGTGATCTTTTGTCATTTTCTCAATATCCGTACCTAAAATACACAAGTAACAAACACAAACATATATTTGGCATTTTTGATGATATTTAATGCATTTAAAGCCCGTTTTGGACGATGAGACTATGTATAAAACCAGTCTCATCATTGTGTTTAGTGCTTATTATGTGGTTTGCTTATTTTTAATTAAGTGTTCTTAATAGTTATTTTTATAAAAAGTTGATGTTAAATATTTTGCTTATTTGGTGTTTTTATAGTTTTTATTAGTGTTGAGTTTGCCTTATTTAAGAAATTAATTTAGCTTATTTATTAGATTAATTTTGTTTATTTTGGCTTATTTTTATTCCCCATTTTTTATATCTTCCGAAGTCCCACCTTTCATAAGAGGGTTTATCTTATTCTTCCGAAATAGTTTTTTTTGTTCCGAAAGCTTTTAGTTCCGAAACCATTCATTTCCCGCCAAGAAAAAAAAAGTTACGAAAGGGAAAAAAAATTACGAAAGAAATTAAAAAAAAAGTTACAAAATGAAACAACAAAAAAGTTACGAAAAAAAAATTTAGAAAAAAAATCCTACTAAAGGAAAAAAATTCTACGAAAGGATTTATTTGCGATTTACTTGCCATTTCTTAATTTCCCTCCAAATTTAGTGTTCCCCCCTAGGGGAACATGTCTCCCCAAGTTTAACATTTGTTCCGTAGTCGATTTAGTTTTATCCGAAAGTCGTTTTTATTTTTATTCTGAAAGTCAGATAATTTTAGTTTAATTTTTCGTCAAATTTTAGTATAGTATTTTATCAAAACGTTTTAGTTTTAATTTTTATTAAGTGCCCGCTTTAATATTTGTCTCGTTACTTTTTAAAATAGTTTTATAATCCAATTTCTTTCATTTTTATTTAGTAAGTTTTATTTTTAATTCGAAAGTTTACTTTTATTTTTACTTTTATTTTTATAAATTGTCTCTTTTTAATATTTGTTTTAATATTCGTTTTAATATCGTTTTAGTCTTTATTTTTAGTTTAATCTTTTCAAGCTTTCATTTTTAATTTTAATTAGTTATAGACAACGACACCTTTTCTTTTATTCACCAAAGACGACTGAGTCACACTTTCAACCTTTTTCAATTCGAATCGAGTTGTGAACAACAAACTCTTTTAACTAGCAAAATCTAGTTATTAATCATCATCATCATCATCATCATCATCATCATCATCTTCTGGTGTTTTTTATAAGTTACGATCATGTCTTTTTTCCAATACTTTGTATATTATCTGCATTGTAGTTTAGTTAGTTTTATACTCTTTAGTTCGTACCGCATAATAGGTATGTTTTACTTAATTACAGTTTTTAGGTTGATTATATAAGAAATTGATTAGAATAGAGATTGATTAGAATTGAGATTGATCATAATAGAGATTGATATGTGATTGATGCACATAGGCTTGATTTTATAGTCGAGGTTGTTTTACTGCATAATAGGTATGTTTTACTGAATAACAGTTTTTAGGTTGATTATATCAGAGACTGATTAGAATTGAGATTGATCAGAATAGAGATTGATATGTGATTGATGTACATAGGCTTGATTTTATAGTCGAGGTTGTTTTAATGCATAATAGGTATGCTTTACTGAATTACAGTTTTTAGGCTTTTTATATCAGACATTTATTAGAATAGATATTGATTAGAATTGAGAATGATCAGAATAGAGATTGATATGTGATTGATGCACATAGGCTTGATTTTATAGTGGAGGTTGTTTTACTGCATAATAGGTATGTTTTACTAAATTACTGTTTTTAGGTTGATTATATCAGAGATTTATTAGAATAGAGATTGATTATAATAGAGATTGATCATAATATAGATTAATATGTGATTGATGCACATAGGCTTGATTTTATAGTCGATGTTGTTTTACTGCATTACAGGTATTGTTTATTGAATTGTGGTTTTAGGTTTTGTTAAAAGTTTTATATTTTACTCAATCCTTCATAGTTTTATTGGTTTACCAACATTTTATGGTTTTTGTTTTCTTTTTCTTTTTTATTTTTTATTTAACTTATATCATTTATCTAGCTTATTGTTTGATTATTTTTGACTTTGCAGTCGTAGATGATTATGAAACAATTATCGTAAGAGATCATGTAGGTTACTATAAAGTTGGTATAGATGGCACTAGGACTTGGTTTCCTGATGAGTTACCACATGGTCAAGTACCTATTGTAGGATGTCAATTTGTTTCAATTGATCAAGCGTACAATTTATATGTAGCTTATGGTAAAAAAGGGTGGGTTTGATGTTAGGAGAGGTGGAGAGTACAAGGCAGTAGGTTCTGATAATCCGACAACAAAGTATTTCCTTTGTAGTAGAGAAGGTTTTCTTCAACCTAAAGATAAAGATAGTGTTGATAACGTAGATGCTGATTTACCAGAAAATGTGTAGTTGAAGATGGCGGTGTTAGTGGTGATTTTCAAAGGTTTAGAGATATTAAGAAAAAGCAAATTAGGAGGAAGCCTACGTTTAGGTATGGGTGTTCGGCGTCAATTCTTATTAGAAAAACTCTTTGAGGTTATTAGTTTCACAGAGGGTCATAATCACCCTCTTGTAGCTGAAAGAGACATGATTTTTATGAAGAATTCAAGGAATGTGGGTTATACAAAGAAGCATTTCCTCTATCAAGTTTCGAATGCAAATTTAGGTCCTACTATAGGGTTTAGATTGATGAAACAGCTTCACGGTGGGTTTGATAACGTTGGTGTAGCAGTTGATGACTGCAAGAATTAGAAAAGAAGATTAATGTTTTTATTTGTGATCCAGACGCTCAGATGGCTGTAGAGAAGCTGATTAGTCGAAAACTTCACTCCCCTGTTTTTTTGTCAAACATTTTAAAGGTGGTGATTTCTTCTATAATATGAGTTTTTTTAGTAAATTAATTTTTAGATTTTACTGCATCATGTTTTATAACTTAAAACATAAACCTTGATGTTTCATTTTTTTAACTGAATTAACCATAGATTTTAATGCATTTAGATATTATCAACTAGTTTTTATAATAAGTTTCTAACTTTTTTTAGGTTCTGATAATCGCTTGGATGGTCTATTCTGGGCTGATGAAGAAGGTATCAGAAACTTTGCTACGTTCGATGTCATAGTTTCTTTTGATGCGACTTTTCGGTCTAACAAGTATATTTTTTTTCTTTTTTATCTCCAAAAATTATGTTTTTTTAGTATTATTATGTTATTTAATTTGTTATTATGTTATTTAACTGTAGGTATGAAATGGTTTTTGTTCCGTTTACTGGTATCAACCATCATAACCGTTGTATTACATTTGATGTTGCTTTGCTTGCTGATGAGAGTGCGTTGGATTACATATGGTTGCTTAAAGAATTTAAAGAAGCATCCGGGAAAGCTCCATAAGTTGTCATCACAGACCAAGATCCGTCAATGAAGATTGCAGTAGCTGAAGTTTTTTGCAATACAGTTCACCGCTTTTGTATGTGGCACATTATGATGAAACTGGGCACGAAGGTATTTTTATTTTAACAATTTTTTTCAGAAACTTTTGTTTTTACTAATGCAATATTGTTTGTTTTTTAGCTACTGTTGTATTATATGTAAGTTATGATGCAGTAAAATATGCACCATAATGCAGTAAAATATGCACTATAATGAATTTCATATTTTACTTATAATTATTTTTTTTTTTATTATAGGTGGGTGCTGAACTATGTAATAGAACAGATTTTAAGAGACGTACTTCTGACATTGTGTGGACAGACCAAATTACGCCTGAGGTTTTTGAAAGAGAATGGAATTCTATGATAAATGAATTTGATCTTGGTGAAAACAAGTGGTTGGATGATATGTTTGATCTGATGCAAAGTTGGATACCTGCGTATTTGAGGCATGTTCCTATGGCTGGTCTAATGCGTACAACTTCAAGATCGGAAAGTGAAAATCATTTCTTTGGAAAATGGACCAACCCACGTCTTACTCTTATTGAATTATTAAGCCATTATGACACTGCTATCGATAATCAAAGGTATATTCAAAGGAAAAATGATCATGATTCAAGATATATAATGCCAGCTTTCAAAACAGACCTTCAAATGGAGAAAGAATCATGCAAGTTATTTACTAGAACAATTTTCTTTGATGTGCAAGATGAAATGTTTAATTCATACAAGTATTGTATTGCTATGTCTGTTGTGGAAAATGGCAACACTGAAAGATATTATGTTCGTGATATCCAGTATCATGTCTTTAAGGGTTCAGATGAGTTTCCTCTTTATCAAGTATGTTCATCTTTACTGCATTTCAGTGTATTTGTTTTCTGCAAATGTATTGTTTTACTGCATTTCAATATACATATGATTGCAAAACAGTATATATGATTGCTAATACTTTTTTTATTATAGATTGAGTTTTGTAAGTCTGAGATAAAGCTTGAGTGTAGCTGTAACCGTTACGAGTCGTACGGTCTTCTTTGTCGCCATGCATTCTATGTTCTCAGAATGAATGATGTAAAGGAGTTTCCACGAAAGTACTTACATAAATGGTGGTTAAAGAATGTCAAGCCTTCAAGTTCTGCTCGTCGAATGATCAGTGGTGTATCAGATGCAGTACAAACTGAAGTCACAAAACTGTATCATATTTTTGAATCTACTATTGATCGGTTGGTGCACAAGGTTGATAATTTGCCTATTTACAAAGATAAGATGAAAGAGTTGCTCAAGCAAGCAGAAATTGATGTACCAATGGTCCCAAAAATGAATAACCAAGCTGCTATTTGTGCATTGTTGGGTATCAAAGAGCCTAATTATAAGAAGGATAAAGTGCTAAATCCAAATCTTAGGAGAGCGAGAGGTCCAGGATGTTTTTCTAGGTTGAAGCCTTTAACTGAAGTCACAACTGAAGAACTTAGCAAGAGGAGGACTTGTGGTACATGTGGTGAAAAATCAGGACATAATAAAAGAACTTGCACAGGTTTGTTTGAGAAAGCCAATCTACAAGCTACTCCGAATCAACAAGTTCCTCCCAACAATCAAGCTGTTTACCCTAGAAGATCTGGGTTGAGATCAAATACTCCAAAACAAGTACTCTATTTTTTTAATATTTTTCATTTTAATAAATACTTTAGATCAAATTCTCCAAAATTAAATTGTAAAAAAAATGAGAATGAGATATAGGAAGTCTAGAAATAAATGCATAGGTTTAGTTTTTTACAGAAGTGTAATGTAATGCAGTTACTTTTACATTTTGATGAAGTGATTTTACATACTTGATGATTTACATTGTGATGCAGTTACTTTTATAGATAAATTATCTATTCTACTGCATTTCAGTAGAATTTTACCAAATCATATAGAAAAACTTTAACTAAATGTTATAATTGTTGAAATATATAAAGTAATGCTATAAAATTTCAAAGTTTAATGCAGTAAAACTAACCCCTCATGACAACTGCCACTCGATACATATTCTATAACTTTTTTTTTCATCTAATGAATTTGCATCTGATGTATTATAGATTGTTAGCCTCAAAATATTGAGTCAAGCAAGAATGCTCGGTCATATGTTTATTATGTATCGTATATTAGAACGTTGTCATAGGTAGTAGGTTAGTCGTGTAATACGGGCTTAACTTTAGGCTAAAGTTCATTCATAAGTAACTAAAGCCCAAAAGGAAAGCCCGGCCCATTATAATATAGTCCATAACCAAGTCCGCATGTAGGTGGACTATATATACCCTTCCTAGCATGTTAGGAAGGGTGTTGGTCACTTTCATTTTCTCTCACTAATCTAATCCTCCAAAAGTTCCAACCATTTTCTCTCTACTTTCTCTCACTAATTTCTCTATCTATAATTCATTTATTTTCTACCTTTCTTTCTGGTTTAATCATCACAAATTAATGGGACAACAATTGGTATCAAAAAACGTCAAAAAACATCAATTTAATGTCTTATTAAGTGATGAACGTCAAAAAACGTACCTTGCCACAACAAAAGTTAATGAACTTGCACAGAGGCTCTCTATGAATACCACCGATTCTGCTAAAATTCTTGATGTTAAGAAACAAGAGGTTGAAACGTTTAAAACAAGATTTCAAAAGTCGACATGAAAAAGCTACTGAGAAAGTAACTGAACTAGAAAAACAGGTCGAATTTTTGAAGAAAGTTGTTTATAAAACGCATGACTCTATTCAAACCGTAAGAATGCTAGCACCTCCGTCGATGTTTAAGGGTCAAGCTAGCTTTGCAAGTCCTGATTACCTTGCCCAAGCTCAAGCTGTGAACCCCCGCCTTTATATGGATGAGTCCGAATGGACCGATCCTTAATGTCCTGTTGGTAATGATGAGACATCCCTTTGGGAAGAGAGGAGTAGATCACCGGTCAATAAAGAGTTTGTGAAACCATATAATTATGCTTATGAGAATAGTCTGTATGGTATTTTCACTACACAAAAACAGAAGTCTCGTGAGGAATTGTTTTTCGAATGTAAACAAAGAAGAATTCAATGGAAGAAAGCTTTTTCCACTAAGAGGAAAACTAATGTTTTTAAATATATTAACTATTTACCCCTTGATGCTTCTAAAACCAAAAGTCGAAAAACAATTGGTATCAATCAGCATGGGGTAGTTTTGTGATTCATTGTTGATAAACTATTTGGTTCGTGTGATTTTCTCCTAAAAATCATCTCGAATTCAAGTGTTTCCTATGCTTTTCGTGTTCTAAATCGTAGTATAGATCATCTACATACTTGTGGTAAGATTTTGTTCACTTTGGTTTGGATTCATGCACGAATCGTTGTGAAAATCTTAACTTGTTTTCATAAAGTTTCGAACTTGCTTATTCTTCGTAACACTTTGGGGTTTACATTACGATCGTAAAAGCCCTCGGGGTTTCTACATTACGATCGTGGATTGCGATCAGACTTGGATCGTTGATTGTGACCAGACTTGCGATCTAGCATTGCGATCAGACTTGCGATCTAGCATTGCGATCAGACTTGCGATCTAGCATTACGATCAGACTTGCGATCTAACATTGCGATCTGACTTGCGATCTAACATTGCGATCTGACTTGCGATGGACATCTAAATTTTGTTAGAGTACTTTTCAGACTTAACCACTATTTAGACTAGTCCCGGAACATAGTTTACACGAAGATTAAAAAAAATAATAAAAAAACAAAAAAACCCAAGTAAAATTTATTTTTTCCTAGACCATTTTTAGGCCATTTAAGCTTCGATTTCAAATTTTGGCGATGCGAAAATTTTTCGATCAAAAATTCAAATTTTTGGACCAAAATTCAAATTTTTAGGTTTTATTTTGGTCAAAATTTTTCCTTTTTCAAAATTTTTTCCTACTAGTTATTGGCTATTTCTAACTTGAGTTCAAAATTTGGTAACTCAAAATTTTTCGTTCTACCGTCTTGTCGGACTGAAGAATTTACTATTGGGAATAAAATGTAGCCAATACACTTGGACGCTGACAAGAGCAATCGGGACGTTGTTAAGAAGAAATCAAGCGTTGACAAGACACGCGTTGACAGGAAGAAGTCAAACGTTGATAAGAAGAAGTCAAGCACTGATAAAAGACTTAGTCTACACTGTTGGGTCAAAAAGTTGATGTGGCAGAAACTCAAAAATGAAGAAAACGTGAAGTTATTGTCTAAGCGTTGTCAAGAGTAATATAGACGTTGACAAGAGCAATGTAGGCGTTGATAGAAGTCAACAAAAGTCAAACGCAGTAAACTAAAGTCAACGCTGATGGATTTGATGGAGAATTCTATTTACGGAATATATTGGATATATTCTAAATAATATATTCAGTATATATCTATAGAAATAGAATATTTAGTTGTTTATTTGATTTTATCTCTTGTAGATTCTGTTCCTTCCACTATAAAAGGAACAAGAGTCTTAGGTTTAATTCATTCAATTCATTCACAATGTAAACCTAAAGTGTGTGTCGACTAGACGTGGGATTCAATGTATACACGTCTAGTGGATGTTTGTTATTAATATAATGAACATCCCTATTGTTTTAATTCATGTTTCGTGCCTAAACACCTTGTTAATGGTTGTTGTTCTAATTCCGCTTTGATTATATTAATCATATGAACAATGATCATTCCTAGTAGCTTAAAAGATCCGGAAACCAAGGTTTCCACAATTGGTATCAGAGCCTCGTGGCTCGTGATGCTAGGACCAACAAGGTGTTCGTGTTTCGAGAAGAAAAGAAAAATCCGTCTAGGGTTTTTTGGACGTTTTTGTGTGCGCAGCAGTATTCAGAAGGTCATAACTTTTGATTGAACCGTTGGATCGTCACGAAATTTTATATGTGTGTTCTACATACATATATCTAAACATCCACCGCAGGGATTGTCGAGTTTTATCCCCAGGCAAAAGTTATTAAGCGTCAAAGTCAGCAGTAGGATGAATGCAGTTTTTTGTGGACAGCCATGTTCAAAACACGTTTCCTCCTTCGTTAACCGTTGGATCTTTGTGATTTTTGAACTGTAGATTCTTGGAACTTGTGTCTAGGATCTCACCGAAGGGATCTTCGATCTGAGCTTTCTTGAAGAAGATATTCGTGGTCGAAGTTGGCTGCTGTAATGGTTCTCGTTTTTAGGGTTTGGAATAAAAACCCTAGATTAATTGTGCATTAGTGCTGGATTAAAGTAACATGCTGTTAGCTTTGGAGAATCGATTCGTCATGAATCGATGATGAACCCTAGCAGCACGTTATGGTTTCTTACACAACAGTTTGTGCAACGTGATTATTAGGGTTTTTGAACAAACCCTAGATCTATGATAATGAAGAATACTCGATATAAAAGGATCATAGCAGACGTGAGGTCAGATTCCAGATATTTGTACTTCACGTTTATTCAGCAGGATGTGATTTTTATTTGGTCCAAGAAAACAAGAAAACACACGTGGGGATTACAGCTCATCTTTTTGGAACGTGATTATGAGATTATTGAAACAAACGAAGAAACTTTTCTTATTGGAGGAATAGTTGCATTCACACGACCAAAAGGAGAAAAGAGAACAGTTACGTTCACATGATCAAGGAGGTCAAAACAATTGACGTGTAAAACAATTGCGTTCACACGGTTACCATATCATAATTGGTTAATTCGTTTCTGTCCATGATATATTCAAAAGAAGTGGTTTTTGATTGGCTATTCAAGTTGGTGTTCACACGGTTATGGTGGACTTGCAGGCACATGATTAAAACCCATTCAAAAACGTGAGTCTTTTGATGAATTTATTTGGTACGGTTATCCAAAAATTGAAAGGGTGACGTGATAATTATTAGGACATGGAGGTCAGTCGTATATTCTTTGATGAGTTAAGCATAACGATCTTTTAGAAAGAACAGGAGTGTGATCTATCAAGTTAGGGATATAAACTTGGTAATCTCATATTCAGAGATCACAGTTTAAATTTGGATGTGATTTATTGCCCTAAGAGACGAGACGCTGACAAGAATGGTATTAACGCTGACAGGAAGGATTTTGACGCTGACAGAATAAGTCAACGCTGATAGCATTGACAGTGTCGTCCGATATATGAACTTCAACGCTGATAGGTATTGTCCGATATCGGACAATACAACTTCCAAAGATGTTGGATAAAGGAGGATATTGGACAACACAAGGATAGCTGCTGTTTGAGAAAATTAGACGTTTTTAGCACACAAAAAGGAGTTATTTACACACGAAGGTACATGGAATCTCCGTTTTATTCAGAATATCATGGTGATATTTATGGCTCGGATATTTTTAAATTGATTAATGATCTTAAAGCGAGTTAACAACTATTCGTGGAAATTTGATGGATATTTTAAACTATGTAATCGGGGTAGCCTTGAGAGTGGCTTTTACATATGGTATGAAGATGTTATTCCATTAAATTCATCATGAAGAGGTATTGGCTTAAGGGGAAGAATTCTTATGGTAAGTTTGATGATTGAAGAAGATTTTCGCGAGTTTGTGTTCTATCATATCTTAAAGTCGTGCACTCCCAGTCATAGACTTTAAAGGTAACTTGTTCGTGCTTTACATGATTGGTGATGAAGACTTGTCATAAACACTTGAAGAAGTTACATTATCGTGCTCAGTGTCTCACAAAGGATGAGAATATTGACAAGGGATCGAGGTCTACTTATACTTTGTGCCATGAGTATAAGTTCTTAGTCACATGGATAGTATAAGACATGGAACACAAGATTGGGTTATTCTACTTCTACATCAAGAATATCTTATTTATTTTTCGTCAAGATCATTACTTAGAGCTACATTTGGAGAATCTTCAAAGATTGCATACATTGTTGGACTTTCCTGTTGATGTGACAAAAAGGGGAAGATATGCATGCTACACTTGAGGGGAAGCAATTTGAAGATCATGTACAACTTACAAGAGATACACATAGAGTTTTGCCACTATCAACTAGGGGAAGATTGTTGGGTCAAAAAGTTGATGTGGCAGAAACTCAAAAATGAAGAAAACGTGAAGTTATTGTCTAAGCGTTGTCAAGAGTAATATAGACGTTGACAAGAGCAATGTAGGCGTTGATAGAAGTCAACAAAAGTCAAACGCAGTCAACAAAAGTCAACGCTGATGGATTTGATGGAGAATTCTATTTACGGAATATATTAGATATATTCTAAATAATATATTCAGTATATATCTATAGAAATAGAATATTTAGTTAAAGTTAATCATCACAAAAAAAAAAACCCTAATTTTTTCTCTCTCTTTTTGGTGATTTCCGGCTGCCTCCACCATGGTTTCCGTTCATCTTAATTAAGCAAACTGTCTAATTCCAATCTGTTTTCCACCTATCATAACCGTACCATTGTCTTGATTTGTTTTCTTTTGTGATTCTTGATTATTTAAATCAGTTGTCCAAACAGAATCCTTTCAATGCGTGGGACTGGTCTTTGATTGGTTGAAAGATTTGATTCGTATTATGATCGGTTTTTTTGATTTAGTGATAAAACTCTTGGTAGCCGCCGTTTATTACCTTTTAAGAAATTAGGGTTTTTTTAATCTCTTATTATTTTATGTATTAGGGTTTGGTTTGGTGCGCTGTGCTTGGTCCTTGATCTAGGGTTTCGTTTGCCCTAGGTAGTTTTTCTGTTTCGATTGATTGTTTTGTGTATTAGAGAGAGGTATTTCGATCTGGTTAATGTGTCATGGAGAAGAAGATCGCTGTTACGCCGATCGACATGGACAGGTTACATGCGCGCATGTCGCGTTTAAAACAAGCGAATCACATAAATAGTCCTGACAAGACTTCTGAGGTGTCTAGGGTTTCCATTACCTCGTCGCGTCAGGATGGAGTCATGATTAATGATTATGAATCGAGTGGTGTTCTTCCATCGTTTGGGGGTGACACTACAGAAAGGTCAGATGGTGAGCCCAAACATGTATCGACCGAGATACATGATGGTGATGGGACAGAATGCTCAAACCAGATACATACGGATGCAAGTTCACTCAAGCAGCCAGTATTGAAGGAGGTTGGAACGACTAGTATGGCTAATGATCATGATATCCAGAATGATACAAGGGGTGTTACTCCATGTATGGCTGATACGATTCCATCCGAGCAGAGTGATACAAGGGTTGTTACTCCATGTAGGGCTCCTGCACCATCAACTGCTGTTCCAAAACCCTCTTTTGTGTCCATGTTACATGGTCAAGCTAAAAGAGTTGCACGTGTAAAAGAACTCCGTAATGAAGAACATGTTGAAGGGGCAGCGGTTACTATTCCTCTCGATGTGGTTGATCAGGTTAGGGCACGATTGACGCATACATTATATGGTCATTTTATAGGGAAGAGATTGGCGTTTCCTTTGGTTGAAAACTATGTTAAGAAAGCGTGGGCGAAATTTGGAATCAAGCGTGTCCAACTTCATGGTGAGTTCTTTTTATTTCAATTTGATTCTAAAGTTGGAATGGAAAGAGTTATAGAGAGTGGGCCATGGTTAATACGTATGGTTCCACTGATTTTGAATATATGGTCTCCGGATTCTTTACTTGTGAAGGAGGAGATTAGGAAAGCACCGGTGTGGGTCAAATTGCATCATGTTCCCATAGTTGCATATTCGGAGGTGGGTCTTAGTCTAATCACTACTCAGATTGGGAGGCCTATTCTTCTTGATTCTTATACAAGTGAGATGTGCCTATCTTCATGGGGAAGGAGTACCTATGCACGTGTTTTAATTGAGATTTCTGCTGATCATCCTCCTAAGGATTCTTTAGTTGTTGCTATTCCTATTGGTAAGGATAAGGGACATACGATGGCTAATATTGGTATAGAATACGAGTGGACTCCCCCCCGCTGCTCGATGTGCTGTATATTTGATCATCATGATGCTGAATGTCCGAAATTGCCTAAGGATGTCATTAATACGATTGTTAATGTGGACGATAATAAGGTAGCTAATGAGATTGATAATGAGGGTTATGAGGTTGTGAACAATAGAAAGAAAAAGGGTAAGAATAAGCAACTCCAGGTTGCTGGTATTAAACTCACTAAACCACCTATTAATCTTTATTACCGTGCTGTTGAGAAAGGGGATAGTTCTAAGGCGAATAAGCCTAAGAAAAATGATTCTACAGGTACTACTGTTCAGAATGCTCCTAAGAAAGCTGGTTCTATTCTTAAGCGTGGATTTCTTAATAACAAGTCTTTGGCTCTTGATTCTAGTCAACCGGGTACGAGCAGCAAAAACTCTTTTGGTGTTTTGAGTGGTTTAATGGATGATGGGACTGATTGGGAGGATGGCTTTGGTCATTCTAATGATGTGCTTAATGCGGATAGTGAGACTGATGAAGACATTGTGATTGATGATCGCCATGGAACTCGTCAGCCGGATACTCGCACTTCTCATTAATCATTATGTTTGTTTTTTCATTGTTTATGTTCCTTTAGGTGGTTCTTTCCTATAGGAGTCATTAGTTTTGTAATGTAATTATCATATGGCATGTCATATGATATAATGGTTGTTCAAGCTGTGTGCTTGAGGTTAATGTAGCATTGCAGCTACATTCCATTGTACTTCAACGCTTTTTGGGAATATATTTTACCGGGATTGGAGTCCCTTTACCCAAAAAAAAAAAATAGAATATTTAGTTGTTTATTTGATTTTATCTCTTGTAGATTCTGTTCCTTCCACTATAAAAGGAACAAGAGTCTTAGGTTTAATTCATCAATTCATTCACAATGTAAACCTAAAGTGTGTGTCGACTAGACGTGGGATTCAATGTATACACGTCTAGTGGATGTTTGTTATTAATATAATGAACATCCCTATTGTTTTAATTCATGTTTCGTGCCTAAACACCTTGTTAATGGTTGTTGTTCTAATTCCGCTTTGATTATATTAATCATATGAACAATGATCATTCCTAGTAGCTTAAAAGATCCGGAAACCAAGGTTTCCACAATTGGTATCAGAGCACTTCCAGCCACTGACTTTAAAGGTAACTTGTTCGTGCTTTACATGTTTGGTGACGAAGACTTGTCATAACACTTGAAGGAGTTACATTATCATGCTCAGTGTCTCACAAAGGATGAGAATATTGAGAAGAGATCGAGGTCTACTTATACTTAGCTCCATGAGTATAAGTTCTTAGTCACATGGATAGTACAAGACATGGAACACAAGGTTGGGTTATTCTACTTCTACATCAAAAATATTATATTAATTGTTCTTCAAGATCATTACACAGAGCCTACATATGGAGAATCTTCAAAGATTGCATACATTGTTTACTTCCTTGTTGATGTGACAAAAAGGGGAAGAAATACATGCTACACTTGAGGGGAAGCAATTTGAAGATCATGTACAACTTACAAGAGATACACATAGAGTTTTGCCACCATCAACTAGGGGAAGATTGTTGGGTCAAAAAGTTGATGTGGCAGAAACTCAAAAAATGAAGAAAACGTGAAGTTATTGTCTAAGCGTTGTCAAGACTAATTTGGGCGTTGATAAGAGTTAATTAGGCGTTGATGGCTCAAGGATTGTCGTGTGCAATCCAAGCATTGTTACATGCAATTCAAGCATTGACAAAACGTAGACAAAGAAGCTTATGGAAGCTTCTATTTAGATAAACATGCAAAATATATTCTGCATAAGTTTATTTAAATAGAAGATTTACTTGTTTATTCATCATTATCTCTTGTAAAACCCTAATCCGTACACTATAAAAGGAACCAAGGGTTATTAGGTTTTTCATACTTTCATTCACAATGTAAACCTAAACGTGTGTGTCGACTAGACGTGGGATTCAATGTATACACGTCTAGTGATTGTTTGTTATTAATATAATGAACAATCCATGTGTTTTAATTCATGTTATTCGTGCCTAAACACCTTGTTAATGTATCATGTTCTAATTCCGCTTTGATTATATAATCATATGAACGTGATGCATTCCTAGTAGCTTAAAAGATCCGGAAACCAAGGTTTCCACATACACGTATTATGTTTCTAGTATGTTTCTAGTAAAGATATGATCGACAATGTATTTCTTATGTTTATCTTTACCTAAAATAGCTGATATGTAGACTCTTGTACAAGGCTCCTTATTCTATAAAAGGAGGCCTTTAGGTTTTAGTTTAATACGTTTTAACACTTTCATTGTATGCAAGTTCGATTAATCAATCAAAGTGAAAGTTTGGTTTATATTGTTTGTGTGTTCTTATTTAAGTATTAATTCCGCATAATACTTGAATTGTTACATATACAACAAAGTTTCTCTACATGTTTAACTTGATTTAATCTCGTTTACACAAGCTAAATCGATCTAAGTTTGGGATCAACAAGTGGTATCAGAGCTTGTTGAGAAACTTTGATCTAAAGAACACAAAAACCCTAAATCGCCAAAAACCCTAATTTTCAAGAAGCCCTAAAACTAAAACTCCATGTCTACTCCAGAGTTAAACTCCTCCTCCTCCTCAACCCCCAACATCAAGATTCCCATGCTAGACCCAGACAATTTTGAGCTGTGGAAGTTTAACTTTGAACAGTATCTTCAAATCCATGACCACACCCTCTGGGAAATTATTGAATATGGAAACACATTTAATAAGGCTTCCAAGATTGTAGTTGCTATCTTGGTAAGATCAACTCCAGGCTCTCTAGAAGAGGATCAAAAAGAAAAACCTGAAGATGGAATAGCTGTCCCAGTTGAGGACGTTAGAAAGAGAAGGAATGACATGAAAACCCTAAGCATTCTCAAACTCTCTTTGGGACAAGCCAATCAGCACAAATATAGAAGTTATGAGTCTGCAAAAGATCTTTAGGCAGCCCTTGAAGTTGCTTATGGTGGTAATGCTGATACTGTACAAGAGAAAAAGAAGCAACTCTTGCATGAGTATGTTGTTTTTAAAGCTCAACCTAATGAAAAGCTAAGTGGAGTGAGAAGCAGACTTCTTGACATTACAAGCAAGCTATCCTTTATGGGAACAGTGCTTGGTGATGTTGATATCATCACCACTTTTCTTAAAAGTCTTGGTGATGCATGGAAGATTGAAGCAAGGTCTATAATTGCTAATAATACTCACAAAAGTTCTACTTTTGATGATGTTTACAATAAACTGAGGCTGGTTGAGAATGAAATTCTTTTGGATCAAGGAAGCAAGTCTACCAATGGAAATATGGCTTTCTTCTCACACAGTGAAGGTCAATTTGATCAAAGGGAGTCATACATGCACCCCGTTACTGGGTCGCCTTGTGTCAACGCTGGATCAAGCTTTGTCAACGCCCCACATTCAGACGCTGTCACATAAAATATTAACTCACCAAGAGTTAAGCCTGCTGGTATTGATCTAGATACCGTGTGTGCATACATTGCTTCATTGACCAATGGTTTAGTGATTACATATGAGGACCTTGAGCAAATTAGTGATGAGCATTTGGAGGTGATGGACATAAAGTGGAATATGGCTCTTGCAAGCATAAGAGCAAATAGATGGAATCAAAGATTTAAGAAGAAGATGACTTTTAATGCTAAGGACACTGCTGGATTTGATAAATCCAAGGTTGAGTGTTATAATTATCATCGAATGGGTCACTTTATGAGAGAATGCAGATCTCTAAGAAGATCTAATGCTGGAAAACCCTCAAGCCAAATCATCAAGGCTCAGGATTTTAAAGCTATGGTTGCTATGCAAGACATTGATGGTGTTGGCTGGGATTGGAGCTATTTGGCCAAGGATGAGGAAGAAAACAAAGCTTTGGTTGCAGAAAAGGAAGAAGAGGAGTATGTTCACTATGCTCTCATGGCACACTCTTCATCTTCATCAGACAATGAGGTATATGATGATGCATTTTGTAGTAAGGGTTATCGTCTAAACACTGAAAAACTTAACAAAGAAGTTTTAAAATTGACAACAGATGTGGTTAATGAAAGATGCAAGTTATCTAACTATCAACTTGCTCTTACTCAAACTGAAAAGACTGTAGCTGAGTATAAGAAAATGGAGTTTGACCTAAAAGATCAAATCAACATTTTAACTCATGATTTAAATGCTAGTGTTGAGGTTAGAAACATAATGGAGAGAGCCAATGGTGTTTTACAGGCTAAGTTAGATGAGGCTATCAAAAACAAAGATAATGTAGATCTTAAAATTCAGAGATTTGATAAAGCTTCACAAACCCTAGAAAAATGTGTTAGTGAACAAAGGGATTCTAGGGATATGATTGGGATTGGGATGAAAGAGTTTGTTGGTGTTCCACCACCTGCTGGGAACTTCTATGGTGTCCTTAGAAAGGACTTGTCTTGGACTGGTATACCAAAACTCCAAGAAGAGGAATTTATTCCTCCACCAAGAGTTCTTACCCCAGTAGAGGAATATAAGCAGAAGTTGACTGATTTGGACCAATGGAAGAAAGCCAACCCTACCTTGTTTGTTAAGGGTGGCATGCTTAGTGACAGCCCAAATGAGTCTACACCCATAAAAGTGACAAACCCCACCACTAGCAAGACTGTTGACCTTGGCTTAAACGTTGATAGAAAACCTAGTATTAAATATGCAGAAATGTATAGAAAACCTAGGTCACCAAAAAGCCAAATTAGTGATAATGGGACAGGTTTCTTTTCTTCTAGACCTAGAGCTATGTCTAGAAAAGCCTGTTATTCTTGTGGAAGTTTTTCACATTTAGCTTATAAGTGTGTCAATGATTCAAAGGTCAACGCTGATAGAAAGTCAAACACTGTCAAACCCAAACCTTTTGTCCAGCAAAGTCCACAAGTTGTTAGACCAGCCCCATTCTTTACTAAAGGGTCTAATACTTATGGACAAAGATCTTTTCAGAAGACCAATACGTGGTCTAACAGACAATGGGTTCCTGTAGCAAACCCTAAGTTCAACGCTGATAAGGGTAATTTCACCGTTGACAAGAACAAATTAAACGCTGACAGGAACGTTGCCAGACCAAGTAATGGAAAATATTTGCAACCAAAGGGAAAGGGGTCTAAAGCTTCTTCTAGCTTGACATAGAGACCTAAGCAAGACCAAAACCCTAATTCAGATGGGATTTCTATGACCTGTAACATATTTCATTATATTTCAAAGGTCATAACAAAACCAATTGGGGTTAACTGGGTGTTTAATCTAAAAAGGGATGAACAAGGGGTTGTCATAAGGACTAAGTCTGTTCTTGTTGAACAACCAAATGAATCCAAGTCTGCTCAGGCTTGGGTTTCCAAAGAATACTAATTTGTTTTCTTTATGTGCAGGGCATTTAAAAGCAGGTTAATTGTTGGAAATTCACTTTATGTGACGACATTTAAGAATTCCCATTAGTTATCATAGTCACACACGCTTAGACTAGACTAGGTACAATGTATAGTTTAAGGGTCGTGTGTGACTATATATACCCCTCCTAGGCTTCCAAGGAGGGGTGTTGCTTGTGTTTCTTTTTCATTCAATTTACATTTTTCCTTTCTTTTATCTTACACATACAACCACTCTTTCTCTCTCTCTCAACAATGGCTTCCACCACCATCTACCACCATGTTAGACCACCGAATCTATAATAGCAAATCCTCAATTGGCATCAGAGCCTCGGTTCCATCCTTGGATCGTCTTCGTGTATTTGATTTGGTGGTCTAATTTTTTTTTCGTGTCTCGTTCTATCACTTTTTTGGTACGATTTGTCACAATTTTTTTGTCACGTCTTATTATTTTTGTCCAAACAGTTTCAATTTGTGTTCAATCTTTGTAACGATGTTTTGTGTTTGTGGTATCCATTTATTAATCAGTATTCATTCTCGGTTTCATCAAATCTTTGTCCATCTTTTACACGTTTTTTGTTCCTTACATCTAACAAATCTATTTTCATTGGGAAAAGGACAAAAGTTTACAGATCCATTTTTTTGGAAAAACCCATGAAAAAGGGTCAAAACCCTTTTCCGATGGGGATTCAGATGGGATTTCCGATGGGGATTCAGATGGGGACTCCAATTATGTTTATTCCGATGATTATTCGGATGGTCATTCCGATGATTATTCGGATAGCCATTCCGATGGGGTGTTTGTTTGATTCCGATGGATATTTAAAAAAACATACATTCCGATGGAGACTTAACACCATTCCGTTAGAGACTTACAAAACAATTCGATGGAAACTACAAAACATTCTGATGGTGCATTTTTTTTGAAAACATTGCCTTGAGTCAAAAACCAAACATACCCAAACCTATAGTGAATTCGACACCAACTCAAAACCAAATCCAACCATGACCAGTTTTAACAAAACTCATGACCAAGACCATGTAAACCAACTCAACCAAGTTAACTCGGTAATTACCGAGTTGACTCAGTTAACTCTCTGAGTCTGATTTAATACTCCCACCTTTTAACTCCCAATCAACACCATCTATCTAATCCTAATTCCCTTCGCCACTTAATCCCAATCTAGACTCAAACAAACAGAAAAGTAAATAATCTCAGATTCATCTTTTCGTGTAAACATACATGTTGAGATCTTTTAAGATCTATTCACGAAAATCAAACATCATCATAGATCTAATCATGTTTGGGTATGTACCCATAGTTTATTTTCGAATCATAAAGAATGATTTATAACAAGTTTGTTACAATCACTCATTTACTCGATTAGAACAACCAAAACGACATGCAATCATTTAGTACCTACCCGAGATCATTGTCATGATCTAAAACGAATCATGGAGTCATCTTGACGCGGATGATCTCTTAACTCTATTTTTGATTAATATAGAGTTGGTGATTTGGTTCGAGGTTAGCAGATTGTGATCAATTGATATGAATGTGGAGTCGGTTTGGTGGATTTGAGATGTTTATTTGTTTGTCAAAGAAGATGGAAAGAGGGGGACGGATTAAACGAGGTGGAGGTGTGAGAGAGGAGTTGGGGGCGGAGTATCCTAAGGATTAGGGTTAAATGTTGAAGTTTTGTGGGAGGAGATGAAGTTTGGTGGGAGGAGATGAAGAGATGGGGCGGAGGATTCTAGAAATGGGTTTGTTGGCTGCGTGTTTTTGTAAGAAGTGTTTAGGGTTGAGATAAATTAGGTGAGGTGGAGTGTTATATACAAAATAATGGACCGGGTAATTTTGGTTTTTAACTTGGGCCTGCTGTGTGTTAGCTAAATGGGCCGAGTGATTTTTCAAATGATTGGGCTGTTTGAATGGACGAAAACTAAAGTATCTTTTGGGCCAAAATTGATTGAATTTACAAAAGGTATAATACACGAAATTTTTTAAAATTATTCATTTTGAATAAAATTTGGTGTATTTTGATATACCTTGGATATTTTCGGGACGAAAGTGACGTGACAAAGTGACGTGACAAATGTGACGAGAATTTATTTGAGATGAGACCAAGAAAAAATGGGCGATTTTTTTTAGTGACTACAGATTTCGTTTGATCGGGTATTATGGGAAGTTGAAGACGGATTTTTCGAAGGCGTGAACTTATTTTATCTTTCAAAGATAACTTGCTCGTGCTTCATATTAGAATGAAGACTTGTTTATCTGGTTTCCGGGTTCGGGGTGGTTGGTTGACGACTCGGATAACTATCACTTAAATGGGTTACATTGTTGTACTCAGTGTCACGCGCTTAGTCGACGTGAATAATTTCAAGAGGTGTTGTGCCTATAGACTTCTTCAGTGATGCATTGGGTACTTAGAGATTTCTCGACCGTTCCTCATTCAACAACTGTGCAAGCTTAAGTCACAAGATCGAAGGATTTTTATTCAGTTTCACGTTTGATGTATCTGGTTCATTCTATCAGTGGTCACTTCAAATTGCTTTCACGTGGGTTGGTAAAGGTGGCCATGGAGAGTTTATGAGAAGAGATTTTCGATCAACAGCTGATTCTCACAAAAATATATAATTCAGCTTATTTATTATTCTCACGAGATTTCGGGTTCATGTGCTTACGATTTGTGGATGGTTCCGAGTTTCGAAACCATCAAGGGGGAAGAAGAAGACACATTGAACGCACAACGAGTACACGTGATGAACTTCATATCTTCTTTTGATTTGAAGACATTCCGGGATGACATTTGTCATATCCGCAGAGAAAATCAGTGTTTTAACTCGTGGCGTTATCAATCTCTAAACGGTACACTACTGATTCGATGTTTAATTGTTTGGTTGTTTCAATTATTCATCATCATTATCCTATATGCATTCCCGGGACTTAATGACTCTGGTGCATCTCCGGAAGAAGATATGTGCATTTCCGGGACTTAATTGACTCTGGTGTTACGATGTTAACTTCATGAATGGGATAAAGTGTCTACTTCAGTATTTGAGCTTCATACTCGGGATTGATTTATTTTCTTCAATTATGTGGGGGAAGAAATGTCTTGATTCTTTCTTGTATGCATAACTTGAACTCTCAAGGGGAAGAAAAATTCAGAAGAATTATTCAAGCGTGAGAAGAGATGTTGTTGATCTACTTGGTGTGCCCCAAACTTTCAATCCCTCTTAGCAACGTTATCATGTTATATGATGGGATTTGCTTGTTAGATTCCGCTGTGCGCTTAATCATTCTAAGCTTTATTGAAAGCTTTGAAGTTGCTTACGAGGATTGTCGGTTTAGGGGGAAGCTATTTAAAAGCTTCTACATCAAGTTTATGTGGCATGAATTAGGGGGAAGTTAATTCAGAAGCTTCTCCTTAACCAGAAGTGTATGGGTTACTTAGCTCGCGCCGTTACAGTATTTCTTCTACAAGTTACTTTAAAGATGAGTCGTTTTAAAGACGAAGGCCTCAAAAGACATCATCAACATTGGACGCTTTATGAAAGCTCTTGTTCTTAATCATTATGTACTTGTTAGGAAAAATATTGTAAGGAATTCTACACGTCGTCCCATGGGGGAAGATTGTTGGAAATTCACTTTATGTGACGACATTTAAGAATTCCCATTAGTTATCATAGTCACACACGCTTAGACTAGACTAGGTACAATGTATAGTTTAAGGGTCGTGTGTGACTATATATACCCCTCCTAGGCTTCCAAGGAGGGGTGTTGCTTGTGTTTCTTTTTCATTCAATTTACATTTTTCCTTTCTTTTATCTTACACATACAACCACTCTTTCTCTCTCTCTCTCAACAATGGCTTCCACCACCATCTACCACCATGTTAGACCACCGGATCTATAATAGCAAATCCTCATTAATGATTATGGCTATTGGGATAGTGGATTCTCTAGGCACATGACGAGGAAGGAAGATTATCTGACAAATTTTATCCCTATTAAAGATGGTGACAAAGTGTACTTTGGAGGTGGATATGGGACTATCACTGGCAAAGGAACTCTTCTCACCAACAATTTGCCTTTTGAAAACGTGTTTCTGGTAAAAGAACTTGACTATAATCTGTTTAGTGTATCACAAGTGTGTGATAACAAAAATAAGGTTCTTTTCACTGATACTGAATGCTTGGTGTTGAGCAAAGATTTTAAAATACCAGATGAGAAATTCATTGATTATAGAACACCTAGGTATAAGGACATTTATAATGTGAATCTTAATGGAATTAGGATGAATAATAATTTGTCATGTCTATATGCTAAGGCTTCAGTTGATGAGAGTAATCTTTGGCACAGAAGATTAGGGCACATTATTTTTAAAAAAATAAATAGACTTGTGAGACATGGTTTAGTTGATGGTTTGCCTGAAAAGGCTTTCCACAATGACCACTCTTGTGTTACATGCCTTAAACGCAAATAGCACAAGGTCTCATTTAAGTCTAAACCTGTGTATTCTAGTTCTAAACCTCTTCACTTACTGCATATGGACTTGTTTGGTCCAACTAATATAGAAAGCTTAAATGGTAAATCCTACTGTTTTGTCATCACTGATAATTTTTCTAGATTTACTTGTACCTTCTTTTTAGCTTTGAAAAGTGACACTGCTGATACTTTGATTAACTTTATTACCCAAATAGAAAAGAAGTCTGGTAATGAGGTTAAGATACTTAGAAGTGATAATGGTGGTGAGTTTAGAAATAAGTTGTTAGATGACTTTTGTGTCAAGAAAGGGATTAATGGACAGTTTAGTGTAGCTAGAACCCTACAACAAAATAGGGTAGCTGAGAGAAAGAATAGAACCCTCATAGAAGCAGCCAGGACTATGTTGGCTGATGTTCACTTTCCCATTGCTTTTTGGGCTGAGGCTGTGAATACAGCTTGTTATGTTTAGAATAGGGCATTAGTCAACAAGATTCATAACAAAACACCTTATGAATTACTTTGGGGCAGGAAACCTAATATTCGTTTTCATAAACCTTTTGGATGTCATGTAGTTGTGTTGGATACTAGTGATACCTTAGGTAAGTTTAGTGCTAAAGGTGATGAAGGCTACTTCATGGGTTATTTTGTGCAGAGTAGAGGATATAGAGTTCACCTTAAGAAAGAAAAACGTATACTTGAAAAAGTACATGTTAGGTTTTTAGAAAGTAAACCTAGTGATCCTGAAAGTGGTCCAAATTGGTTATTTGACTTGGAACCTCTATCTAGGACATTGATTTATATGCCTGTTACTAATCCAAACATTGTGAAGGTGACTTCAAATGTTGTGGAAGAACCAGTTGTTGATATTTCACGTAAACAGGTTGATGAAGAGGTTGGATCACAAGCAAACAAATCAGCACCCATACTTGAGTATGTTACCATTCCCATATGGACATATGCATTTGCTGCTGCTGCTGCTGTTGGAAAGGAAAAAGGTGGTCCCCAAGTATCACCAGTTGAAAACATGCATGATCCTTCAGGCGCGTTTAGTGGCACAAGGATATACACAAGAGGAAGGGATAGACTATGAGGAGGTCTTTGCACCTGTTGCAAGGATTGAGGCTATAATGATCTTTCTAGCCTATGCTTCCTACATGGGATTTACAGTCTATCAAATGGATGTGAAGAGTGCTTTTCTTTATGGCACAATTGTAGAGGAGGTTTATGTAATGCAGCCTCCTGGTTTTGAAGATTCAGAACATCCAGACAAGGTGTATAGAGTGAAGAAAGCTATGTATGGACTTCATCAAGCCCCAAGAGCATGGTATGGCACATTGTCCACTTATCTAGTGGAAAATGGATATAAAAGGGGCACCATAGACCAAACCTTGTTTACAAAGAAGACTGGTTAGGATTTCTTACTTGTACAGGTCTATGTGGATGATATCATCTTTGGCTCTTCTAGTCCAACGATGAGTGAAGACTTTTCCAAACTCATGACAGACAAGTTCAAGATGAGTGCAATGGGAGAGATGAACTTCTTTCTAGGGTTACAAGTACAGCAGAAAGAAGATGGTATCTTCATCTCTCAAGATAAATATGTAGCAAAAATCTTGAAGAAGTTTGGATTTTCTCCACATGAGAAACGGGCTAGCACACCTATGGATAGGGAACACCCTTGGGGAAAAGTTGGAGATTGAAAAGAGGTGGATGTCAAGCATTATAGGTCAATGATTGGTTCATTGATGTATCTCACAACTTCAAGACCTGACATTATGTTTGCTATGGGTGCATGTGCACGCCATCAAGTGACTCCCAAAGAGTGTCATCTGCATGCTGTCAAGAGGATTTTTAGATACCTTCGGTGTTATCCAGACCTGGGATTATGGTATCCAAAAGATTCCCCATTGGAGCTTATTGCATATTCAGACAGTGATTATGGTGGTGACAAGTTTGATAGAAAATCCACAACTGGTGGATGCCAATTTCTTGGGAGTAGATTGATATCTAGGCAATGCAAGAAACAAACGGTGGTGGCCAATTCTACAACTGAAGCATAGTATGTTACTGCAGCTGCTTGTTGTGGACAAGATTCAGAACCAGCTGTTGGATTATGGGTATAATTTCATGCATACCAAGATTTTTGTAGACAATAACAGTACTTTATGCATTATTAAGAATCCTGTACATCACCTAAAACAAAACACATAGAAATTAGACATCATTTTATAAGAGATTGTTTTGAAAAAGGTTTAATACAACCAGATAGGGTTGACACAGAAGAAAATGTGTCTGATTTATTAACTAAACCTTTTGATACTGGAAGATTTCAATACTTGGTAACAAGTATTGGAATGATCAATCTCACTTAACATGCGTTTTGGGATCTTATTGTAAAAGTATGTACATGATATGCATTTGTTATTGGTCTTTATACAACATTAGATTTTCCACTTTATTTGTCTAACGTTGACAAAGGTTATTTTAACGCTGACAAGTGTTAAATTGACGTTGTTAGCAACATGATAGTTTTGTGGTTTTTGATCTAATTATGCAGGCGTTGTTAGCATTGTACAGTTAGATACATAGTTGCTTATGGATTCTTGGAGCATTATTGGAGCATGTTTCAATTTATGGATGATGGTTGGAATATTTATATTCCTATCTTGACATAATTTTTTGTTACATGCATATTATTTGGCAACTAATGTATCATAGTTTAAGGGGAGGTTTAGGAACCTTTTAGGACTTTTTGGGTATTCATATAATACTCTTATCACGATTCTAGATTGTGTCCACTGGCGAGTATGAATTAGTTTAATAACTCATGAGGCACTGTAGCATGCAAAGTTAATATACTATACACGCTGCCAAGACTTTTTGGCCTAGAATTGGATGTGGTCTGTTGGGAGACTTGGGTATGATTTTTATTAGGCTTACTTGGGAAGTTTCAAAGGATTTTATGAGATAACTTCACTGTTAAGAACTTTGGTTAGCAAGGGACACTAGAGGACTGTTATGTCTATCTTGCTTAAGCAAGTGTGCATGATTGGACAGTGCTTGCCACCCTATAGTAATTTTCAGTTTATAGGTTATCTTCACTAGGATAAATCACTTTGTTAAGGTCATTTTTCATTTTTATTATTTTTATTTTTGGACGTTGACAGATTGATTTCCAAATGTTGTTAGGACCAATTTAGACGTTGACATGGCTTTTTCCAACGTTGACCAGAATATAGCCGTTGGGCGTTGATGGGTTTTTTTTTTACCGTTGACACTCATTGGGTCCTACCCAGTTGTTATTTTTGACGAAAATTGGGGCCGTAATTTTAGGAGTTGGTAACTTTTAATTAATGAACAAGATAAGTTATTTTCTTTTCAAGATTTTCATCATTATATTTTGAAAATAACTGCCTCATTTTTGACCAATCACATGTGCCTACCTCTCCTATATATTTGGCTCCTTCTTTTTAAACAGGGTAATTTCATATTCTTGTCTAACAAATTTTTCTCCTATATTCATCTTTCATAACCTTTCATACAGCTTTCTACATCAATGGCGCCTAAGTTTAAACCGAGTGACTTGGTATTGGGATTCAGAAGTCAGCATAACATGGTTGCCTATTTGGAGGCTGATGATGCTCTATTTCCTCAATATACTCAGATGGTGGCGTATTTGAATGCATCTCCTCTACGATATGCACTTTCTCATGCTCCTCTTATCCTTGTCACTCATATTAAACAGTTTTGGAACACTGTTAGTTCCTCAACGCTTAATATTGTGACTACATTAACTGCTATTGTCCATGGGGCGTCCATGGGTGGTTACTGAAGCCTTGGTTCGCGATGCTTTGCATCTTAATGATGCATATGGTATAACCACTCTACCCATTGTTGAGATAGAACTGGGACTTCAAGCTTTGGGGTATCCTTTCCCTAAAGAGGGTACTTTAAATAATTATAATAAACAGGAATTTCCCCCAGCTTGGAAGTACTTAATACATGTCATCCTTCAATGTTTAAGTCCCAAATGTACTGCACATAATGAAATTAATAGGTCTATTGCTAGTGCCATTGTGTGTATTGCTAATGGGGAAAAGTATAATTTTTCTAAACTGATTTTTGATGGCATGTGTAAAAACAAGGGTAGCAAGATGACTCTAAGTTACCCAAGATTTTTACAAATGATTTTTTATGAGCAAAGGTATTGCACCAGGAATTATGATGATTTTTATGCGATCCCTGTGCAAAATAAAGCTATTTTTAGTAAGATGAATTCACCCCCTCACAGAGACTTACCCCTTACCCAATCCATACTTGCTGTTATTGCAGCAGCACAACCTCAACCTGACCCATAACCACAACTTGACCAAGATCCCTTCAACGCTGACACATTAAATGTTGGCGTTGATACTTCAAATCCAAACGTTGACACCTTTCTACAACAGACCCAAACACCCCTTAACTTTCAAACTACTACCCAATCCACATCATCTTCTTCACCCCCAGACTTTAGGATGGAAAAACGCCAAAGGACCATTGGAGTGTTCTCTTCTGGTGGTCCTAGCCATGTTGCAGAGAGAACCACCACCACAAGTGTGGTTGGTGATATGGGTGAGGCTAGGACTATTGGTACTCGCTTAGATGCAGGCCAAGCCAGTCCTAACATCATTAAGACCTCATCCATGCCCCATGGCTCTATTTTGGGAGGTCAAATCCCCAGTCTAGAGGAGGGCAGATTGGAACCATATACAATGTTGTAATTGACGGCTGTCTACATTAGCTTGTAAAAGCAAAATGCAGACCTGGTACATACTGTCTCTACCCAAGGCCTTGAACTCAAGCAATTAAGGGAGAGGATTGTTGTTTTGGAAACTGCTGAGGCTAGGAGAAGGCAGACAAGAGTCCTTTCATCAGGGGAGGATTCTTACAAAGGGGAGGAAGCTGCTACAGAGCCAATTAATTTGAGTGACAAAGACTCACATGAAGCTGCTACAGAGCCAATTGATTTGAGTGGCAAAGGCTCATATGATGGAGAATCTTTGGGTGTGGCTGAAGCTCTTACAGATTTGAAGAAGCAACCAGGTTTTGATGTCTCTTTGGTTACTCCTACAAATTTGAATTTGTCCTTTACAGAAATGATGGAGCAGTTCACAAGAAGCGCTGACAAGAGTAAGGTGAGCGTTGACAAGCAGATTTTTGACGCTGACAAGCCAAGCGCTGATAAGAGTAAGTTGGGCGTTGACACACAGGTTTTGGACGTTGATAAACCTGCAGATATGGTTGATGTATTCCCGTCATCAGCTATCATCAAGGAAGTGTCTTCACAGGTACCATAATTATCTTTACCCATCATTGATACATTGGATAGGGGTAAAGGAATTATGGTAGAAACAGAGGTTCCCAAGGATGCAAAACAAGTAAAATTTGATTTTCAATGTTGGCTGCACAACTTATGGAACAAGAAAAGAAGAAGGTTGTTGAGTCACCATTTGTGGTTACTTCTGAGGAACAAGAAGGAAGTAATGATGAGAGCACATATTCAAGTGTTATGATTATTGAAGAACCAGAAAGACTTGAATATGTTGATGTGTTGGCAAGGGAAAAACTTGCAGAATTGAAGTTGAAGGTAGATTATGATATGCCAGAAGTTGCCCAGATGTACTTTGCTTGGGAGAAAAAGATCATGGAGAATCCAGATATGTCTTTATCAGATCAGTTTTGGGGATTGGAGATTCTTCTCAGGATTCAAAGGGATTGTCAGGTAATCCTAAAGTATAAGGCCAGCAAAGTTTTCTCACAGTCTAAGAGAGAAACAAAGGAGCTTTATTATATGTTGCTTAGATGTCATCAAGGAGGTTGGACTTTTCAGAAGTTACAAGAATTGTCTTTTGATGAATTGGAATATAAGGCTTATCCTATTTAGGCAAGAGTGCAAGAGATGAACACTATCAGACTTCTTTCAGATGAAAGGAAAGAAGAACTTGCACAGGAGATGGAGATTCAAAGAGCTATGATTGTACCAAGACCATTGAAGAAGGGAGTTCCACTTGAGTTTCCATAAAATTTGAATAAAGTAAGTCCCAGTGAAAATGTTATTAGAAAGAGTATTAAGCTCTCACCCATGGAAGCTTCACACATGGTAAAAGTATTACCTCATGATTCCAGAAACCCTATCATTAGTTATGAAGAAGATGCAAGTGGATTTTGGATGATTGGCAGATATGGGAAAGAGGTACATACTTTTACTACTCTTATGTCTTTGTTTGCAAGTTTGGATAGGGAATACTTGGCAGACCTTTGGAGGTTACTGCAGGCCAAGTATGAGACTGAAGCACCTACTTTAGTCAATGGAATAAAGCTTTGGTCAACATTAAAGAGAATGTGTGCACTAGAAGAAGAAGATCCAGTTTGGAAGGATCTTGAGGATGATATCAGTGGACTTCAATGGCGTCTATATTCAGCAGCTGGTGTGTATCATTTGAGTTCTACAAAGTTTTCTGAATATCTTCTTGTGGATGTTGAGTATCCTATGTCCAAAGAAGTTTTGGAAAAGATGAAGACAACACAGCTGGAAATTGACTACTCAAGTGACGTGGCCAAATATTTTATTAGATATGTTTATTTACAAATTAAAAAGATTTGTAAGAATCCTCCTAGTTCTTAGTTTTTATTCAGAAACTTGATTACTAGAGTAGATATCAAGTTTAGGGGAGGATTGTTGGGAATAAAATGTAGCCAGTACACTTGGACGCTGACAAGAGCAATCTGGACGTTGTTAAGAAGAAATCAAGCGTTGACAGGACACGCGTTGACAGGAAGAAGTCAAGCGTTGATAAGAAGAAGTCAAGCACTGATAAAAGACTTAGTCTACACGTATTATGTTTCTAGTATGTTTCTAGTAAAGATATGATCGACAATGTATTTCTTATGTTTATCTTTACCTAAAATAGTTGATATGTAGACTCTTGTACAAGGCTCCTTATTCTATAAAAGGAGGCCTTTAGGTTTTAGTTTAATATACGTTTTAACACTTTCATTGTACGCAAGTTCGATTAATCAATCAAAGTGAAAGTTTGGTTTATATTGTTTGTGTGTTCTTATTTAAGTATTAATTCCGCATAATACTTGAATTGTTACATATACAACAAAGTTTCTCTACGTGTTTAACTTGATTTAATCTCGTTTACACAAGCTAAATCGATCTAAGTTTGGGATCAACATTTACTGTCGAACTGAGAAAAAATTGAATTTTTCCGAATTTTTTCTCTTCAAAAACAATCACCATATCTACTTAAGATCCGAAGTCACTTCATCAACTGAGACACCATCATCATGGAAAAGAGCAATGCGTGTTCAGACAGAGAAGAACGAGAGATGCAACTACAAGAACAAGTCCTTAAACAACGCTGTATGCAAGCTTTCAGTGATCTTAAAACGAATCTAAAATGTATTGGAAGAGAGACCTTCTCGTACGATCCTTTGTATATGCATGCTTTTCATTGCTTCTTCAGAAATGACCATCGCAGGTTCACTTATGAGTTAAGAGTTCACTTGAAAAATCTTGAGATTGAAAACAAAAACCTTCATGAGACAAATTCCAAGAAAGCCCTCAAAACACTCAGAACACCATTTCAACCATTCTTTGCTTCAAAGCTATTCAAGAATCCTAATTTTGATTCAGAAGTTCGAGATGCACAAGAGCACTTTAAAGACTACACTAAAATGGACGCAGAATCTTTCAAAGACTTGATACATCAAAACATGGAATCAATTGAGAGGCTTATGGATGAACGCTTACTTCATGAAAAAGACATGATCAATAAGATGAATGACAAAAGGCTGAAAATGCAAGAGTGCACGGTTGCAAAGATTCATGTAGTGGATACGAGTCCAGTTTCAACTGTAAGTAACGGGACAATATCGAGTAATGCAACTGACAGCTGCAGATCAGGGAACACAAAGCATGGTGCGTAGAATGATCATAACATTTCTGGGAAAGAAAGCAACCGCTCTGGCAAACAAGGCATCGACTCTGAGAATGACATCAACAATCCACCTTCCTATGATAATGGCCCTGTTTTCGATTCTGAGCCATTGGAAGAGGTACACAATGCTGATTTTAACGTGTTTGCCAATACCAATACGCACGAGCTTAGTGATCAAACAACAAACCTTATTGACACATGTATGACGGAAAAGGTTGATAGCAATACTACACCCGATTCATCAGACAAGTGCAATAATGAGTTTGAGGATGATCAATATGAAAATGAGTATGATGATGAGGAGCGTGTCGCGCTTGCTAATTTAATTGCTAGTTTGCAAAAAGATGTCAATGAAACTAGAAAGAGTCAAAAGCAATTAAAGAAGGCAAACGCAATGCTCACTCAAAACTTTGAAGAATGCAAACCCGCTCTAATTAAATCTAATGAGACCCTTGAAAGTTATAGAGCTGAGCTTCTTCAAAAGACCAAAGAGCTTGAGGGTTACAAGGGTAGTGCGTTAAAAAGTCAAAAGGACGATCTTAAAAAGTCAATAGAGAAGAGCGATGACATCTGCGCCAGCACTAATGCTACTGTTCTACACACTGAAAAGGAATTTGTTACTCCTAATATTAGTATTTGTGCAAACTCTTATTTTGTGATTGCAGGTACCTCACCTGATTCTGAACCCACTTCTTCGTCAACGGGTTATAATTCTGTACATTCGATATCACCTTCTTCTGCTGTACAAAAGTCTATTTTGGATTATTTTCGATAAACCTGAGAAAACAAAAAATATAATAAAACGTAAATATCCATAGAAAAACAAAAAAAAATGGAAAAATCTTTCAAAACACCAAAAATATTCTTCTCGACATGTCTTTCAGTATCGATAATATGGACGTGCCTAGAAATGTCGCTCAATAACAAGACGGGTGTGGACATAAAGCTCGAATGAAAGTTTTAAATATTTTTCAAAACATGTCATTTCAATGATTTACAATTATCTCAGATTGTGTCTCGTGCTTCAAATAAAGGAATAGTTGATCATGGTTGATAACTTAACCTCAACAACGGGAAAATTAAAATTCTCGGTCATGAGCTCTCATTAATAACATTCCATGTTTTTAAGCTCATGTAAACGACTTACAGTTAAATGTCAGACTGTAACTTGAGCTTCAAATAAAGGAAAGTGTATCTTTAAAGATAACTTATCCTAACAACGGGTAGAGCAATCTATCACGGGTTGAGCTTGTACCAAAACATTCAACGTTTTGAGCTCAACACAATAGCTTGTAATCACTTTCAGATTGCAACCCGGTTCTATATTCACAGGGGAGTGTACGCTTTAGTGCCCTTACCCTCAGCAAAAGAAGAGAAATCTTCTTATACTTGAGTGGAATCGTCAAGACATTCAAAGTCTATGAACTTAAGTTTATGCTTTAAAAAAACCTCTTCGCCAAAAAGAAATAGGATTATTCAAAAAGCGCTGAACACAATTTTTTTAAGAATTTCTCAATGATTATTCAAAATCTTTCAAAAATTGTGTGTTCAACAACTCTCATCCTCACAAAGTGAAATGTGTATCATATCCTCACAATGACAATTCAATTGAATCAAATTTTGAGGGGGAGCATTTCAACTTCATGCAAAGATGACACATGTTTCTCTCGGAGATTTTTAAGACTATTTTTTAAAATATATTTTAATCAAATTTGGTATCTCTAATATAAAAAGATTTTATATATTAGAGATAGGCGGAGAAAATGTGATTAAAATGTGATCTTATATAAGACTCAAGCACTTCAACTCTTACCCACATGTGTGAAACACTTTCGATTATCGATGACATGTGAAGGGGGAGCATTTCTGAAACAACAAAACTAGCAAGGTGTTAAATGTTTTTCAAACACTTTGTTAGACATTTTAAGTAGTTTTATGGTTACGATCAAATACCCACAACATCTTTAATCCATGACGTTTTGGTGTCAAAAGGGTGGTTAGGTTCAAGTCCTATGATCCAACCAGAACCTGAGGGATCTTCCCAGGGACAATCCAATAGATTATTTGAAGTCCTTAGGAAAAATGGAGTAGAATGTGAACGTAGCTGAATGCCGACTAAGTACTGATGCTAGCACCGGAACAATCACAACAAGGTGCTGGTAATGATGTCTTAGTAAGCATTAAAGGGGTTGAAGAATGAAAAAGAAATGTAAGGATAAAGGGTGTAAAGAAAGAAGCCCTCCATACAACTTAGGCAGAAACCGGGTCAACACATCATGAAGACAACTCATCATGGACCCAGTGATGTGAAGCACAACCCTTTTCTAGCTACTCAGGCTTCTCTCAAAAGAAGTTTGTTTTATTGTCACGGAGAACAACATGAAATCTATTAGCTTTCTCATTCTGAGATAGTTGATATTGAATAGGTGGCATCTGCTCCAGCCTCAAACCACTAAAAGTGCACAAATCGAGTCTAGAGCCTAAAGATCAATCAAATCTCATTAAGACACACGGAATGACGATAAAGAGAGTCCTACGCCATATCCTTGTGATATTGCTAGAACACTCAGAGTGATACTACTTAGTATTCACAATGATGAGTGGAAATCCTTCTAGTGTTAACATCAAACAGCACTACGGTAGGTCATATGTAAGATTCTTTATGAATTAAACATATGTAGAACTGAAAAGCAACAGTGGTTTGATTCTGAATTGATTCAAACTCGTTTCAGGTTTCTACGCAATATCTTTATGGTCTTGCCAGAACATTCAAAGTGATATTCATTAATATTCACAGTGACGAATGGAAATCCTTCTAGCGTCAACATCAAACAGCGCTACGGTAGATGACTTGTGAGATTCTTATGAATCAAGCTTGTGTCAACTGGAAAACAACAATGGTAAGATTCTTTATGAATCACACTTGTTCCAGGAATTTGAATTGACGACTTTAATCAAGCGGATATTTATCCAATTGATTCACTCTTTATGTTCGTAGTCTTGCTTTGAGACGATCGAGTAAAGAGAACGGCTAGTACAGCTGTGAAACCCTGTCAAGGAGATTCTTAATTGAATCTACCTAATCACAGGTACGGTATTTAATATCGTATAAAGGTCTTCACCGACCGGAGGTAAAACGCTACCGATTTAGGACGAATGTCAAAGCCATTCAGTCCGTGTCTATGTTTTGTCTCGAGAAGGTGGCGTCACGGTATACTCAGCAAAGTCAAAGATTCAAAACCACATACTCATGCCTAAATACATATTCAACAATTAATAGTGTGAGCATGTGGACGAAGACACAAGATCTCAAGATGGCAAAGACAAGTCAAGGATGATTTGAAGATCTCAAGATTAAAGACAAAGTCGAAAGACAATGACAAAGGCTCAAAGATCACAGCATGAAGAAACAAGACTACTATTACACGTTCGTGACTCATTTATGGCGAGATTAGTAATCTCTACAAATCTCCAAATGACAAAGGGTAATGACCTCTCATAAAGGGTAATGACCTCTCATTGGGGGAGATTGTTAGCCTCAAAATATTGAGTCAAACAAGAATGCTCGGTCATATGTTTATTATGTATCGTATACTATAATGTTGTAATAGGTAGTAGGTTAGTCATGTAATACGGGCTTAACTTTAGGCTAAAGTTCATTCATAAGTAACTAAAGCCCAAAAGGAAAGCCCGACCCATTAGAATATAGTCCATAACCAAGCCTGCATGTGGGTGGACTATATATACCCTTCCTAGCATGTTAGGAAGGGTGTTGGTCACTTTTATTTTCTCTCACTAATCTAATCCTCCAAAAGTTCCAACCATTTTCTCTCTACTTTCTCTCACTACTTTCTCTCTCTAGAATTCATCTATTTTCTACATTTCTTTCTTGTTTAATCATCACAAATTAATGGGACAACATAGATAAACTATGATGTAGTAAAATATGCATAGTAATGCAGTAAAAATATACAATATGATATGGTATGATACAATTATATCTTCTACTGCATTGTGATGCAGTTAACTTCTACTGCATTTCAATAGAGTTTTACCAACTCATATAGAAAAACTTTAACTAAAATGTTGTAATTGTTGTAATCTATAAAGTAATGCTATAAAATTTCAAAGTTTAATGCAGTAAAACTAACAACTCATGACAACTGCCACTCCTTACATATGCTATAACTTTTTTTCCATCTGATGAACTGCACCTGATGTATTATAGCTAAATTATGATGCAGTAAAATATGCACAGTAATGCAGTAAAAATATACATTATGATATGGTTGATACAATTAAATTTAACTTCTACTGCATTTCAGTAGAATTTTACCAAATCATATAGAAAAACTTTAATAAAATTTCAAAGTTTAATGCATTAAAACTAACTCCTCATTACAACTGCCACTCCATACATATTCTATAACTTTTTTGTATAGCTAAAATATGCACAGTAATGCAGTAAAATATGCACATAAATGCAGTAAAAATATTCATTATGATATGGTAATTGGTAAAGAAAAACCTTCATGTTTACAATTTATTGGAAGAAAAAACAATTAGAAATTCAATTCAAAAGAATTAAAACTGAGATCTCTATTTATCAAGTGTCTTCTCGGCTGTAGTAATGAATTTCTTCCATAAGGCTTTATCATATCTAACATCATGCTCCTTTATAATCTTTGAAATTTTTGGCTTCTTCCTGAAGTAGGCTTGTGCTTCTTTCAACAAATTTGCTTTTTGACATTAAAGTACATGAGAAGGATTTTGGCCAAGTACTTGCACGAAGCATCTTCAATAGTGTTTTCTGAATTGTTCCTTCTTTCTTCAATCGATGTAAAAAGTTACCTTTACCTAGATATGTTTCTAAATGCCTCATAAAAATACACCACAATCGACGGTATTGGATTTTGTTTTCCAATCAAAATCAATAATGCTAGGCTCAGAAACTAGAATTTCTGAGCCTAGCATTTTGGATGATGGTGTCTCTCCAAGTAATTTGTGAAAGAATCAATCTGTGCAAATTTAAAATAAAAAGTATGAGATATAGCAATGTAATGCACTATTTTATAAAAAAATGATGCAGTAAAATTATCAATTTTAGACAAAAGGTATCAATATTATAAAACAGTGTAATGCACTGTTTATAAATATATGATGCAGTAAAAATTATCAATATTATCAATATTATAATTCAATGCAATGTAGTTGTTGGGAATCTAAACTTGTTAGATTCCCTGATCATTGATTTAAACATAATTAGGCTGTTAGATAGTCCCTTGCCTGTGCCTAGGAGGCAGGCAAGTTTCGCAAGACTCACAGAGACCCAAGTCTCTGTGAGCAACCTCAGAGGAGTCCATGTCAGAGACATTGTCAGGGAAGTCGAAGAATTACCTGAAGACATACTCATTGGCTGTGATGGATAACATCCAAGATGTATCAGGGACTCTGAGGGGTTGAGAGTTAACAGGGGTGGCAATACCCTAATAACTCTCAGCACACTTTGGACATGCCATTTGTGTGTTCGAGACTATGAAGAAAAAGGAAACTGTTTTGACAACTGTTTCCTTAAAGCATAATGGAAGACTACCAAGAATAGAAGGACATCATGTGACTGATGTGGGAACTTGTAAAAGCTTGTGTAGTCGCCATCAAGTATTGTTTAGGTCAAACTCGTAACACTATAAATAGGATGTGTATCCATGTATTAATGTTTAACACTTCGAGATATTAAGAACATTATTGCATATAACTTAGTGAATCAAACAGCTACGACTGTATTCATAAGTTAGGGTTTATTGTTGTTCAAAGTGTACACAACACATTGTCATCAAACTGTGTTATCCATAACACTTGTAATTCTTTATTATACAATAATAAGATTACATTTGAAAAGTAATACCTTGTGTTGATTAAGCTAAGATTAGGGTTTCTTGCATTGATTAGGGACTTTCAATTGGTATCAGAGCGGTGTTTGATATTAAAACCTTCAAGAAACATCGTTCTCAGTTTTATAATCAAGATCCACCATGCCAGAAACTTCTAACCCACCACAATCACCTTCCACAAACCCATCTTCACCAAGACTTAACCCTCCTGCCAATGACGATGATCTACCCCAACTTCTTGACTCAAGAGGTGGATCACACGTCACAAGTGTACCAGTCTTTGATGAAGAAGATTTTGCCAGTTGGAAGAGTCAATTTCTTGTATATCTTGATGGGCTTGAACCTTTTCTTTTAGAAATTTTAGAAAATGGTCCATATATTCCCATGGCGCTTACATCCACTGAAGAAAACCCTCTTCCCAAACCTCTCAAACAATGGACACCAGCTGATAGGAAATTGGCAAACCAAGATAAACGTCTCAAAAGCATCATAATTTCCTGCCTTCCCAAGCACATCATGAAGTCTGTCATTCAGTGTCCCACAGCTAAACAAATGTGGACAGACCTCATTCTTGGCCATGAAGGACCCTCTGAAACAAGAGAGACAAAGATTCAGGCACTCAGACTTCAGTTTAATGCCTTTAAGTCACTTGAAGGTGAAAAGGTTCAGCAAACCTATACTAGGCTGAAGATTCTTCTAAATGACCTAGCTATGAATGATGTCACTATTGGTCAAGCTGAGATCAATGCTACTTTTGTCAACAGCCTTCCAAGAAAGTGGCTGAGCATGAATCAGACTCAGAGAGCTAACAACTCAATCAAAAATGATACCCTTGCTCAGCTCTATGGTAAGTACAATTATGAAGAAGGGCTGATCGATACTATCTACAAATCAGAGACTGAAAGATTTGTAGTCCTAGGAGCATCTTCCAAAGCATTGATCTCTGCAACACATCCTCATGACAGCGATTATGATGTTAAAGAAGATACCCGTAGCAGCCAAGTTCTTGTTAGACCTCAATGCAGAGTTCCATGAAAGAGCCTTGCTAGCCAACCAAAGAAGATACTTCAAAAGATCGGGAAGAGTAGGATCAGATAGTAAACCAACTGACAGGTCAAAAGAAACTTGTTTTGCCTGTGGAAAGCTTGGACACTATCAAAAAGACTATCCTTCTACCAAGACATCCTCACCCTCTTATCCATCATCTTCATCCAAACCCTACAAGTTCAAACAACATAACAACTCATCTCAATCTAATTCTTCAGACACTGAGAAGAAAGATTACAAAAATAAGTACAAGGCACTTAAAGCTGAGTTAGAACAAATGAACTTGAAGATTGAAGCTCTGTCCAAAAAGAAAGGTGGTGAGAAAAAGACAGAGAAAGGGTTGGTTGATGAAACTTATGATTGCAATGATGAGCCACTGACTTCAGATGAAGAAGACACCACCAGAGTCAGGGCTTTTATGGCGATAGCTGAGGATAAACCAGCTGTTGGAAAAGGTGATGCAAGATCAGGACAATGGGTTGACATCACAATGAAAAAGGTACACAGGCTTTTATCCATGTCTAATAGTGATGAACGTAAGCATGTCTTTGATTACACCATTGTTGATTTACACTTTGTTGAGGAACAAAGAAATAACCTACTTGATAAGTTTCACTCTGTTAAATCTGAAATGCTAAATGCTAAGGCTGAATGTGAAACCCTCAGGCGGGTTAATTTAGAGAAAATATCCCTGCAAAATGAAGTAGCTAGATTAACCTTGAAAAACATTGCTTTAAATGATCAAGTCTCTGAATTGAACAAGATTATTGAAAAATGGCTGTGTGCTAGGTTTACTATTGATGAATTGCTTAGGGATGAAGTGCCTGCTGACTTAAAAAGGGATATATCTGCTAAGAAAAATAAGCTGAGAATTCTCACCAAACCTAAAGACATTGTCTTTAAATCTACAGAGACTATTCATATGTCAGATACCACTTTGACAAATGACCCTGTCTCTGAAGATGTGGCTGAGCTACCACCCTTGTCCAAACTCTCTAGAGTTGAACCCAACAGTTCTTCTAGATCTGCTAAGGATGAACTTAGGACAGATATTGAGAATCCTCCAGCTAAAGTTTTTCATGTGCCTGCTAAACAAACTGGTAAACAAGTAGCTTTTAAGCCTGTTACTACTAAAGCTGTGAATAAGGTTGAACCTACCACTGAAGATCGTCTGTTGTCTCTTATGAAAGAAGTAGAACTCTTGAAACAACACATTAAGCCTTCCGCTAAATGCTATACTTCTCATGAACCTAAGTCAGTCCTAGGTGAACCCAAAGGGGAAAGGTTAATCAAACCTTATTGCAATGTATGTAAAAATTCTCATCATTCGACCTTAGATCATGACAGACACATGGCAGCTAAAAGAGCTCAGACACCCTCTAGGGACAGACCACAGAGTTCCAAAAGACAACAGGGAAATTACAAACCTTATCCTCCCTGTAAATTCTGTGGGTTCACAGACCATCACTCAGACGAGTGTGGTGACTTCCCTGGCTGTGATATCTGTGGGAGTTATAACCATAAAACAATGAACTGTCCATCCCAACGCCAAAAGTTTTTCAGGAACACAAGAGTTGCTAATAAGCAATTCAGGGAACCCACTGGAAAGTGGGTTCACCATAGGAACTAATCTGTTTCTATGTATCTGTGCAGAAATATCTCAAGGAATCGGTATGGTATCTAGATAGTGGCTGTTCTAGACACATGACAGGGATTCAACAATACCTGCACAGATACTCAAAGGAGCCAGGTCCTAAAGTGGTGTTTGGAGATAACTCTTCAGGTGACACAGAAGGATATGGCTCAGTGAACTGCAATGGGATTACATTTACCAGGGTTGCATATGTGAATGGTCTTAAACACAATCTTATTAGCATCAGCCAATTGTGTGATGCTGACTATAAGGTTTTGTTTACTAAGACTTAGGGAACCATATTCAACAAAAACAATGATGTTGTGCTGATTGCACCTAGAAGGAGAGATGTTTATGTCATCAACATGGCTGTGTGCTCTGCAGACAGCTCAAATTGTTTTCTTGCTAAAGCCTCTGAAAGTGTCAATTGGCTGTGGCACAAAAGACTGTCTCATCTCAACTTCAAGAACATCAATAAGATAGCCACTCAAAACTTGCTTGCTGGTCTACCTTCAGTAATGTTTTCCAAAGACAAAACTTGTTCTGCCTGTGTCAAAGGTAAGCATCACAGGTCTTCATTCAAGACTAGGCAATCATTCTCTATTGACAAGTGCTTACATCTCCTTCACATGGATTTGTTTGGGCCTGTCAAACCTCAGACCATTAATCACAACAAATACACCTTGGTCATAGTTGATGAATTTTCAAGATACACATGGGTATTCTTCCTCAGAAAGAAAAGTGAAGCAGCTGAAACCATCATGTCCTTCATCAGACAAGTTGAAAATATGAATGATGTTAGAGTCAAAGCTCTAAGAAGTGATAATGGTACTGAATTCAAGAATCATCAACTTGAATCTTTTTGTGATGAAAAAGGGATTTCACAGAACTTCTCTTCAGCTGGCACCCCTGAACAAAATGGTGTGGCTGAAAGAAGAAACAGGACTTTGATTGAAGCAGCAAGAACCATGTTAAATGGTGCAGCCTTACCAAAGCAATTCTGGGGAGAAGCTGTTCACACTGCTTGCTACACACAAAACAGATCAATCATTGTCAAAAGACATGGTAAAACCTCCTATGAAGTTTTCAGAAAAAGATCTCCAGACGTCAGCTATTTTCATGTGTTTGGGTGCCCTGTGTTTATTTATAACTGATAAGTTGTAAATTCACACTTGTTTAGGAAAACAAGGTAAAAGCGGTAAGTATTAAGTGTACGTTTAGGAAAACGTCAACACTTATGACCCTTAATGGGATCGTTCTCTCGAGGAGGCACGTGTGTTGTGTAATGAATGATTGATTAATGTTTTTGATTATTAATAAGAAGAAAGGAGAAGAGAAAATGACGAAGACGAAAAAATAGAAAAATTGACAAAAACACTACTAGAAAGTTAAGACGTAGAAACGTAAAAATGACTAAAATTAAAATTTTAACCTAAAAATTCCTAAAAATTACTAAAAATCCACAATAAAATTCTAAGAGTTTACAAAAAATCCAAACTTGCCAAAACCTTTTAATTAATTTAATAATGACTTTTTAATGCTAATTAAAGCCCTAAAAATCACCTTTAAATATTAAAAAGCCCTAAACAAGATTTAATAGTTTGTAAACCTAAAAAATGACCTAATAAAGCTAAAAACTATTTTTTAAAAATTTTAAAACCAAATTAAACTATTTTTAAACTCCTAAAAACTATTAAAATCTATTAAATCTTAAATTAATTCTAAAAATTAATTGAAAAGCCTAAAAATTAATTGGAAAGTGAAAAAGTTCCTATTTTAATGTCTAGAATCTAGGAAAAATGGAAAAAAGTTAAAAATTAAACTTTGAATTATTCTTAATAAAATAATATTAAAATAATCCAAAAAAAAAATTCTTAAATAAATTCTAAAAAATTACCAAAAATCCTAAATATTCTAACTAAGAAGAAAATGCAAATTAGAGCTCCTAAAACCTCTTAATTAATTTTATATTAATTTTTAAAGTTGTCTAAAAACCCTAAAATTAAATAAAATTAAAAATAAGACTTTATGAAAACTTTTTTGAATGTAAACCTCAAAAATATAAATTAAAACATAAAAACTATTTTTTTGGATTTTTAAATTACTGTTTACTATTTTTAATTTACTTTCTAAAATTTAATCTAAAAATAATCCTATTAAATAATTAAATAAAGAGAAAAATAAATTTCAAAAATAGAAAAGTCCTAAACCTTAATTAAACCCTAGGAAAAATAAGCTAGACCAAAAAGCTAAACAAATAAGCTTAATATAAGCTAAATAAGCTACGGCTTTTTAATATAAGCTAAATCCAAAAAGTGCTTAAGTATTAAATGTTATGAGTACATAACATAAAAAACCATCCGGACCACTGGTAAACACGCTAGCCCTTGGAGAGCAAGGTCGCGTGTTCGAGCCCAGGCCAGGTGAGTTTTTGATTTTGATTTTCTTTTTTTTTTCTTTTTTTAACACTTAAATCCAGTAACTTTTCTAAGCTTAAAAACACAAATCCAAATCCACTTTTTTTTTTTTTGGTAAAGGGTTTAAATCCAAATCCACTTTTAATCAAGATTAAGCAAATTGAAAGCAAAAACGTGCCCAGTTGGGCTTTGGTGACTGATGAACAAGTGAGGTTCTCACTTGTGCTAATAGACCAAGAGGGCTTGGTTTGCTGATGATTTTGTGAGTGTTTGTTGGATACAATGGCACCCTTGTACTCAGTTGAGTACAAGGAGTCAGTACAAACAGAAAACAAGCAAAAAACAACACTCCAATTAAGCACAAATGATCAATCAAGGTTGCTGATGTCTATATGCAGGTCTGGGGACTTTGGACACAATTTTCTAGCACAAAAACGATTTTCAATAGCACCAATCTTGCACACAACTCACCCAATCAACATATAACCAATCAAAAACCTTGAATCAACCTAAACTCTAGCAACTTAGCAAAAATCAAATGCAAATTCCACAAAACAGTCTCTTAAGCACTTTTTTCTGATTTTGCTAACTTTTTCAAAGTTAAAGCATGCAAATGTGTGTTAAACTATTCCAAACTGAACAAGCAAGCAACACATAACCTATTTAACACCTAATGAGTGACTCTAACACGTTTACAAGCAATAATCAAAACATTTAAACCCTTTTACTCACTGATCCAAACACTCCTTTAAATCTTGAATCCAACTTTTTTCAAACCAATTTGATTCAAAACTTACTTAAACTGATTCAATGACTTCTAAGCATGTATAATAGCATCAATTTAGCAAATACAAACAACTTAAACAAACACTTAGCACCTTATCAAGCAAATCACTTAGATCACCAAAATGACACTTAAAACTAAAAATGAAAATGGAAAAAGGAAGCTACCTCAAGGGACCTACATCCAGGTCCCTTAGTGGTTGAAAAACCACCTCCAATCAGGCTGGGGCCTGAGCTGGACCTTTAACAGCAACACACTCCAACAATCCTGCTAAGAACAAGATCAAACACAAAGAAAATACACACTTTTCTGATTTTCTAAAAACTTCTTAAACCTTTTCAAAAATCCTTAAAACCTTTAACTCTTCTCAAAACAAGAACAATAACACAAAATCCAGGAGAATGATCCACTTTCACTTCTCAAACTCTTGGATTTTCTGAAATTAACAAGATATTTTCAAAACCTTTTTGAAAACCTTAAACACACAAAATCTTTCACAACTATGATGGAACTCAGAATTTCTCTTCTCTTTTAGTACCAACACTTTTAATTAATCAAAAGGAATTACACTTGTATTTTAAACAAACACCAAACTTTGCATTAAAAAAACGGATTACATAAATTTGAGAAAGAAATTCTGGAACAAAAGGAATGAACATGCCTCATTCTCCTTTTATACTACACTAGGACTATTCTAGAATACTGGAATAAAATATTTAAAATGTGTAAACCCTAGCTGCTAAAATGCCAAAAAGGCCCTTGGACGAATTTGGTCAAATTGGATTCATGTGAGCTTGTACTGGATGCCAGGCTCTAATATTTGATCTTGGACGTCAAATACTCCTTGGAGGCCAAGTAGAAAGATCCAGCCGTTTGTCTTGTCCCCTCTTGGTTTTGGTGTGAAAAAGACGGGGCAGGGGTGGGTCTTGGAGGTCACATGGGTGTGTTGGGAGCATGGGTTTTGTGTGGGATAGGGTGAGAGTACCCTTAATTAAAGATCTTGAGTGGTTAAGGGAAAACCCCTTTGTTTTGAGGGTGATTAGGTCTGGGTTGGGTTAGGTTTTATCATGGGATTAGGGAGTGTTTAATCCAAATTGGGGATTAAGGTTTTTTAAATTGTTGTTTTTGGTGGGAAGATTATACTGATTAAATAAATCAGTTAAGTAGTGGTGGGGTGTGACGTGGAGGATACTGATTGGAGGGAAGGAATTTGGCTGTCTGGCAAAAACAGCCCCCAAGGTGTCTTCATTCGTTCAAGTTGTAATTAATACCCATCAACGCCCAAATTGCACTCAACAACTTTTGGCCAGTTGTCAATTTTGGCACAAATACTTCAAAAACTTTTCCAAGGGTTTTAAATGTATATTCTTGATTCTCCAAGGACTGATCTTGTACAATCTTCAAACATTAAGGACCATACTTGTACAATTGACATTTGGAGGGTCAATTGTGACAAGTTCTTCAAAGATGAGGGACTAAATTTGCCAATCTTCAATTCTTCAAGGGTCTTTTTGCAAAATTCCAAACTTGGGCCCGGTTCATTGTGCGGCTTCGTTTCCCGTGTTCGTTTTTGATTGATTCTTGTGATCTTTTGCCATTTCCTCAATACCCGTACCTAAAAATACACAAGTAACAAACACGAGCATATATTTGGTCTATTTGATGATATTTTATGCATTTTAATCCCGATTTGGACGATGAGACCATGTATAAAAGCAGTCTCATCACTCCCCCATACTAAACCATTGCCGTGCCCTCACGCAATGCTAGAATAAAGTATCGAAGCATCTCCAAAATTCATTTTTATTCACTTTTATTGAATTGATAAACTAGCTACACTACTACTATTACTTGTGTTATAGACATAATGTATGATTTTCATCGCAAAATGGGACGTTTAGGTTCATAGAATAAGAACATGTGAATGCTTCGTTAGAAATAATTTCATCTTCCTCGATTTTCACCTTAATTCCATGCCAAGCGTGCAACGAGATCATTGTCATTATAAGTTAGTAATGCTAACACTACTCATATGCCCTAATCACGTACTTATTCTCCCATTATTCCTAAGTTGTATCTCTTATATTTTATTATGTCTTAATGATCACGAGGATACATCATTGACTTATGCGATAATAGAGATTTAGGTCTAAAAATAGAGTCCTAACGGTGTAACTAAGACCATCAAATCAATAACCCCTCCTAATAGACAACGATGTTAAAAAATTAAGTTGACAAGAAGAATCGATAAACACGGTTTTATAACGGTTTTGAACATGAGACTTATTACCAAGACTTTTATACGCCCCCTAACGGAAGGGCCTTATTATCTTTGGTTTACCTCCATCTTTTATTCAACTTCGCCATGAAGCTTCTATTATGACTTCGGTCTTGCCTTGCCTTTTATTATCCGCCTCATCGGTGGTTTTATTAGCCAAAGACGTATATCCTCACGCTAAAGCGAATTTTGGATCTTTAAAGCTTCGAAGATTAAGGCTTGATTCACTTTCAATTTTGCATAGATTTTTCGGCCTTGTGGGGCTTCAAATTGTTTGCTAGATTTAGGTGAGCACTTGAAATCTTATTATTGGGTGAAGCTTTCGATTATTTGGGTGCCAATACTTCAAAACCGTGACGCTGGCGATACCTTAATGTCTTCCCAATTTAATTACACGGAAGCTACTAGAAAAGATTAGAAACCCAACAATCCTAACTAAACCGCTAAGTCAATATTTATTAAGCAAAAAATATTTACATGCGAAGGGAGAATAAGCAAACAACGAGAACACATGAGTTTTTGAAAGAATACGAGTACTCTACGTTTAGCATAGTAACTTATAATTAACTCTATCATTTCTCGTCCTCATTTAAGAGACTTATCCTAATGTGAAGTTAAGGAATCAAAGCTAAGTGCTCAACACGCACGGTCGAGTCAAAAATTACTCTTATTCTCGCCATCGGAAAATCTACATTCGTGTCTTCAAACACTTATAAAACATGAGAAAAAATTTAAAATTTGGCCATTTTTAGCCTTATTTTGCAACAAAACGATAAACAAAAAGATAAACTTTGGAAAGCGTGAAGGTTTGGCAAGGCAAGTCTCTATTCACCCCCAATACTAAAGTTAAACATTGTCCTCAATGTTTCGAGTCTAGGGGTGCAAACACCCCCATACTAGAGACGTAGTCGAATGCCTAATCTAGCATGGAAAGGGTGTAACCAATAAGTAATAGCCGTTTATGAAGTGTGCTAAAAACCTAAGGTTAGAACATCAAAGGAGATCATATGGATATTGGGAAAGGCCTCCAAAGCAAACGATCGAGTGCTCCCATAAAACGAACACGAGAGGCTCCAATCGTGAAGATCATGATCTAAAAACCACAATTCACAAACAACCACGGAACAAAGGTTGGAAGGGCACAAATCCCCTCACATTAAACTAATTAGAAAGCAATAATATGTACATGGATAAGCATGGGTCTCCCCCACGAGGCACCTTGTTTTTGATAACCGAGTCAAAAGCTCGACTCGAATCCCCATAAATGTGATCATTTAGGGATAATCATGGTGTGGTCAATTTTTGGTGGGGCTTACATGATAAACAAGGCCCAAAAGCACGTGGAGTACTTTAAAAACCCGATAAGCGTATACCGGGGTCAAAGATAGCGTCTTCGTTTTCGGATGAAAGACGAGACAACACTACTCCAACACAAACCCCAATGGGATAGAAGAAAATAGGAGAGAAGAAATAGAAGGGTGGGACAATGGGTAAGTCAAAACATTGAGCTACTCGAGGTAGACTCGCACCAATCAAATGAAAAGATTTTCCATTTATTGCATCGGTGGAAGACCGAGATTTCCCTATATAAGCAATTCCAGGATCAAATATCTCGTCCTCGGTGGAGAAAGGGAAGGGAACATAAGGGGTTTCCCCCACACTAAGTCCACACAAAGCATCGTCAAAAGGAGAAGACGAGCTTGTAGTACTCAATAAACGCGGTGATGACGGAGTTAGAATTGTAGAAAAATATTTTAAATTAAATTCAAAATCTTTTCCTTTTTCATCTTTATATTCTCCTTGTGAAAACCCGATTTAATTTTGTCAAAAATATTTGGTGTATCTAAAACAATGTTAGTCACACTAAAAATTCTCACATTTTGAAATCTTTTTGGTTTAGGTGGTGGCAAGTTTTCAAATCTTTTGTCAACAAAGAAAACCTCCCCATCGGGATCAACGTATTCATCATCCGAAGAATCACTCGAGATTGGAATCATAGGCTTAACACTCTTAACCTCCACCGGCGGAGGGGACGGAACTTCATTTTTCTCAACAACTCCTAAAACTCTATTTGAAGTCTTTTTGCAAATGCTTTTGATGGGATTGACATTGTACAAAGATGTGATAGAATACACATGAGAAAGAGTGGAGTTTTGGGTTGCATTAATGACGAGTTCTTCCTCATTGAAATGAAGAGTGATTTTTCTTGCATGCACATCGATAAGTGCTCTCGAGGTATCCAAAAAAGATCGACCTAAAATTAACGGAACTTTAGGATCGATGGGAATATCTACAACAATAAAGTCTACAGGGTAGTAGAATTTTCCAACTTTCACAAAGACGTCCTCGACAACTCCACAAGCTAGAATCGTAGAATGATCGGCCATTTCGATTGACATTCTTGAAGGAGTGAGATTTGGAAGATTGAGCGATTTAAAAATCTCAAGAGGCATCAAATTAATACTAGCACCAAGATCGGCCAAGGCGTAGCATTCTTCCATGTCTTGGATAGCACATGGGATTAAAAACTTTCAAGGATCACCGACTTTTTGAGGTATGCGGCTTAGAAAAACCGATGAACAACTAGACGATTTTTGCAATTTCTCTTTGTTGTTTAACATACTTTTGAAGTTCGCAGCAAATCGAGGCATCATGACTAAGGCGTCGGCAAAACTTATATTAAAATGCAAGTCACGAAACATTTTCATAAAGAGTTCAAATTGATAATTATTTCGTTCTTGTGCCTTTTCCTTGTCTCGTCTTGAAGGGTAGGGTAAAGGTGGTGTGGGTTGGGGCAAAGTAGGCATAGGCATCGGCCTTGGAATCTCGGGTTCCATGATTGGTGTAGGTTCAACCGTAGGTGTGGTTTGAGCGGTACTTCGTGGGCTTTGAATGTGCTCCTTTTCAACCACAACCTCGGGTTCTTTCTCTTTTTCCTTCTCCATAGAAGTACTTGGACGCGAAATGGGTTCTTTGAAAGTTTTACCACTACGAGTGGTAATAACCTTCAATTCTCCTTTCGGGTTCACGATGGTATCACTAGGAAGACCACCCGAAGAAGAGGGCTTACACATGATAGCTTCAAACATTTTAGCCATACGGTCTTCAAACTTAGATTGCCTGGCATCCGCTTTTAACAACTCTTGCTTAATCTCATGTTGTCCTTGCTCCATTTTTTGTTGATTTTGTTGGAGTCGTGTGACATTTCCTTCCATTTTGTTAGCATGAGTTTTAAGTTCATTAGCAAGTTCGTTCTTAAGCTCGTTTTTCAACTCGGACCTTAAGCTAACCATTTCACGTTGCATGTTGTCAAACTTAACATCATTAGCCTTAGCATAATTCAAAAATTCTCCTTGAAGATTTTTGGTGTGATCGTTTTAAAAACCTTGGGCATTGTTTTGAAAATCACGGTTTTGGTTTTGGTTTGAAATTTGCCCATTTCCACTTTGGTAATTACGTTTGTTATAGTTCCTTTGATTTCCTTGGTAATTTCCACCTTGGTTATTGTTGCGATAATTATTAGCATTTTGATTTGGTTGAGCTTGATTTGAACGAGAACCTTGACCGATTTGGTTATAAGTTCCCGTCGCTACAAAAGCATTCGAAGTGTTACCATCCGCGGTAATGCACTCGGAAAGATCATGAGCTCCCCCACACGACAAACAACTTTTAGAAACCGCTTTAACCGAAGCGGAATTGGAAGCTTCTTGAGCCTTCCAATGGGACATAAGGTTAGCAAATCTATCAAAAAATCGGTTTTCTTCATTTGCTTCATCATGTAATGCATTGATACTTTGAGACGATGATGAGCCCCTTTTGGCAACACTCGGTGTGTGACGAGGGCTATAAACTTTAGACCTATTCTCAATTATGACCAAAGCTTCTTCAACCGTTTTACACAAAAAATTACCACCCGCGGCGGCATTCAAATAATCTCTTTCATGATCGTTAAGTCCATTGTAAAACGTGTCGATTTGGTGTAAGTCGGAAAAACCGTGATGAGGACATTCATGTAACATCTCCTTAAACCTATTCCAAGCCGTAGAAAAACTTTCATTTGATTCTTGTGAAAATTTAGAAATCTCATTTTTCAAATGCGTAGTCTTAGAGGGCGGAAAAAATTGGTTCACAAACTTTGAAACAAGATCCTTCCACGTCAATATAGAATTGGGTGGCTCTTTCTCTAACCAAATTTTAGCGGGCCCCGCTAAGGAATACGGAAAAAGCATCATCTTAATCGAGTCATTCGAGACATCCTTAAATTTGCACGTGGCGGTAAGACGATTAAATTGGCGGATATGGTTGTGTGGATTGTCCTTCTCATCACCACGGAATTTGTTGTTTTGGATCATCGACAACAAACCCGTTTTCACCTCAAAATTCTCCGCAAGGATTGCGGGAATCACAATAGCTTCTCCATAACCCTCGGTGGGTGCTTGAAGTAACTCCATCATAGTTCGATTCGCCATGGTTGGTTCTTCTCGTACAATGGGTTCGTCAATAGGAGACTCCTCACTAGAATGAGTTGGAGTGGGAGTTTTGTTCTTTCGTTTACGTGCACGTTTTGCTTGATTACGAGTGAGCATAAACGTCACGTACAACGTGGAGACGAGCAAAGAAGATTCTTTTTGGTATTTTGTGTTTTTTCAAATTTTTTTTTTTGTGGTTTTTGATTGTATTAACCTTTTTGGAAATTGGTGAATGTATTAAGTAGACAAAAAGTCCACAAATCTCCTCCTCAATCAAATCTCTTGATTAAAAAGGCCTCAAGGAATGAAAACGATCACGTGGAGTGAACGCCTTCGATGACTTTAGAACGATGGTGGAACACCAAATCGTTCAAGGGGGTTTAATCAATATGAAACCAAGAAAATATATATGATATGTAGTAATACTTTGGGCGGCAAAACCCTCGATTCACTCTCAAAATCAAATACGCACAAGCAAGCGGAGGAAACGAGGCGGCGCGAAGCACTTAAGAGCCTTTTTCCTTTAGTTCGTGAAATACAACCGCCTTATACCCACCTTATAGTTTGTATTATCAAGATTAAGCTTCACGAAAGTATTTATCTATTTTTGCCTTTTTTCTTTGGTTTGAGATTCGAATACAATGATCGAGTGATGAAATCCCGAATCAAGGTTGTGATTGCTCACGTATTTGGAGTACTTGTGAATTTATTGTTCTACGTATACAATATAGTAATAATATTCACACAAAAACCGAAAAACGATAATACGTATTAATAGAGTGCTATTAATACAATTACTATTATGGCTAATATAGAAAACAACAATGTTCAATCAAAACACAACACGCCTCCCCGGCAGCGGCGCCAAAATGATAAGTTGTAAATTCACACTTGTTTAGGAAAACAAGGTAAAAGCGGTAAGTATTAAGTGTACGTTTAGGAAAACGTCAACACTTATGACCCTTAATGGGATCGTTCTCTCGAGGAGGCACGTGTGTTGTGTAATGAATGATTGATTAATGTTTTTGATTATTAATAAGAAGAAAGGAGAAGAGAAAATGACGAAGACGAAAAAATAGAAAAATTGACAAAAACACTACTAGAAAGTTAAGACGTAGAAACGTAAAAATGACTAAAATTAAAATTTTAACCTAAAAATTCCTAAAAATTACTAAAAATCCACAATAAAATTCTAAGAGTTTACAAAAAATCCAAACTTGCCAAAACCTTTTAATTAATTTAATAATGACTTTTTAATGCTAATTAAAGCCCTAAAAATCACCTTTAAATATTAAAAAGCCCTAAACAAGATTTAATAGTTTGTAAACCTCAAAAATGACCTAATAAAGCTAAAAACTATTTTTTAAAAATTTTAAAACCAAATTAAACTATTTTTAAACTCCTAAAAATTATTAAAATCTATTAAATCTTAAATTAATTCTAAAAATTAATTGAAAAGCCTAAAAATTAATTGGAAAGTGAAAAAGTTCCTATTTTAATGTCTAGAATCTAGGAAAAATGAAAAAAAGTTAAAAATTAAACTTTGAATTTTTCTTAATAAAATAATATTAAAATAATCCAAAAAAAAATTCTTAAATAAATTCTAAAAAATTACCAAAAATCCTAAATATTCTAACTAAGAAGAAAATGCAAATTAGAGCTCCTAAAACCTCTTAATTAATTTTATATTAATTTTTAAAGTTGTCTAAAAACCCTAAAATTAAATAAAATTAAAAATAAAACTTTATGAAAACTTTTTTGAATGTAAACCTCAAAAATATAAATTAAAACCTAAAAACTATTTTTTGGATTTTTAAATTATTGTTTACTATTTTTAATTTACTTTCTAAAATTTAATCTAAAAATAATCCTATTAAATAATTAAATAAAGAGAAAAATAAATTTCAAAAACAGAAAAGTCCTAAACCTTAATTAAACCCTAGGAAAAATAAGCTAGACCAAAAAGCTAAACAAATAAGCTTAATATAAGCTAAATAAGCTACGGCTTTTTAATATAAGCTAAATCCAAAAAGTGCTTAAGTATTAAATGTTATGAGTACATAACATAAAAAACCATCCGGACCACTGGTAAACACGCTAGCCCTTTGCATGATTCCTATGATCTACCAGGATATTCTGTTTTGTTCATGCTTTGGCGTTGCACGATGGTGTGCGTATTGATTGTAATGGATGGGGGAGTTGGTTGTTCGGTATCCTGTTTCATATGGGCGATTCTGCTTCGTCCTAGGATTCTGATTATTTTCTATCATGTGGAAGGCACGTGGGTCAGTCAACATGATTTGTTTGTTAAGCAATAATCACGGCGTATTTTTTGCATGGAAGTTATTTGATTCCATATTTCTAGTGATGGATTGCTTTTGGATCACGTGGTTGAAGTTGGACAGTACAAATTGGAAAACAGCATTGTAATTTTTATTATTCATTGTTTTTTTAATTTGTTTAGTAGTTATAAAAGTGGCATGTCACTTTTATATACGGGTTTGGTTTGTGCACATTGAGTATGTGCTGGTTGTTGCCCATGTAACGGGCCGTGATGTTAGGATTTCACCTTCATCCGATTGTACTTCAACGATTTTTGGTGTAATATAATTTACCGGGGTGTTGTCCCCTTTACCCAAAAAAAAAACACGCTAGCCCTTGGAGAGCAAGGTCGCGTGTTCGAGCCCAGGCCAGGTGAGTTTTTGATTTTTATTTTCTTTTTTTTTTCTTTTTTTAACACTTAAATCCAGTAACTTTTCTAAGCTTAAAAACACAAATCCAAATCCACTTTTAATCAAGATTAAGCAAATTGAAAGCAAAAACGTGCCCAGTTGGGCTTTGGTGACTGATGAACAAGTGAGGTTCTCACTTGTGCTAATAGACCAAGAGGGCTTGGTTTGCTGATGATTTTGTGAGTGTTTGTTGGATACAATGGCACCCTTGTACTCAGTTGAGTACAAGGAGTCAGTACAAACAGAAAACAAGCAAAAAACAACACTCCAATTAAGCACAAATGATCAATCAAGGTTGCTGATGTCTATATGCAGGTCTGGGGACTTTGGACACAATTTTCTAGCACAAAAACGATTTTCAATTGCACCAATCTTGCACACAACTCACCCAATCAACATATAACCAATCAAAAACCTTGAATCAACCTAAACTCTAGCAACTTAGCAAAAATCAAATGCAAATTCCACAAAAACAGTCTCTTAAGCACTTTTTTCTGATTTTGCTAACTTTTTCAAAGTTAAAGCATGCAAATGTGTGTTAAACTATTCCAAACTGAACAAGCAAGCAACACATAACCTATTTAACACCTAATGAGTGACTCTAACACGTTTACAAGCAATAATCAAAACATTTAAACCCTTTTACTCACTGATCCAAACACTCCTTTAAATCTTGAATCCAACTTTTTTCAAACCAATTTGATTCAAAACTTACTTAAACTGATTCAATGACTTCTAAGCATGTATAATAGCATCAATTTAGCAAATACAAACAACTTAAACAAACACTTAGCACCTTATCAAGCAAATCACTTAGATCACCAAAATGACACTTAAAACTAAAAATGAAAATGGAAAAAGGAAGCTACCTCAAGGGACCTACATCCAGGTCCCTTAGTGGTTGAAAAACCACCTCCAATCAGGCTGGGGCCTGAGCTGGACCTTTAACAGCAACACACTCCAACAATCCTGCTAAGAACAAGATCAAACACAAAGAAAATACACACTTTTTTGATTTTCTGAAAACTTCTTAAACCTTTTCAAAAATCCTTAAAACCTTTAACTCTTCTCAAAACAAGAACAATAACACAAAATCCAGGAGAATGATCCACTTTCACTTCTCAAACTCTTGGATTTTCTGAAATTAACAAGATATTTTCAAAACCTTTTTGAAAACCTTAAACACACAAAATCTTTCACAACTATGATGGAACTCAGAATTTCTCTTCTCTTTTAGTACCAACACTTCTAATTAATCAAAAGGAATTACACTTGTATTTTAAACAAACACCAAACTTTGCATTAAAAAAAACGGATTACATAAATTTTAGAAAGAAATTCTGGAACAAAAGGAATGAACATGCCTCATTCTCCTTTTATACTACACTAGGACTATTCTAGAATACTGGAATAAAATATTTAAAATGTGTAAACCCTAGCTGCTAAAATGCCAAAAATGCCCTTGGACGAATTTGGTCAAATTGGATTCATGTGAGCTTGTACTGGATGCCAGGCTCTAATATTTGATCTTGGACGTCAAATACTCCTTGGAGGCCAAGTAGAAAGATCCAGCCGTTTGTCTTGTCCCCTCTTGGTTTTGGTGTGAAAAAGACGGGGCAGGGGCGGGTCTTGGAGGTCACATGGGTGTGTTGGGAGCATGGGTTTTGTGTGGGATAGGGTGAGAGTACCCTTAATTAAAGATCTGGAGTGGTTAAGGGAAAACCCCTTTGTTTTGAGGGTGATTAGGTCTGGGTTGGGTTAGGGTTTATCATGGGATTAGGGAGTGTTTAATCCAAATTGGGGATTAAGGTTTTTTAAATTGTTGTTTTTGGTGGGAAGATTATACTGATTAAATAAATCAGTTAAGTAGTGGTGGGGTGTGACGTGGAGGATACTGATTGGAGGGAAGGAATTTGGCTGTCTGGCAAAAACAGCCCCCAAGGTTTCTTCATTTGTTCAAGTTGTAATTAATACCCATCAACGCCCAAATTGCACTCAACAACTTTTGGCCAGTTGTCAATTTTGGCACAAATACTTCAAAAACTTTTCCAAGGGTTTTAAATGTATATTCTTGATTCTCCAAGGACTGATCTTGTACAATCTTCAAACATTAAGGACCATACTTGTACAATTGACATTTGGAGGGTCAATTGTGACAAGTTCTTCAAAGATGAGGGACTAAATTTGCCAATCTTCAATTCTTCAAGGGTCTTTTTGCAAAATTCCAAACTTGGGCCCGGTTCATTGTGCGGCTTCGTTTCCCGTGTTCGTTTTTGATTGATTCTTGTGATCTTTTGCCATTTCCTCAATATCCGTACCTAAAAATACACAAGTAACAAACACGAGCATATATTTGGTCTATTTGATGATATTTTATGCATTTTAAGCCCGATTTGGACGATGAGACCATGTATAAAAGTAGTCTCATCACTCCCCCATACTAAACCATTGTCGTGCCCTCACGCAATGCTAGAATAAAGTATCAAAGCATCTCCAAAATTCATTTTTATTCACTTTTATTGAATTGATAAACTAGCTACACTACTACTATTACTTGTGTTATAGACATAATGTATGATTTTCATCGCAAAATGGGACGTTTAGGTTCATAGAATAAGAACATGTGAATGCTTCGTTAGAAATAATTTCATCTTCCTCGATTTTCACCTTAATTCCATGCCAAGCGTGCAACGAGATCATTTTCATTATAAGTTAGTAATGCTAACACTACTCATATGCCCTAATCACGTACTTATTCTCCCATTATTCCTAAGTTGTATCTATTATATTTTATTATGTCTTAATGATCACGAGGATACATCATTGACTTATGCGATAATAGAGATTTAGGTCTAAAAATAGAGTCCTAACGGTGTAACTAAGACCATCAAATCAATAACCCCTCCTAATAGACAACGATGTTAAAAAATTAAGTTGACAAGAAGAATCGATAAACACGGTTTTATAACGGTTTTGAACATGAGACTTATTACCAAGACTTTTATACGCCCCCTAACGGAAGGGCCTTATTATCTTTGGTTTACCTCCATCTTTTATTCAACTTCGCCATGAAGCTTTTATTATGACTTCGGTCTTGCCTTGCCTTTTATTATCCGCCTCATCGGTGGTTTTATTAGCCAAAGACGTATATCCTCACGCTAAAGCGAATTTTGGATCTTTAAAGCTTCGAAGATTAAGGCTTGATTAACTTTCAATTTTGCATAGATTTTTCGGGCTTGTGGGGCTTCAAATTGTTTGCTAGATTTAGGTGAGCACTTGAAATCTTATTATTGGGTGAAGCCTTCGATTATTTGGGTGCCAATACTTCAAAACCGTGACGCTGGCGATACCTTAATGTCTTCCCAATTTAATTACACGGAAGCTACTAGAAAAGATTAGAAACCCAACAATCCTAACTAAACCGCTAAGTCAATATTTATTAAGCAAAAAATATTTACATGCGAAGGGAGAATAAGCAAACAACGAGAACACATGAGTTTTTGAAAGAATACGAGTACTCTACGTTTAGCATAGTAACTTATAATTAACTCTATCATTTCTCGTCCTCATTTAAGAGACTTAGCCTAATGTGAAGTTAAGGAATCAAAGCTAAGTGCTCAACACGCACGGTCGAGTCAAAAATTACTCTTATTCTCGCCATCGGAAAATCTACATTCGTGTCTTCAAACACTTATAAAACATGAGAAAATTTAAAATTTGGCCATTTTTAGCCTTATTTTGCAACAAAACGATAAACAAAAAGATAAACTTTGGAAAGCGTGAAGGTTTGGCAAGGCAAGTATCTATTCACCCCCCCCCCCCCCATACTAAAGTTAAACATTGTCCTCAATGTTTCGAGTCTAGGGGTGCAAACACCCCCATACTAGAGACGTAGTCGAATGCCTAATCTAGCATGGAAAGGGTGTAACCAATAAGTAATAGCCGTTTATGAAGTGTGCTAAAAACCTAAGGTTAGAACATCAAAGGATATCATATGGATATTGGGAAAGGCCTCCAAAGCAAACGATCGAGTGCTCCCATAAAACGAACACGAGAGGCTCCAATCGTGAAGATCATGATCTAAAAACCACAATTCACAAACAACCACGGAACAAAGGTTGGAAGGGCACAAATCCCCTCACATTAAACTAATTAGAAAGCAATAATATGTACATGGATAAGCATGGGTCTCCCCCACGAGGCACCTTGTTTTTGATAACCGAGTCAAAAGCTCGACTCGAATCCCCATAAATGTGATCATTTAGGGATAATCATGGTGTGGTCAATTTTTGGTGGGGCTTACATGATAAACAAGGCCCAAAAGCACGTGGAGTACTTTAAAAACCCGATAAACGTATACCGGGGTCAAAGATAGCGTCTTCGTTTTCGGATGAAAGCCGAGACAACACTACTCCAACACAAACCCCAATGGGATAGAAGAAAATAGGAGAGAAGAAATAGAAGGGTGGGACAATGGGTAAGTCAAAACATTGAGCTACTCGAGGTAGACTCGCACCAATCAAATGAAAAGATTTTCCATTTATTGCATCGGTGGAAGACCGAGATTTCCCTATATAAGCAATTCCAGGATCAAATATCTCGTCCTCGGTGGAGAAAGGGAAGGGAACATAAGGGGTTTCCCCCACACTAAGTCCACACAAAGCATCGTCAAAAGGAGAAGACGAGCTTGTAGTACTCAATAAACGCGGTGATGACGGAGTTAGAATTGTAGAAAAATATTTTAAATTAAATTCAAAATCTTTTCCTTTTTCATCTTTTATATTCTCCTTGTGAAAACCCGATTTAATTTTGTCAAAAATATTTGGTGTATCTAAAACAATGTTAGTCACACTAAAAATTCTCACATTTTGAAATCTTTTTGGTTTAGGCGGTGGCAAGTTTTCAAATCTTTTGTCAACAAAGAAAACCTCCCCATCGGGATCAACGTATTCATCATCCGAAGAATCACTCGAGATTGGAATCATAGGCTTAACACTCTTAACCTCCACCGGCGGAGGGGACGGAACTTCATTTTTCTCAACAACTCCTAAAACTCTATTTGAAGTCTTTTTGCAAATGCTTTTGATGGGATTGACATTGTACAAAGATGTGATAGAATACACATGAGAAAGAGTGGAGTTTTGGGTTGCATTAATGACGAGTTCTTCCTCATTGAAACGAAGAGTGATTTTTCTTGCATGCACATCGATAAGTGCTCTCGAGGTATCCAAAAAAGATCGACCTAAAATTAACGGAACTTTAGGATCGATGGGAATATCTACAACAATAAAGTCTACAGGGTAGTAGAACTTTCCAACTTTCACAAAGACGTCCTCGACAACTCCACAAGCTAGAATCGTAGAATGATCGGCCATTTCGATTGACATTCTTGAAGGAGTGAGATTTGGAAGATTGAGCGATTTAAAAATCTCAAGAGGCATCAAATTAATAATAGCACCAAGATCGGCCAAGGCGTAGCATTCTTCCATGTCTTGGATAGCACATGGGATTAAAAACTTTCCAGGATCACCGACTTTTTGAGGTATGCGGCTTAGAAAAACCGATGAACAACTAGACGATTTTTGCAATTTCTCTTTGTTGTTTAACATACTTTTGAAGTTCGCAGCAAATCGAGGCATCATGACTAAGGCGTCGGCAAAACTTATATTAAAATGCAAGTCACGAAACATTTTCATAAAGAGTTCAAATTGATAATTATTTCGTTCTTGTGCCTTTTCCTTGTCTCGTCTTGAAGGGTAGGGTAAAGGTGGTGTGGGTTGGGGCAAAGTAGGCATAGGCATCGGCCTTAGAATCTCGGGTTCCATGATTGGTGTAGGTTCAACCGTAGGTGTGGTTTGAGCGGTACTTCGTGGGCTTTGAATGTGCTCCTTTTCAACCACAACCTCGGGTTCTTTCTCTTTTTCCTTCTCCATAGAAGTACTTGGACGAGAAATGGGTTCTTTGAAAGTTTTACCACTACGAGTGGTAATAACCTTCAATTCTCCTTTCGGGTTCACGATGGTATCACTAGGAAGACCACCCGAAGAAGAGGGCTTACACATGATAGCTTCAAACATTTTAGCCATACGGTCTTCAAACTTAGATTGCCTAGCATCCGCTTTTAACAACTCTTGCTTAATCTCATGTTGTCCTTGCTCCATTTTTTGTTGATTTTGTTGGAGTCGTGTGACATTTCCTTCCATTTTGTTAGCATGAGTTTTAAGTTCATTAGCAAGTTCGTTCTTAAGCTCGTTTTTCAACTCGGACCTTAAGCTAACCATTTCACGTTGCATGTTGTCAAACTTAGCATCATTAGCCTTAGCATATTTCAAAAATTCTCCTTGAAGATTTTTGGTGTGATCGTTTTGAAAACCTTGGGCATTGTTTTGAAAATCACGGTTTTGGTTTTGGTTTGAAATTTGCCCATTTCCACTTTGGTAATTACCTTTGTTATAGTTCCTTTGATTTCCTTGGTAATTTCCACCTTGGTTGTTGTTGCGATAATTATTAGCATTTTGATTTGGTTGAGCTTGATTTGAACGAGAACCTTGACCGATTTGGTTATAAGTTCCCGTGGCTACAAAAGCATTTGAAGTGTTACCATCCGCGGTAATGCACTCAGAAAGATCATGAGCTCCCCCACACGACAAACAACTTTTAGAAACCGCTTTAACCGAAGCGGAATTGGAAGCTTCTTGAGCCTTCCAATGGGACATAAGGTTAGCAAATCTATCAAAAAATCGGTTTTCTTCATTTGCTTCATCATGTAATGCATTGATACTTTGAGACGATGATGAGCCCCTTTTGGCAACACTCGGTGTGTGACGAGGGCTATAAACTTTAGACCTATTCTCAATTATGACCAAAGCTTCTTCAACCGTTTTACACAAAAAATTACCACCCGCGGCGGCATTCAAATAATCTCTTTCATGATCGTTAAGTCCATTGTAAAACGTGTCGATTTGGTGTAAGTCGGAAAAACCGTGATGAGGACATTCATGTAACATCTCCTTAAACCTATTCCAAGCCGTAGAAAAACTTTCATTTGATTCTTGTGAAAATTTAGAAATCTCATTTTTCAAATGCGTAGTCTTAGAGGGCGGAAAAAATTGGTTCACAAACTTTGAAACGAGATCCTTCCACGTCAATATAGAATTGGGTGGCTCTTTCTCTAACCAAATTTTAGCGGGCCCCGCTAAGGAATACGGAAAAAGCATCATCTTAATCGAGTCATTCGAGACATCCTTAAATTTGCACGTGGCGGTAAGACGATTAAATTGGCGGATATGGTTGTGTGGATTGTCCTTCTCATCACCACGGAATTTGTTGTTTTGGATCATCCACAACAAACCCGTTTTCACCTCAAAATTCTCCGCAAGGATTGCGGGAATCACAATAGCTTCTCCATAACCCTCGGTGGGTGCTTGAAGTAACTCCATCATAGTTCGATTCGCCATGGTTGGTTCTTCTCGTACAATGGGTTCGTCAATAGGAGACTCCTCACTAGAATGAGTTGGAGTGGGAGTTTTGTTCTTTCGTTTACGTGCACGTTTTGCTTGATTACGAGTGAGCATAAACGTCACGTACAACGTGGAGACGAGCAAAGAAGATTCTTTTTGGTATTTTGTGTTTTTTCAAAAAAATTTTTGTGGTTTTTGATTGTATTAACCTTTTTGGAAATTGGTGAATGTATTAAGTAGACAAAAAGTCCACAAATATCCTCCTCAATCAAATCTCTTGATTAAAAAGGCCTCAAGGAATGAAAACGATCACGTGGAGTGAACGCCTTCGATAACTTTAGAACGATGGTGGAACACCAAATCGTTCAAGAGGGTTTAATCAATATGAAACCAAGAAAATATATATGATATGTAGTAATACTTTGGGCGGCAAAACCCTCGATTCACTCTCAAAATCAAATACGCACAAGCAAGCGGAGGAAACGAGGCGGCGCGAAGCACTTAAGAGCCTTTTTCCTTTAGGTCGTGAAATACAACCGCCTTATACCCACCTTATAGTTTGTATTATCAAGATTAAGCTTCACGAAAGTATTTATCTATTTTTTCCTTTTTTCTTTGGTTTGAGATTCGAATACAATGATCGAGTGATGAAATCCCGAATCAAGGTTGTGATTGCTCACGTATTTGGAGTACTTGTGAATTTATTGTTCTACGTATACAATATAGTAATAATATTCACACAAAAACCGAAAAACGATAATACGTATTAATAGAGTGCTATTAATACAATTACTATTATGGCTAATATAGAAAACAACAATGTTCAATCAAAACACAACACGCCTCCCCGGCAGCGGCGCCAAAATGATAAGTTGTAAATTCACACTTGTTTAGGAAAACAAGGTAAAAGCGGTAAGTATTAAGTGTACGTTTAGGAAAACGTCAACACTTATGACCCTTAATGGGATCGTTCTCTCGAGGAGGCACGTGTGTTGTGTAATGAATGATTGATTAATGTTTTTGATTATTAATAAGAAGAAAGGAGAAGAGAAAATGACGAAGACGAAAAAATAGAAAAATTGACAAAAACACTACTAGAAAGTTAAGACGTAGAAACGTAAAAATGACTAAAATTAAAATTTTAACCTAAAAATTCCTAAAAATTACTAAAAATCCACAATAAAATTCTAAGAGTTTACAAAAAATCCAAACTTGCCAAAACCTTTTAATTAATTTAATAATGACTTTTTAATGCTAATTAAAGCCCTAAAAATCACCTTTAAATATTAAAAAGCCCTAAACAAGATTTAATAGTTTGTAAACCTCAAAAATGACCTAATAAAGCTAAAAACTATTTTTTAAAAATTTTAAAACCAAATTAAACTAATTTTAAACTCCTAAAAACTATTAAAATCTATTAAATCTTAAATTAATTCTAAAAATTAATTGAAAAGCCTAAAAATTAATTGGAAAGTGAAAAAGTTCCTATTTTAATGTCTAGAATCTAGGAAAAATGAAAAAAAGTTAAAAATTAAACTTTGAATTTTTCTTAATAAAATAATATTAAAATAATCCAAAAAAAATTCTTAAATAAATTCTAAAAAATTACCAAAAATCCTAAATATTCTAACTAAGAAGAAAATGCAAATTAGAGCTCCTAAAACCTCTTAATTAATTTTATATTAATTTTTAAAGTTTTCTAAAAACCCTAAAATTAAATAAAATTAAAAATAAGACTTTATGAAAACTTTTTTGAATGTAAACCTCAAAAATATAAATTAAAACCTAAAAACTATTTTTTGGATTTTTAAATTACTGTTTACTATTTTTAATTTACTTTCTAAAATTTAATCTAAAAATAATCCTATTAAATAATTAAATAAAGAGAAAAATAAATTTCAAAAACAGAAAAGTCCTAAACCTTAATTAAACCCTAGGAAAAATAAGCTAGACCAAAAAGCTAAACAAATAAGCTTAATATAAGCTAAATAAGCTAAGGCTTTTTAATATAAGCTAAATCCAAAAAGTGCTTAAGTATTAAATGTTATGAGTACATAACATAAAAAACCATCCGGACCACTGGTAAACACGCTAGCCCTTGGAGAGCAAGGTCGCGTGTTCGAGCCCAAGCCAGGTGAGTTTTTGATTTTTATTTTCTTTTTATTTTCTTTTTTTAACACATAAATCCAGTAACTTTTCTAAGCTTAAAAACACAAATCCAAATCCACTTTTAATCAAGATTAAGCAAATTAAAAACAAAAACGTGCCCAGTTGGGCTTTGGTGACTGATGAACAAGTGAGGTTCTCACTTGTGCTAATAGACCAAGAGGGCTTGGTTTGCTGATGATTTTGTGAGTGTTTGTTGGATACAATGGTACCCTTGTACTCAGTTGAGTACAAGGAGTCAGTACAAACAGAAAACAAGCAAAAAACAACACTCCAATTAAGCACAAATGATCAATCAAGGTTGCTGATGTCTATATGCAGGTCTGGGGACTTTGGACACAATTTTCTAGCACAAAAACGATTTTCAATTGCACCAATCTTGCACACAACTCACCCAATCAACATATAACCAATCAAAAACCTTGAATCAACCTAAACTCTAGCAACTTAGCAAAAATCAAATGCAAATTCCACAAAAACAGTCTCTTAAGCACTTTTTCTGATTTTGCTAACTTTTTCAAAGTTAAAGCATGCAAATGTGTGTTAAACTATTCCAAACTGAACAAGCAAGCAACACATAACCTATTTAACACCTAATGAGTGACTCTAACACGTTTACAAGCAATAATCAAAACATTTAAACCCTTTTACTCACTGATCCAAACACTCCTTTAAATCTTGAATCCAACTTTTTTCAAACCAATTTGATTTAAAACTTACTTAAACTGATTCAATGACTTCTAAGCATGTATAATAGCATCAATTTAGCAAATACAAAGAACTTAAACAAACACTTAGCACCTTATCAAGCAAATCACTTAGATCACCAAAATGACACTTAAAACTAAAAATGAAAATGGAAAAAGGAAGCTACCTCAAGGGACCTACATCCAGGTCCCTTAGTGGTTGAAAAACCACCTCCAATCAGGCTGGGGCCTGAGCTGGACCTTTAACAGCAACACACTCCAACAATCCTGCTAAGAACAAGATCAAACACAAAGAAAATACACACTTTTCTGATTTTCTGAAAACTTCTTAAACCTTTTCAAAAATCCTTAAAACCTTTAAATCTTCTCAAAACAAGAACAATAACACAAAATCCAGGAGAATGATCCACTTTCACTTCTCAAACTCTTGGATTTTCTGAAATTAACAAGATATTTTCAAAACCTTTTTGAAAACCTTAAACACACAAAATCTTTCACAACTATGATGGAACTCAGAATTTCTCTTCTCTTTTAGTACCAACACTTTTAATTAATCAAAAGGAATTACACTTGTATTTTAAACAAACACCAAACTTTGCATTAAAAAAAACGGATTACATAAATTTGAGAAAGAAATTCTGGAACAAAAGGAATGAACATGCCTCATTCTCCTTTTATACTACACTAGGACTATTCTAGAATACTGGAATAAAATATTTAAAATGTGTAAACCCTAGCTGCTAAAATGCCAAAAAGGCCCTTGGACGAATTTGGTCAAATTGGATTCATGTGAGCTTGTACTGGATGTCAGGCTCTAATATTTGATCTTGGACGTCAAATACTCCTTGGAGGCCAAGTAGAAAGATCCATCCGTTTGTCTTGTCCCCTCTTGGTTTTGGTGTGAAAAAGACGGGGCAGGGGTAGGTCTTGGAGGTCACATGGGTGTGTTGGGAGCATGGGTTTTGTGTGGGATAGGGTGAGAGTACCCTTAATTAAAGATCTGGAGTGGTTAAGGGAAAACCCCTTTGTTTTGAGGGTGATTAGGTCTGGGTTGGGTTAGGGTTTATCATGGGATTAGGGAGTGTTTAATCCAAATGGGGGATTAAGGTTTTTTAAATTGTTGTTTTTGGTGGGAAGATTATACTGATTAAATAAATCAGTTAAGTTGTGGTGGGGTGTGACGTGGAGGATACTGATTGGAGGGAAGGAATTTGGCTGTCTGGCAAAAACAGCCCCCAAGGTTTCTTCATTTGTTCAAGTTGTAATTAATACCCATCAACGCCCAAATTGCACTCAACAACTTTTGGCCAGTTGTCAATTTTGGCACAAATACTTCAAAAACTTTTCCAAGGGTTTTAAATGTATATTCTTGATTCTCCAAGGACTGATCTTGTACAATCTTCAAACATTAAGGACCATACTTGTACAACTGACATTTGGAGGGTCAATTGTGACAAGTTCTTCATAGATGAGGGACTAAATTTGCCAATCTTCAATTCTTCAAGGGTCTTTTTGCAAAATTCCAAACTTGGGCCCGGTTCATTGTGCGGCTTCGTTTCCCGTGTTCGTTTTTGATTGATTCTTGTGATCTTTTGCCATTTCCTCAATATACGTACCTAAAAATACACAAGTAACAAACACGAGCATATATTTGGTCTATTTGATGATATTTTATGCATTTTAAGCCCGATTTGGACGATGAGACCATGTATAAAAGCAGTCTCATCACTCCCCCATACTAAACCATTGCCGTGCCCTCACGCAATGCTAGAATAAAGTATCGAAGCATCTCCAAAATTCATTTTTATTCACTTTTATTGAATTGATAAACTAGCTACACTACTACTATTACTTGTGTTATAGACATAATGTATGATTTTCATCGCAAAATGGGACGTTTAGGTTCATAGAATAAGAACATGTGAATGCTTCGTTAGAAATAATTTCATCTTCCTCGATTTTCACCTTAATTCCATGCCAAGCGTGCAACGAGATCATTGTCATTATAAGTTAGTAATGCTAACACTACTCATATGCCCTAATCACGTACTTATTCTCCCATTATTCCTAAGTTGTATCTCTTATATTTTATTATGTCTTAATGATCACGAGGATACATCATTGACTTATGCGATAATAGAGATTTAGGTCTAAAAATAGAGTCCTAACGGTGTAACTAAGACCATCAAATCAATAACCCCTCCTAATAGACAACGATGTTAAAAAATTAAGTTGACAAGAAGAATCGATAAACACGGTTTTATAACGGTTTTGAACATGAGACTTATTACTAAGACTTTTATACGCCCCCTAACGGAAGGGCCTTATTATCTTTGGTTTACCTCCATCTTTTATTCAACTTCGCCATGAAGCTTTTATTATGACTTCGGTCTTGCCTTGCCTTTTATTATCCGCCTCATCGGTGGTTTTATTAGCCAAAGACGTATATCCTCACGCTAAAGCGAATTTTGGATCTTTAAAGCTTCGAAGATTAAGGCTTGATTCACTTTCAATTTTGCATAGATTTTTCAGCCTTGTGGGGCTTCAAATTGTTTGCTAGATTTAGGTGAGCACTTGAAATCTTATTATTGGGTGAAGCTTTCGATTATTTGGGTTCCAATACTTCAAAACCGTGACGCTGGCGATACCTTAATGTCTTCCCAATTTAATTACACGGAAGCTACTAGAAAAGACTAGAAACCCAACAATCCTAACTAAACCGCTAAGTCAATATTTATTAAGCAAAAAATATTTACATGCGAAGGGAGAATAAGCAAACAACGAGAACACATGAGTTTTTGAAAGAATACGAGTACTCTATGTTTAGCATAGTAACTTATAATTAACTCTATCATTTCTCGTCCTCATTTAAGAGACTTAGCCTAATGTGAAGTTAAGGAATCAAAGCTAAGTGCTCAACACGCACGGTCGAGTCAAAAATTACTCTTATTCTCGCCATCGGAAAATCTACATTCGTGTCTTCAAACACTTATAAAACATGAGAAAAAATTTAAAATTTGGCCATTTTTAGCCTTATTTTGCAACAAAACGATAAACAAAAAGATAAACTTTGGAAAGCGTGAAGGTTTGGCAAGGCAAGTATCTAAATAAATTCTAAAAAATTACCAAAAATCCTAAATATTCTAACTAAGAAGAAAAAGCAAATTAGAGCTCCTAAAACCTCTTAATTAATTTTATATTAATTTTTAAAGTTGTCTAAAAACCCTAAAATTAAATAAAATTAAAAATAAGACTTTATGAAAACTTTTTTGAATGTAAACCTCAAAAATATAAATTAAAACCTAAAAACTATTTTTTTGGATTTTAAATTACTGTTTACTATTTTTAATTTACTTTCTAAAATTTAATCTAAAAATAATCCTATTAAATAAAGAGAAAAATAAATTTCAAAAACAGAAAAGTCCTAAACCTTAATTAAACCCTAGGAAAAATAAGCTAGACCAAAAAGCTAAACAAATAAGCTTAATATAAGCTAAATAAGCTACGGCTTTTTAATATAAGCTAAATCCAAAAAGTGCTTAAGTATTAAATGTTATGAGTACATAACATAAAAAACCATCCGGACCACTGGTAAACAAGATAGCCCTTGGAGAGCAAGGTCGCGTGTTCGAGCCCAGGCCAGGTGAGTTTTTGATTTTTATTTTCTTTTTTTTTCTTTTTTTAACACTTAAATCCAGTAACTTTTCTAAGCTTAAAAACACAAATCCAAATCCACTTTTAATCAAGAATAAGCAAATTGAAAGCAAAAACGTGCCCAGTTGGGCTTTGGTGACTGATGAACAAGTGAGGTTCTCACTTGTGCTAATAGACCAAGAGGGCTTGGTTTGCTGATGATTTTGTGAGTGTTTGTTGGATACAATGGCACCCTTGTACTCAGTTGAGTACAAGGAGTCAGTACAAACCGAAAACAAGCAAAAAACAACACTCCAATTAAGCACAAATGATCAATCAAGGTTGCTGATGTCTATATGCAGGTCTGGGGACTTTGGACACAATTTTCTAGCACAAAAACGATTTTCAATTGCACCAATCTTGCACACAACTCACCCAATCAACATATAACCAATCAAAAACCTTGAATCAACCTAAACTCTAGCAACTTAGCAAAAATCAAATGCAAATTCCACAAAAACAGTCTCTTAAGCACTTTTTCTGATTTTGCTAACTTTTTCAAAGTTAAAGCATGCAAATGTGTGTTAAACTATTCCAAACTGAACAAGCAAGCAACACATAACCTATTTAACACCTAATGAGTGACTCTAACACGTTTACAAGCAATAATCAAAACATTTAAACCCTTTTACTCACTGATCCAAACACTCCTTTAAATCTTGAATCCAACTTTTTTCAAACCAATTTGATTCAAAACTTACTTAAACTGATTCAATGACTTCTAAGCATGTATAATAGCATCAATTTAGCAAATACAAACAACTTAAACAAACACTTAGCACCTTATCAAGCAAATCACTTAGATCACCAAAATGACACTTAAAACTAAAAATGAAAATGGAAAAAGGAAGCTACCTCAAGGGACCTACATCCAGGTCCCTTAGTGGTTGAAAAACCACCTCCAATCAGGCTGGGGCCTGAGCTGGACCTTTAACAGCAACACACTCCAACAATCCTGCTAAGAACAAGATCAAACACAAAGAAAATACACACTTTTTTGATTTTCTGAAAACTTCTTAAACCTTTTCAAAAATCCTTAAAACCTTTAACTCTTCTCAAAACAAGAACAATAACACAAAATCCAGGAGAATGATCCACTTTCACTTCTCAAACTCTTGGATTTTCTGAAATTAACAAGATATTTTCAAAACCTTTTTGAAAACCTTAAACACACAAAATCTTTCACAACTATGATGGAACTCAGAATTTCTCTTCTCTTTTAGTACCAACACTTTTAATTAATCAAAAGGAATTACACTTGTATTTTAAACAAACACCAAACTTTGCATTAAAAAACGGATTACATAAATTTGAGAAAGAAATTCTGGAACAAAAGGAATGAACATGCCTCATTCTCCTTTTATACTACACTAGGACTATTCTAGAATACTGGAATAAAATATTTAAAATGTGTAAACCCTAGCTGCTAAAATGCCAAAAAGGCCCTTGGACGAATTTGGTCAAATTGGATTCATGTGAGCTTGTACTGGATGCCAGGCTCTAATATTTGATCTTGGACGTCAAATACTCCTTGGAGGCCAAGTAGAAAGATCCAGCCGTTTGTCTTGTCTCCTCTTGGTTTTGGTGTGAAAAAGACGGGGCAGGGGTGGGTCTTGGAGGTCACATGGGTGTGTTGGGAGCATGGGTTTTGTGTGGGATAGGGTGAGAGTACCCTTAATTAAAGATCTGGAGTGGTTAAGGGAAAACCCCTTTGTTTTGAGGGTGATTAGGTCTGGGTTGGGTTAGGGTTTATCATGGGATTAGGGAGTGTTTAATCCAAATTGGGGATTAAGGTTTTTTAAATTGTTGTTTTTGGTGGGAAGATTATACTGATTAAATAAATCAGTTAAGTAGTGGTGGGGTGTGACGTGGAGGATACTGATCGGAGGGAAGGAATTTGGCTGTCTGGCAAAAACAGCCCCCAAGGTTTCTTCATTTGTTCAAGTTGTAATTAATACCCATCAACGCCCAAATTGCACTCAACAACTTTTGGCCAGTTGTCAATTTTGGCACAAATACTTCAAAAACTTTTCCAAGGGTTTTAAATGTATATTCTTGATTCTCCAAGGACTGATCTTGTACAATCTTCAAACATTAAGGACCATACTTGTACAATTGACATTTGGAGGGTCAATTGTGACAAGTTCTTCAAAGATGAGGGACTAAATTTGCCAATCTTCAATTCTTCAAGGGTCTTTTTGCAAAATTCCAAACTTGGGCCCGGTTCATTGTGCGGCTTCGTTTCCCGTGTTCGTTTTTGATTGATTCTTGTGATCTTTTGCCATTTCCTCAATATCCGTACCTAAAAATACACAAGTAACAAACACGAGCATATATTTGGTCTATTTGATGATATTTTATGCATTTTAAGCCCGATTTGGACGATGAGACCATGTATAAAAGCAGTCTCATCAATAACTACAGGGATAAACTTGGAAAGTTTGATGAAAAAGCTGATGATGGTTTCTTTTTGGGATACTCTCCAACAGCCAAAGCCTTCAGAGTATTCAACATCAGAAGACAAGAAGTAGAAGAAACATTCCATGTTAGATTCAATGAAGATGATGAAATCATACAGAGAACAGGAACAGAGGGTGATGAAATTGATTTTAATGAAAATGTATCTTTTCCAAGTGATGAGTTCACAGAACCCAGACCTACCAGTCATCATCACTCCAACACTCTCACCCCTTATGTCCCTGCCTTTGACCCTCTGTCTACTCACAACATAGAAGTTCCTACATCTCAGGAACTTGATGAAGAAGAACCTCAAATTTCTGATGGTCCTTCTCATGATATTGATGACTCACCAATTCTTCAAATCCCTGAAGATTCTTCTGCTAATAATGAAATAGCACCCCTTGATATGGCTGAAGAAGACTCTGACACTGAAGTAGTCTTTGAAGAAAGCCCTCCTAGTCAGCAGAATGAAACTCAAATTGTACCAGCTGTGCCCACAAGTACTCCTGTCCTTGAGTCCCCAGCTCCTCAAAATAAGTGGTCAAGAGATCAACACATTCTTCTTGTCAACATTATAGGGGAACCAAATGTAGGGGTCACAACTAGACAGAGAATCCAAGACTCAGAGTCAGCCTCAGCTAATGAATGTCTCTTTGCTGAATTTCTCTCACAAATTGAACCTAAAAGAGTAGCTGAGGCTCTGGTAGAAGAAGGATGGGTAGCTGCTATGCAAGAAGAAATCAATCAGTTCAAAAGGAACAAAGTATGGACACTAGTGCCAGCTCCACCTGGAAAGAATATCACAGGCACTAGATGGATCTATAGAAATAAGATGGATGAAATTGGGAACATCATCAGGAACAAGGCCAGATTGGTAGCACAGGGGTTCTCTCAGACTGAAGGAATTGATTATGATGAAACTTTTGCACCTGTTGCTAGACTTGAAGCCATCAGAATCTTCCTTGCTTATACTGCCTATATGAACATCACTGTGTATCAGATGGATGTTAAGAGTGCTTTCCTCAATGGTGATTTGGCTGAGGAAGTGTATGTTGCACAACCTGAAGGATTTGAGAACAGCGAGTTTCCCAACCATGTGTACAGACTTCACAAGGCAATGTATGGTCTGAAACAAGCTCCAAGAGCATGGTATGAAACTCTTTCAAATTTCTTAACTGAAAATAAATTTGTCAGGGGTTCTATTAATAAAACACTCTTTACCTTCAAGGACAAGAGTGATTTCATCATTGTGCAGATTTATGTGGATGATATCATCTTTGGGTCAACAAATGTCAATCTTAGTAAACGTTTTGCTAAATTAATGACCAAGAAATATGAGATGAGTATGATGGGTGAATTAACTTACTTTTTGGGCTTTCAAATTAAACAATGTCCCATGGGAATTTCAATTTGTCAAGAAAAGTATGTTAAGGATTTACTTAAAAAATATGACTTAGCTGATTGTGCATCAGTGAAATGTCCCATGCTTCCACCCAACAACTTGGGCCCTGATGAGTCAGGGGTCTCTGTCAATGAGACTTTATATAGGGGCATGATTGGGTCACTCATGTATCTAACAGCTAGTCGTCCAGATATCCAATTCTCCACATGTCTCTGTGCAAGGTACCAAGCTAACCCAAAAGAATCCCATCTAGTGGATGTTAAGAGAATTTTCAGGTATCTCAAAGGAACACCATCCCTAGGCCTATGGTATCTAAAGGAATCAGGCTTTGATCTCAAGGCCTATTCAGATTCAGACTATGCTGGATGCTGTATTGACAGGAAAAGCACTTAAGGCAGCTGTCAAATCCTGGGAGGAAAATTGGTTGGATGGAGTGCTAAGAAGCAAAACTCTGTGGCTATGTCTTCAGCTGAAGCAGAATATGTCGCTGCAGCCAGCTGTTGTGCTCAGGTGCTCTGGATGAAAAGTCAATTGGCTGACTATGAAATCTTGTATGACAAAGTGCCAATCTTTTGTGACAACACCTGCGCCATTGCCATATCCAACAACCCTGTTCTTCACTCTCGTACCAAACACATTGATATCAGGTATCATTTTATCAGGGATCATATAATGAAGGGAGATATTGAGCTGCATTTTGTTCCCACAGAGCTGCAACTAGCTGATATCTTTACAAAGCCTTTGGTTGAACCTTCGTTCAACAGGCTAGTTGCTGAGCTAGGGATGCTCAATATCTCAAAGCCTGTGGCTTGATATTAAATGTGTTCATTAAATTATTGATTCTATATTAAATGTTTTTCACATGAAACTAGGTAGTTACTTTCCAAGTAAATGCAAAAAACATTCTCAAATATTTAATCATTTATTTTTCGGATAACGAGGAGACAAACTATTTTGAAAGGTCAAGGGGACCCACTTGAACAGTCATTTTCGCTCCTTGCATTTAATACGGTTGAATAACTGTTCACTTAGTTTGAATATATATTGTCTCTTCTTTCTTCTCACCCACCACCACTCTCATTTCTCAAATCTACTTCTCTCTCGAAGTTCTTATCTCTCTTAACCTATCCGCCATTTTCTTTCACCTTCAACCTCGAATCCATGGCGTTTTCAGTTCCCAAAGCTTCAAATGTTAACTTCGAGATCAACGAGAGCATCCTCGCCTCCAACAACGCCATTGGATGGTTTAAGGCACCAAACAACACCTATTCAGATCTGGTCAATTTCATGCAGAATTGTGACCTAAGTGAAGCCTTCACCAAATCCCCATCCACCTTTTACCAAGAATACCTTAGGGAATTCTGGTATTCTGCTGAAGTGGTAGAAGACACCATAAAATTTAGCCTTTCATGCAATGAACACCCTTTTGCCTTCTCCCTTAAAGACTTTTCAAGTGTGGCTGGATTGAAGCATGGAGATGAATGCCTGAAGGTAGTTGATAAAAAGGCTGTCAAAGAAGCCCTGGCCACACTCAACCCTTGCCATGGCGTTAACCCTGACCTTACACCAGCTGAGGTCCTCGCCAAATCTCCTCTGAAGATTAAGTACTTCACTCCCATGTGGCGTGTCCTCTTCACCCACATTGTTAAATCCCTGGGAGGAATGCAGGGATCACAGGATCAGATGTCTTTCAACCATCAGGCTATTGCTTATGGATTAATATGGGGAGCTGATGTTGACGTTGGAAGCATTCTCTTCTCCAACCTTGTAGAACAGCTGAAGGGAAGGAATCAGGTCAGGGAAAAGAATATCTGCTATGTGCGCTTCCTGTCTCTGATCTTTGAAAGCTTGCTGGGAGATAACTATCACAACAAGGCCTTGACTGCTCTTAAGCCCTACCGCATCATAGGTGCCATCTACAAAGACATAGGAGCTGAAGACGTCCCTGTCACCGCCCATATGATGAATGTGGCCAACCAAGTACCAAACGCTGAGAAGCCCTTGCTCCCTTCCTCTGAGAAGGTGAATACTTCTAGTGTTGCTGACAAGTCTAAGTCTTTGACCTCTGGGCAGCACACTACTAAGTCCAAGGCTTCATCTGGCCAACAACCTAAGAAGAAGAAAATCCCATCTTCTTCCCACTCCAAAGCTGTTTCTAAGGCCAAGGGAAAGAAGACTGACACCTCCTCTGGTCCAGATACTCATGTGGATTCAGATTCATTGGCTGACAAACAACAGGAGTCTAGTGTCTCAAAGTCAGCTGAGACGACAGGAAACCAGCCTGATCAAGCTGATATCTCACAGGTAATCAGTGTACATTTTTAGAGGTTCACAAGCAGCCACTCTCATTTGTCTGTAGGAGAGAGTGGTGAAGTTAGGGTAATCCTCGACCCATAGAAGTCTATCAATTCACTTAGAATCCTTTAAGACTTCTGTACACCCTGTCTTTGCACCAGGGAATGATTCATTTGTGTTTATAAAGCACCCCGATGACCCTGCACCCTCTAGACAATATTCAGGCTAACAACAACCTGAATACACTAATGTCTCAACCTTGATCAGCTGTACTTCACACAGCCTCTTGGTTCCCTCCTTAAAAGAGTCCCAAAGGATTTATCCTTTCAGGGGGAGCTGAATCATCACCCTCAGCTTTCCTAGGGGCAGCGTAACAGGCGACCATTAATCACATATGTTTCACTCTTAAAAGAGTCCCAAAGGTTTTAACCTTTTGGGGGGGCTGAATAATCACACTCAGCTTTCCTAGGGGCAGCGACTGGTGATCCATAAACAACATATGTCTCACAATTAAAAGAATCCCAAGGTTTTATCCTTTGGAGTGGCTGAGTAATCACCCTCAGCCTCTCTGGCACAGCGAAATGGCGACCATTCCCCTTATATTTTTCCCTGTTACTAATTACAACAAATTTGCAGGCTGAAATTGTACAGCCAGTCATCGAGTCTCAGGTACAACAAGAAAAGGAGGCTGATACCATGACTCAGGACAAACCCAATGATGAAGAGCCTTTGTTAGATGCTGATGTCGAAATGCTATCATTGGAAGATTATGTCTCTGATATTGAGTCCATGCCTGAGGATGAATTCCCTGAAGGAATGTTCGATGAAGAGGATGAAGATGATGAGGAAGACCAGCTGTCTGTCTCTCCTCCAAAAGAAATAGCTGTGTCTACACCAGCTGGTGATAAGACTTCTCCTCCCAAGGATGCTGTTGATACTCCCAACTCTGCTACATCCACAACAACAGTTTTCCAATCTCCAGCCTATGATCCAACAGCGGAGTTTCTCTTGTTTGATCATCCTGCCCAGACGAACTTTGATATTCTACCAAGGGGGGATGACTATGCTCAGCAAAGCCTCAATATCAAGAATCTTCAGCCTGTTCATCATCAATCAGATATTGAGCGTTTATCAAGGAAGCTGGATGTGATCAAGTCTGAAATGCACAACATCACTGTGACATTTCCAGGCATCATCAAAAAGGCTGTGGCTGAAGCGGTCACTGAGCCAATTCAGGATGGTGCAAGAAGAGGTGTAGCCCAAGGACTCAGTCACCTTTCAACTAGAATAAAGGATGCCATTGACTCAGCAGTCCCTGCCATGTTCCATGATCATGAACTCACCATGCACAGGCAATTTAATGCTGTTTGCACCAGGCAATACCGCCATGCTAACTTCATTGTCAGGCATGTTCAGGCCAATACCAATGCAAATGGCAACCTCCTACTGAAGATTGCCAGGGCTTCAAGAAAAAGACAACGTGCTATGGCTACCTCTGTGGATCAGATTGCAAGACGTTTTCAAGCACGCTCATCCAAACAACTGCGAAGTCAGGATAAACGTGAGGGGGAGAAGAATACAACACTCAGCCTTGCATCTGCTGAACAAGGCTCATCATCAGGTAACCCCACCATCACACCTGTTCCTCTCCAAGTCATCACACCTATTGTAATACCTGATGATGAGGATAATACTCAGGGGGAGCAACAAACTCAAGATGGAGCTGACTCATCAAAGTCTCTGGTTTTGGTTAACACCAGCAAGCCTGAGGATGATGATGAACCAGCTGCCAAGAAATTAAAATTCACTGTTAGCTCTCTCCCCAAAGCGATTCAAACTCAGGCTCAGATAACATTTATCAAAAGAGCTGATGTTTTGAAAAACATAAGTGTGGAGTCCTCTGTCTCGAAGAAAGGAAAGGAGATAGTTTTGATTGACACAAATACCAAACTTAAGAAGATAGCTGCGATGCTAGAGACAGGAGGATCCACCACAGATCTTTCCCAATTCTCAACCTTTACACCTTCCGATGAGATTCCTTTGACCCCTGAAGAAAAAGAGCAACAGGCTGAAGAATTCAAAAGATTAAATGAACTCAAGACAGCCAAAGAATTGAATGAAGCTACTCTGAGGAAGATGACACCACCTGAAAGGGAAAAACAAAAACAAAGGTTGAGGGAAATGGAAACAAAACGCGCTGAGGCCTTAAGGAAAGTCAAAGCTGACTATGATGCCTGCGTGAACAACAAATATGCTTCTGGCAAGATAACCAAGTTCAAATACACCATTCATAAATCCACAAACACCCCACAGATGATCTTATGGGGGGAAAACCAACAGGGAAATATGGATGTGTTTGACAACTTCAGGTTAAAGACACTTGGGTTATCAGAATGGTTCGAACTTGAAGCCTTAGCTGCCAAAAAGACTCGACAGGCTAATTTTCTTTTGCTAAAGACTCTTAAGGCCAAGTTTAACTAGATCAAGGAAACAACAGCCAAACTTAAGATTGATCCCTCACCATAGCTTTTTGAACAAGAACCCCCAAAGACAGGCAACAAAAGGAGAAGGATTTCACAAATTGTTAATGAAACTTTTGTTACTGAAAATGTTCAAGTGGATGGCATGTACAGGGATCTGATCCTCCCTAATGGTATTGTTGGCCCTGTTGATGGTCAGACATACACAGAGCCTGAAAGAGGAATGGCATTCATGAACAGGGCTTGCCAGTATGCTTTTAAAAGGGAAGATGAGCTGTGTTTAGCTTCAACTATTCAGCTACTCTGTCACAAGAAGTCTCTCAAGATCAACACAGAGTATTCCAAGAAGTTTGCCAAGACTTTGCAGGATGAACTAGATAACAGATTGGACTTGGCTGAAGCTGAAGCAAGGATAAAAAATGAGGACTATTGAAGATGTTCACAGCCCTTTTTACCTTCATCTTTTATTTTGCTTATGTAATGCACTTGTAATTTTCTTTAAGTTTTAATAAAATCATGAGGTATGTTTGTTTAGATCTGTTATGTGTAAGAAGAAGCTGTTAAACTCACTTACCTTAACTTAGTTAGATCTAGCATTATTTATGTTTAAATAGGGGGAGATTGTTGGGAATCTAAACTTGTTAGATTCCCTGATCATTGATTTAAACATAATTAGGCTGTTAGATAGTCCCTTGCCTGTGCCTAGGAGGCAGGCAAGTTTCACAAGACTCACAGAGACCCAAGTCTCTGTGAGCAACCTCAGAGGAGTCCATGTCAGAGACATTGTCAGGGAAGTCGAAGAATTACCTGAAGACATACTCATTGGCTGTGATGGATAACAGCCAAGATGTATCAGGGACTCTGAGGGGTTGAGAGTTAACAGGGGTGGCAATACCCTGATAACTCTCAGCACACTTTGGACATGCCATTTGTGTGTTCGAGACTATGAAGAAAAAGGAAACTGTTTTGACAACTGTTTCCTTAAAGCATAATGGAAGACTACCAAGAATAGAAGGACATCATGTGACTGATGTGGGAACTTGTAAAAGCTTGTGTAGTCGCCATCAAGTACTGTTTAGGTCAAACTCGTAACACTATAAATAGGATGTGTATCCATGCATTAATGTTTAACACTTCGAGATATTAAGAACATTATTGCATATAACTTAGTGAATCAAACAGCTACGACTGTATTCATAAGTTAGGGTTTATTGTTGTTCAAAGTGTGCACAACACATTGTCATCAAACTGTGTTATCCATAACACTTGTAATTCTTTATTATACAATAATAAGATTACGTTTGAAAAGTAATACCTTGTGTTGATTAAGCTAAGATTAGGGTTTCTTGCATTGATTAGGGACTTTCAGTAGTGTCTATAAAACTTTGATGCAGTAAAATTATCAATATTATTCACAAGGTATACGAATGTAAACAAATAAGTTTGATGCAGTAAAAATAGCACCATAATGCTTTAAGTATTAGATAAAAGTAGACTTACCAGAGCAAATGGGAAAGCACCATATCTTGTTTGTATATCATCGATGCCTTCATCTACGTTATCAATTATGTCTATTTCAGCGGTCTTCATATTGAAACAAATTACGTAGAAATGGTTTGATGAATCTTCAAATATCTTTATTGCAGGTAAGAATACCTGTAGATATTTTTGTTATCATTAATCAACTTCATTATAAAGAACATCACAATTATATCATTTAATTCTCAAAATTAATCTACTTACCAAATGAACATCAACAAAATTCTTCTGCTTTGCTTTAGTTAAAACGAAATGAATATTTTGATCAAAAACTTCCACTCTTTCTTTAATAGTCTTCTCGAATCAACAGTGTAATTAGTCTGTTTTAGTTAATGTAAAACGTTATGTATATCATAATATAAAACGTTATGTATAAAAAAGTTATTTTAATTGAATTACTTACAAGCATTCCCGTATAACAATATACATTTCCATCATCTGAAAGCTTGTCTCTGTGTTGTTCCTCGTGATTTTGAACAATAGACCATAAGTCTAATATGAGTGAAGCAATTTCTATTTTAGGGTACATGCTCAAGAAAAAAAAACCTTCGACTCCAACTCTTTTATTCATCTTGAAAACAATCTCACTGTACATTATTTCTGACAAGGTAAAATATATAATGCAGTGATAACAAGGTAATGATTCATTCTACATGCTTAAAGACACACTATACACACACTACACGTAGTAAAAAAACCGATCAAAAAACATACATTTCACGCACTGAATCCTCTCGAAAGCACCAAATCAAACCTACTGAATCATCTTGAATCAGACAAATTAATCAGCGAATCGAGATGGTTTGTACGTTTAATTTTTCGATTAATGCTCATATGCATGATTTATTTTAGATACTGTTCAAAGGTTAGATATTGTTCAAAGTTTGTTTAAAAGTGATTTTTTATGCTTGAAAATCACTGCTATGTGTTAAAAATGCACTATAATGCTCTAGAATTAGACTTAAGTTCATATTTAAGATTAAATAAATAACTATTTGGACTTAAGTTAAAAATAACGCTATGTGTTAAAAATGCACTATAATGCTCTAGAATTAGACTTATGTTCATATAATGCTATGTGTTAAAAATGCACTATAATGCTCTAGAATTAGACTTAAGTTCATATGAATGATTTTGGTTAGATCTTGTTCAAAGTTTGTTTAAAAGTGACTTTTTATGCTTCAAAATAACTGTTATGTGTTAAAAATTAAATATAATTAATGTTGTAAATAAATAAGATTGATGCAGTGAAAAAAAATATGTTATGCAATACTTAAGAACTTACCTTTCAGGTGTCTTATTACCCCATATGTATTCTGCTATCTTCTTTCCGTCTTCTGATAGTGGTTGGCCCAATATGAATTTCCGTTGATAAAATGGCGACACTAAAGAAGGAGGCAGCTTTACTTGACGTTTTTCGTTTTCCATATCAACTGGTGGAGCAATACAGCTAATTGACGATGCATGCATAATCATTTTTCTTTTTGTAGGCCCAGGCTTATCTTTTTCTATCTTAGATCTTTTTGCAATTAACAGATCTCCTTCTTTGTTGCCTTTAGCTTCATCATTTGACTTTTCATTCATGCATTGTAACTTTTCGAGATTCTTTTTCATTAATTTATCCCTTATATCTTCAAAGGTTGTTTTGTTTTCTTCAGTTCGTAGTTGACCAGATAGCAGAATCTCTTTATATTCTTCATGTTGTTCGACAACAAACAATGGTGTTTTACCTTTAACCTCTCTTGCGTTGTTTTTCGGTAACTGTAATTTCATACTATGTAAACTTTTAATAATTACCTTTTTCTGAATTTGTAGAGATTTTGGTGGCTCGACAATTAAGAAACTTTTTGACACACTCTCTTATGATTCAGATAAGAAAGGTAGTTTGAAAACGGAGTAGTCAAAATACTCTTTGTGCACTTCTTCAATCGAAGGAAAATCGGTCATTAAACTCTTGATATTTTCCATTCCAATTGAAGTAAAGCCAACTTCTTTGAGATTTTTACAACCTGTTATTTAAAGAAGTAAATTAAACAATAGTTTTTTTGAAAAAAATAGAATAACTTGTTTTACTGAAGCATAGTTACTTGTTACTGCATCATAGTGTTTTTTTCTAGTCATGCATCATAGTTAAACAGTGCATTACTAGTTTTAAAACACTATGTTGCAATGAAATTAATAATCAAGATAAGAAAGTGTTTGTTTTTCATTTACTTTCATATGCTCCCAGGTTTTCATCTTGTAATTCATCATCTTGCATTCCACCTTCAGTGTCAGGTTCCATCTCTTCTTCCTCACTGTCAAAGAATAGTGTTTGCGACTAATTTTCAAGGAATGAATTGTCATAAATGACAATAGATCCCTCGTTGACATCTTTATCGTATACTTCAGAACATATTTCAGCATTTAAACAACCTGTTGATAAAAAAAATACTTAATTTGATATTTCTTTATAAACTAGTTTGCACTCTTTAGTTAACTAGTATATCATAGAATATAATTCTAACTAGTTTATAAACATTATGATGCGGTGAAATTGTTGCATAAAATGTAGTTATTACATATTACTTAAATATGTAACTAGTTTAGATTATGCTACAGACATTCAAGTTTTAAAGGTGTTCTAGTTATATTACAGACATTTAATATCCGAAACATACGATATTAGATAAAATATTAGTAGAAACCAGAGAAGTGTCATTGTTCATTTACTTTTAGAGGTTTTTCCTGCTTTAGTGGGCGACGCTGCTCGTGCTTTTCCTTTTGTTGTCTTTTTAGGCACAATATATGATTTCTTTTTTCCCCCTTTAGAAGGCGATGTTGCTGCTGCTTTCTTTGTTGTTGTATCTTTAGGTGCAGTATCTTTGGTTGTTGACCTTGTCCGCCTTACATATTCTGGTGTTGAGTCTGGCGTAGAATTCCCTTCATCCATTATCACAGGCTCAGCATTACCAAATTCATTGGCGTCGATACCTTCATTTATCCCAACTTCCACATTCCCAACAGGCTCAGCAATATTTGTCTCATCGGCGTCGTCACCTTCATTCATCCCAACTTCTACATATTCATTCAAACCAACTTCACCCAATACATTATCTCTTACTGCATCAGCCTTATCTGGATGATTCAAAGCATCCTCATCGTTATACATTCTCTTTAAGAATGTTTTTCTTTTTTGAACAATCTCCTTGAAGTCATCGTCAACTAGGTATTCATTCAGTGCTATTTTTAGCTTCTCGTCATGATCTTCAAACAGTTCAATAAGCTTTATGAGGTTATCATTCAAGAAAACCTTCATATCCTGTGTGTTTTTGATAAAAAAATGTTAGTAAAACATAACTTTGATGCATTAAACTTTTTAACTTATTTAAATAATATATGCTTGTATTATTTTAAGAAAAATAAAATAAAATAAAATAAAATATATATATATTAAGATATGATGTGTTGAAATTTTTATCTTTAATGCAGTAAAGAACTGGTGAATTTTTTTTGCAAAAAAATTATGTTAATTAAGAATTAACTTTGATGCATTAAACTATTTAATCTAATACAGTAAGATATGCTATTTTTAGGATCACAAACATTTCAATTAGCTTTATGAGCTTGTCATTTAAGAAAACCTTCATATCCTGTGTGTTTATGAAAAAAAATATGTATATACATAAAAAATGAGTTTGATGCATTAAACTTTTTAATTTTAATTCAGTAAAGATATGATGAATTATTTTTGAAAAATAGTCTATATTAACTAAAAACTAACTTTGATGCATTGAACTTTCTAAACTAATGCATTAAGATATGGTGCATTATATTTTAACTTAATAATAAAGAAGAGACTTGATGATTACTTGACTAGTTTTTGATTTGAACTGTTTTAGATTCTCTTCTCGGCTAGTACTTCCACCCTCTGTATGATCAAACCTAATATTAGAAATCATCATTTTATTCCATATATCTATATTTATTTAATATAAGATTATAACTTACCTAGTAGATTATTTCGTTCTTTCCTTTTCTTCCAATTGTTCTTTGGTTTTTCAATATATTCAAATCCTTTGAATATTGGAAGTTTACCAAAGCCTCCACTCTTTATTTCTTGTGCTTCTCTTTTTTAGCAATTATGTACTCCATCCTTTGAATACAGGTTATGTTCTTTCCACTTTTAGATTAGGCGAATCTATTAAACTACAGTATATAAGCTACAAAAGAAAAAAAAAATATATTAGCATTATATTTCATAATTTATTGCATCATAATTTAGATATAATACATTAGTAGTTAATGCTGTAAAAAAACATACCGCCAATACTACTGTGGAAGCAGCAAAGGTTGCACCTGGTGACTAATCCAAGACCTCTGATCGAATACAGTCTAAAATATACTCGCACCAATCAAATTGTTGAAATTCTTACATTCGTTTTACCGATGGTATGAATCTTTGATTTCCAGTGCCATCTTTGTTCCCTTCGGCTAGACAAGAGAAGAAAATAACCAAAAAGCCGACTTGGAAAAACCAATCTGTTTTGGTCAAGCTAGCAACATGATCTTCAAGCTTCGAAATATTTATCCTGTCTGCATCCTCTCCTGCAAAGGGTGTTGTTGCTCTCCAATCTGTAGTTGTCTTATCTTCAGACGTTGTGCTAGGTAGAGAGATAACTTTCTTTTCACCCATCGAAACACCCAGAATGTCATGAATTAATTCCTTGGTTACTTTTATTCTTCTTTCATCCTCCATCTTTATAGTGTCTGTTTCTGGATCATAGTTTTGTACAATCCAAAATGTCATCTTGGTTGGAACCGACATATACTCAAAATTACCGATGAAATGTCCCAACCCCATTTGTTCTATAACCTTAAGCTCTCTGGTTGTGCACGCTTTTAACGAAAGATTCAAATGACACACTAACATTCTTGGGATGATATTGGGAAATAATGCTTTGCCTTTTTTAGCAACTTCTTTTTCAGCAACTTCTTTTTCAGCTACCTTCTCTACCACTGTATTCGCTTTAATCCTCCGAATTCTCATCATCTTACCTTTTTCAGCTACCTTCTCTACCACTACCTTCTCTACCACAGCAGTTGGAGCATCTGTCTTTGATGTCTCAACATTTCTGATTGAATTTGTTCAGCATCGTCAAGTACCTCAGTTGAAACTGGAATACTGCTTTGCCTTTTTTAGCAACTTCTTTTTCAACAACTTCTTTTTCAGCTACCTTCTCTACCACTTTCTTCGCATTAATCCTCCGATTTCTCATCATCTTAACTTTTTCAGCTACCTTCTCTACCACTACCTTCTCTACCATAACAGTTGGAGCATCTATCTTTGATGTCTCAACATTATATGATTGAATTTGTTCAGCATCGTCAAGTACCTCAGTTGAATATGGAATATGGACTACTGCAACCTTTTTCTTTTTTTTTTGGTTTGGCTTCCTCCTTCATCAGTTGGGATGTCATCAGCTACTGCTCTTTTACCAATAACTTTGTTTTTAACACATATTTTTTTTCGATTTGGAAGATAATTCACTTGTAATAACTCCCTCTAGTTTTGAGAGTCCTTCATTGCTTTTACATGTAAATAATCAACAATGTAATCCTACTTGTAAGAATTTACTGCATCATTACACATCCAATACATATAATGATACAATAAAATTTGAACACACATTAGAACATTAGATTACAAATTTTTACACATCATAGTCATTTTCAAGCATGAAAACTCACATTTAATGATACTTTAGACAACAGCTAACCTAAATTATTCATATGAACCTAACTTGGATTTTAGAGCATCAGAGTATAAATTTTAACACATCACAGTGATTTTCAAACATGAAAACTCACATTTAGTCAAACTTTGAACAACAACTAACCTAAATCATTCATATAAACCTAACTCGGAGTCTAGAGCATTAGAGTACAAATTTTAACACATCACACTGATTTTCAAGCATATAAACAATCATTTTATCAAAAATTGAACAATATCTAACCTAATTCATTGAAATGAACCTAACTTGGATTTTAGAACACTAAAGTACAATTTTTAACATATCATAGTGATTTTCAAGCATGAAAACTCAGATTTAATCATACTTTGGGGAACAGCAAACCTAAATCATTCATATAAACCTAACTCGAAGTCTAGAGCATTAGAGTACAATTTATAACACAGCACAATGATTTCTAAGAATGAAAACTCACAATTAATCAAATTTTGAACAACAGCTAACCTAAATCATGCATATAAATGTAACTCGGAGTCTAGAGCATTAGAGTTAAAATTTTAACACATCATACTGATTTTCAAGCATATAAACAATCATTTAATCAAAATTTGAACAATATCTAACCTAATTCATTCATATGAACCTAACTTAGATTTTTGAACATTAGAGTACAAATTTTAACACATCGCAGTGATTTTCAAGCATGAAATCTCACATTTAATCATACTTTAGACAACGGCTAACTGAAATCATTCATATGAATCTAACTCGGATTTTAGAGCATTAGAGTACAAATTTTAACACATTACAGTGTTTTTCAAGCATGATAACTCACATTTAATCATACTTTAGACAACGGCTAACATAAATCATTCATATGAACCTAAACCATTGTTGGAAATTCACTTTATGTGACGACATTTAAGAATTCCCATTACTTATCATAGTCACACACGCTTAGACTAGACTAGGATTTAATGTATAGTTAAGTGTGGTGTGTGACTATATATACCCCTCCAAGGCTTCCAAGGATGGGTGTTGCTTGTGTTTCATTTGTGTTTTCATTTCATTTAATAAACCTTTTCTTATTTTCACACACAACCTTTTCTCTCTCAACTCATCCATGGCTTCCACCTTCTACCACCCACCTAGACCACCAGATTACTAAAAAGCAAATCCACAATTGTTATAAGAGCCTCGGTTCAATCCTTAAATCGTGTTCTTGTTTTCGATTTGGTGGTCTAAATTTTTTTTTTGGTCTAATCTGTCATATATTTTTGTCACGATGGTTCATTTGTTGGTCTCTAGGTCACTGTCACAGTTTCCAAGTCCACATATCTGATATGGTCAAAAGTCCATGGTTTTATCTCTTGGTCTCAAATCCATTGTTTCAGGTCATATACTGTTTCTTATCATCAATTCTGTCTCGTGGTTCATGTAACAAATCTGTCTTGATCCTCATATTTTGTATCCTCTTATACCATAAAAAGTGTTCTTTACATGTTTTTGTGGGTTTAATGGTACTGTTTTTTCTTTATTTTTTGAAGATGAAGATCTGCCAAAAAAAAACCAGACCCAGAAAACTAGTTCCACAAAAATCGGAAATAGTACAACTTATGGATAAGGTTTTCAGATATTGAGATGGTCACATTCAGATCGGAATATTGCGATCGCATAAACCAGGGGTTTCTACTTGCGATTGAATATTCCGATGGATCTCATTCCGATGGATATATTCCGACGGATATATTCCGACGGATATATTCCGACGGATTATATTCCGACGGTTATATTCCGACGGATTTATTCACATTCCGATGGAATGTATTGACACAAGACATTGCGATGGCTTTAGTTTTTTTAACATATTGCGATGCAGTGTTCTATACTTTGTGACAGTTTAACAAATAATGAGAGCATGACAAGTTTAAACATTTATCGAGACCAAGACTTGACCAGAACCAATATTACTCATCATCCTTATATCACCTCAACACCATATCTTATCCTAAATCCCATCGACACCTAGCCCATATAATCTCAAAACTTTCGTCTCAAATCAAAACAAAAACAATTAATACTGATCTCAGATCTGTTCTACAATTGTGAGATCTTTTAAGAACTCAAGTGTTAGAACCATATCATCATCGATATGTGTTGTTTTTCGAAGATAACAAAAGAATAATAACAATAACATGTTATTCTCTTTTCGTCGTTTCGATTAATAACCAGAATATGCCATGCATCACAGATCCATGTTTGGCTTTTACCCAATGTTAATATACGAAATTAAAATAAGATTAATAACAAACTTGTTATTATCCTTATTTGTTTCGATTCTTTAATCAAAAAGCAACATGCAGTCACGAATTTAACAACCTACCCGAGACCTTTTAATAGAGGTCTTGAAGATGATCCTTAAATCATTCGTGCCTATACTTCTGTGAGTGTTTGTGATTTGTTTCACACATCATTACCAAACTACGATTCGAGGGTTGATATAGATGAGATGAGATTGATTAGTTTTGGTTAATTGATCAATGTTTTTCGAGGGTTTTGATGAATTTTATGTTAGACGGAAGAGATGGGGTTTATTTACTTTGGGAGTATCGAAACATTGTAGGGAGAGAAGAGAGAAAAGCGGCTGATCATTTTGTGATTAGGGTAATTGTGTGAGAAGTTTTAGGGTTGAGGCATTTATTTACCCAAATTTTAGGTTATGAAACTTTTGGACCAGGTTTGTCTATTTGAAGTTATGGGCCGAGTCGTGCAAGGTTTATGGGCCAATGGTTATGTGTGACGGGCTGATGATGTATCCCAACTTTCATTTTTTTGGGCCATCAATTTCAGTTTATAAAAAACGAATTGCATGATGTTTGTAAAAATTGTTATATCAAAATTTTATTTAACATTTCACTTCATATGATAAATATTAAATAATTTGATTAACGATTTTAAAAGTGACAAAATGATGTGACAAAGTGATCAAGTCACGAGAGACTAAGTGACAAAATTATTTGACAAGACTGAAGAAAAATGGGTATATTTTTAGTGACTACAGATTTTTGATCGGGTATTAATTATGTGAAGTTGAAGACGGATTTTTCGAAGGTGTGTATTTATTTTATCTTTGAAAGATAACTTGCTCGGACTTAATCTTAGATTGAAGAGTTGTTTATCTAGTTTCCAGGTTCGGGGTGTTTGGTTGATGACTCGGATAACTATCACTTAAAGGGGTTACATTGTTGTACTCAGTGTCACGCGCTTAGTCGTCGTGGATAATTTCAAGAGGTGTTGTGCTTATATACTTCTTCAATGATGCATTGGGAACTTAGATATTTCTCCATCGTTCCTCATTCAACAATTGTGCAAGCTTAAGTCACAAGATCGAAGGATTTTTATTCAGTTTCTCGTTTGATGTATCTGGTTCATTCCATCAGTGGTCACTTCAAATTGCTTACAAGTGGGTTGGTTAAGATGGCCATGGAGAGTTTATGAGTAGAGAATTTCGATCAGCAGCTGATTCTCACAAAATATATAATTCATCTTATTTATTATTCTCACGAGATTTCAGGTACATGTGCGTACGATTTATTGTTGGTTCCGAGTTTCGAAACCATCAAGGGGGAAGAAAAAGACATATTAAACGCACAACGAGTACACGTGATGAACTTCATACCTTCTTTTGATTTGAAGACATTCCGGGAAGACAATTGTCATAACCGCAGAGAAAATCAGTGTTTTAACTCGTGGCATTATCAATCTCTAAATGGTACACTACTGATTCGATGTTTAACTGTTTTGATGTTGCAAATATTCATCATCATTATCCTATATGGAGAGATATGCATTCCCGGGACTTAATTGAATCTGGTGCATCTCCAGAAGAAGATATGTGCATTTCCGGGACTTAATTGACTCTGGTGTTACGATGTCAACTTCATGAATGGGATAAAGTGTCTACTTCAGTATTTGAGCTTCATACTTGGGATTGCTTTATTTTCTTCAACTATGTGGGGGAAGAAATGCCTTGATTCTTTCTAGTATGCATAACTTGAACTCTCAGGGGGAAGAAAAATTTAGAAGAATTATTCAAGCGTGAGAAGAGACGTTGTTGATCTACTTGGTGTGCCCCTTACTTTCAATCCCTCATAGCAACATTATCATGTTATATGATGGGGTTTGCTTTTTAGATTCCGCTGTGCGCTTAATTATTCTAAGCTTTATTGAAAGCTTTGAAGTTGCTTATGAGGATTGTCGGTTTAGGAGGAAGCTATTTAAAAGCTTCTACATCAAATTTATGTGGCATGAATTAGGGGGAAGTTAATTTAGAAGCTTCTCCTTAACAAGAAGTAAATGGATTACTTAGCTCGTGCCGTTACAATATTTTTACCACAAGTTACTACGAAGATAAGTGACTCTAAAGTGAAGACTTGAAGTCAAAGGCCGCAGAATACATCATCAGCATTGGACGCTTCATGAAAGCTTTTGTTCTTAATCATTATGTACTTGTTAGGAAAAATATTGTAAGGAAATACACAACCACATTCTAGAGCATTAAAGTACAATTTTTATCACATCAAACTGATTTTAAAGCATATAAAAATCATTTAATCAAAATTTGAACAATGTGTAACCTAATTCATTCATATGAACCTAACTTGGATTTTAGAACATTAGAGTACAAATTTTAACACATCGTAGTGATTTTCAAGCATGAAAACTCACATTTAATCATACTTTAGACAACGGCTAACCTAAATAATTCATATGAACCTAACTTGGATTCTATAGCATTAGAGTGTAATTTTTATCATATCCCAGTGTTTTTCAAGCACATAAACTCACGTTTAATCAAAGCTTGAACAACAGCTAACCTAAATCATTCATTTGAACCTAACTCAGAGTTTAGAGCATTAGAATACAAATTTTAACACATCACTCTGATTTTCAAACATATAAACTCACATTTAATCAAACTTTAAACAACAGTTAACATAAATCATTCATATCAACCTAATTCGGATTTTAGAGCATTAGAGTACAAATTTTAACACATCACAATGATTTTCAAGCATGAAAACTCACATTTAATCATACTTTAGACAACGGCTAACCTAAATCCTTCGTATGGACCTAAATCAAATTCTAGAGCATCAGAGTGCAATATTTAACACATTGCATTGAAAAAAAGATGTAGAAAAAATCACTTACTGGATGATATAGTTATAGATTTTTCCGGCGACTTTTGTTTACTGTTTCCATAATCTACTATTTTTCTTTATCATCAGTCTAACACTTTTCCTATTTTCTAGATACATGAAATGATAGTTAGAATCAGATTATTATTAACATAATAATAACGAAACTAAATAAATAGGGGTATTAATTCGCTTACGAGGAGGAGTACAAGATTTCAGATTCTTATTCACCATCTTTTTTTATTGATGCATTTCAAAATTTATGCATGTGGTTTTGATCTGGTTTTGATCTAATGTGTGTAAATTTGGGGAGAGAGAAATATAAGAGATATATGTATCAGTTGGTAAAAATAAGAGCTACGTGGTCGTTTATTCACCATAAATGAGACACTCTCGGTTGGTTATTTACTAATTTGCCCCTAAAGTTTGTAATATTTACCAAATCAATATACAATTTTATTAGATTTTTCCAAATCAATATATAATTTTATCAGATTTTATCAGTTTGTAAAATTAATAGGTAGGTGTTCGTTTATTCACCATAAATGAGACATTCTCGGAAGGTTATTTACTAATTTACCCCTAAAGATTGAAATATTTACCAAATCAATATACAATTTTATCATATTTTATCAAATAAATATATGAATTTATCAGATTTTACCAAATCAATATACCATTTTATCAGATTTCTTTTAAAAATTTTAAAATATAAAGGTATAATGCTTTAAAATCTACTTCATTTCAGTAGAAGTTTACCAAATCATAAAGATAATCTACTGCATTATAGAAGAGGATAACCAAAATAAATTTTAGATAAACAGAGTGACATTTACAATGTACTTAGGCCAAGCTGAAATAAAATTACAACAAAAACAAACTTTATGTTTTGGGTAAACTTTAGATAATAAAATTCTTCAAAAGTTTATACATAATTTCATTAAAATTCATTCCTCGACTGCCTTCTTTAATCTTGCTTCAAACTTCCTCATGAGCCCAATATTGACTTTCACATTGAGAAAACTTATAATCTTTTGTTTCTTTTGTTGCTTCTTCCAATGTTGGTCCGCCGTTTTGAGTAACTCATTTCTCCAAAGGTTACAAGGCAACACCAGAATCTTTGCTAAGTACTTTGGTCTAAGAATGTTATAGTTGTTTTTTGATTTCTATTTTCATCTGTCATTGTCATCAACCATATTTCTTTATCTACGTACATCTCCATATGCCTCATACCAAAAGGACCACAGTCGACAACATTATTTCTTGTCCTCCAAGTCATCTTCAAGACTCTTGGAACGACCTTCATGAATACAACATGTTTTTGATGACTTACACTTTCAAGGTAAGTAATGAATAATTTGATCTGTGTAAAACTACAAGATTGTTGTTAATGCTGTAAAATTATATGTAATGCAATAATTTTTTTACTTGTTATATATAATTTTTTAATGCATTAAAATTTGTTTATAACAAAATTTTGAATGTTATAAAAAACTAGTATTTATTAATACATAACTGTTTATCCAAATAAGATACATAAATCAAAAAAATTACCATTGTCATGGCATAAGGGCCATATCTGTCATCAAGATCCTCAGAATCGTCTTTAAGGCTGTCCATGATTTCTATTTTAGTAGATAACATATTGAAGTATATTAAATAGTAATGGTTTACATCATCTATCATCTAAATGCAAGGAATCAAACATATAGATAATTCAGTAAAATATAATTAACTAAAACATAGTAATGCTGTAAACATTTAAGTGTAATGCTGTAATTAATTTTAAATAGTTATAGTAATAGATGTTATTTATGACTTACCATACTAATGTTATTCAAAGTTTTCTTCTTTGAATTGTTTAAAACAGACTAAAACTTATCATCAAAAAAATTTCTCAGGTGTTCTTCTTCCTTTTTCTGTTCAACCAGAGCCAGAGGCTGTATATAATCACAAAAAAAAATAAAAAATTACAACCTATAGAAATTCAATTTTTTAAGTATATATATTTTCAAAAAACTCACCAGCATTCCAGTACTGCAGTACAGATTAGAGTTAAATGAGACGCTCGATTTGAATGTCTCCTCATACGCTAGAACAAGACTCCATAGGTCAAGAATATTTGATGATATTAGGATGTTAGGATAAAGACTCAAGAACCATATACATTCAACTATTAGGCCCAATCCACTGAATAAAAATTCCCTGCGCATTATTAAAGGAATTCAGTTATTTGTTACCAAATCACAAACAAAAAATACCTATAATATGCAATTCAGTTACTTTTTTAAAGGTTAATGCAGTAAAAACTAACCCTTCAAGACAACTGCCACACCATACATATTCTATAACCTTTATTTCATCTTCAGTAAATGGTATGGCTGGATGAATTTTCCTCTCGTGATATGGTGACACCTTTTGACTTGAGTCTATACTATAAACCACATCTTCTAATACTTCAACACCTCTTTTCATTCTTCTGATAGGCCTTTTAAAATCACTTTCATTTGAGGGTTGTGGAACTGCAATACTAACCAGTTTCTCTTTGCCTTTTTATGAATTCTTATCTTTAACACTACTTTTGAACATTGGCGTCTTAGTCTCTATGTTTTGGACTACATTAACAAGTATTGAAGCCATTCCAGCAATCAAGAATTTCAGTTGCTTCAGCCACTTCATTAGCTTCAACAGATGTTCCTTGTGGCAATTCAGCCACTTCATGAGCTTCGACAATTTTTTCTTTGGCACTTGTATTTTGCTAATCCATTTCTCTTGCCTTAAAATGTCCTTCATTGTTTCGTATTAGGCTTAATTTCATATTACGTAATTTAGGACGAAAGGAAGGAGTGTTGAGATTTTGTAAAACATCTGTGGTACAAGTCTAAATTTTATCGTTCATATTTTCAACCACATCAAATGCATCCAACCCTGGTTGACCTACATCATAATCAACAACTTTAGCATCCAAGATACCAAATCATCTTCAAGATAAATCTTTCTTCGTTTGTTGATTTGATATCCTTTTTCGGCTTCCTTAGTTTGTGATAAAGGTTCTATTGTGGGAAGTCCAGTGTTTAAAAAACACAACAAACTTTCATCACTATCTTCTGAAGGTTCTTCTTCGACATAAGCTATCCGAGCATTTTTATCAGTTTCATTTGAAGATTGTGTTCCTAGAGGAGTTGTCTGAGTGAAATACGTATAATCAAATTGTACAATGCCCATGTTTTTCCCTGCAATCGGATTTTGAGGCCCCTCAACAGCATTTTTACAATCATGCTCATCTTTCTTTTCCTGATTTACATCGTCACCACCTTTGTTATTCTTTTTTTCATCATCGTCATTATCTGCATATTTTACATTCTTAGAATTTTTAAATTGCAAACCCTACCAAATTAACGTAATAATGTTATAGCATTGTAGTTATATTATTACCAAATAATGATTTAGTACAACATAGAAAAATATAATTTGAAGGTTATAGACATACCATCATGTTGATTCTCAACATTTCCCTTTACTGCATCATCATCATCATCTAATGCATCATCATCGTCATCTTCTGCGTCATCATCTAATTCATCATCATCGTCAATTTCATCATCAATATCATCATCCTCATCTCCACTCCCGTCTTCACTACCATTATTTTCATCATCCTCATCTCCATTCCCCTTTTCACTATCATCATTTTCATCTTCATCATCACCTTGCTTATGTTTATAATAAACTATGAAAACCTTATTTCTCTGTTCTACAAGTCTTTTTAACCGTTCGTACTCGGGATAGTATCTAAAAGCAAGATCGAATTTTCTATCAGAATCTTCCATCAGCTTATTTGTTTGCCGTAGATTAGCTTCTACAGTTTCGCACATTTCCTGTTAAATAAAAAAGCATTTAAAGTTTAATGCATTAAATTGTTTTTTTTGCCAAATCACTTTCATAACTTGTACAAAATAACATCAAAACTATCATTTTCAAACAACCGAGTTCTCAATCCTCATTACAAAGAAGGAGTTTTCCCAGTTTGGGGAATCAAAAGGCTCCCACTAGGTTTTCGAGCTTGTTCCTAGTGAGCCACATGCATCAAATATTTTTTGATTGTGTGAGCCTTAAGACCGGATAATCTACTGAATTTTAGTTAATTTTTAACCAAATCATCTTAAGTAACATATATTTCATACAAAATTATTACCTTAAAAGTTTTAGATGAAAAATATTTAGCTTCTTCAAGTTCTTCTTTTAAAAACTCTTCTTTATCTTCTACAACAATAACAAAATAAATTATTATATAAAAAACTAAATTTCAAGAAATATTTATTTTTATTTTTTTGTATACCTGATAAATTCACTAATTTCTTTTTTTTGGTATCTTTCTTCTTTGGCTCAATCCATTCTAAACCATCAACGATTTTTAAACGTCCAAAGCCACCTTCCTTAAGTTCAAGAGATTCTGTAGCTTTCATCAATTGATGATTCGATGCTTTGAACGCAGGGACTGTTTTTTCGACCTTTACCTTTTTACACACAGTTGAATTGCAATACACAAGCTGCACCAAAAAATACATTTTAATAGTTAGTTGTTGAAACTTTATGTAAAATTCTATAAACTATAAAGTAAATTTATATAGTATTTTAAGTAAAACATTTACAGCAGTTAAGTATAAAATTTATAGTTTTTAAGTTTAAATTAGTACTTACTATGAGTAAAACCATCGGTCCACTGAAGGTGCTACTTAAATCAAAACTGGTGCACTCCCTCACAAAACATTCTAATACATATGAGCACCAATCCATTTTTGCAATCCTATCAGTGTTATTCCCAATAAATGGAATAAGCCTCTCATTTATCGTTCCATCTTTATACTTTCTCCGATTATTGAGAAGAACAGTGATAGGAAACCAACATCAAATACCCAATTGGCTTGTTCGTATTCAGTAAAAAATGATTCCAATTTTGAAACTCCGATTTTCTTATCATTACCAACAATATGATTCACCTTTCTTCTCCATCTCTGAGTCATAGGCTCTAATAGATTTTTTTCTTTTAGAGTTTCAACAAGGATATCACCCATTGGTATCCCAATCATATCATGCACAAGTTGTTTTGTAAACTTTATCTTCCTACCATCCGCGATTCCTAGAGTGCGTGTTTCTGAATCAAAATTGGTAGCTAAAAACAGACCTAAGGTTGATGGAATATAGTGTATATGTTGAAGTTTTTAGGAAAATCACCAAATCTCATTTCTCGAACACGCTTCTCTTGTTGAGGGATTAAGTTGTTTAGGATCTTTTGGAGATTTCTTGGTGACATTCTGTATTTAATTATATCCTGATCAGCCTTTTTTGGCTTCTTTTGTTGAACTGCTTGTGGATAACAAACGATCATATTATCTTTTATTTTTGCCGTCTTTTTGACTGAAAATAGTCATCAGAATCTTTTTTTTCTGCAAGCCTTTTCACCTTATCTTCCTTATTTTCCATCTTATTTTTATCGAAAGTTCTTCCTTCAAAATCCGAATCACTGTTTTCAGTCGGTTTCTTTTTTTTCTCATTGGTCTTTTTAACTGAAGGAGATATACCTGAAAAGATCACACATTCTACTCATTTACAGTACTAATAGTTAAACCATTATAGTTGCATTTTTTACAGCATTATAGTTTACAGAATCACAGTTAAAATTTTCCAAATTTCAAGTATACTAATAGTTAAAGCATTATAACTTTTTAGAGCAATAATACATCTACATAATCACAAATTCGTAATACTGACAGTCTATATAAACCACCTTAACAGAATAACACATCAATTTCAAACAAATTAAGATAAACTTTTATTAGATATTCCTATCAGATTGTATCACATTTAAAGTATTAGATACCTGTGGTCAAGATTTAATGAATCACATTTATCACATAAGATACGTGTGACCATGGCTTACATCCTATAGAATTAGAATCTCAATTTTAACGCATTGCATCAAATTTTAAGGATATTACAACAGATTTAATACAAATTATAACACATCACAGTTATTTTCTAGATCATTAACTCAGATTTAATCATACTTTAAACAACATCTAATCTAAATCATTTATATGAACCTAACTCAAATCCTAGAGCATTAGAATGCAATTTTTATCACATCACAGTGGTTTTCTAGATCATTAACTCAGATTTAATCATACTTCAAACAACAGTTAACCTAAATCATTCATTTGAACCTAACTCGGATTTTAGAGCATTAGATTACAAATTTTCACACATCACACTGATTTTCAAACATATAAACTCACATTTAATCAAACTTTGAACACATTTAAGCTAAATGATTCATATGAACCTAACTTGATGTTTAGAGCATTAGATTTCAAATTTTAACACTTCACACTGATTTTCAAGCATATAAACCCACATTTAATTAAAATTTGAACAACATTTAACCAAAAATCATTCATATGATCCTAACTTGGATTCTACAGCATTAGAGTGCAATTTTTATTATATCGTAGTGATTTTCAAGCATATAAACTCACGTTTAATCAAACCTTGAACAACAGCTAACCTAAATCATTCATTTGAACTTAAATCGGAGTCTAGAGCATTAGAATACAAATTTTAACACATCACATTGATTTTCAAACATATAAACTCACATTTAATCAAACTTTAAACAACATCGAACATAAATCATTCATACGAACCTAACTCGGATTTTAGAACATTAGAATACAAATTTTAACACATCGTAGTGATTTTCAAGCATATAAACTTACATTTAATCAAATTTTGAACAACATCTAACCTAAATCATTCATATAAACCTAACTCAGATTTTAGAGCATTAGAGTACAAATTTTAATACATCGCATTGATTTTCAAGCGTGAAAACTCACATTTAATCATACTTTAGACAACAGCTAACCTAAATCTTTTATATGAGCCTAAATCACATTCAAGAGCATTAAAATTCATTTTTTAACACATCAAAGTGATTTTCAAGCATGAAAACTCACATTTGATCATACTTAAACAACGACTAATCTAAATCATTTATATAAACCTAAATCGCATTCTAGAGCATTAGTATTCATTTTTTAACACATGTAAATCATTTTCAAGCATAAAAAGTCACATTTAAATAAACTTTGGATAACATCTGACATAAATCATTCATATGAACCTACGTCCCATTCTAGATCATTAGAGTGCATTTTTAACACATAGCAATGATTTTGAAGCATAAAAAGTCACTTTTAAACAAACTTTAAACAACATCTAACCTAAATCATTTATATGAACCTAAGACCCATTCTAGAGCATTAGAATGTAATTTTTAACACATAGCAATGGTTTTGAAACTTAAAAAGTCACTTTAACACAAACTTTGAACAACATCTAACCTAAATGATTTATATGAACCTAAGTCTCATTCTAGAGCATTATAGTGCATTTTAAACATATAGCAGTGATTTTGAAGCATAAAAGTCACGCTTAAACAAACTTTGAACAACATCTAACGTAAATCATTTATATGAACCTAAGACCCATTCTAGAGCATTACAGTGCAATTTTTAACACATAGCGGTAATTTTGAAGCATACAAAGTCACTTTTAAACAATCTTTGAACAACATCTAACCTATATCATTCATATGAACTTAAGTCTAATTCTAGAGCATTATAGTACATTTTTAATACATAGCAGTGATTTTCAAGCATAAAAAATCACTTTTAAACAAACTTTAACTTTGAACAATATCTAATATAAAGCATTCATATGAGCATTAATCGAAAAATTACAAATCTATTACCAGAAGGAGAAAGCGGAGATAGTCCAATAAAGGTACGAACCATCTCCATTCGATGCTTAATTTGTCTGATTCAAGATGATATAGTAGGTTTGATTTGGTGTTTTTGAGAGGCTTCAGTGCGTGAAATGTGTGTTTTTTGATCAGTTTTTTACTGCGTGTAGTGTGTGTGTATTGATCGGTTTATTGGGTGCGTTTTATATTGTATTACTTTCGAGAATTGCCCCTAAAGTTTGATAGTTTACAAAAAGACACCATTTTTTTTATCAAATTTAGTGATTTTGATCCAAGGGCTGAGAATTCACCTCATTTATTTTATTATAGGATTTGTTTTATAATAACCCCTCTCTCTCTCTCTCTATACATATATATATAAATATATATATATATATATACTAGCGTCGTAACCCGCCCAACAGGCGGGGTTGTTTCATAAATTTTTTCTAACAGTACGTTCATTTGTTAGTTTTTTTATTACAGTTATGGTTTGGTTTTCCGCTTTTTTTTAGCCCAGGTCACCACCTACTGATCGTGCTTTGTTTATTTAATATACCTAGTGATTGTGTTTTCGTTTTGTTTTTGTTTTTTGGTTTTTATTTCAGTGTTTAACATTGACAAAAATGTTATACTGGATCAACATTTGTTGAGTTCATACGGTTCATTGGAGCATTACGTATTATAAGGTCTTATCTTCAACCACATTTCATTGGTCAAAAGTTCAAACTTACAGCATAAAATACTTGAATATTCTTAGAAAATGATCTATAGGTTAGCATTGTTGCTAGTGAACCCAGACCACACTTGCAGCTAGGGCTGAGCACGGCCCTAAAATCGACCTGGACCGGTCCTGGACCGATGCTCAGTCCTACTTGCAGCACAAGGTTTTATAAAAAATTGCCTTTTAACATTACAAAAGAACTCTTAATGCTAATTCACAGAATATCAACTAAGCTCATTCAAAATTATATATTCCATGTATGTACAATCCATTACCTTCATTCAAAGTCGTATATTCCATGTTTTAATGTTCAAACTCTCTTACAGCAACTAAATTTTGATAATTAAAAAAACACATCGTTTTTTTCTTAGAACAGCAAAAAAAACACGTCCTATTGCCCACTGGGAACTAAACATTGCCCTTACTTATTCCAGCACACAAGCATCATAAGATTCCATCATTCCATACATCGAGGTGGACATGTTTCAACTTGTGTTACGAAATCTAAAAATACCAAGACTTCAAGAACGTAGAGTTGAAGTTGTGTGATCTGATCAGACGAGATTGCATAAAACAATGAAGGTCAATACAGATTATAAACACAGTATATAAGAACAAGTGGAAAACAATATATCGATCTCAATCACACCTGGAGATTTCTTTATCACCTCTGACTTGAACAATTCCTATGGTTAAAAATCTTTTTGATAGGCGTTGTCGATTGCTGGTGGTAGCAGGAGAGTATTGAGATGTCTCGATTACTGTGGGGAGGCCTAAAGGTAGAAAAATGGGTATTTTTTAAGCAAGTAAACTAACAGGAATCAGACGCAAGCATACAATAATGTCTCAAAATCTTGCTGAAAAATAAGCCAACCAAAAGAAAGTAGTGACCTGTGTGCACGACCCGTTCCTCAAAAGCCCACAAGAACGGAGTTCATGCTCCCACATCCATAGCATGAGTACAGAGAGATTATTGACCCAATTCAGAGGCGTGTACAGATGAATAACTTGGTATGCATAGACTTTTTCACGTCTCCTTCTGCTTGAATGTCTTGCCTACTCAAGGTAGTTTCATTGTGTGTTTTCTGCTTTCGATTCGTGCTATGAGAGGAGGTGGCTTTAATATCATGTGTATATGAACCTTTTGCTATGACTAAATTTTTAAAATCACGCCAAAGTTCTGGTAGCTTGGCCACCTTTGATTTAGTTTGGTTGAACGGACACTGTCTCGCCCCTGAATAGAACAAAGATACCGAACATAAGTAACAGTTGGAAGAAATGAGACAACCAAATTGAAAAAAACCCCGTTAGTAAACATATAACTACATGCTGAGTCACTCTGTTGCAGAATTCTATAATTAGGGAGTGAGGGTGGAATCAGTTTACTAATGACAGGGTTGCCCAAACAGGATCGCATATGCGCAATCCACTGATTGTTCACACCCGTAAAGCTAGAGTGTTTGTGTATTATCTTGTATTAGGTCTCACCCCGTAAAGATAATATATATAGCTTGGATTTAACTATTTTTAAACTTGTTTGGGCTAAACATGTACGTAACAGATAACTTAAGTGTATTGATCTAATCGATCCTCCAAACTTTGTGGCCTCATCTTTTATTTGTGTAGCAAGTCGCCCGTTTGGAGCTAAAACCACAGTTGTGGGTCCCTTTTAAGGATTATTGCAAACACGTTTGAGCAACATGAAAGCATGAATCATATATTCCTAGTGTTTTAGCATACTTAATTTATGTACTTGCCACTATGTCGTTATTTTGCATTGTAGTAGGCGAGGTATGCGCTTGAATAGGTGTGGGGATGCAAAACCATAGAGTATCTGAAAGAGAAAATATTAGTAATAGTCAGCCCTATAGATTAATAACTGTATGGTGAATTCATAGCTCCAAAATCAGATAAGATAGCCTTACAATTACTCCTAAAACTCTAATTCTACTAACGAACTGTGGAATGGTGATAAATCTTGAACAGATGCATTAAAATTAAAAAATCAGCATGTCGATAGGTATAATCGCTTATTAGAAACGATTATGCCTATCGACGTGTCCATATGCTATAGGGTTGTGGTTATCGATATTGACTCACCTAGATGCCCAGTTTGTAAAAGACTAACACACATGTGTATATCTGAATGATTGTGACTATCTGCACTTTATACCCCTCCTTAAGAATGTTTACTATATTAGTATGACATTGTTATCAAACACGCATCCAAAGACATTATTAAGCACAGGTCGAATAGAACTCTAGATTACATAAGATAAAACTATGATAAATAGGTCATTTTATAACATACTCTCATCTGCATTTTCCTCCTTCGCCTAAAGCCTCTGACTTTTCATCTCTTGCTCATATTTTCAGTGCAAGGAACATCAAACAAAAAAAATACCATAAACTGCATACTTTCTAAACGACAAACCATTACCTAGGATATCAATTTATCAAATACAATAACAGATACGTAGTATACACGAAAAATTTACAAAAAATGAGCTACGAAGAACAGGTGGTTTAAGATACCTTAATAAACCAAATTAGGAATTGGATATTGTTCTCCGAGGGTGTTTACCTCGTGTGGGCCTGATTAAATCATTTTACACAGATGCGTAAAGCTTATAAATCTCAACTCATAAGCCGATGCGGACCCCAAAGATTTTACAGGTGTGAAACATTCAACGTAGCATGACTGACCCATTACTCAACTGCCTTGAGTCGTGCCTATTAAACAAAATAAAAAGTAAATGAGGAGCGTAACCAAACTGGACATTACACAAAAAGGGTAGACACGGAACAAATCTAACCTGGAGATGAATCCGCTTAATAGACTGTTTGAATTATCCATGGCAACATGCCCATACTCATCTCTTGCTGTTACAAAGGACCTCCATTGCTGCCTGGAGGTATTCCATCGTAGGGGTTACACTATGTTCTTCTTTTTGTCAATGCAGGCTGAAAGTGTTTATAGATATCCAAACAGCTAAGTGCATAAGTTTTGTTGGACAGTTACCTGGTATGACTTTTTAAGCAAAATATCAGCATATCCTTTTTCGTCAAACTCCCTAGCTTTCCTTTTTGCTTTTCCATCACACGCTACTGCTAAATGACCCACTTGACCATACATAAAACACTTTTCTTGTGTTCAGGAGTAAATACTACCTAAAATGTCACCGTAGTAACAAAATTAACCCATGCTAACAACATGAAACTGTTCTGGTCTTGAAATTCTGTTTAATAGCAGGAACTCAAACTGTTGTGTTTTTTTAGATGTTAGTATTCGGCTGTAATGCTTGTTTGCTTGTTTAATAACAGGGCCGGTATCTGAATTAAAGTTGATGTCGCATTGATGGCTGGAAGTGGAGGTAGCGATAATCCTTTGATGGGACTATTGGTGATGATTTGACATGACTGTTGTATTCAAGAACACCAATGACAGTGGTGTTAGCGAAAGTTCTAGAAGAAACAGGGCCGCCATCAGGAATTTGGCATTTGGGTTGAGGTTTTTGGTCTTGAAAACAACATTGGTCATATGGCCTGGTTTAATGTAGATTGTATCCGTTTCAAACCGCTTTACATAGCTTGCATCAGCATCAACAAATTATACGTATTATTTGTGATTTTGTATAGGTATGTTTTGTAATTTTGCGCTAAGATATGTTTTTTCTTAATCAATACTTATTCTGCAAAAAAGTTTAGATATGACATTCGCTAATTTCAATCAGTTTAAACGAAAGAAAAAAGTGTATGAAGGAGGTCTGATTAGTAAAGATACCAGGAGTGTGGCGTCCAAAAATGGCGTCAACATCTTTAAACTGGGCAAACTTCAACACAGCCCTTTGAGCACACGGTCTGATGTCCTGAGATTTCATAAGTAATGTATGAACATGATGTCCTGAATGGTAAAATTGCTTCTTTTGCATATTCTGGAAATTAATGCATTAGCATTGTGTCATTAAACAGTGGATTGGGTATCTAATACACACTCATTAATATTTGTGCACTCCACATTCTGTGGCCTTGATGTGTTGTGTATTGTGTACCAATAAGCTTTTCCTTTTTATAGTAAACTAATGACTACAAATTTTAAATGTAAAAAATGTTCATGGGAAAAGCATATTCACCTTGTATGTTCTTTTATTTCTGTTCCATTAACGTGGACAGCTCTCACCAAAGAAAGAGTTCCTTGATCGAGAAACCTGAATTTCCGGAGTAAAAGATAACCTTTTTGCTTCAGCTTCTCTTTGACAGTACGGACTACACGGTCAGCTTTACTTCCTGAAAACATATTCTTAAAATACTCCACTTGTTCACATTCAAAGACAGAAGAAAATACCATACCTTGCAGTCAACAGCTTTGAATAGGAAGAAAAGTATCAGTTACTTAGAACAAACCATATACTACAGAGAATAAATCCAAAAACACGTATAGAGTGCCAATAAATCATGTCCATGTAAATATAGCTAGAAAATTAGAGGTGGACAAATTCGATTGGCCAGAATAGGTATAAAATAGGTAGCTCTTATACGCGTCTAGGGCCGATCAATTAAACCATAAAGATCATCATCGCCCAAGCAATATTACTGACATTTGTAACTCTTTGCGATCATTTGGCCTCCTACTGTTCCACTTATCAGATTGTGTTGTTGGCTCTACAGGCCCACTTCCACGAAACATGGGTACGTACATATCGCCAGTTGATGCGGGTGCTAGAGCTGGTGGAGCGGGAGACCTTGAAGCTCAGAAGGTAGGTTTAGTTGGGGCATCAACTGGTGACGCTTTTAAGTATCTGATTGAAAATCCAATGATTAATTTATAATCCGTACCTAAAAGCATTAATGTGTACTTACATACCTGAATAGCAGAGTTTAACCCAACCACATATGAAGTTGTAGTATTTTTATTAATTTATGTATCCTCGGAAAACCTGTTCAAAAGCTCCCCAGTTCGTGTAACCTCAAAGAAAGCTATATTATTCCTTCTTGGTATTCATAAGTGTTTCTCTAATCCAAATCATCCAGAATTCCAAACAACCATGACTCTCTGCATATTAGAAACTACCATCATTAAAAAATAATCATTAATAGTTTAGCAAGTAATAAATTAGGCTGGGTGAAATCAATTACATATAAAACATGCAAGGCCTGATATAAAGATACCTCTAGGCGCATTTCGTGCTCACTATAAACTGCTATCATTCGTAAATATCCAATAATGCAAAGACATTCTGGTAACGGTAATACAAAGGCCTAACCACATGCATCAGGTACAATTCCAATATTTAAGATTATCCGACCCCAGTCGTTTAAGTGCTCCAAGAGTAGGTGTTGCTTAACGTTAAGGCAGTATACCCATTTCACTTAGTTCCCTTTTAGCTAAGATGATTTACCCGTTAAGAAAAACACAACCCCAAACAGCCCATTCTTAAGTAAATGGGTACAGCTTGCCGTTTTTATATTTGGTGAGATCACTATTAATACTTCCTAAGACCTGATTTCATCAACTCCGTATATAATTTGTTTCAAAATCACCCCAAAAGTTTATTAATGTTTAGTCATATGTAAGAATGTTTATTTTGTTGCTTTAATCTTTCATACGACCATATCTTTAAAAAACAGCGTACATGTTAACAGACTCACTTATTTAAGGAACCCCACAACTCAATAATTCGGTAGAAAAAGGATAAACACATGAAAAGTAAATACAGCCGGGTCAGAAACTGGTTCAACTTGCTCTTCAACTAGGCCTACCAAAGGTGCATTAGGGTTGGTAGAAAACACCAAGAACTGTGGATAATTAAGAGCAGCTGACCGGTTCCATATACCATTAGACAAGTTTCGTTTAAAACCTATTTGATAATAAAATAGCAAATCACGATGCACTTACTTTGTGGGCCAACCTTACTTATTTAGTTGTAAGCTCGTAATCAGCACAAGTCTTTCCCGAGTTGTTTGTTTTCTTCTTTCCATGATGTTTAGCACGTAGCCGAAGGTTTACTTAACTAATACCGATGAAGATCTGTCAAGACGAAAAAAGAATATAAGTATGTCAGGTATATCTTTAAGCTACTAACAAAAAAAACATAAAGGGAGCAAAGTACCCTGCAAACAGTTTTGAGATTTTTGCTTTAAAGATAGGTTTCGGCTATTTAATCAATTTTCCTGTAACATTAAATGTATATAACTTCAAATGGAATTAAGGTAAACTCTTCCAATCATGTAGAACGCCGGTGAAACCTTGATCAAGTATAAGAGGGAGTGAAATAAGATCCCTGATTGGCACAACATTCTTTACCCATGCTGATTTCCCTGCTTTCGATTGAGGTTGGTTAACCGCTTGTATTCTCATCTTTGAGCAGTGCACAGAAACAAACCGTAAAAAGATAAATGTAATTACCTCCATTGGAGCATGGTTAAAAGATCTATTGATTGCCCGGGGGATCTGATTAAAGAGATCATATGATAATAATGATCAGATCATCCCTTGTTTATTAGAACATATACAGATCCGATTAAACAAATGATATGATAATAATAATAATAATAATAATAATAATAAATGTAATCCTATTATTCTAATGAAGTGATGTTTATAATAATAAAATAATAATAATAATAATAATAATAATAATAACAATGCTAAAAAAAATAAAATAATAATAATAATAATAATAATAATAATAATATTTTTTGCTTCTCTCCTACGCAGCCTGTGTGGGCGATTTTTCCATCACCTGCAAACCTTCTTCTCCATCGCTTCCCTACAGTTACCTTACCTGTCCGCTTCATCTTCTTCATATCCGTCTTTACCGCTTCATCTCCTATCCACCATAACTTCATCACCACTTCATCTCCAATCCACCATAACCGTCTTTACTGCTTCATCTCCTTTCCCTGTACTAGCCGCTTCATCTCCAATCACCATTACCGACTGTTTCCCTGATTGTCACCAATCCACCATAACTTCATCACCACTTCATCGCCAATCCACCATAACTGTCTGTTTCCCTGTTTGTCACCAATCCACCATTAATTCATCCCCTGTTTGTCACCAATCCACCATTAATTCATCACCACTTCATCTCCTATCCACCATTATCGTCTTAACCGCTTCATCTCCAATCCCTGATCTAGTCTCTTTATTTACAGTTTGGTCCGCTTCATTACCATATCCAATACCGACTGTTTCATCTTCTTTACCTAAACCTGTCCGCTTCCCAACAGTAACCTCACCTGCGCAAAAAGTTACGGGTTTGTGGTTTTCAGGATATCTTCATCACCATAACCTGTCCGATTTGTTTGTGGTTTTCAGATTGCTTGTTTGGGGTTTGTGACTGTGGTTTTCAGGATATCTTGGTTTGCTTGGCCGAAAAAGTTACGGGTTCGATATTGTGCTTAAACAGTTACGGGTTCGATTTGGTGCTTGTCCGAACTGTTACGGGGTGTGTCTGGTTTCCATTAAGTTTGTTTAGTGGTTTGTTTCGAGCAGTTGGCTTCCTTACAGTTTATTAGTGGTTCGGGCTGGTTTTTGAGTGGGCGTTTGCGTGCTGATTGTTGGTTGTTTGTGGCTTCGAGGGTCGTTTGCTTGTTGTATTAAGGTTTGGGTTTTGTTAGTGTGTGGTGGGCTAGTGCTTTAGTAGTGTTCTGTTGGTTGTCTGGTAGTGGGTTGTTTCGGATTGGGGTTTTGAGTGGTTAGCTGTTTGGTTTTTTTGGTGTGGTTATGGGTGAGTCGCTTAGAATCTCTTGCCCTTTGCAAGGGGGAGAAGGGTGTGGAGCTGGTAGAGGTGGGCGGGGGCATTCTAAAAAGTATTTTATCGACCACTTGGGTACCCGCCATTTTAAGACGGATGTGTTGAAGGGAGTGTATAAAGCGCGTATTGCAAATGATTCTTCCTTGTTTTCGGCCCTTGATCTTGCTTTGCATCAAGCGGGGATTTGGCTATGTGGTGAGTGTCTTTGTACGCATACTTTTGGTAAGAATTGTAGACATATGGATGGCGTTGTGGTTGAGTCTCCAGATTTTGAGGATTGCGCGATTCGGGGGATTGTTTTGCCGGTTTGTTCGCCTAGTGTGGATGTTGATGTTGATCGAGGTCAGGTTTCGTTGTCGGGTTCTGGACCTCCTACAGATTGTGACGAGGGTTCTGTTAGAATGGGCTTAGGGGTGGGTTCACTTTGTTTAGATGTTGACCTCCTTGACCGTTTCTTTTTGACGCGCATACGCACGGTCAAGTGCATCCCGCCTAAGTTGAGGCTTGGTTTTGCTAGGATTTTTCTTAGTGCTCTTGACAAAGTTTTATCTAGCCCAAGTGATATTGCAGCGTGGGTGGAACTTCTCATCTTACCGGGTTGTATTTTGGCGGTGTTCGTACCGTCTTGTAGGGCTCAGCGGCGATCTGGTGAGAGGGAGCGTGGTCAGTTTGTCAGTATTTCTAGTGCCATTGCTCGGTGGAGGGATCCTGGGGAGAGGATAGGTTTGATTAGAGATCGTTTAGGTGGTCTTTCCTTTTCTTCGCGTAGGTACTTGAGGTCGAAAGATGCTATGGCGGCTAATATTTCTCAGTGCAAGCGTAAGTTGAGTGATGGTCACTTTTCAGCGGCTATTAAGGTCCTCACTTCTTCGGGTGTTGCCCCTGATTCTCCTGACACCCTGGGGGATTTGGAAGCTAAGCATCCCTTTGCCTCTCCTCCTGTTGTGCCTTCTTCTTCCTGTGGGGTAGACACGCTCTTTGTTCGCAAGGATCTTGTATTGAATCGGATTCGAAGTTTTCCCAAAGGTACTTCTTGTGGTCGAGACGGGCTTAGAGCTCAACATTTTTTAGATGTTTTGGGAGGAGCAGCTTCTGCTGTGGCTGATGATCTTTTGGTTTCTATCACTGGTGTGGTTAATCTGTTTCTTTCTGGTAAGTGCCCTAGTCTGCTTGGTGAGTTTATTGCCAGTGCCCCTTTGACTCCGCTTGTTAAGCCTGGAGGGGGTATTCGGCCTATTGCTATTGGTACTGTGTGGAGGAGGCTTGTCTCTAAGGTTGCATCTTCTTCTGTTGGGGAATCGATGACCTCTTATCTACATGATTTTCAGTTTGGTGTGGGGGTGCCAGGTGGGTGTGAAGCGGTTCTTCATTCTGTCAGCAGGTTTGTGGAGGAGAGAGGGGATGAGGCCGGACTTTCTATGCTTTTGGTGGATTTTCAGAATGCCTTTAATCTTGTTGACAGGAGCACCATTATTCATGAAGTTCGGCTGAGGTGTCCGGCTATCTCGCCTTGGGTGGAGTTTTGCTATTCTCGGCCAGCTCGGCTTTATTATGGGGATTCTATTCTTTGGTCTTCTCAGGGGGTTCAGCAGGGTGATCCATTGGGGCCTTTATTATTCTCTCTGGCTCTGCATCCACTTGTTCATGCTATTCATCAGGCGTGTGAGCTCTCCCTTCATGCATGGTACCTTGATGACGGCACTATTATTGGTGATACCCTTATGGTTGCTAAGGCTCTGGATATTATTAGGGTGGAGGGACCGGCTCGTGGGCTACATCTTAATGTTGATAAGTCTGAGCTTTTCTGGCCGGTGCAGGATCCTCGGGGGTTGGTTGATGGCCTTTTCCCTGCTTCTATTTCTCGTCCAAGGTCTGGTGTCAAGCTTCTTGGTGGTTCTATTAGTCGTGATTCAGGTTTTGCTGGTAATTTTGTTGCGCGTCGGGTTTCTAAGGCTATTTCTTTGTTAGAGGCTATTAGGGGACTTGATGACCCGCAATGTGAACTTCTTCTCCTTCGTTATTGTGCTGGTGTTTCTAAATTGGTGTATGCTTTGAGGACTTGCCCCCCTGGGTTTCTTGAGGGTGTTTTGTCACAGTTTGATCAGGCATTACGCGCGTCTTTGGAATTGATTGTTACGGGTTCAGGGCCTGGGTTTGGTGATTTGCAGTGGCGTCTTGCTACTCTTCCTATCAGTATTGGTGGCCTTGGGGTTTTATGTGCTGAGGATGTCAGGTGCTTTGCCTTTATTGCTTCTCGTTTACAGTCTGGTGATTTGCAGGATCGGATTTTGGCGAGGTCTGGGATTGTTTCGCCGGGCCCTATTTTTCAGTCTGCTCTTGATGCTTTCTCGACTTGTTGTGGTGTCAATCCTCTCTCTGTCACCACTAACTCTCCTGTCCCCCAGTTTATGAAGTCTTTGGCAAAGAGTTACTTTGGTTTCATTGATGGTTGTTTGACGTCGCGTTTTGGGTTGAGTCGTCGTCAGGAGGCACTTCTCAGCTGTGTGCGTGCTCCTCATGCACAAGATTACCTCTTCACTATTCCGATTGATGGGCTGGGTCAGCGGATGAACCCGAGACAGTTTCGTGCGGTATTGTGCTATCGTTTGTCGATTCCTTTATTTCCTGATGGTTCTTTGTGCTCGGGTTGTCATGTACATCGGATGGATCTGTGGGGTGATCATGCTGTTCATTGCGCTAGTGATTTGGGGGTTAAGTTTCGGCACAATCTTGTCCGTGATGTGTTGTTTGATATTTGTTCTAAGGTGGGTGTGTCGGTGAGGAAAGAAGCCGATATGGGCTTTGTTTCTGATGGTGGGCGTGATCTTCGGCCAGCAGATTTATTACTACACAATTGGTCCCAGGGCAAAGATGCGTGTTTAGATGTTACAGGGGTTTCTCCGTTTGCAGGGACGGGGTTGGATTCGTGGGTACCTGGGAGTGCTTTGCGGTCGGCTGTTCAGAAGAAGAAGAGGAAGTATTCTTCTATTTGTGCTGAGCATGGTTACTCGTTTATTCCATTCGCCTTCTCGACCTTTGGGGAGTTTGAGGAGGAGGCGATGGATACTCTCTCGCGTCTTAAGCGGTTAGCTGGTTGTCATTCTAATGACGCGAGGAGTGGCGGTTTTTTGATGTCTAGGCTTAGTTTTTGTATTCAAAAAGGGGTGGGCGCGCAGCTTGTTTCGCGGCTCCCTTCCAATTTTGTGTGATTAATAAAATTGAGAATATATAAAAAAAAAAAAAAAAAAAAAAAAAAAAAAAAAAAAATAATAATAATAATAATAATAATAATAATAATAATAATAATAATAATAATAACAATAATAATAATAATAATGATTCTGTAGAGATTAGCTTTAGAAAAGAATAAAGACGGAGAAGATTGAGGAAGACACAAACTCAAGAAGAGGATAAAAGATAGTGACGACTGTTTTATGGTTTTGTGTGTGTGTGTGTTTTCCCGTGTGTGGGGAAAATGAAAAAAAGAAGTATATATACCCAAGGTATGAAAACGCGATTTTGAAACAAAACACATTTTCAAAAACAGCGGCCCGCCCAAAATGAGTTAAAAAAGGAAAAAAGTGAGATTTTTTAGCAAATACTCAAATCCTATTGATTAAAAGATGTGACTGGGACTAAAATTGTGGTTTCAAGTCATAATTATACCTATATATATATATATATATATATATATATATATATATATATATATATATATATATATATATATATATATATATATATATATATATATATATATATATATATATATATTTATATATACTAGTTGCAAAACCCGCCCGATGGGCGGGTATGACTTGTGATTCTTGTTTACGTGTTTTATTTTCTAAAGACGTTCATCCTTTTAACCATTGAAACTCGTACATATAATTCGCCATGCGAAAATAATGGTAAATTTGAACATTTATGTTTTACAATTAACATGATCACATGAAATGTTATTTAGTTATATGTGTTTACCAAGAGGAATGAAATATACATCATCTGTTTACAATAGCTTATCATTTTATGGTTATAATTTTCGAGCATCGATCTCATGTGATGACAACTTCAGGATTTTATATATAGTTTACTTACAACTAAGGTCCTAGATACCATGAAGTGTGGGATGTTAGCATGCTCAAACTTCACGTTTTTGGGAGCTATAGTGAGTCATAGCATTTTGAAGGCGTAAATTAAAGCGTTACAAAATATAAAAATATATATATATATTTATATCATATTATAAAGATATTGAGGTTATAAAAAGTGTTATACATAAAAAATAAAGTTAAAAGCTACCTTTGAATGTAATATTTTTATTTTTATCGAAATTCAACTAAAAAAAGCCTCTGGGCGTTTCATTTTATCGCGACTTATCACTTTTTATACTCAAACCGCCACATCAGCGCCACATCAATATAACACCCAAACAACATCAACCCCTCTAATCATAACACCAACAACAGGACTCAACTATTTATTTTTATAAAACCCCCTAAACAATATTTTATTCTTTAAACAAACTAATTATTTTATTCATCATTAAAAGTACACACTAAATTAAAAATAAAATATATTACGAAATTAATAATTATTATAAAATAAAAATATATTACGACATAATATAAAATAAAATAAAAAATACTTTTTTTTCCTTTTCTATTTATACAAATTTGGGATTAAAACTACTTTATTTAGTTTCAACCCTTCACCCAACAGTGTCTTTTTCTTCCTCTCTCAGCCGCCACTACCTACAAAAAAAATATCATCGACATCAATCAAAACATATTCCAAGTAACAAAATCCAAGTAAGTAGCAGTTTTTGAGCTTTTTTAATCTGCAAAGGAGGATTTAGAAAGATTTTTTACAAAAGATACATTTAACGCGCGTTGCCCTAAAAGCGTTAGGATTTTACAGTCGGGGTATCGTAACACCGACCAACGACTGACAACGCCCGTTGAGACATTACGATACCTAGCCTTCTTACAGTGTATGTTCTGTATGTAACACTATTTGTTTAGTATTAGACCAAAAAAAACCTATGCTATTTGTTTACTATTAGACCAAGAACAAATCACCTATGAAATAATAGAAGAATCTTCTTGTCCAAAATCACACTTTTGATATTTTGTGAGAATGACATGAGTAAATGGGTAAATATATACTTTTATCTTTAAAACAAACACAATAAAGATACAACATGAACAAACATCCATAAGCTATCGAGAAATATAACTTGATACATGATGAGATGGCATTTATACATGATCTCATCGTTCTTTTCGGGCTTTAAATGCATAAAAATGTCATAAAATACCATATATATGCTTGTGTTTGTTTACTTGTGTATTTTAGGTATGGATATCGTGAAAAAGACAAAAGATCACAAGAATCAAAGAAAAACGGACACGAGAAACAAAGCCGTACAAAGAACCGGGCCCTAATCATGAAATATTCAACAAATACCCTTGAAGACTTGAAGACAAACAAGATTGATCCTCCATTAATGAAGAAATGACACTTAAAACCCTTGTATATTGATAATTACAAGTTTGGTCCCTTAAGTTTGTCAAAATTGCAAAAAGGTCCTTCAACTTTGAAGAAATGACAAGATTGGTCCCTCAACAAAATCAATTTGTCAATTATGGTCCCTCATGAAGTAAAAGACACAATGAAGACCTTTGAAGATCAAGATTGTCCAAGATCAGCCCTTGAATTATTCAAAAATGGCAAAAACAATCCTTTGAAACCTTTTTCCAAAGTTTGGTGCCAAAAATGACAAAGTGTGAAAGTTATTAACAAGGCAAATACGTTTTTAGGGCTGAAAACCTTTGTTTGCCAAAATTTCCAAAAGACAAGGACTGAAGGTGTCACAATGAAACATTTAAACTCAAAAACGCGCCTAACACTTTCTTTTCCCCTAATATCGGATCAAATAGAACTTACTGTTCACCTTTTTCACCCAGGTTCTATTTTACTTAAACTTAGGTTAAAATTCAATTAACCTTGCCCACGTGTGATTCACACACGCAGGAACCCATCCCACACAAAAAACCCCCAATCCCACGCCTTGTGGACCCTACCCCCAATTCCCCTTTCCACCAATCAGCATACGCCTTGGTCCCCAAGCATATTACGTGTCCAAAATCAACAGTGGAGATCTTATGCTTCCTCCCAACGCATAATAAACGTCCAGGATTCAATTTGACACCTCAACCTCAAAAACGCGTCAAGGGCATTTTGGGATTTTTCTAGTGATTAGGGTTTTGTTTTTAGCCTTCTAGAATAGTCATTAGAGTAGTATAAAAGGAGGGCCAGTCTGTAGTAACCCCTTGTTCCAGTTTTTCTTCAAAAAGTTTTGTAATGCCTTTTGATTAAATATAAAAGTTTGGTATTTGTTATTTAGCAATTTAATTCCTTTTTATGATTTTCTTAAAGTTGGTATAAATTATTGAAGGAAAACTGAGTTCCACATTTATTTGGTTAAGTAATTTTGATTTTCAAAATTATTTAAAGGATTTCTGAAAACTTAAATTTCTTGGTAAGAAATCTGTTTCAGGTTTTGATGTTAAGAGGTTTAAGTAGTTGGTGATATAGTGTTATAAAAACGTTTTGAGAAAGGTTTAAAAGGATTTGGAAAAGTTTTAAGAAAGAAGAAAAGAAATCAGAATATTCATATTTGTTCTTGTTCTTGTTTTTCCTTTTTGATTTCTCTTAGCAGGTGTTGATTGTTTGTTGATCCAAGGATCTGCATACACCCGGGTGTATAAGGAGGTGGATTGACATCCACAAAGGACTTGGATGTAAGTCCTTGAGGTAAAATCTTTTTTTTCCTTTTTAAAATTCAGAAAAGTTATAGTTTCATGTGATTTGCTTGATTAAGAGTTCTTTGTTTGTTTAATTTGTTGGATTAGTGTTCTTTTGTGTTTGGATGCATGCTAGAGTATCATAGGATCAGTTTGAATAGGTTTTAGAAGGTATTGAGTTGTTAAAAGTTGAAAAACAAAATATAAAAGGGTGTTGGATATATGTTTTAGCAGGGTAAAGGTTTTGATTTGTGAGTTAAAAAGGTGTTAGAGCAGTTGAAATAGGTTGAGATAGTTAGAGTGTTAGTTTGTAGTGAGTTTGGAACAAGTTTGAAGCTAGTTGGTGTGTTAAAAAAGAAAAAGTAAAGCTCAAATCTGCATAATCACTTTCTGCTTGAATTTCATGACAAAATGGTGCTAGATCTTTGAAATTTGTTAAGTGTAAGGGTGATTTAAGGTTGGATTTGGCTTGTATATTGATTGGTGAGTTTGTGTGCTAAGTTTGGGTGTTTGAATCTCACTTGTGTGCAATCTGTCTAGATAAAAAACCACCAGACCTTGATAAAAGTCACAGCAACTTGAAAACATCTTGTGTATGCTTTGGTTTGTGAATCTTTGGTGCTAAATGCTTATTTCTGCTAGTTCTTGACTCCTTGTGCTTCAAAGAGCACAAGGGTGTCCCCTTTGTCCAAAATCATCCACCACAACAAGGCAGCCAAGCCCCTCTTGGTTCCAAAAGTGCTCAAGTGTGCACTCACACTTGTTCATCAGCAACCATAATCCAGCTGGCCACATTTTGATCTTCATTTTGTTGATTCTTGGATAAAAAGGTGTGTTGGATTGGTAATTAACAAGCAAGAAGGTCACTGATTGATTGAAAAAAGAAAAAAATAAAAAAGGAAAAAAGTGCAAAAAGCATACCCGTAACAGGACTCGAACCCCAGATCTCTCGTTGGAGGAGTAGGAGCACTACCGCTAATCTAGATGACTTTTTACGTTTAAGTTTGTTTTCAAATTCTATTTAACACGTTTTCTCTTTTAGCTTATACAAATAAAGCCGTAGCTTAATTCAATCTTTTCAGCTTATATGTTAAGCATTTTTGTTTCTTTTAATTTTTCCTAGGATCTTATTAGGTTTTGTGATTTTTCTAGCCTAGGTTCATAATTTTCCCTTTATTTAATTATTTTCTAGAATTTATTTATTAGCCGTATTTTGAAAAATCATTAAAAGATAGTTAAAAGTAGTTTTTAAGTTAGGAAAAATTATTTTTAGCTTTTAAAATAATATTTTGAGGTTTACATTAGGTTTTGGTTTTATAAACTTTTATTTTTAATTTTATATTATTTTAAGGTTTTTTATAAACTTTAATTATTTTTATAAAATTATTAAAAAGGTTTTAAGAACTTTAATTTGCTTTTTTCTCTTAGTTAGATTATTTTAAGATTTTAGAAATTTTTTAGAATTTATTTGAGAACTTTTTATTTTTCTTGATTATTTTAATATTATTTTATTCCAAAAATTCAAAGTTTTATTTTTCTTTATTTTTTCATTTTTCCTAGATTCTTTAGCAATAATTAGGACTTTTACCATTTTTAGAATATTTTTATAGCTTTTAGATTTATTTTTATAATTATTTTAAGTTTAATTAGTTTTTAATCATTTTAAATCATTTTTAGAGTTTTAAAAATAGTTTTAATAGCTTTTAATTTTTAGAAAATTACTTTTTAGTCTTCTAATAATATAAGTTAAGTAATTGTTCAATAAAATCATATTTTAGACATTTGTATTAGTTGTATTTAATTTTAAGGCTTTAATTAGCATTTAAAATTAAATATTAAATTAATAAAAGGTTTTAAAATATCTTTGTTGGATTTTTGTCTTTATTTATATTATTATTGACTTCTTTTTAATCTTTTATTTATTTTGTTTTTGGTTTTAGTATAAAATTTTTTAATTTGGGTAGTTTTTCACGGCTTTACGTTTACGTCGTAGTGTAATTTTAACGTAACCGTCTTTTCATCCTTTCATCCCCATTCTTCTCAATATTAATCTCAAATAATTACAAGTTAATTCACACACATATACCTCCTTGGGAAACGAACTTTCTCTCTTTTTATTTGATTGGGTCATTAACACTTGATTTTTCTTAAAATCATTTGTTTGATACTTTCCGCTATTTACGCTCTTTTCCTAAAGAGTAGTAAAACACTACAATCATTTTGGCGCCGCTGCCGGGGAGGTGTGTTGTGCTTTAATTTGGAAACTTTTGTTTTTGATATTATTCATAATAAGTATTTGTGTTAAGTGGAACTCCCTTAACACGTATTATCGGTTTTCTTGGTTTTTCTTGTAGAAATATTACTATATTGTATTAAGTATCACAATCAAAATACAATATCTCCAAAAGTGTGAAAACACAACCTTAATTGGGATTTGATCTCCTAATTATTGTATTCGAATCTCAAACAAAAAGAAAAAGGCAAAAATAGATAAATACTTTCGTGAAGCTCGATTTTGAAAAATACAAACTATAAGGTGGGTATAAGGCGGGTATTATAAAATATACCCTAAGGAAAAAGGCTCTTAAGTGCTTCGCGCCGCCTCGTTTCCCCGCTTGCTTGTGAGTATTTTAAGATTGAAGGCTAATCGAGGGTTTTGCCGCCCAAAGTATTATTACGTATACTATATTTGCTTGGTTTCTTTGTGATTAAACCCTCTTGAACAAATTGGTTTTCACCAAAGTTCTAAAGTCACTCGAAGGCGTTCACTCCACGTGATCGTTTTCATTCCTTTGAGGCTTCTTTAATCAAGAGTTTGATTCGAGGAGAGATTTTGTAGATTGTTGTCTACGAAGATACACCAAAATCCAAAAAAATTAAATATCATCAAAAACACAAAAAAAATTGAAAATTCACAAAACACCCAAAAAGAATCTTCTTTGCTCACCTCCCATTCTTCGTGAAGTTTATGATCACTCGTAATCAAGCAAAACGAGCTCGTAAACGTCTTCAAAAGCAAGCAAGTCAAGGATCGTTGATTGTTGAAGAACCTCCAATTGTTGAACCTATTGTAGAACAAGAAGTCGTCATGGCTAATCGTACTATGATGGAGTTGCTACAAGCACCCACCGAGGGTTTTGGAGAGGCTATTGTGATTCCCGCCATCCTTGCGGAGAATTTCGAGATTAAGACGGGTTTAATGTCGATGTTGCAAGCAAATAAGTTTAGAGGTCACGAGAAAGACAACCCGCATTACCACATTAGGAATTTCAACCGTCTCACCGCCACTAGCAAGTTTAAGGATGTTCCACATGACGCCATTAAGATGATGTTGTTTCCATATTCGTTGGATGGACCCGCAAAAATTTGGCTCGAGAAAGAACCGCCAAATTCGATTTTGACATGGACCGATCTCGTTTCTAAGTTTGTGAACAAGTTTTTTCCACCATCTAAAACAACACACTTAAAAAATGAGATTTCACGATTTGTGCAACGTAATAATGAAAGTTTTTCAATGGCATGGGAACGATTTAAAGAGATGTTACATGAATGTCCACACCATGATTTTTCGGAATTACATCAAGTGGATACTTTTTATAATGGGCTTAATGATCATGAACGAGATTATTTGAATGCCGCCGCGGGTGGTAATTTTTTGTGCAAGACGACAAATGAGGCTTTACAAATCATTGAAAATCGATCTAAGGTGTATAGCCCTCGTAACACACCGAGTGTTGCCAATATGGGTTCGTCATCTTCGTCACAATCGTCTCGTAGCATTAACGCCTTACATGATGAAGCTAATGAGGAAAATCGGTTTTTTGATAGATTTGCTAATCTAATGTCCCATTGGAAGGCTCAAGAAGCTTCCAATTCCGCTTCGGTTAAAGCGGTTGCTAAGAGTTGTTTATCTTGTGGGGGAGCTCATGATCTTTCCGAGTGCATTACCGCGGATGGTAACACTTCGAGTGCTTATGTAGCAACGGGAACTTACAACCAAAACGGCCAAGGTTCCCGCCAAAATCAAGCTCCACCAAACCAAAATGTTAATAATTATCGAAACAACAACCAAGGTAATTACCAAGGCAACACACGCAATTACAACAAAGGGAATTATCAAAGTGGGAATGGACAAATCTCTAATCAAAAACAAAACCGTGATTTTCAAAACACTACACAAGGTTTTCAAAATGCTCACACGAAAAATTTGCAAGGAGAATTTTTGGATTATGCAAAAGCAAATGATGCTAAATTTGATAACATGCAACGTGAGATGATTAGCTTAAGATCCGAATTGAAAAATGAGCTTAAAAATGAACTTGCTAATGAACTTAAAACTCATGCTAACAAAATGGAAGGAAATGTCCAACGTCTTCAACAAAACCAACAAAAGATGGAATTAGGACAACATGAGATTAAGCAAGAGTTATTAAAAGCGGATGCTAGGCAATCAAAATTTGAGGACCGAATGGCTAAGATGTTTGAAGCAATCATGTGTAAGCCCTCTTCCTCGGGTGGTCTTCCTAGTGATACCATTAACAACCCGAGGGGAGAATTGAAGGTTGTTGCTACACGAAGTGGTAAAACTTTCAAAGAACCAATCTCTCGTCCAAGTACTTCTAAGGAGAAGGAAATCGAGAAAGAACCCGAGGTGATGGTCGAAAAGGAGCACATTACAATCCCACGAAGTACCGCTCATACCACACCTACGGTTGAACCAATACCAATTGTGGAACCCGAGTTTCCAAGGCCGTTGCCTAATGACCAACCCACACCACCTTTACCCTACCCTTCAAGACGTAACAAAGAAAAAGCACAAGAACGGAACAATTATCAATTTGAGCTATTTATGAAAATGTTTCGTGATCTACATTTTAACATAAGTTTTGCCGACGCTCTTATCATGATGCCTCGATTTGCCGCAAACTTCAAAAGTATGCTTAACAACAAAGAGAAGTTACAACAATCGTCTAGTTGTTCATCGGTTTTTCTAAGCCGCATACCACAAAAAGTCGGTGATCCCGGTAAATTTTTGATTCCGTGTGCTATTCAAGATATGGAGGAATGCTACGCCTTGGCCGATCTTGGCGCTAGTATTAATTTAATGCCTCTCGAGATTTTCAAATCACTTTCGCTTCCGGCTCTTACTCCTTCGAACATGTCTATCGAGATGGCCGATCATTCTACGATTTTAGCATGTGGAGTAGCCGAGGACGTTTTTGTTAAAGTCGGAAAGTTTTACTATCCCGTTGACTTTATCGTTGTAGACATTCCTATCGATCAAAAAGTTCCTCTCATTTTGGGTCGTTCATTTTTGGATACATCAAGAGCACTTATCGATGTTCATGCTCGAAAAATCACCCTTCGTTTCAATGAAGAAGAACTTGTCATCAATGCAACGCAAAACTCCAATCTTTCTCATGTCTATTCTATTGCAACCTTAAACCATGGTGACTCGACCAACGTCATTTGCAAAGAATTTTCACCAAGAGTTTTAGGAAATGTCTCCAAAAACAATTTACCATTTCCTCCGCCGGTGGAGGTTATGAGTGTAAAGCCTACAAAGAAGAAACCGTCAATACTTGAATCGAAAAATCCTTCGCCTCACCTCGAACATTCATTCTTGAAAAGTGTTGATAAGTTGCCGGTTTCTACGAAAGATCTTTCGGATGATGAATATGTAGACCCCGATGGGGAGGTTTTCTTCGTCGATAAACGTTTTGAAAACTTGCCACCACCAAAACCAAAACGGTTTCAAAATGTGAGAATTTTTAGTGTGACTAACATCGTCTTAGAAACACCGAATATTTTCGACATAATCAAAAAGGGTTTTCATAAGGAGAGTTTAAAAGATAACAAAGGAAAAGATCTTAAATGTGATTTAATTGATTTTTCTACAAATCTAACTCCGTCATCACCACGTGTTTTGAGTGCTACAAACTCGTCTACTCCTTTTGACGATGCTTTGTGTGGTTCTAGTATGGGGGAAGCCCCTTATGTTCCCTCATCCTTGTCCACCGAGGACGAGATATTCGATCCCGGAATTTCATATAAAGGGAAATCTCGGTCTTCCACCGATGCAATAAATGGAAACTATATCTATTTGCTTGGTGCGAGTCTACCTCGAGTAGCTCGAAAGTTTGTATTACCAATTGTCACACCCTTCTACTTCTCATCTATTTTCTTCAAACTCTTTGAGTTTATGGCACATGTTGAAGTGGCGTTGAATTGTTTTTCCAACGGAAACGAGAACGCCATCTTCGACCCCGGTATTTTGCATCATTTAAGGACTTAGTCCTTTATACCGGTTGCTTTTTGGGCCTTGTTTATCATGTAAGCCCCACCAAAAATTGACCACACCATGAATTTCCCTAAATGTTCACATTTTGAGGGGATCGAGTCGAGCTCATGACTCGGTAATCAAAAACGAGGTGCCTCGTGGGGGAAATCCCATGCTTATCTTTTATATTCACTAATAAGGGGACTTGTACCCTTCCAACTCGTTGTCTCGTGGTTGTTTGTGATTGTGTTATCTAGATCATCATCACCATCTACGATTGAAGACTCTCGTGTTCGTTTACGTAAGCCTCCATCGTTCGTTTGAAGAAGTTTTTCACGATTCCATGACATATCCTTTATTGTTCTAACAATTATCTTTTAGCATAATTAATAAACGGCTTTAGATATATTGTTGATCACCCTTTCCATGCTAGATCCTAAGCATTCGACTCTTCGTCTCTAGTATGGGGGTGCTCCACCTTTAGACTCGAAACATTGAGGACAATGTTTACTTTTAGTATGGGGGGGGTGAATAGATACTTGCTTTGCTACGCCCTCACGCTTTCCAACTTTCAATGTTTTGTTTTGTTAATAAGGCTAAAAATGGCCAAATTTAAAATTTTTTTTTCTTAGATTTCATAAGTGTTTTTAAGACACGAATGTATATTTTCCGATGGGTAGAATAAGAGTTAATTTTTGACTTGATGGGCATTTGGAGCCATTTACATTCCTTAACCCGCTCAATTCAAGTTTTGCTAGACTTTTATATAGGGAGCTTTAAAACGCGAAAGTCTTAATTCATTCGGGTTAAGAACAAGAACTTTTCGCAAGTTCCTATAAATGATTCTAGAAAGTCACTTATCAAGGGAACTATAAAACGCATTCTCTAAACTTGAAAAAGTCCAAGAAAGTGCAAGATCCTATAGGTGGCTTGAAAACCCAAAACTTTGATTTGATATAGTCTTAATGAAAGCTAATCCAAATTTGGCTTAATTTTGACTTGCATGGCTAATTATTCACGAGTCTCTTTAATTAGAGGTCTTTATATAGTGAAGAACGAGAAATGATAGAGTTAGACAAGTGATCATGCTAAACGTAGAACATGAAAATGTTCTTTCAAAAACTCATATGTTTTTAATTGTGGCTTTTTCTTCCCATAAGATCAATGCATTAGGAATAAAACATAATTGCAATAAGTAAGGTCGTACGATTTGAAAGGTTACTTAGCCTCTAGCGCAAGATCGTTTAAAAGTTGCTCGGGGTTGAATAGAGTTCATAGCCAAGGCATAACTTATTGAAGCGGGACGCGAAGATTGGCGATTATCCAAAAAGGCCCTAACAAGGCATGAGGAGCTCTATTTTTGCTAAAGATCCAAAGATGATGTGAAGTATCATTATTCCAAAATCAATATGAAGGATCGAGACACACGACGAGAAGCAATTACTCCCCTAAAGAATGGAGAAAGTCTATCCAAAAAGACCCTAACAAGGTATGAGGATAAAAATATCCAAGTCCGAAAAGGAGGCGGATCGTTGTATATCAAAATCCAAAGTAAAGATTGAAGAAAAATGATGAAGTCGTGGTCCTATATGAAGAATCTCTCAAAAACGTCAAGTGAAGAAATTCCAAAATATGAAGAGAAGACCATTATTTCAAGAACGTCTTCCCAAGATTTGAAGTATGAAGTACATGCCAAATATCGGTCCGAGAAAGGTCTCAAATCGTGAAACGAGTTATGCCAAGATATGAACTTAAGGAGATACACGAGAAGCCGTTTTAAAAGATTTTGTCCTTCGGCTAACTATTGATCAAATCGTGCTACTTTGCTTTCGGACTAATAACTACTCAAATAAGTCAATATGAATCACTTGTGATCCATGACAAATAGATAAAAAATGCTAGTAACCCATTTCCTTTTATAATAACTAGGATTGCGGGGAGAAAAAGTATTACACAATTTGGGCGTATGAGTAGTGTTAGCATTGTGACTTGTACCAACAATGATCTTGTTTTTGCACTTAGCATGGAATGTATGACAATCAAGGATGACGAAGTTTACTCTAAGGGACATTAACTTGTTTCTATTCTTTGACCCTAAAAGTCACCTTTTGGTGATGAAAATCATACATTATGTCTTTACACATTCTAGTAGTATGTTGCAAGTCTTTTACTCTTCAATAAAGGTTAATAAAAATTGAACTTTGGCGATGCTTAGATACTTTATTCTAGCATTGCGTGAGGGCACGGCAATGGCTTAGTATGGGGGAGTGATGAGATGGCATTTATACATGATCTCATCGTTCTTTTCGGGCTTTAAATGCATAAAAATGTCATAAAATACCATATATATGCTTGTGTTTGTTTACTTGTGTATTTTAGGTATGGATATCGTGAAAAAGACAAAAGATCACAAGAATCAAGGAAAAACGGACACGAGAAACAAAGCCGTACAAAGAACCGGGCCCTAATCATGAAATATTCAACAAATACCCTTGAAGACTTGAAGACAAACAAGATTGATCCTCCATTAATGAAGAAATGACACTTAAAACCCTTGTATATTGATAATTACAAGTTTGGTCCCTTAAGTTTGTCAAAATTGCAAAAAGGTCCTTCAACTTTGAAGAAATGACAAGATTGGTCCCTCAACAAAATCAATTTGTCAATTATGGTCCCTCATGAAGTAAAAGACACAATGAAGACCTTTGAAGATCAAGATTGTCCAAGATCAGCCCTTGAATTATTCAAAAATGGCAAAAACAATCCTTTGAAACCTTTTTCCAAAGTTTGGTGCCAAAAATGACAAAGTGTGAAAGTTATTAACAAGGCAAATACGTTTTTAGGGCTGAAAACCTTTGTTTGCCAAAATTTCCAAAAGACAAGGACTGAAGGTGTCACAATGAAACATTTAAACTCAAAAACGCGCCTAACACTTTCTTTTCCCCTAATATCGGATCAAATAGAACTTACTGTTCACCTTTTTCACCCAGGTTCTATTTTACTTAAACTTAGGTTAAAATTCAATTAACCTTGCCCACGTGTGATTCACACACGCAGGAACCCATCCCACACAAAAAACCCCCAATCCCACGCCTTGTGGACCCTACCCCCAATTCCCCTTTCCACCAATCAGCATACGCCTTGGTCCCCAAGCATATTACGTGTCCAAAATCAACAGTGGAGATCTTATGCTTCCTCCCAACGCATAATAAACGTCCAGGATTCAATTTGACACCTCAACCTCAAAAACGCGTCAAGGGCATTTTGGGATTTTTCTAGTGATTAGGGTTTTGTTTTTAGCCTTCTAGAATAGTCATTAGAGTAGTATAAAAGGAGGGCCAGTCTGTGGTAACCCCTTGTTCCAGTTTTTCTTCAAAAAGTTTTGTAATGCCTTTTGATTAAATATAAAAGTTTGGTATTTGTTATTTAGCAATTTAATTCCTTTTTATGATTTTCTTAAAGTTGGTATAAATTATTGAAGGAAAACTGAGTTCCACATTTATTTGGTTAAGTAATTTTGATTTTCAAAATTATTTAAAGGATTTCTGAAAACTTGAATTTCTTGGTAAGAAATCTGTTTCAGGTTTTGATGTTAAGAGGTTTAAGTAGTTGGTGATATAGTGTTATAAAAACGTTTTGAGAAAGGTTTAAAAGGATTTGGAAAAGTTTTAAGAAAGAAGAAAAGAAATCAGAATATTCATATTTGTTCTTGTTCTTGTTTTTCCTTTTTGATTTCTCTTAGCAGGTGTTGATTGTTTGTTGATCCAAGGATCTGCATACACCCGGGTGTATAAGGAGGTGGATTGACATCCACAAAGGACTTGGATGTAAGTCCTTGAGGTAAAATCTTTTTTTTTTCCTTTTTAAAATTCAGAAAAGTTATAGTTTCATGTGATTTGCTTGATTAAGAGTTCTTTGTTTGTTTAAATTGTTGGATTAGTGTTCTTTTGTGTTTGGATGCATGCTAGAGTATCATAGGATCAGTTTGAATAGGTTTTAGAAGGTATTGAGTTGTTAAAAGTTGAAAAACAAAATATAAAAGGGTGTTTGGATATATGTTTTAGCAGGGTAAAGGTTTTGATTTGTGAGTTAAAAAGGTGTTAGAGCAGTTGAAATAGGTTGAGATAGTTAGAGTGTTAGTTTGTAGTGAGTTTGGAACAAGTTTGAAGCTAGTTGGTGTGTTAAAAAAGAAAAAGTAAAGCTCAAATCTGCATAATCACTTTCTGCTTGAATTTCATGACAAAATGGTGCTAGATCTTTGAAATTTGTTAAGTGTAAGGGTGATTTAAGGTTGGATTTGGCTTGTATATTGATTGGTGAGTTTGTGTGCTAAGTTTGGGTGTTTGAATCTCACTTGTGTGCAATCTGTCTAGATAAAAAACCACCAGACCTTGATAAAAGTCACAGCAACTTGAAAACATCTTGTGTATGCTTTGGTTTGTGAATCTTTGGTGCTAAATGCTTATTTCTGCTAGTTCTTGACTCCTTGTGCTTCAAAGAGCACAAGGGTGCCCCTTTTGTCCAAAATCATCCACCACAACAAGGCAGCCAAGCCCCTCTTGGTTCCAAAAGTGCTCAAGTGTGCACTCACACTTGTTCATCAGCAACCATAATCCAGCTGGCCACATTTTGATCTTCATTTTGTTGATTCTTGGATAAAAAGGTGTATTGGATTGGTAATTAACAAGCAAGAAGGTCACTGATTGATTGAAAAAAGAAAAAAATAAAAAAGGAAAAAAGTGCAAAAAGCATACCCGTAACAGGACTCGAACCCCAGACCTCTCGTTGGAGGAGTAGGAGCACTACCGCTAATCTAGATGACTTTTTACGTTTAAGTTTGTTTTCAAATTCTATTTAACACGTTTTCTCTTTTAGCTTATACAAATAAAGCCGTAGCTTAATTCAATCTTTTCAGCTTATTTGTTAAGCATTTTTGTTTCTTTTAATTTTTCCTAGGATCTTATTAGGTTTTGTGATTTTTCTAGCCTAGGTTCATAATTTTCCCTTTATTTAATTATTTTCTAGAATTTATTTATTAGCCGTATTTTGAAAAATCATTAAAAAATAGTTAAAAGTAGTTTTTAAGTTAGGAAAAATTATTTTTAGCTTTTAAAATAATATTTTGAGGTTTACATTAGGTTTTGGTTTTATAAACTTTTATTTTTAATTTTATATTATTTTAAGGTTTTTTATAAACTTTAATTATTTTTATAAAATTATTAAAAAGGTTTTAAGAACTTTAATTTGCTTTTTTCTCTTAGTTAGATTATTTTAAGATTTTAGAAATTTTTTAGAATTTATTTGAGAACTTTTTATTTTTCTTGATTATTTTAATATTATTTTATTCCAAAAATTCAAAGTTTTATTTTTCTTTATTTTTTCATTTTTCCTAGATTCTTTAGCAATAATTAGGACTTTTACCATTTTTAGAATATTTTTATAGCTTTTAGATTTATTTTTATAATTATTTTAAGTTTAATTAGTTTTTAATCATTTTAAATCATTTTTAGAGTTTTAAAAATAGTTTTAATAGCTTTTAATTTTTAGAAAATTACTTTTTAGTCTTCTAATAATATAAGTTAAGTAATTGTTCAATAAAATCATATTTTAGACATTTGTATTAGTTGTATTTAATTTTAGGGCTTTAATTAGCATTTAAAATTAAATATTAAATTAATAAAAGGTTTTAAAATATCTTTGTTGGATTTTTGTCTTTATTTATATTATTATTGACTTCTTTTTAATCTTTTATTTATTTTGTTTTTGGTTTTAGTATAAAATTTTTTAATTTGGGTAGTTTTTCACGGCTTTACGTTTACGTCGTAGTGTAATTTTAACGTAACCGTCTTTTCATCCTTTCATCCCCATTCTTCTCAATATTAATCTCAAATAATTACAAGTTAATTCACACACATATACCTCCTTGGGAAACGAACTTTCTCTCTTTTTATTTGATTGGGTCATTAACACTTGATTTTTCTTAAAATCATTTGTTTGATACTTTCCGCTATTTACGCTCTTTTCCTAAAGAGTAGTAAAACACTACAATCAATACAGTAATTGTTTTGAGGGTAAAGGGCACACATATATAGAAGCAAACTATATCTTAAGGACAATCCCATTTTAGCTTCGGTTTAATGACATTCTCAAAGTATGCTTAAAAAGTATTATTATTCGTAATAAAATTAGAGTATACATCTACAAATGTAACAAAAGAATCCGTAATGTGTTCGCACGATGCTGTGAGCATTTTTTTTCCCATATAGTTTTATGAGACTCAACAGCCTGGAGCATTGGTAGTTTTGTACTGCAAGATCCATATAGAGGTGGCAAAACGGGCGGGCGGACGGGTACGGACGGTGGGTTCTATGGGCGACGGGTTAAACGGGCGGCAGGCTAAACGAGTGCGAGATAAATGGGCACGGGCAAAACAGGCGGGCTAAATGGGGGCGGAACGGGCGCAAGCTAATACGAAAAAAACATATAAAACCGTAGATTTAAAAAATAAAATACTTGTTTGAAAGCCAGGGATAAAAATTATATATAAAATATCCGCCAAGTAGCCTAATTAGTATTTTACATATGCGCCCATTAAGCCCATTTAGTTTCTTACATGTGTGTCCATATAACCCATTAATAATTAAAAAAAAGAAAAAAACACCCTATCCTTTTTTTAAAAATATTAGAAAGTGCTTATATTTATAAAAATAAGCGAGATTTTCACCTCTACATATGATATAATGCTCCTACGTTTGATGTGATAACAATATGTGCTTCTATGTTCGAAGAGAGATAACAAATTCTTTACAGTTGTATTTGTTCAATATGTTCCATACATGTAAATAACTATATAGCTACAACGACTCCTAGACTATTAGCTTCTTTATATCAATCTCATAATTTTAATAATTCTAACTACAACAAATATTATAAAGGGCCCTACTATAAACTAAGAAACTACTTCTTTTTAAACTCAATTGTGAAAACTCATTAAAAATAGCAAGATTATATCCTAAAGGCCGACAACCATTGTAAATATGGGGAAATTTCCACGGATGTGGTGCACTTAAGTTCATGGATACGCTATACTTAATTTGTTTCTAGATACTTACATCACATGTTAATTACAATCTGCACAAGATAGTAGCATACACCATTTTTCTAGCCTTCATACTTAGGTTCTTTTGTAGTTGCCTTGTTTTCGGCATCTGATGTTTCTTTGGAGAGTTCCCTCCTTAACAATGTCTTTGTGGTTGTGTTTTCAGAAAGGTTTTCTTTGTAGCTTATGAAGTATTTCGGTGGGTGGTGTTGATACGTCAGTTTTGTCCTTGATTGTGGTGATTAGCGTAACATCTTCGTGTCGTGTGAGGTAGATTATGTTGCAGCAAAGTCCGTTGTCATTGGAGGCATGAATGAAAATGTTTTGGGTTTGAAAGCCGTATCTAATTTGAGGTCGGGTTCCCTTGGTTTAGATCATTTTCCAAAGTTTAATTGAAATATGTGTGTTGTCCCTTCAAGTTCTTTTAAGGCATGTAGGAAATGGTAACGATCTTTGTCGTTGGTTTCATTGACCACCTCATTGCAATCACGCATAAAAGTATGGGCTTTTGGGATGAAACAGTGAACGATGATGTTGTTCCATCGCCGATAAGTATTCTGAAACAGTAGTTTTAGTTGAATTATGTCTTACTTCTGTTATGGTAGTTGGTATAAGAGTTTGCGTCATCCATGGTTACTTGTAGTTTAGCACTGGCTGTTGGCCATGGTTTTTGCCTTGTAGGCGTGAATATTCCTATCACTTTGAGATTGCAATCAGATCAGCTTTTGTAGTACCACAGTTTTCAAGCAACTTAGATTTCAAAAGTTGTTGAAACCCATTCTAGTTCAGAGATTATTAGCAGAAGGACCAGTTATGATAACAATAAAAGCTTTTGGTTAGATTCAGCCAACAAACTTCTGATATGACAGGGATTTTGTGATATTTTGTGCAATGCTGACAGGACCTTCGGACTGTGGTAGAAGGGTTCATCAGTTTAAACAAATGGAACCAAATTAAAAAGAATAATTGAAGAGGTTGTGTGAATATCCAAAGACATCAGTTGTTGTCCTAAGTGGATGCCACCGTTCCACTCTTGATAAGATATAATAGCTATGATTTTGCTCAAGGTTTCAGTTGCATTTAAGGACAATATGAACAAAACCAACGCCTTTATGGTAGAACGACAATGATAAACCATACTTACAATAATTAGGCAATAAAACTTACTATTACTTTGCGGCAGGCATGTTAGTGTTATTTGTGCTTTGGACCAGCTTGTATTGGATATCGGTTTCAGCTGCATTAATAGAGAAAAAACTATTATCAGAGGTCAATGCTAAAATAGATGCTTGAGAACTAGTTTTTGTTGAAAAAATTGATGTCTTGATTGATGATAAAAATTAAATAAGAGGTATAGTAAATATATTGAAGATAGCGCAAAAGTTAAACTTGAAAATGCAACTAATCTTCAAAACTATTGAAAGACTTACATGTTCGACTTAGATTGCCCGCATGTTTTCTGGCCCAGAGCCTTGAACATGGAAGAGTGTGACCCCATATTGTTTATAAGTCTCAATATATATATGTTAAAAGTGTTTAGACCCGATACTAACCAGACTTTAATTTGCATCACTATAACTAAAACGCTTTTGGCCTGAATATTTATGTTTTTATCGGGTGAAAATGGATTTTTTCGATGAAAATATAAGGAACAAAAGTGGGGCTCCAGTGGAAGAGGAAATAAGTTTGGCTGAGCTCTTAGAGGTGCAGATTGAATGGCGGGATGATCCTGAAAAACATGAGATTGGTTCTTTCAAAAAGACCTTTGACCATATTAGTTTTTTTAACATTAGCAACTTTGCTACAGGTTTAGGAAGATACAACTCCTCGGATGCATCTGAATAATAGAAAGAACTGACGGTTAGTTGTGAAAATGATCCAAGTAATGCTTACGAAGATCCAGAAAATCTTAGTCTGTTTGAAAATGATACTACTACTGAGACTGCTTGCGTGTCCTCTGCTGAGTTTAGACATGATGCAGATGTTCTGTCTGTGACTTCTGGGGATACATAATGATTTTGTCTGGAGATGATGCGGATATTGAAAATCAGGGATGCCCTTCCTTCACCTATCCTTTTTGCTACTCATTGTGCAAATCTTTGTTTCATTGCATAACTTCCTCCCCTGCGGCAAAAACAACATCCATCAGACAAATACCATAATCTGAATATAACTACATAATTGAGAAGCTGATAAACGCATAAAATAAGCTAATCCAAACACACCATTAATATCAGTTCCATATATGTTCATGCAGCTTCAAAAAAGACATATATATAGCTGCAAAGCAAACAAACCATAATCATAAACCAGCATTGCTACATTATAAAACACTGAACTTCCATTATTCTAATAGTGATAATAAAGTATAGTAATGCTTAATCATTTAAAATAACATTGGCAAGAAGGATTCCAAGTCCTTGATAACACACCCCCGAGACTTCTAGTAGCTTTTCGTCCTGCATTAAAAAGTAACATTTCAGAATCCAGATACAACATTACCAATGAGTGGGCTGCTGTGAGATGATGAAACGTAGAGTATTGGTAATGAAATTTTTTACTAAAATGACCAGTGCATTTGATTACTAATATTACAAACAACTATATACCTAAACTGAAACAGAATGAAAATGTTTTCAATGATCATTATATTTGATATTTCATTTTCTCTGAACTAAATTATATGAAAATTTCCAAGCCTTCCAATCACGATTGTAAGTGATGATAGTAAAAATTACCTCTGGTACTTGATACTGTAAATCCATAATTGATTATATATATAAACTTTGATGTTTTGAAAAATAGTGGATCCTATACATCATGGTAAAGTCTATCTAAAATTGCTTCCATGCACGGAGAAACAATTCCCTCTGTTACAAGCTAGATCAGTTACAGCGTCCATGTATCAAGAAGACAAATAAAGGCAAAATATATTAGAAGATAGTACCTCAACCAGGTGCCTTTTGATCGCAGAAGATGCAATTCAATCATGCTTTGAAGTATCAGCTGACAATTGCTTGAAACTATAATTTGCGCTACCAACAGATTGTACAACATTTATGGGCGTTGCATAGAAAAGCGTTTCATCTTCCTCGCACCTTGCGTTGCATCTTGAGTGACCAAAGTTCTAGCATGGAGATGACATGTTTTCATGGAAATAAAGTACTCACTAACAGCAACTCTCGGTCCATTACCCGCCTGGTCCATTTTGATATGTTCTAAAATACCCATTTTCAGGTTGTTACTTGATAGCTGCATTACTAAATCATAAAAGTAGAACAATACTTGGTCAACTATCACGTAATCATCAACATTTCTAAGCTTACTATCTGTTTCAGCATCGTACGGATGAATGACATGATTAGAGAAACTAACTAATAATTAAACTACCTTAGTAAATTTTCTGAAGAGAACGAAGACCTTTAGTGGAATCATATCATGTAATTTCCACTTCAAAGGGAGTGCATACAATAGAAACAATTAGGATTATTATAATGGATACCAACCTTTAAAGTTTTATACTATAATTGCATCAGCAGCAAGATTCGTCAAGAGCAGTTGCAAGTCGCGTTTTCAGCAGCTACAAAAATCATATTGACCATATAATGTTTATAATTAACCTCGAGTAGTGTAGAATTTCAAGTATGATGTTCCATTATTTTGCACGATGTTAAAGATTCGTGATTCACCGTTTGAAGACCTGTAGTAAAACCCTCCGTTAAAACAACTAAAGATATGATGAAAATAGTTTTTTAACGTAAGAAACATTGGTTACCCTGAGAATAATAAGTTTTGAGTAGGATGAAAATAAACATCCATAACAGAAGGACGATGGCCTCTAAATATTTCCACCGGATCAGGTGGGGTTCTTTTGGTCATATACTGATTCAAGAAACAAATTGACAGATTCCAGAGCAAGATTCAATAAAATTGAGAAAGCGAAACCCACAAACGACTGTTAGAATCCTCTTAATTGTTAGGTAACTTTAACATTCTTTCATCCGCCTTCTTCTGCTCCTTAATTGCCAATTGATTATCGAAAAGCCATCAACAAAACATCAAACGCAACAAATGATATTAATAAAATCAGTTTGCGGACATATAATAGGTTAGATTAACATAGATATCATTTGTAACACCAACGTCCCCTTTTGCTCTGTTGATGCTTAATTTTTTGAAGCTGCAGAGTGGTTTTTTCTTGCATATGTTCCATACCTAAACAAAAATGAAGTATGATTACTTTAGAAAAGACTGTACATATTATTGAAAATGATTTAAATGATCAAGAAGCCACAATACAAATCAGTGTGCGTACAACTATAGCACTGATTACATGCTCAAGAAACTACAATACATACAAATGACTGCGTATAATGGTAAAAGTCATAAATTGCTCAAGAAAGTAATACCTCTATTGAAGTTATCTATCATCACTTCTTTCTGTTTCATAAATTATGCATAATTATCTGATCCAAGCTGGTGCCTACTGCCTATAGAAAAAATATAACACTTACATATAGAGACTTGTACCTATGTTACTATATATAATAGTCGGTTAGATCTCTTAGTCAAACAAATATTTTGAGGTCGGTTCTTGTCACCCTCCATTGCCTGCTTAACATAAAAGCATTGTACGTTTAACAAAACCAAAATACCTTGAAAATACCTAAATCTCACAAACAGGTGGATCAGAATTCATACCTTGAAAACACATAAATATACCAAACATGTAGATCACAATTGATCTTATATACACAAGGACCACATTCATGTTTTCTAGAAAACTGAGTTGCTTTTCCTCTGGAACTAATATTAGGGTTTTGAGTAAAAACAGAACCTGTAGAAATACATAACCGGATATTTTAGGGTTTTTGAGAAAAGAAAAATATAACTAATAGTATTCAGTAGATGTTTGTCAGATATGGAATATTTACTTTGCTTTCATTAAAAAAATCCGAATATTTTTTCAAATATATCAGATATCAAATACGACTATACTAATACAATAACAATATTAAGCTTTCAAAGCGTTTAATTGTATCATACCTCTCGGGAAATCCATCCTTAGTTTTGATTGAATCATTTAATCCAAGTACCAATTTTTCAACTGTTTAGAAAGTGCTACCACCTTGCCAGCATGATCATAGCTAGAGGATAAAGTCAGAGAACATTGGCGAGAATCCCTAAAGTTACATTAGCAGAAGTGTGAGTTTGCATAAAAAATCACCAAAAGAATAAAAACAAACATACTAAAAAATTGCATTATAACAAATGATGTTGAGAAGAAGATCGATTGTAGGGATACATGATGATTAGGGTTTTAAGAAAAATAAGGGTAGGTTTTTCTGGTTGGATGTTAATCTGTTTTGTAAATATCACAGGCCCGTATAGAGTTTTAATTTAAATTGTTTCGTGCGTTTATTAATATGATTTTGCATTCGGATATCAAAACTGTTGGGTCAGTCTAGTGGTGGAAGCTATTTGTAATGGGATCAAAGACCCAGGTTCGATCCTCGCAAGTGGCACATTTTTTACATAAATTATTAAAAAACGAAAATTAAAAAAATAATGATGACATGGAATTATTATGTGGCATATCCCTGCTCTTATATATAATGTAAAGATATATATATATATATATATATATATATATATGTAAAACCCATAAAATAAGGTCATTACTTAATCTTACTTTTCAAATATTTTTGAAGTATTTTATAATATTAAATATTATTATGTTTAACGGTTTAAGTTGAAACCGATATTAAATATTTTATTTTAATATTTTGACGAGCAACGAGGACTACTAGTGATCGCGATACCGACGGATGCCCACAATTTTATTTTTTATTATCAATCGTTTCGATATTTAATATTTTCGACGATATCGTTTTAATTACGTATCGAGTCGTTATATTATTATTTTTCGTGTGCGTTTAAACTTCTAAGTATTTTTACGATACCCGAGTCCTGTAAATATTTGTAAAATTTACTTTTAGTCATTTCCCGCTTTCTAACTAATATTTACATTTTGGACCAAAACTATCACAAATTGGCAAAAACTACCCTAACTCCACACTATATATAACATTTCCACTAGCACTTTTCCTTTAAAAAATTCATTTAACAAACACAACCATCTTTCTTCCTCTCCCTTTGTTTTTGCCGAACACCCTCATCAACAAACCCTCCAAATTTTTGATCTTCTTCATTAAATCTTCAAAATCTAAATCAAGTCCCATCCTAGATTTTCAAAGGGCTACAATTTGGTATAAAATTTTCATACATGCATCTACTTTTTATGTTTTTGAATTTTTGATTAATTAATGCATGGAATGATCATGTATATATGTTAATGTTATATTAGCTAGTGATTCTACTAGTTATTGTGTTTAAATTTTTGAATAAATTTTGTAAAAATTATATGCAAGTGTGCTATAGGTTTGAACATAGTGTAGGAATGATGGAATGATCACATTAGTGGCATATAAATCGGTAAATTGTGTTGAAAAATTGATTTTGTATGGTTTTTAAATAATCAATTTTGGGCAGTAGGTTCGAGACCAATTTCGGGGGCCTTAAGTCTGTAAATAGGTTGATATTATGGGATTATGTCATAGAGAATTTCGTTAGCTTCGATTAGATATAAAGTAGGCCTTCCAACTCCAAACGAGGTGGAAGATACACTAGTTTGATTTTCGTGTACCGGGAGACGAGTGTCGGCACAATCCGAAAATTGTTGTCGATATTTGGATCGAATCTCGGGGACTATAAAATGAGTTTCAAAATGATTCAAGGGCTGTTCTCAGGCTCCAAGTTTAGTATTTTGAGTCTATTTTTAGAATCAAGTGGCGGTTTTACAAATGGAGTTGTTTAGAATGGTCAAAATGGTTTCGTAAGTCAAGGTCGCTAAACTGTCCGGATTTTGTGATTCAAAGATGAGTCGGGCAGGGAACTTTAGAAGTAAAATCTTTTAATGGGCTTTTGAGAGGACTTTCTATATATAGTAAGTAAGTTCTCTGAGTAGTATCATGAAGTTTTGATGTGTCTAAGTATAGGAAAACGGCTTGGACATTCGGTATGTTCCGGCAGATTTTTATTAAAGGCATAGAACAATAAAATGAATACATAGGAGAGTATAATAGAACCACTTGCATCGTTTTCTCTCGAGTTGTCGTGATTTTATACTTGAGTTTGATTTTATTAAGTATCATTTATTTCTCGAGTCTATTATTAATGTACGCACCTTATTTGCTAGGTTGCGGTTGTCGTGTTTCTCGGGCATCTACTATCGTCGGCGATCGTCTTCAACTACTATAAGTACTAAGGTGAGTCTATAGCCTCGTTTGAGCTCATTCAAATATTTTAAAACCCGCGAGGGGGAATACATGTTTTGTAAACTTAGAACACAAGATTTTTACGGTATGCTTGTCCCTTTATGAATGGACCCGTGGTTGCCTTTAAATTGCATTAAGTGATTGCCTTAGTTAAAGCCTCAATTATGGACCGTTAATTAACCTATGATGGGTTAACCGCTAGTACAATTAATAGATCTATGGGGGAAGCCGCCCCGGTTCAGTTTTTGTGGACTTGTCATAGAAGCTTAGGCCCGACCTCCACACTGTTTGAACATATTGTATTGAGAAGTCAGGTATACGGCAATGTACCAATAATCTGGAGGTAACCGACAATTAATAAATCTCCTGTCTTATCAGACCTCTAAAGGGAGTGTCTAAGGGCTCGGTTCCATGAGCTTATTGCAATTTATGCTATATACAATTATTATTGTTGATGCAAAATTATTATTTGATGCTTGTTGCCTTTAAGCATGCCACAAACTTATAATATTTGCTTGTGTTCAAAATGATTATATAAACCTATAGATTCACTCGGCATTTTTGCTGATGATTTTCTCACATGTATTTCAGGTAATCAGGAAGGGTGAAGCTTGGAAGCCACAGGAATGAATGTTGTGCACTACTTTGCAATATAAACTCTTTGAATATTTGTCGTTCCTTTTGTTCAAAACAATTTAAATCTTTTATTTTGGTTGTACTTTGGTTACGATGTCTTGGGACTATGCTACTCTGACAAATGTTTTAGGAACGATAAATCTAAAACGTCTCTTTTTGAGTCGTTCTTTATAAATTATGTGTTGTAGTATCATTGTTTAGCACCCAAAGATGTATTCTGTTGCGTGTAAATTTGGGGGTGTTAAAGATTGGTACCAGAGTCATGAGTTATAGAGAACCAGGTCTTTTTCTAAAAACCTAAATTATAACTGTCGGTTTTATTTTTCAAAGAGTCGGTGCACATGATTTCGCGTGACTTCAGGTTCAAGCTACTTCTGGGATTACAACTTTAGTATACATTATTATGTATGCCTTATTACTAAGTATTTATAAATAAATACTATAATCCTTTATCGATATATATATATATATTGATATCGTTAAACTTTTCGATAAGAGTTATCATTTATTAATGATTTACTTAAATAAATTTTTGGACTTTTTCCTGCAATTATTTTGATGGATTCTCTACATTTATTTAAATTATTGGAAATTATCCTATTTCATTTTGTTATGACCTTATACCTATTTTGTGAAATTTACCACCGTCAAATTACGTCTTCGATAAGGAGGAAGCAGGTTCCACTGCTGCAAGCGAGCCACAGTCAGTTAAGCCATGTGGATCCCCACGTGACTAGTGTTTATTATTTTGTGTCGTTGTACTCTATTTGTCTTTAAGATCATTCCTTGTTGATCGATGATAATAGTTTCCTTTGATCCTTATAATGATTGTGAATCCTTGTATTGATAATGTGTATGTATTTGATGATTGATTTTGTACATGATATGACTATACCATGAATACAATTAACTCATTCATTTTATCTTCTCTTTGAGATGTGACAGAATCATGCCACCTAGGAGAATGACAAATGATGCCATTGCAAGGCTAGTTGCTGAAGAGGTTGCGAAAGCATTAGCTGCGGATAGAGCTGCGCGTGTTAACACTGAAGGAGCAGGTGGCTCTGGAGGTGTGGGTGCTGAAGGTGAAGGTGAACCTACTGGACCAGAAGCTGCTGGGGCAGGTGTAGCTGAGAATCCTGCAGATGAGGTTGCTCCGGCTGCTTCTACGGTTAAAGAATGTACTTTTGCTGGATACATGAAATGTGTACCCACTACATTTCAAGGAACTGGTGGAGCACTGGAATTATTCAGGTGGATTGAGAAAACAGAAACAACATTTGAGATTAGTGATTGCTCAGAAAGGAACAAGGTTAAGTTCGCAGTTGCTACTTTCAAGGATCGAGCTTTAAGCTGGTGGAAGACTCAAGTTGCTACAGTTGGTTTAGAAGCTGCAAACAGGAAACCTTGGGATGAAATTAAAAGGTTGCTGAAAGAAGAGTTCTGTCCAGAAGAAGAGTTATCTGCTTTGGAGGATGAGTTAAGGCATCTGAAGCTGAAAGATAACAACATTGCTGCATATACTAGCCGATTTAATGAGTTGGTTTTGTTGTGTCCAGATGCTTTTGCTACTGAGAAGAAAAAGATGGATCAATACATCAAAGGGTTTCTTGGGTACATTAAAGGTGAGACGACTTCATCTCGACCCAAGAACTTTGTTGAGACTGTAAGAATGGCTCATACACTTATGGGGCAGAAAGTTCAAGATAGGGCTGAGAAAGCTGCTGAGGGTAATAAAAGGAAATGGGAGAATTCGCAGAGTGGTAATCAAGGTAGTAACCGCCATAGGCAGTACAATCAGAAGAGAAATGATGGGGCTAGAGCTGTAACTAACAAGAATGATAATGTTGACCAAGGGGGACCAGCTCAGAAATGTAAGAGTTGTGGTGCTTGTCACTTTGGTAATTGTCCACCAAGGTGCACTAAATGTGGAAAGGTTGGTCATGTTGTGGAGAAATGTAAGACAAGGGTCCCTGCTACTGGAGCGAATGCTATTCCGATCAGGACTTGTTTTGAATGTGGAGAACGTGATCATCTTCGTCCTCAATGTCCGAAGTGGAAGAACAAGAAGGCAGGTGAAGCTGCTGGGGCAGTTTATGTTGTTAAGGATGCTGATCAGGCACAAGGTCCAAATGTTGTGACGGGTACGTTCTTACTCAACCATCGTTATGCTAGTGTGTTGTTTGACTCAGGATCTGATAGGAGCTTTATAAGCACTTCCTTTAGTCGTTTAATTAATGTTGAGCCAACAAGCCTAAATGCTAGTTATGAGGTCGAGTTAGATGATGGACAATTAGTTAGTACTACCACTATATTTAAGAAGTGTCCTTTGAAATTAGCAAATCATTTGTTTGAAATTGATTTGATGCCGATAGAGTTGGGTTCATTTGATGTGATTGTTGGTATGGATTGGTTGGTTGCTCATGATGCGGTAATTGTATGTGGGGAGAAAGTTGTCCACATACCGGTTTAGGGTAAGGTTTTAGTAGTTAAAGGTGATGTCGGTAGATCTCATCTGACGGTGATATCTTGTATCAAGGCGAGGAAATATGTAGAAAGAGGTTGTCACCTGTTCTTGGCTCAAGTAGTGGAGAAAGAACTACCGGTTAGGCGTGTGGAAGATGTTCCGGTTATTCGTGATTTTCCTGAAGTATTTCCCGATGACTTGCCAGGGCTTCCGCCTCAGCGAGAAGTCGAGTTCAAGATTGATCTAGTGCCGGGAGCTGCACCGGTGGCGCGTGCACCTTATCGTTTGGCACCGTCTGAGATGAAGGAGTTGGCAGATCAGTTGAAGGAGTTAATGGAGAAGGGGTTCATTAGACCAAGTTCGTCACCTTGGGGAGCTCCAGTATTGTTCGTGAAGAAGAAGGACGGATCGTTCAGAATGTGCATAGACTACCGAGAGTTGAACAAGTTAACTATTAAAAATCGTTATCCACTTCCTAGGATCGATGATTTGTTCGATCAACTTCAAGGTTCGTGTGTGTACTCGATGATCGACTTGAGATCGGGTTATCATCAACTTCGTGTTAAAGAGGAGGACATACCTATTACCGCTTTTCGGACGCGTTATGGACACTTTTAATTTCAAGTAATGCCGTTTGGGTTAACTAACGCACCTGCGGTATTCATGGACTTAATGAATCGTGTGTGTAAACCATACCTCGACAAGTTTGTGATTGTATTTATCGACGATATCCTGATTTATTCCAAAAGTCGGGAGGAGCATGAAGGTCATTTAAAGATTATTTTGGAGTTGTTGAAAAGGGAGAAGTTGTATGCGAAATTCTCCAAGTGTGATTTTTGGTTGGATTCAGTCCAATTCCTTGGGCACGTGATCGATAGTAGCGGTGTTCATGTTGATCCTTCCAAAATTGAAGCAATTAGAGATTGGGCTAGGCCTACGACCCCGACTGAAGTTAGACAATTCCTGGGATTAGCTGGATACTACCGGCGATTTATTGAAGAGTTCTCTTTAATTTCTAAACCTCTTACTAAACTTACACAGAAAAACAAGAAGTATGAATGGGGTTCAGAAGAAGAAGAAGCATTCCAAACTTTGAAGCGGAAGCTGTGTTCTGCACCAATTTTGGCTTTGCCCGATGGAGCTGAAGACTTTGTGGTATATTGTGACGCATCACGTAAGGGTTTTGGTGTTGTGTTGATGCAAAGGGAGAAAGTGATCGCGTATGCATCTCGTCAATTGAGGAAGCATAAGGAGAACTATACTACACATGATTTGGAATTAGGAGTTGTTGTCTTTGCTCTTAGACTTTGGAGACACTATCTCTACGGTACAAAGAATGTGGTATATACCGATCATAAAAGCCTGCAACATATTTTAGATCAGAAGGAGCTCAATATGAGGCAAAGAAGATGGGTAGAATTGTTGAGTGATTACGACATTCAAATTTGCTACCATCCCGGCAAGGCGAATGTAGTTGCCGATGCACTTAGTAGGAAGGACAGAGAAATAACCAATAGGGTTAGAGCTTTAGCCATGAAAACTTATTCTGATTTATCTAATCGAATACTTAAAGCTCAAACTAAGGCGATGGAGGAAGAGAATGTGAAAGATGAAGACTTGGGTAGAAGGATGACACCTATATTCGAAATTCGTGATGACGGAATTCGATATTTCGAGAATCGTGTGTGGTTACCGGTGTATGGAGGACTGAGAGATCTAATTATGAACGAATCTCTTAAGTCTAAATATTCGATTCACCCAGGATCGGATAAAATGTACCAAGACTTGAAGAAATGTTACTGGTGGCCGAATATGAAGGCTAACATTGCTACTTATGTTAGTAAATGCTTGACGTGTGCTAAGGTGAAGTTTGAGCACAAGAGACCTTTGGGTTTACTGCAACAACCTGAAATTCCAGAATGGAAGTGGGAGAAGATCACTATGGACTTTGTTTCGGGACTTCCGAGGACTTCTAGTGGTTATGATACGATTTGGGTGATTGTTGATCGGTTGACTAAGTCGGCTCATTTCTTGCCGATAAAGAAAACTGATGACTTAGACAAACTTACTCGGTTGTATTTGAAGGAAGTTGTTTGTAGACATGGGGTCCCTTTGTCAATTATTTCTGATCGAGATAGTCGGTTCACATCTGAGTTTTGTAAATCGCTTCAGCGAGCTCTAGGGACTCAGTTGGATATGAGCACTGCGTATCATCCGGAAACGGACGGACAAAGTGAGAGGACTATTCAGACCTTGGAGGATATGTTACGAGCGTGTGTAATGGACTTTGGAGGTAGTTGGGATCGACACTTACCTTTGGTGGAATTCTCATACAACAACAGTTATCATGCAAGTATTAAGGTTGCGCCTTTTGAAGCACTTTACGGGCGAAAGTGTAGATCACCAGTTGGTTGGTGTGAGATTGGAGAAAGTCAGTTGACGAATCCTGAATTGATTAGAGAAACGACTGAGAAGATCGTGCAAATCAAGAATCGTTTATTGACAGCTCGTAGTAGACAGAAGAGCTATGCGGATTAGAGGAGAAAACCATTGGAGTTTGATATTGGCGACATGGTTATGCTGAAAGTATCACCTTGGAAAGGAGTAATTCGATTTGGCAAGCGAGGAAAGCTTAGTCCGCGCTATATAGGTCCATTCAAGATTATTGATCGAGTTGGTCCTGTGGCATATAAGTTGGAATTGCCAGAAACGTTTAGTGCTATTCACAATACTTTTCACGTTTCTAATCTTAAGAGGTGTTTGGCGGACGAGAATTTGATAATTCCACTTGAGGAGATTCAACTGGACGACAAGCTGCATTTTATTGAAGAACCGGTGGAGATTATGGATCGAGAGGTGAAACGGCTTAAGGAAAGTCGGATCCCGATAGTGAAAGTGCGATGGAATTCCCGACGTGGACCCGAATACACTTGGGAGCGAGAGGACTACTTCAAGAGCAAGTATCCGCGTTTATTCGTAGACGGACCTAAGGAGAAGTAAGCTCCGGGACGGTGCTTTCCTAAGGTGGTGAGGATGTAAAACCCACAAAATAAGGTCATTACTTAATCTTACTTTTCAAATATTTTTGAAGTATTTTATAATATTAAATATTATTATGTTTAACGGTTTAAGTTGAAAACGATATTAAATATTTTATTTTAATATTTTGACGAGCAACGAGGACTACTAGTGATCGCGATACCGACGGATGCCCACAATTTTATATTTTATTATCAATCGTTTCGATATTTAATATTTTCGACGATATCGTTTTAATTACGTATCGAGTCGTTATATTATTATTTTTCGTGTGCGTTTAAACTTTTAAGTATTTTTACGAAACCCGAGTCCTGTAAATATTTGTAAAATTTACTTTTAGTCATTTCCCGCTTTCTAACTAATATTTACATTTTGGACCAAAACGATCACAAATTGGCAAAAACTACCCTAACTCCACACTATATATAACATTTCCACTAGCACTTTTCCTTTAAATTCATTTAACAAACACAACCATCTTTCTTCCTCTCTCTTTGTTTTTGCCGAACACCCTCATCAACAAACCCTCCAAATTTTTGATCTTCTTCATTAAATCTTTAAAATCTAAATCAAGTCCCATCCAAGATTTTCAAAGGGCTACAATTTGGTATAAAATTTTTATACATGCATCTAATTTTTATGTTTTTGAATTTTTGATTAATTAATCCATGGAATGATCATGTATATATGTTAATGTTATATTGGCTAGTGATTCTACTAGTTATTGTGTTTAAATTTTTGAATAAATTTTGTAAAAATTATATGCAAGTGTGTTATAGGTTTGAACATAGTGTAGGAATGATGGAATGATCACATTAGTGGCATATAAATGGGTAAATTGTGTTGAAAAATTGATTTTGTATGGTTTTTAAATGATCAATTTTGGGCAGTAGGTTCGAGACCAATTTCGGGGGCCTTAAGACTGTAAATAGGTTGATATTATGGGATTATGTCGTAGAGAATTTCGTTAGCTTCGATTTGATATAAAGTAGGCCTTCCAACTCCAAACGAGGTGGAAGATACACTAGTTTGATTTTCGTGTACCGGGAGACGAGTGTCGACACAATCCGAAAATTGTTGTCGATATTTGGATCGAATCTCGGGGACTATAAAATGAGTTTCAAAATGATTCAAGGGCTGTTCTCAGGCTCCAAGTTTAGTATTTTGAGTCTATTTTTAGAATCAAGTGGCGGTTTTACAAATGGAGTTCTTTAGAATGGTCAAAATGGTTTCGTAAGTCAAGGTCGCTAAACTGTCCGGATTTTGTGATTCAAAGATGAGTCGGGCAGGGAACTTTTAGAAGTAAAATCTTTTAATGGTCTTTTGAGAGGACTTTCTATATATAGTAAGTAAGTTCTCTGAGTAGTATCATGAAGTTTTGATGTGTCTAAGTATGGGAAAACGGCTTGGACATTCGGTATGTTCCGGCAGATTTTTATTAAAGGCATAGACCAATAAAATGAATACATAGGAGAGTATAATAGAACCACTTGCATCGTTTTCTCTCGAGTTGTCGTGATTTTATACTTGAGTTTGATTTTATTAAGTATCATTATTTCTCGAGTCTATTATTAATGTACGCACCTTATTTGCTAGGTTGCGGTTGTCGTGTTTCTCGGGCATCTACTATCGTCGGCGATCGTCTTCAACTACTATAAGTACTAAGGTGAGTCTATAGCCTCGTTTGAGCTCATTCAAATATTTTAAAACCCGCGAGGGGGAATATATGTTTTGTAAACTTAGAACACAAGATTTTTATGGTATGATTGCCCCTTTATGAATGACCCGTGGTTGCCTTTAAATTGCATTAAGTGATTGCCTTAGTTAAAGCCTCAATTATGGACCGTTAATTAACATATGATGGGTTAACCGCTAGTACAATTAATAGATCTATGGGGGAAGCCGCCCCGGTTCAGTTTTTGTGGACTTGTCATAGAAGCTTAGGCCCGACCTCCACACTGTTTGAACATATTGTATTGAGAAGTCAGGTATACGGCAATGTACCAATAATCTGGAGGTAACCGACAATTAATAAATCTCCTGTCTTATCAGAACTCTAAAGGGAGTGTCTAAGGCCTCGGTTCTATGAGCTTATTGCAATTTATGCTATATACAATTATTATTGTTGATGCAAAATTATTATTTGATGCTTGTTGCCTTTAAGCATGCCACAAACTTATAATCTTTGCTTGTGTTCAAAATGATTATATAAACCTATAGATTCACTCGGCATTTTTGCTGATGATTTTCTCACATGTATTTCAGGTAATCAGGAAGGGTGAAGCTTGGAAGCCACGGGAATGAATGTTGTGCACTACTTTGCAATATAAACTCTTTGAATATTTGTCGTTCCTTTTGTTCAAAACAATTTAAATCTTTTGTTTTGGTTGTACTTTGGTTACGATGTCTTGGGACTACGCTACTCTGACAAATGTTTTAGGAACGATAAATCTAAAACGTCTCTTTTTGAGTCGTTCTTTATAAATTATGTGTTGTAGTATCATTGTTTAGCACCCAAAGATGTATTCCGCTGCGTGTAAATTTAGGGGTGTTAAAGATTGGTACCAGAGCCATGAGTTATAGAGAACCAGGTCTTTTTCTAAAAACCTAAACTATAACTGTCGGTTTTATTTTTCAAAGAGTCGGTGCACATGATTTCGCGTGACTTCAGGTTCAAGCTACTTCTGGGATTACAACTTTAGTATACATTATTATGTATGCCTTATTGCTAAGTATTTATAAATAAATACTATAATCCTTTATCGATATATATATATTGATATCGTTAAACTTTTCGATAAGAGTTATCATTTATTAATGATTTACTTAAATAAATTTTTGGACTTTTTCCTGCAATTATTTTGAAGGATTCTCTACATTTATTTAAATTATTGGAAATTATCCTATTTCATTTTGTTATGACCTTATACCTATTTTGTGAAATTTACCATCGTCAAATTACGTCTTCGATAAGGAGGAAGCATGTTCCATTGCTGCAAGCGAGACACAGTCAATTAAGCCATGTGGATCCCCACGTGACTAGTGTTTATTATTTTGTGTCGTTGTACTCTATTTGTCTTTAAGATCATTCCTTGTTGATCGATGATAATAGTTTCCTTTGATCCTTATAATGATTGTGAATCCTTGTATTGATAATGTGTATGCTTTTGATGATTGATTTTGTACATGATATGACTATACCATGAATACAATTAACTCATTCATTTTATCTTCTCTTTGAGATGTGATAGAATCATGCCACCTAGGAGAATGACAAATGATGCCATTGCAAGGCTAGTTGCTGAAGAGGTTGCGAAAGCATTAGCTGCGGATAGAGCTGCGCGTGTTAACACTGAAGGAGCAGGTGGCTCTGGAGGTGCGGGTGCTGAAGGTGAAGGTGAACCTGCTGGACTAGAAGCTGCTGGGGCAGGTGTAGCTGAGAATCCTGCAGATGAGGTTGCTCCGTCTGTTGCTACGGTTAAAGAATGTACTTTTGCTGGATACATGAAATGTGGACCCACTACATTTCAAGGAACTGGTGGAGCACTGGAATTATTCAGGTGGATTGAGAAAACAGAAACAACATTTGAGATTAGTGATTGCTCAGAAAGGAACAAGGTTAAGTTCACAGTTGCTACTTTCAAGGATCGAGCTTTAAGCTGGTGGAAGACTCAAGTTGCTACAGTTGGTTTAGAAGCTGCAAACAGGAAACCTTGGGATGAAATTAAAAGGTTGCTGAAAGAAGGTTCTGTCCAGAAGAAGAGTTATCTGCTTTGGAGGATGAGTTGAGGCATCTGAAGCTGAAAGATAACAACATTGCTGCATATACTAGCCGATTTAATGAGTTGGTTTTGTTGTGTCCAGATGCTTTTGCTACTGAGAAGAAAAAGATGGATCAATACATCAAAGGGTTTCCTGGGTACATTAAAGGTGAGACGACTTCTTCTCGACCCAAGAACTTTGTTGAGACTGTAAGAATGGCTCATACACTTATGGGGCAGAAAGTTCAAGATAGGGCTGAGAAAGCTGCTGAGGGTAATAAAAGGAAATGGGAGAATTCACAGAGTGGTAATCAAGGTAGTAACCGCCATAGGCAGTACAATCAGAAGAGAAATGATGGGGCTAGAGCTGCAACTAACAAGAATGATAATGTTGACCAAGGGGGACCAACTCAGAAATGTAAGAGTTGTGGTGCTTGTCACTTTGGTAATTGTCCACCAAGGTGCACTAAATGTGGAAAGGTTGGTCATGTTGTAGAGAAATGTAAGACAAGGGTCTCTGCTACTGGAGCGAATGCTATTCCGATCAGGACTTGTTTTGAATGTGGAGAACGTGATCATCTTCGTCCTCAATGTCCGAAGTGGAAGAACAAGAAGGCAGGTGAAGCTGCTGGGGCATTTTATGTTGTTAAGGATGCTGATCAGGCACAAGGTCCAAATGTGGTGACGGGTACGTTCTTACTCAACCATCGTTATGCTAGTGTGTTGTTTGACTCAGGATCTGATAGGAGCTTTATAAGCACTTCCTTTAGTCGTTTAATTAATTTTGAGCCAACAAGCCTAAATGCTAGTTATGAGGTCGAGTTAGCTGATGGACAATTAGTTAGTACTACCACTATATTTAAGAAGTGTCCTTTGAAATTAGCAAATCATTTGTTTGAAATTGATTTGATGCTGATAGAGTTGGGTTCATTTGATGTGATTGTTGGTATGGATTGGTTGGTTTCTCATGATGCGGTAATTGTATGTGGGGAGAAAGTTGTCCACATACCGGTTAAGGGTAAGGTGTTAGTAGTTAAAGGTGATGTCGGTAGATCTCGTCTGACGGTGATATCTTGTATCAAGGCGAGGAAATATGTAGAAAGAGGTCGTCACATGTTCTTGGCTCAAGTAGTGGAGAAAGAACTACCGGTTAGGCGTGTGGAAGATGTTCCGGTTATTCGTGATTTTCCTGAAGTATTTCCCGATGACTTGCTATTCCACGGTTATTCACAGAATGGGTTTCTTTAGGTATAAACTTATCCTTAACCCTACATTGTTTTATCTTGTCATCGATATCGTCTTCGTCGTCTTCATCGTCATCAAGAATGGTTTTCTTGATAATGGTTGGTCTAAAAAGGACGACTTTTTTGGGTTTTGGAAGGTTTAATGAAAAGGGGTCTGAGGGTTGTGATTTGGCTAATTTGTGTTCAGGGAGTTTAGAGAATCGATATGAGGATGATTTGGTGGGATTAGGGTTAGGTTTAGGTTTAGGGTTAGGGTTTTGAGATTGGGGTGGTTTGGTTTATGGTGGTTGATTGTTGTTGTTGTCTTCATCGCATGAAGATGCGTATGATGCTATTGGCTGTGTTAAACTAATTTGTCGATTTTGTACGCAGGATTGTTGCTCCAAAAAGGTGTTACAAATGTAAAAAGGAGGGGCATCTGGCTAAAGATTGCCAAGAACGTGCTGATGAAACTGTGCAGGAGCGTGTTAATTGAAGGCATGGGGATGATGACACACTCAATGACGCTGATAAGATAGCAATGGAGAAAGATGATATAAAGGAAATTGGTGAAGATGAGAAAGAGAAATTAACAAATGTGGATTATATGACAGGGAATACGCTTCCAGGTGACATCCTATTGTATGTAGTGCCTGTTTGTGCTCCATATACTGCTTTACAATCATATAAATATCGTGTCAAGATAATCCGTGGAATAGCAAAGAAAGGAAAAGGTACTCTCTTCACTTATTCCCAGTTTTAACAAATAAGTCGTCGTGAGCCTAATATAAGTTTTATATCACAAAAGAAGAATGTACATGCCAGAAAACACGAATCTTATGATAAATTGGAAACAGAATGTTAGAATCAAATCTCCAAATAAAGAAATGTACTCTGCCCTCTGTATTTTCGTATGACATTATATTCTGCTTGGGTTTGCAGCTGCAAAAATGGCTATGAATTTGTTTGGTCACATGTCCGAAGAATCTCAAAGGGAAAAGGAGTTGATGAAGGCATGTTCTGACCCTGAGCATATGGCTGCAATAATTAGAAACGTTAAAGTCTGTGCACCTGGTCTCAGTCAACTCCACCTAAATCTCAAGAAAGTGTAGTAAAAGCTGAGGCGTATGTGTCAAGTTCAGACCGGGATGTATAGTCTCCTGTTCAGGAAACAACTTTGGTTCAATCCTTAAAGACGTTTCTGGAAGAAACCAGCTATGGAGCTGATTGTGACAGCCTATTACCAGGTATCTCCTATAGAGTTATTTTTATTTTGTGAAAATTTGATACATATGTCATAAAAATGTATAAAATAATACTTAACTCGTGCACATTTAATAGTTCTTTATTTGTAAGGTTACTTTTCAACTCATCAAACAGATTGAGTTATCCAGAAATTATGACTCATCTGAACTTAGCAGATGACGATGATGTTAGCTACTCCATTCTCTTTCCTATGCGAAATATAAAATCCTTCTCAAGGAGCCAAATACCAAAACAATATCTACTGCTAATACCTTTGAATTCAACTCCAAGTTTACATATAAAATTAGGAGGATCAAGGTATTTAACTTAGCTTACTTTTTATGTTAGAGTTTACGAAGTAGTTTTAGTTATAATTAGATTAAAGTTGGCAAAATAGACAGGTTGATCAGGTTCTGTAATAGGTCCAAACATGTTTTTTGTACACGTTGACAACATGACATGGGTCGGGTTGATTTTATTCTGATCTCTTAATCAGCTGAGCATTCTAGGTGTTATAAGTACTACTTTAGGTGGGGAAAAGAAATACAACATATATGATTATATAGGCGAGATGCGGAAGTTGTTGGAGACACTTGGGGCACTTATAAAACACTTTCCTCCAAATTATAACTTTGAAGTTATTCGGCCAAAGCAGTGTAACGAGTTCATGAATGCATTGCCTTATATAGAATACATTGATCAAAAGGTATTTGCAAACAATTTACTGTTTTATATTTTCAGTACTTTAATTACTGATCTTTGACATTATGCTTCTACAAGAGTACCACCATTGTCTTCCTCCCTACGACTAACGAAGAAACCTACATCAACAAAGAGTTTGCTTTCGCTTACTTAAAATCCTTCCAGGGTTACACAAGCAGCCTAACATTGAATGGTGCCACTCTTCTCGAGGATAAAATATCGGTTGTTCCCGATCTCTTTTTAGGAGGAATCGGGCGGAGGGCTGATGCCTAAGTAGAATCTTTTTCCACAAGAATATGTGCGTGTAATGTTTTTACTTAAATCTCGGCATATTTTTGTTTTTTTTTTTGATTTTTTATTTCTATTTATTTTCTTAGGTTCAATTCCCGCTCTAAGTGGTAAATCTTCGTCCAAGTAGGGATCATGTAACTGAAAATAAAACTACAGACTTAATTGTCAGACACGAGCTTGGTGGCCTATGGACAAGCCGTAAGGTTATTGTAGTTTGTAATAAAAAGTTATGCTTATATACAAGATTCCATTACCGAGCAACCATAGTTACAGAATGATAGTTGTTTAAACTTAGAAGCTTTATTTGCAGTCAGATATGTTGCCTACTTTTAACAAAAGAAACTGTCGCCTTTTTTAATTTTTTATGTGATCACATGTTGATATGTATTTTGAATTTTTTCCCAGGAAAATAACTCTACGGAACAATAACTGAGTCAACCTAACGGGATTATGGGTGAAGTTGAGCCACAAGCTCAACCTCCGGCTCATGCTTCAAAGGCTGATATCCTTGGAGATCTTCTAAGCTCATTGGCATTAGAAGGACCTCCGGGTGTTTCCGGAATCGAATGCCTAACTGAAGGCGATCCATTAGCTCTTTCACCTGTCGGAGAGTAGGAAACTAGTGTCAAGATACTACCTTCTCCCTCTTTGGTTTTGAGTATCACGAGTCGTAAGTTAACCTTGCATTATTAAATGTGCATCCAATTGGAGATACGACAGAAAGATTTCATGCCTTGTGCCTTAAAGATAGTGAAGTGCCTTGATAGACGGTGATGGTAATGGTGCTCATTTTGAAGCTTCAAATAAAGAAAATCAAAACTGTAGTTTAATGGTATGACCTTATTTTCCAGCAACATGATGTTAAAGGTAACTAACTACTTATGTATATTTGGTGGTCACACAAATAATCATAGACGATGGGGTTGGGCAATTGTCACACCCCACCATGGTGGAATATGGGGCGCGACGTATGGATATCATCACAACAATAGCGTGTCTATAGAGATAACTAAATGAAATGGAAATATCATAAATGGTGACACAATGTCATGAAGATATCTTAAACAATGCAGGCGTCTAGGTAAGTATGTAACAGGTCTACCTCTTACCAAAGACATATAAGTAACAAATAACAAACATATAGGTGTCTACAAAGTATCACTTATTCAAAGATAAATAAAGACTAAGAGGAAAGGGGGTTCCTCTAAATACAATCCTAAGCCTTCCAGCTAGCCACTCCTATTCTCACGCTTAACCACATTCTCACCTGAAAGAGACACTAAAACACGTCAACATAATGTTGGTGAGAGTCATAGGTTTAGACTCCAACGCCAAATCAGTTATAAGCTGTGAATAACAACCACTAAAAAAAGAACATATGGACAATGTGCTACAATTATGTATTAACAACTAGCATTCAAGATTAACCAATCACCACAAATCCAAGGCTCTAAGCCTTACCAATAACCACAATTCCAAGGCTCCAAGCCTTACCAATAACCATGGTCCCATAGGCGCCCATACACCTATGAACCAATCCCAAGGCCCCGCCTTGTCAACATCCTCTTGGTACCAAGTCAAACCACAATAACTGAGATGGTACGTGTCCCCCGATCCAAATCATAAACACAATCAAGAATCACATAGCAGTTAATCACATAAGTGTACACACAAGTCCATCACAAACCAGAAAAACGTTCACAAATTCTTTACAAAACCATACAGTGTCTCTTCCATCCCATCTGGAAATCAATCATAAAAAGACATGGGACTATGAAACTCAGCTGAACAAGCTTCTCCAAGTACCCGCGCTCTAGCACAAATCTAAACACACAAACGTATACAATCAAGACTTGAACCACATACCAAAATGGCTCATCAATCTATGATGGATATCTAGCTTTATCCTACAACTTAACCCCATCTATACTCCATATGAATCTCATTACACCCCTATATAAAGCCCTTAACTTAGTTTAGTTCATAACTCGTCTCGTTAGCATTTAACCCAAAACAGTCCTGTTTTTTATACTTAAAACTATTGGTCGAATACCCACTTAACAAAAATAACATGCCCTGTAAAAGAAACCCTATTCCCTTACATGTGTTAGATAACTCTATCCTTTGGACTCAACCATAAAGCTACTGTTAAGGCCTCCATATATATATATATATATATATATATATATATATATATATATATATATATATATATATATATATATATATATATATATATATATATACTTTTACCTATCAAGAATTTACTGATTTTAAACATATAAAAGGTTTGTTATGACCAGAGGGTCTTAATCTATCCCATTTGCTTATCCTTTCTACAGATCTTTTATTTAATATATAATCTAAACCTCATTTTCATTTGAAGCTCCAATTATAACCCTAAGTACCCCAAACAATTCAAAACATAAAATAAAAACAGCCTGATCCAAAAACTATTTTGACACCCGACTGATGTAACCTGTTTTTGACCCACTTCCAGACCTCCAATTTAATTATAGTTTCTTTAATTCGAAAGCTAATTCAATTACCTTTCCAGGGACATAAGATTCGAAATTTAAAAGTTTGTAGAACTCTAGGTATGATCAAAACAATGGACCAAAACGTCTGCCCAGTTTTTAAAAACGAATTTAAACATGATTAAACCCTAATTACGATCACTAATATTCATAATAACCAAAGTAATCAATTCATATGAACCCTAATCTCACTAATATCATAAAACTCAGAAACCCTAATCCATCATAAGATCAATTACATGATTAAATTGATTAAAATCATTAATAGAACAAGGGTTTTGAAGGTTTTACCTTAGAAATCAAAGGAAGATCTTTATTTTTGAAACCCTAATTGGCCACCATTGTTGAATTTCGGCTAGGAGCTGTTATGTAGGTTAAAAATCTGATTATTTTGGTTATGGGTTGGGTTTGGTTAAGTCCTAAAGGCCCCCTAATCCCATTACAAGTCCATAGGCCTGTTTTGGGCTTTTCCTTCTTTCTTTCTTGCGTCGTCCAAACCGACCCTCTTTATTATTTTTTTATTTTTATTTTCTTTTTATTATTTATTAATGTATTAATAATATTACCTTAATTTACCTTAATTTATTTCAGCTCCAAAAACCTCCAAAACCTCAAAACCGTAAAACTAGTCAAATTTACGCGTATACCGTAAAAGACGTAAAAATATACAGTTTTATAAAAACTCTTAAAATATGAAATAAACTATATAATTAAGTCCTAAATGACTTTAAACCATCCCGTAAATTATTCCCGTGACTAAATAGCTCATCCGAGACCCCTAAATGCACAACCTTAAATCGTAAAAATACGTTTTTCTATAATACATAAACGTATACGTAAAACCACTAAATAACACCATCATATTTCATAGTCACTACTATGTGAGCTCATGAACATGAAACAATCACACATCATTTCACTCACATGGTACCCCATACCCGAAAACGATGTCCAAACCACACTCTATTCACACCACGTAACTCATAAACACATAAAGACACGTAATTCCAAGAAATATGGACAAAATAAAACTAATTGACGAACCTCAAAACCGTGGTTGTCACATTACTCCCTCATAATAAAAAGCTCGTCCCGAGATTTACTCCTTAGGATCAGTCACATCAATCAACAAATCACATGAGGATACTTGTTCTAAAAGAACTCCTCTCATTTCCACGTGAACTTTAGTTCATGACTCAATTTACTAGATATATTAACCAAAAATATTTAACTTTATTCTCAAACTCTTGACCTCATAGTCCATAAATCTTACAATGGCTCTTTGAAAATCAAAGGCTCTAATTATCACAAATCCCGAATAATTGTATATGCAAATATGCATTCTCAAACCACATTTCCTAAATCTTAATGCATGAAATATATCATGTACACCACTTAATTCCCTAGATAATTCTATACCCATAAGCTACTGGTCCGATCTTTTCAAAGATCATAAATGGACCTACAAAACTTGACATCAACTTTTCCCTTTTTACCAAAACATACCACCCGTTACTATAGGTGAAACTTCCTACATAACTTTGTCACTAAACTCTAGTGATTTCCTCTTTTTCAACATATCATCTCTTGTTACTCTCGTCCTTTCCACAAACACCATTTCCACATTAGTATTCTCTCTCACGAATTTTAGTCCACCATAAGGACAACTCACCCTATCCTTCCATATAGTGCTTCAAATGGCATTCATCGACTTCTAGTATGATAACTATCATTATATGAAAACTCAGACATCGCTAACGAGTTTCTCACATCCCTCTAAATCATTCACCAAGCTCTCAACACGACTCCTATACTTGTATCAATTTCCCACTTCGTACATCATTTTCTAATTAGCTGGATATACTCATATCCAATCATTTTCATCAACTCCCTTTAGTCCATGCCGCAAACTACTTAAAAATTCCAATTTCCTTACACAAGTGACCTATGACGATATTTCACATATTGATTAGTTTATCACAACGAGGCTCTTCCAATCCAAATCAACTTATTATCTATACACATCACCAAAAGGAAGGTTATCTCAGTTAGTCTATCAACTGCCATCCAAACCCATGCTATAACTACTTCCAGAAAATTTGGATAGATCATTAGTATATACACTTCTTTCTCACTTTTGTCCATGAAAGATTTTTTTTCCCTGACACTCAACACTTCCTTTATACCTACACAATGTCTTACCTTCAAGGTCATAGTGCTCCTCATCTTGTCCCAGTTGGACCAAGACCTTCGTCTCTCATGACACATCACATCTATAACTCCTCAACCATTCGATTGTCGATATTAAGCCTTCCAATCAAACAATATAGGTCAGTAACATTTACTTTCCACACTACAACAATATTAGCATGCTTAGTGCCTTAGTCTACTCATTAGGCTATACCAAGGTTTTACCTTCGGTTCTTATCCTGACCTATTTCACATGATTCACATCTATCCACACTTCCTTCTTCTTCCTCAGCTCATGACATACATCACGATGCTATTCTTCCCGTCTTTCAAGTCATCTATACATCAAAAAAATTTCTAAGTAGCGTCACTTTTTTTTCCTCACAATTAGTTCTCCTACCCCCTCCTAATAGGGACAGACTAGAGTTTTATGTGATCCCATGCGGATCACACTCTCATCTTATACCCATATTAGTTTCCATTTGTCTAAACTAAACCATATTTTAAATTCTTATTCAAATCTCATACTTCTATTTAGATCTTGCACCCAACATGAGGTACTTTCAATCATCATCTTCTAGAAATACTTGGTTCTCTCCTTCCATGGTTCTCCCTAATTCCTACACTATCCCATCCAACAGAAATTCCATACTTCATTCATTAATTCTATGGAAATCGCTAGTGCATTGGATAATGTACAACACTCTCTTCCAAATATCTTTCATAACACCTTCACAAAACCGACTCTCTAATCACTTCTCCATGAACTTATTCAGCTCAGTTTCACTACTCATCCCTCGATATTGATTGCCACAAAAATTCTATCCGCGTAGTCACTCGACTCCCCTTGTTACCTCCGCGAGTTTTTAATCTCCCATGAAATGTATTCAATTCATCACGATCCACTAGTTCAGCTCTTTGTAACTCCACTCCGGTACTCGATATGTCCTTCTTCGTCACGAACCATACGGAGATTCCCATCATAGTGCTTGTCACCTTTCTAGTCCTTGCAACTTCTGTGACTCCTTCGAAATCTCTTGCTTCCTTCTAGCAAGCGGCGCGTAGTCCTTTCAGCTCCTTGATTCATGATGTAGCTCTTCACGCACTCCTTCTCGTCTCTATGATGTTACCTAGGAACTTCACACTACCCAGTAGCCTCTAACTTCAACCCATCTACCACAATATTTCTAAAGGTACTTCAACCCCTCAATGGCTTACTCTTCCTTACTTGTTGTACTTCACCATTAATCAGCTTCTTACCAATCATTCTTTCACATCCATGTTTTTCTTCACGTCTTTACTACTACCTTGCCTCCATAACTATACCAATTTCCTTACGTGTTATTTGCCCAATCTTTCCATTGGTAGAAACTTTCTACTCTACCCTCACATCCGCTAGTACTTTCATCAATCTCCTAATGATACTTCAACCAACTTCTCATAGCATGACATCTCGTTCCCACGACCAGTCAACTAACTTTACTTACTCCCTTATTCCTGTAACCAATCTAAGTTTCAAAACTCCATAAATCTTAATCATTCCTTCAACACAACCTTTAAACCAAAACACATCTCTCCATTCTAATATCTAGCCATAAGTAATACTACCCAACTCTATCCTCTCATCCTAACGTTTCCACAACCGCATAACTAAATCATGACGTGTACCAAAAGAATTCCAAACAATCGTGTCCCAAAATAAAATACAGGGTAAAACGAACCCTAGCGAAAACAACTGAAAACAAAACAATGTAATCCGGAATATCAATGGAGTGTGCCAACAATGAAAAATTAGACTCGTCATGATTAGTATTACCAAATTTCGATACCTTAGAAAATTTTAAACTTTTGTCCTAATTAGTTACTTCTCATAAGAACCAAACTTCCGTACTACTAAAATCAATCATACTCATTTTTAACCATAAAATCATCTTTTATCTTCATTAATTTATCAAGGATATCAACTAGTTGGTATACTACAATCTTATTCTAACCATTATCTTGTTTACCCATATTAAACTTATTTCGCTTGTTATTATAAAACGAATACATGTTTATAAAATATAGTGTTTTTTTTCTATATTATTATTATTATTATTATTATTATTTTATATAATCCATTTAGGCTGGTTATAACTAAACTATTACAAGTTTACAAGGTGTGGTGTTATTATTATCATTACTATAATAAAATCTCCCTTTTTACTCTTTCCGTCTAGTTAAATACTTCTAAAATTTTAACTCCACTTAAGAAAATCATTGTAAAATTTCTTCACCCTTTAAAATGCATTATCACATGTTACCTAGAAAACTAATCCAATTATTTTTAAGACAAAATTTTTTTTATAACTTACTACCACAAACTTATGTAAAAGATATATAATGCAAGATATCATACCATACACTTACAAATTATTTTCAAAATCGTTTTCCTATAATTAGCCAGACTTACTTGCAAGAAAATTTAATAGTTCTCATTAATTAAAATACATACCCAAATGTAGACAGCCATCAAAAGACTCAAAACGTCGTTGGAACTCCATCAAACTCCAGCACCATAAAACACGAGCAAACACAAGGTACGTTCAAGTTATAATAACTATTAAACGACCATATATCATAACTTAACACATACTAGTATATATACATCCGCATATATATACCAATTAAATCACCCAAAACATACTCGTTACCATACATGTCAGATCAACCAATCGCGTCATACACTCTTTTTTCCATACGAGTAATCACCATGTTACAACAAGGCATAAAACCCATCACTAAAACCAGTTCATATCTTGTGACCCCATAATCACACAACATGAGTATAACCCAAAACATATAACACACTAAAAAATAGCCATATGGTAGACAGACGTTACATAAACCCATTTATTCTACATATACCCAAAAATCCACATGTCATCATATACAAGCATGTATTAACCCTATTTCATGCAATCATACTTAAGAACCCATTGAAGTTGTGGTACTTGTATAACTATGTTGGCCATCATATTTATACAATTACCCTTTCCTCAATGCGTTCTCTCCTATGATGACACTTATAAGAATAAATACAACATATAACACAAAAATCTATCTACTCACATAAGCTCATAACCACATAAACAATAAGGTCCAAAACTCCATCTATTAAAATAATATAGTCAAACTCTTGGAATACATAAATCCATAGTCTAACTAAAACAACATAGACAAACTCCAACACAACATCATAATCAGTTATAATTCATGTCGCCCATAAGAGTGGAAACAACTTAAGATACTTCCTATCCACCTACTCCTAGTAACTCGAATCACCACATGATTCTTAGGGAACATGACTTAAAAATCAAAAGAAAAATACTATACATTAGGTACACCAAATAACTTACTATGGTGAAAGTAATTTATATATCAAAAGCAAAACAGAAATTAACAGATGACTAAGTATGGGCAACTACAGTTCAACTCATACTAGTCAAAATTCACAAAAAATAAAATTTAGGATAACACAATCAAGACCACACGTAATCCTATGACGCCTATATGCAGGGATCCTTAAGCAATAGACTAGGCTAGGCAACCTAACTCTCTATAACCATTGTCTCTGATACCATTCTGTCACACCCCACCATGGCGGAATATGGGGCGCGACGTATGGATATCATCACAAAAATAGCGTGTCTATAGAGATAACTAAATGAAATGGAAATATCATAAATGGTGACACAATGTCATGAAGATATCTCAAACAATGCAGGCGTCTAGGTAAGTATATAACAGGTCTACCTCTTACCAAAGACATACAATTAACAAATAACAAACATATAGGTGTCTATAAAGTATCACTTATTCAAACATAAACAAAGTGATTGGGGTAAATTACACATCTTGTTTAGGAAAACAAAAGAGAGTAAGTGAGTGGAAAGTATTAAACAAATGATTTTAGGAAAAACCAAGTGTTAATGACCCTTATGAAGTTCCAAGTTCGTTTCCCAAGGAGGTATATGTGTGTGAAAAACTTGTTAAATGTTTGTGATTAATGATTGGTTTAGAAGGGGGTGAGAAAAGAAGATGACGAAGACGTGAAAATAATACTACGACGACAAAACGTAAAACCGTAAAAATTACAAAAATAAAAATTAATTCTAAAACTTACCAAAAATTCACTAAAAATCAAAATAAATAAACTAAGAGTTTACCAATAATCAAAACTTTTTCAAACCTTTTAACTAATTAAATACTCAATTTTTAAATGCTAATTAAAGCCCTAAAAATCAAATAAATTATCAAAAAGCCCAAATAAAGATTTTTTAATTGGTAAACCTCTAAAATGACCTAAAAAGATTAAAACTATTTTTATAAAATTTTAAACTAATAAAAACTATTTAAAATGATTTAAAAACTATTAAAACTTAAAATAATTATAAAAATTAATCTAAAAGTGATAAAATTATTCTAAAAGTTGCTAAATTCCTATTTTAATGTATTAAAGCTAAGAAAAATGTAAAAAGTTGGAAAATGTGAAATTTGAAAAATAATAATAAAATAATATTAAAATAATATTAAAAATCCAAAAATTATAAAAAAATTCTAAAAACTTGCAAACTAGTTTATTTTAACCTAAATAAACAGAAAATCAAAGTGAATTGACCAGAATACCCCTATTGGGCCCTCAAATGGGCCAAAACCAAAAACAGTCAACCTTAAAGGGCTTTTTGGCCCAAAAAGTTAAACTTGGCCCAATTGACTTGGAAAAGCCCTATCTGACTCAAAATTTAATTCTAAGCACAAAACTCTAAAGGCTCAAAAGCTGAATGTTAGCTTATCACAGCTTAATAAGCAAACAACTTATCCTTATTGGGCTTTTTGGCCCATTAAGCAATAAGCTAATGCCATAAGCTCTAATTTGACACACAACCTTCTTTTGGGATGCTTATGAGATCTGTAAAAAGAAATTTTGAAAAAGCACACTCAATAAGCCAGAAATAAGCAAAGTATTATTTCTATAAAAGACAAAATAGTCGTTTTTGAGAAATAAGGCACCTCAGAACTTGATTCAACTTGAAAAATGTCACAAATGGACTCAATAAGCCAAAACAATCAACAAAATTCCAATAAGCAAAACCAATAAGCCAGAATAAGCCAATAAGCACTTATGAAAAAGTCAATTAAGTTGGTTTTCTAGTCAAACCCTAAAGTCAACCCACCAAATGCTCCAGTATGAACAAATGGGTCAAATAATGAGCACCTATTACAAAATCCAAGTTGTTGCTGGTTTAAAATAAGCTATTATAGCTTATTGATAAGCTGAAACCAATTTAACACTAGCAGTGGTAACCAGCAGGGGAAAGGAGTTCCCACTGCTTTGACTATTTGACCAAGCTTTTTAGAGAGATTTAGTTGGATTCAATTGGGAACAAGGGCACCCTTGTGATCAATGAATCACAAGGAGTCAATAGCAACAAGAAAATCCAAATTTGGTTCACACAATAAGCCACAAATGATCAAACAGTCACCAGATCATGCACAGTCATGAAAATAATCAGTTATGCATTTAATAAGCAGATTTAGCAATAATAAGCCAACCAAACTCAACAGGATGCATACACAAGCTATATTAACTATGAATAAGCACAAATCAACTTATAACAAACACTGAATCAAAGTAAACAACAAGATCAAACCATAAAAAGTTACTGATGAACAAGGTGCATATGCAGAAACTATTTTGCTGATCTTTTTGACACTAGATCCAAATTCAAGCCTCAAATCCTTCTTCCCTGGTGTAGTTAACCTAGATTTAACACTTGTTAACCCTAGTCTATGATTAGATCTAGGTGTCCCCTAAATTTCAGTCAAATTCACCAAGTAAACAAGATTTTATACCCAATTTATGAATATATGTGTTTCAAACCACAAAATGGGCAGCAAAGCAACCAAGTATATCAGATACACAAGTAGGAGTCAATAGCAACAACAAACATCCACTCAAAACACCACAAATCCAAATCAAGCAGTTGACCCAAACACCCCTTAATCAACTACTTAACAAAGCAACTTGTGATTTTTACTAATAACCTACTGATTTTAATGATCAAAAACACTTCCTAGGTAGCAACTAACAGAATCAAACACAAAAATCACCAGCTTAAACACAAGAACTCAAAATCAAAGCACCAAATCTAAAACAGGCAGTAACATGAAATTTTTAGAGGAAACTTAATCAAGAGATTATACATGCCCTCCACAACATCCTAGGAGGGCCAGCTATGCTCCTTGGACCTTGTTCAACAACTAGAACAAGACCAAGGTACTTCAAAGAAGAAGATCAAAGCCTGCTGATGTTCAAAGTAGAACAAGGCTTTGATTATGATATGTCTTCAACACAAAACAGCAAACAACTCAACCAAAGGCTTAGAACTCTTCCCAGGCTTGGTGTCAACAAGCTTGAAGGAGCTTAAGGCTTATGGCTAAGGGTTAGTACACAATGATAACCAAAATCAGAAACTAGGATTTCAAGGTTTTTGAACCTTGAAAACCTTATAAACCAAGACGTGCCATAACCACAAGATTAAGGAAGGTCTTAACAATCAAATGGAACTCAGATTTAGGCTATTCTAACACCAACTTTTAATCAAACACAAAAGAGAATTCAAAATTTTATGAAATTCAAATTTTATTAACTTAAAAAGGAATTACAAAGATTGATAGCCTAAAACTGGAACAAAGGGACTCTCACATTTTGAGGTCTCCTTTTATAGTCAAATGCCTGGCTGACACTATTCACAAACCCTAGCACTGAATTCCCTAAAATGCCCTTGAGTCTTCTAGATCATTTGATGGAATGAGCTGTCCAAATGCATCCAAACCGTTTAAAATAGCTTTGTTATGAAGGAAAGGATGTCGGCTGCTGATCTTGACACGTGGCAAGCCTTGGAGAGGAAGTTGTCACATGATGGTGAAACGGTTTTGGTGGTGGGGCCTCTTGGTGAGTGGGAGTGAGTGTTTTAAGGTTGGGATGGGATTCTGGGCGTGTGAATCAAGTGTGGGTAAGGGTAATTTCATTTTACCCTTTGTTTAAGTGAAGATAGTTACTGGGTTCTTGAGGGTGAACAGTGGTAAGTTTTGATCCGAAATTAGGGGATTGTGTTTGTTTGGCGCGTGTTTGTGTGTTTGAATGTTTGAGTGCACAACTTTAGCCCTTGTGTTTTCAGAAAACTTGTAAAACGTGTATTTTAGCCAACAAAACTCTATTCCTTTGTAAATAACTTTCATGACTTGGCAGTTTTGGCACAAAACTTTGGAAAAAGGTTTCAAAGGGTTGTTTTTGCCATTTTGAGATATTTCAAGGGCTGATCTTGGACATTTTTGATCTTCAAAGGTCTTCAATGTATCTTTGGCTTCATGAGGGACCATAATTGGCAATTTGGAATTGTTGAGGGACTAAACTTGCCATTTCTTCAAAGTTGAAGGACCATTTTTGTAATTTTAACAAACTTAAGGGACCAAACTTGTAATTATCAATATACAAGGGTTTTACGTGTCATTTCTTCAATCAATAAGGATCAATCTTGCATGTCTTCAAGTCTTCAAGGGTATTTGTTGAATATTCCATGAATTAGGGCCCGGTTCTTTGTACGGCTTCGTTTCTCGTGTCCGTTTTCCCTGTATCTTGTGATCTTTTTTCTTTTTCAGGATATCCATACCTAAAATACACAAGTAAACAAACACAAGCATATATATGGTATTTTATGACATTTTTATGCATTTAAAGCCCGAAAAGAACGATGAGATCATGTATAAATGCCATCTCATCTGTTGGAAATACGTTTTACGTATTTATGAAGGATCGGTCGCTCCAACGATAATTATGTAATGGGCTCGTGATCTATTTAATTATTGTATAGTCCATATAGCCCACATGTAGGGTGGGCTATATATAACCCCTCCTAGCATGTTAGGAGGGGGTTGTTGATTCCATTTGATAATTAATCATTTATTCATCTTTCACTTTCTCTCTCTAATTCTCTCCCTTCTCTCCTTTCTCTCTCTAATCCTTCATCTCATTCCTTCATTTCTTCTTTAATTATCAATCAATCAACCACATAAATCCACCAAATCCATAACATAGAATAGGCCATTAATCGCGTAGACCTTCAATTGGTATCAAGAGCCATGGTTAGTTTGGTTTATTCTTATTTTATTTCTTTTTGATTTTGGTGGGTTTTTGATTTAATCATGCTTAAATTTTAAAAAGTTTGTATTTTTTATAAAAAGTTTGTGTTTTTATGTGTTAAATCATATCAAATCTTCAAATCTACTTATTTTTTAGATAAAAAATCACAAATTTTTTTATAAAAATCAAATTTTTCTTATATAAAACCTTAAAAAGTTTGTGTTTATAAAAAAGTTGGTGTTTTTTTATAAAAGTTTTTGTTTTTTCTCTTTTTAATTTTGTAGTTTTTTATAAAAAGTTTGTATCAATTTTATCAATTTTATAAATTTCTAAATTTTTATCAATTTTATCAATTTTTTCTTTTAAAGTTTGTATTTTTTATTTATTTATTTTTCGTATATCCATTTTCACTTTTATCCAGTTTTTTTTTTTTTTTTTTTTTTTTTTTTTTTCATATTCAGTTTTCTATTTTTTTATTTTTTATCTTATTTTTATCTTTATCAGATTTTTATATAAATTTTTTAGTCAGTTTTTCTTTTTTGGTCATCTGTCAAACTGTCAACTGTTTCCTGGTTATCATATTCTGTCCATTTGTCCAAATTTGTCCAAATATCTCAGTCCCATCAAAACTATTCCTAATGTTCAGAGTCTAAAAGTCCAGAATCAAACTAGAAGTTCCGTATCAATTTTTTTAAGTTCCGAATCGAACAGAAATCTTCCGAACCAAGAACTTCCGGATCAAGCCAAAAGTTCCGGATCAAGAAGTTCCGGATCAAGAACTTCCGAACCAAGAACTTCCGGATCAAGCCAAAAGTTCCGGATCAAGAAGTTCCGGATCAAGAACTTCCGAACCAAGAACTTCCGGATCAAGAAAAAGTTCTGATTCGGAACTCTTCCGAATGAAGCAATCATTTCAAATATAACGGACGAATTTTAGATTCATTCCCTCGACATCCACAGACAACACATCTAAGACTCAAGACTCTCACCCTAACCAGACTCGGACACCAGACTCGCAAGACTCGACTCACCACTCGAAAACTCTCTCCCTCGACACAAACAAACAAACACTCACACAAACACTCTCTCGACTCAACAGAACACCCTCTCGACACATCAATATTCATAGAGTTTTCTTCATCACACTCGTCTCGACCCCAACCAAAACACCCTCGTTTTACCTTCGACCCTCACTCCCTCACACCCTCTCGACACCCTAGACTGACACTTCTCACACCCCTCACAACCTCTCGTCTCACACACACAACCACCCAAAATCCACACTCTCGTTCACAGACGACTCCACAACCAGACTTACAAAAACCAACACCCTCGAAACCCTCCACCCACACCACAACTTCTGTTAACCCAACTCACTCCCTCACCACCCACACCACTCCCTCACTCACTAACACCTCTCGACTGAAATTAAAAAACCAACACAAACCAAACAAAGACCCACGAACAAAACCAACATCCAACCTCACCCGACTCACGAAACACACCAACTAGACTCACGACTCACCGACACCCTCCCTCACAGACTCAAAACTTGACCAGAAAGACGCTACAGGAGAGAGAGACTCAATAAATAACATGCAAACAAAGTTAAAGAACCTTACCCGAGATCTTATTTTTTAAAGATCTTGAAGAATTGAACAATCAAACCATTGTTTTCATTGTTTGTTGGTAGTAATCAAGAGAAGATAAGAGAGATAGGGAGGCGGAGGATGGTGATTTGATTTGATTATTTTCAGAGAGAGAGATAGATATATGGAGCGCTGTGTTTAAGAGATTAGGTTAGAAGGAGTTTTATCTTGGTGAGAGAGAGAAAACTGTGTTTTTTGGTTTATGAGAAGAACTGAGGAGACAGATTTCATGGGCGGATAAAACAAGATTTGAGTGGGCGGTGATATTTTTTTTTTGGGCCACGTGTGTTAGCCAGGCGGAGTAAACAAGGATTTTATTTATGTCTTTAATATTATTTAATTGGGCGGAGGTTACAAAGTAACCTTTGGGGCACGTGTAGTGTGTCTGGGAAATTAGAAAGATACGGATGTGGAGAAGTTTAAGAGGGAGATTAGAAGACACGTTTTATTTACAGAACTGATTTCGAGATCTTTGATTAAACTACTGTTGGTTTCTTCAAAATCCGTTTCTCTATTTTTATTTTTTTAGAAAGTTTTCAAGGTGAGAAAATTTTCGTTATTTCATTTTTATTTTGGAAAAAGTTTTATTTTAGATATTAATTATTATTTTAGATATTAAAGTTGATAATCTTGATAATTAGATTTAGACAAGTTTATTTTGAATAAGATTTCTCTTAAACGATACGTGTCATCGGTCGTGTTGTCGAGATCTAAACGTGACATAGTGATACAAGTGGTGAGACAAAAAGACGTGACAAGATTTATTTGACGAGATCAAGAATTTTTCCTTCAATTTTCATCAAATCTACAATGGATTCGTTGCATTCGAGATTTCACAAGGGAGAATCGCATTCAATGCCAAACAACGCTAGGGAAAGTGGTATAACTTCATTTCGAATGCTTCAGTATCATCTAGTTACTCTTTCGGGGATTCCAGGAGGGAGCGAATTCGTGACAATCTTTGGACAAGATCGTCATATATTCATCGACTCAATTTTCACCACTTTGACCGAACTTGCAGAGCAACTCAACAATGAAAATTTTGATCACTCTGTATCGGCACTTGCTTATAAGGCTCTTGTGACACAACTCACGCCTTTTCTCCAATTTAATATCATCAAGTCTGAAAGTTCAATGATTTGCCAATCTTTTCTTCGAGATACAAATACCGAGCTTCGAGTTTTCCGTGATACGATTTTGAAACTCATGTCATCGGTCTCGTCTTCGATTTATGAAAGATCTCGACTTCAGCAAGGGTATGATAATGGAGTGCAAGACTCTTCGATGCAAGAGGAAATTGGTCATACGGTTGACAACTTGGAGCCTAACGATGGCACGAGCACAGAATCAGGAGGACAACATGATGCCAGTGGCACGTCAGGGAATGTTCACGAGATCTCTCTTGATGACACCTTACCCGAAGAGCCGGCAAACATGGTACAATGTAATGTGGTTTATGATGTATATGCTGATGATATGCCGCATATTGAGGATTCTGAACCTAATTATGACAAACATGGGATGGAAACGAGTGATAGCAATACCACTTCTGATTCATCCGATGTAAGTCATAATGGGGGAGAGATTGTTCAGAATGCTAAACATCATGATAATTATCCTATAACTGATTCATTGACTGCTTCTGATTCCAAGATTAAAGAGCTCGAAACGATCGTAGCTCGGCAATCAAAAGATCTTGAGGATGCCAAACTTGAATTTTCTAAGAAAACGGACAAATTTGAAACATACTTTGAAAAACTTGAAAAGTCAAACGTTGTTCTTGAAAGAAAATTGGATCAAACTGTTCTAGATTCTAAAGCTGAAAAGGATAATCTTTTGAAACAAATTCAACTGCTTGAATCTAAGTTGGCATCCCAAGATAACGTGCTCAAAGAAAATGAGACTTTAAAGGCCCAAGTACAGGAAAAGGTTTTTGCTATAGCTGCGTTGAAAAACGAGTTAAGGAAAAGTAAAGGACCTAGTGTGGACACTAAGCTTGAAAAACCATCAATCTTGGGGAAACCGCCTACAAATCAGTTCGTCAGACAACCGATTGTCAGACAACCTACTGCATTTAGATCCGAGCGACCATAATCCTCGAGACCGCGGTTTGCCTCCCAAGTTGATTTGGTTCATCTTTTTAGACCAGTCACTCCAGCAACTAGGCCCAATGTGATCACTCCAGCTTTAGCAAGACCAAATCATATGATTGCCTCTAGTTTCCCTAAAAATACCAAGACCACGTCTAGAACTAGTTCAAATGACGTTTGCCATAAATCTGGTCAAAGGGAAGCTATTCAAAAGACACATGTAAGAGATAGCAATGTCCAACCTAGTCAGATGCCTTCTAGATTACCCAACACTGCTAACCGTAGCATGCCATCTTCTAGGAGCATCGATCAATCATCTAGGAATTATTCAGACATTAAATATGCTACTTGTAAAACATGTAGAAAATGTGTCTTTACGGCAAATCATGATGCTTGTGTCAAGAAATTACTTGATGAGGTGAACTCCCGTGCTAGAATTAAGTCCCAGTGGATAGCTAAAATCAAACCCTTTGGTAAAGTTTGGCGCCCCACTGGTAGAACTTTTACTCTTGTAGGAAACGAGTGCCCTTTAACTAGGATAGTCTCTGATTCTACGAAGACTACTAGGGAGGAAATTGCAAAGGATGATACATCACTTAAGCCTGAACGTAAGATTTTCTATAAAAGGAAACGTTTGCCAACTAAGACAAGTGAATCATCCCCTCAGGCCACCTCTGACACAAGTAAAGCAAACTGTGAACCCCCACGTTCTTCTATAATTGATATCGCTAACCCACGTCAAAGCATGCAAATTCCTAATGAGATTGCAGGTACCAAAGTTGATGTTCCAAAAGAACGAAGCGGTCCAATCGTTGTGTACCGTTCAACTAAGGACACTCTTAGAGTTTGGTTGCTGAAGAAGCAGATATCAGAGAAACAAATGTCTCAGGGGATTCATGGTTAAGTTGCAAAAAGGACTTACAGTCACATAACAGACTGTAACTCGATCTCCAAAGACAGGAAAGTTTATCGCCGATGATAAACTTATCCTAAAAACGAGAAATTCATTTTTCTCGGGCATGAGCTTATATCAAAAACATTCCAAGTTTTTTAAGCTCATGCATTATGGCTTATCGTTAAATATCAGACGATAACCCGTGCATCAAAGAAAGGAAAGTTTATCGCCGATGATAAACTTATCCTTACAACGAGAAATTAAATTTTCTCGGACACGAGCTTACATTAAAACCATTCAAAGGTTTTAAGCTCGTGTATATGACTTACAGTTAAATGTCAGACTGTAACTCGAACTTCAAATAAAGGAAAGTTTATCATTAATGATAAACTTATCCTCATAACGAGAAATTCAATTTTCTCGGTCATGAGCTTGTCTTAAAACATTCGAAGTTTTAAGCTCAGAAAGGAAAGTGGATCTTTTAAATAAGAGAACTTTTCCTCGTAACGAGAAATTAACCTTTCTCGGTCATGAGCTTTTCGTTAAAACAGTCAAAGTTTTCAAGCTCATGAACACGACTTCTAAGTAAATGTCAGCTTAGGACTCGTTCTTCAAATAAAAGGAAAGTTTATCGCCGATGGTAACTTATCCTTAACAACGAGAAGTTCACAACTTCTCGGACTTGAGCTCGCTTTTAAGATATTCAACATCTTAAGCTCAAGTAATTTGTTTTTCAAAACTTTGAACACAATTTTTTCGAGAATTTCTCAAAAGGTTTTTCTAAATCTTTCAAAATTGTGTGTTCAAAAACGTTTTGATAAAACGAGCATGTCTTCTGGAATCGATAATATTTACGAACCTAGAAATGTCATTCAATAATGACACGGGGTTGTAAATAAAGTTCGAGCAGAAGTTTAAAAGATTTAAAACATGCTCCAAATGGTTTGCTATTATTTCAGATAGCAACCCGCTTTTCATAATCAAGTCAAGCATTTCACCGGAAAGCTTTGACTCTACAACGAGAATTAATTTTCTCGGGGACGTGACGAGGTGACCAACATTCGTGAACAAGAACCATGTGCTTCTTTCATATGCTGTTCTCCATTATTCAGGTCCAACCTCGTACATTGCTAATCTTGTGAATTCATTATTATATCTGATCTTTGCACGTAATAAATACCTTACACTTGTGTTTAAAAGGTATTTAATTTACGTTTCAAGTACACCCTCATTAATTTGAGGGGGAGCTTGTTAATATCACGAAGATAATTGGATTTGCATTCTTCTTCCCAAATTTTCTTAAAATGCTATTAAATCAATTGATATTAAAAACATCGATTGGGTTAATATTTTTTAATATGGGGGAGAAAATGTGATTTAATATGGGATATGATCAATCATAAATGGTTTGACTTAACGTGATAGCTCATCCCGACATATGCAAAATGTTTTCGGATATCGTGGCATATGTTAAGGGGGAGCAAAATGGATTTGCACTTCAAAATGGATTTCATGGTGACATTCACTTACCCAAAACATCTCTATTCACGACGGTGAAGATTGTGGTGACATAAGGATGGTAGGATAGGTTAAAGTCCAATGATTTCTCTAGAACCGGAGGAATCTTCCCAAGGACATTCCATAGCTAGAAATAGTAGTCCTTAGGAACGATGGAGAAAGATTGTGAACGTAGCTGAATGCCGACCAAGTACTTAAGTTAGCACTGGAACAATCACAACAAGGTGCTAGTAATGACGTATTGGTAAGCATTGAAGGGGTTGAAGAATGAAAAAGAAATGTAAAGATAAAGGGTGTAAAGAAAGAAGCCCTCCTTACAACTTTAGGCAGAAACCGGGTCAATACATATGCTATTGAGGTCATTTTTGCTAATGATTCTCGATATTGAAGAAAGACGTCATGGACCCAGTGATGCAATGCACAACCCTTCCCAGCTAACTCAAATATCTCTCAAAAGGTATTTGTTTTAATCACACGGAGATCAACACGTTATCTATTGGTTTATTCACTCCGAATAGACTGGTATTGAAAAGGTGGCACTCCTCTCCAGCCTCCGATCACTAAAAATCCAAAATGCACGATCGAGTCTAGAGCCATTATCTTAAAGTTATGTGACATAAACTATTATCGTTTTCTCTCCCCCTAGGGGGCGATTTCCGGCTACCATTCCACTTTTTTCCGGCCAATAATTGAACCCTATCATCGCCTCTCTATCTTATTAGTTTTATTTCATTTACCTTTTTCTTGATTTAGGGTTTCATTTGTTGTTTTTGGACATCATTCGATCCTTTGATCAGATCTAGTAAATGTTTTTGAATAATAAGATATGCAATCAAATATAGGGCTTGATTTACTTTCGAATGGGTGTGCCAGGGCTTCAATTTCATTTGGAAATCACCTCTTAATCGTAACTCTGATTCTCATTCATTAGGGTTTCTTTGGTATGACCTCACTTGATCATAATATATTTCTGCATATCCTATGGATCGATGGGGTGTCTTGTGGAGGGTTTTTGTGATAGTGCACCAGGTAAACCTTTCTTTAGGGTTTCTATCGTCTTGTTCTTATCTCTAGGGTGTGCTATCATACCTGGTGTTTGTGTGCTTTGGTTATCATGGTTATCACTGTTTCGATATACTAATATTTTGGGTAACATGATCCTACTTGTTTAGAGTAGTTACGAGTGGCTGCTCGTTCTTTGATCGCTGATAAACTCTTTGAGTTTGTTTCATGATAACCTGAATCTTGCATGATTCCTATGATCTACCAGGATATTCTGTTTTGTTCGTGCTTTGGCGTTGCACGATGGTGTGCGTATTGATTGCAATGGATGGGGGAGTTGGTTGTTCGGTATCCTGTTTCATATGGGCGATTCTGCTTCGTCCTAGGGTTCTGATTATTTTCTATCATGTGGAAGGCACGTGGGTCAGTCAACATGATTTGTTTGTTAAGCAATAATCATGGCGTATTTTTTGCATGGAAGTTATTTGATTCCATATTTCTAGTGATGGATTGCTTTTGGATCACGTGGTTGAAGTTGGACAGTACAAATTGGAAAACAGCATTGTAATTTTTATTATTCATTGTTTTTTTAATTTGTTTAGTAGTTATAAAAGTGGCATGTCACTTTTATATACGGGTTTGGTTTGTGCACATTGAGTATGTGCTGGTTGTTGCCCATGTAACGGGCCGTGATGTTAGGATTTCACCTTCATCCGATTGTACTTCAACGATTTTTGGTGTAATATAATTTACCGGGGTGTTGTCCCCTTTACCCAAAAAAAAAAAAAAAAAAGAGTCTAGAGCCATTTGAGATCATCAAATATCTCATTAGGATACACTTTCATTATTCCTTGCTTCTTCACAAACTGTGAAAAGTAAGAACGATCTTAAGAGTCCTACGCAAAATCTTCATGATCTTGCCTGAACATCCGAGTGATACGAAAGTATTTACAATGAAGATGGAAATCCTTCTTGAGCGAATATCAAAAAGCTCATGGTAGGTGACTTGTGCGATTCTTTTTTTGGGTAAAGGGGAATCCAAACCCCGGTAAAATATATTCCCAAAAGCGTTGAAGTACAATGGAATGTAGCTGCAATGCTACATTAACCTCAAGCAAATGCCTGAACAACCACTACATCATATGACATGCCATACGATCCTAATAAACTATTACAAAACAAAGAACACCAATAGGAAAGAACCACCTAAAGGTGCATGAACAATGTAAGTAAAACATCATCGCGGTTAGCACTTGGAGCGAACATCAGGCTGACGAGAACCATGCCGATCATCAATCGATATGACTTCTTCAACCTCACTATCACTATCATTAACCACATCTTTCTTGGTTTTAAAACCATCCTCCCAATCTGTACCATCATCCATCTTATCCCAAAGAGCACCAAAAGAGTTATGAGAACTCTTATCCTTATCATTCGTCTTAGTTACAAAACTCGATGTTTTGTTATTCAAGAAACCCTTTTTAAGCATCGGGGCTGCCTTCTTAGGATTCTGACCCGTAGCATTTGTTTTAGAGGTTTCTCCTCGCTCAACATTACGAAACTGAAGATTAAGGGATGGTTTTGTTAATTTAATACCTGCAACTTGTGGTTGCTTCTTCTTACCTTTATTCTTCTTGTTCTTGACCACCTCAAACCCATCATCCACCGCATCCTTAGTAGCAGGAACAACCACTTCCTTGTGCACTTTCGGACACATATCACTAGTATGATCAAAGATCAAGCATGTAGAACATCTTGGAGGTCTCCATTCGTACTCAATATCAATCGTAACCAATGAATGCCCATTATCACGACCTTTAGGGACAGCAATTACCATTGTGCGATTCTTTATGAATCAAACTTGTGATAACTGGAAAGCAATAGTGGTTTAATTCTTAATTGAACTTAAACTCGTTCCAGGCCTCTTCGCATTATCATATGATCTTGCCAGAACACTCAGAGTGACTCTTTATTGATCACAGTGACGAGTGGAAATCCTTCTAGTGTTAACATCAAACAGCACTTGGTAGGTAACTTGCAAGATTCTATATGAATCAAGCTAGTGACAACTGGAAAGCAACGATGATGCGGTTCTTAATTGAATTTCACTTGTTCCAGGAACATGAATTGACGGCTTCAAATCATGCGGATAATATTATCCAAATGATCCACTCTTTACGTTCGCAGTCAGCTTTGGACGGTCGAGTAAAGAGAACGGGTTTACCCGCGAAATCTTGTCAAGGAGGTTCTTTATTGAAACTACCTGCCACAAGTACGATATTTAATATCGTCCAACGGTCTTCACCGACCGGAGGTAAATTGCTACCGAATTAGTATGAAATGTTCAAGGCCATTTCATCCGTGTATATTGTTTTGTTGCTAACTGTCTTATGCAGCGTAACAAGAAGGTGGCATTGCGGTGTACAATCCAGAAGAAGTCGTCACCACATGCTTATACTACATACAATTAGTACTTCAACAAATTCAAGAAAGCCTGAAGGTCAAGTCTTCCGCTGTATCAAACTCTGAAGCTTTCAAGAATTTAAAAGTATAAGTATGTGGAACATGAAGTCACAAAGAGGCAAATATCACAAGTGAAGAATGCACAAGGTCAAGGCAAGGAAACATGCTCAAGACTAAAGTCAAAGATCACATCAAGCATATTCACAAGAACAAGATCGAAGACTCAAGCATAGATGCTAGGTTTAAGATTTTGTAAAAAGATGTGACCTCCCTTAGGGGGAGATTGTTGGAAATACGTTTTTCCCAATAAAGTCTCGGTCACATATTAGTTAGCATAGATCACGAGATATAGACTATTTAGAACTTTGTAACTTGGAGCGACCTCCCTTAGGGGGAGATTGTTGGAAATACGTTTTACGTATTTATGAAGGATCGGTCGCTCCAACGATAATTATGTAATGGGCTCGTGATCTATTTAATTATTGTATAGTCCATATAGCCCACATGTAGGGTGGGCTATATATAACCCCTCCTAGCATGTTAGGAGGGGGTTGTTGATTCCATTTGATAATTAATCATTTATTCATCTTTCACTTTCTCTCTCTAATTCTCTCCCTTCTCTCCTTTCTCTCTCTAATCCTTCATCTCATTCCTTCATTTCTTCTTTAATTATCAATCAATCAACCACATAAATCCACCAAATCCATAACATAGAATAGGCCATTAATCGCGTAGACCTTCATCATCACTCCCCCATACTAAGCCATTGTCGTGCCCTCACGCAATGCTAGAATAAAGTATCTAAGCATCACCAAGGTTCACTTTTATTAACCTTTATTGAAGAGTAAAAGAGTTGCAACATACTACGAAGATGTGTAAAGACATAATGTATGATTTTCATCACGAAAGTGACTTTTAAGGTCAAAGAATAGAAACAAGTAAATGTCCCTTAGAGTAAACTTCGTCATCCTTGATTGTCATACATTCCATGCTAAGTGCAAAAACGAGATCATTGTTGGTACAAGTCACAATGCTAACACTACTCATACGTCCAAATTGTGTAATACTTTTTCTCCCCGCAATCCTAGTTATTATAGAAAGGAAAATGGGTTACTAGCATTTTTTAACTATTTGTCATGGATCATAAGTGATTCATATTGACTTATTTGAGTAGTTATTAGTCCGAAAGCAAAGTAGCACGATTTAATCGATAGTTAGCCGAAGGAAAAAATCTTTTAAAACGGCTTCTCGTGTATCTCCTTAAGTTCGTATCTTGGCATAACTCGTTTCACGACTTGAGACCTTTCTCAGACCGATATTTGGCATGTACTTCATACTTCAAATCTTGGGAAGACGTTCTTGAAATTATGGTCTTCTCTTCACATATTTGGAATTTCTTCACTTGACGTTTTTGAGAGATTCTTCATATTTGGACCACGACTTCATCATTTTTCTTCAGTCTTTACTTTGGATTTTGATATACAACGATCCGCCTCCTTTTTGGACTTGGATATATTTATCCTCATACCTTGTAAGGGTCTTTTTGGATAGACTTTCTCCATGATCTTTAGGGGAGTAATTGCTTTTCGTCGTGTGTCTCGATCCTTCATATTGATTTAGGAATAATGGTACTTCACATCATCTTGGATCTTTAGCAAAAAATAGAGCTCCTCATGCCTTGTTAGGGCCTTTTTGGATGATCGCCAATCTTCGCGTCCCGCTTCAATAAGTTATGCCTTAGCCATGAACTCTATTCAACCCCGAGCAACTTTTAAACGATCTTGCGCTAGAGGCTAAGTAACCTTTCAATTCGTACGACCTTACTTATTGCAATTATTATTTATTCCTAATGCATTGATCTTATGGGAAGAAAAAGCCACAATTAAAAACATATGAGTTTTTGAAAGAACATTTTCAAGTTCTACGTTTAGCATTATCACTTGTCTAACTCTACCATCTCTCGTTCTTCACTATATAAAGACCTCTAATTAAAGAGACTCGTGAATACTTAGCCATGCAAGTCAAAATTAAGCTAAATTTAGATTAGCTTTCATTAAGACTATATCAAATCAAAATTTTGGGTTTTCAAGCCACCTATAGGATCTTGCACTTTCTTGGACTTTTTCAAGTTTAGAGAATGCTTTTTATAGTTCCCTTGATAAGTGACTTTCTAGGATCAATTATAGGAACTTGCGAAAAGTTCTTGTTCTTAACCCGAATGAGTTAAGACTTTCGCGTTTTAAAGCTCCCTATATAAAAGTCTAGCAAAACTTGACTTGAGCGGGTTAAGGAATGTAAATGGCTCCAAATGCCCATCAAGTCAAAAATTATCTCTTATTCTACCCATCGGAAAATATACATTCGTGTCTTAAAAACACGAAGAAAAATATTAAAATTTGGCCATTTTTAGCCTTATTAGCAACCAAACAAAACATTGAAAGTTGGAAAACGTGAGGGCGTAGCAAAGCAAGTACCTATTCACCCCCATACTAAAAGTAAACATTGTCCTCAATGTTTCGAGTCTAAGGGTGGAACACCCCCATACTAGAGACGAAGAATCGAATGCTTAGGATCTAGCATGGAAAGGGTGATCAACAATATATCTAAAGCCGTTTATTAAGTATGCTAAAAGATAATTGTTAGAACAATAAAGGATATGTCATGGATTCGTGAAAAACTTCTTCAAGCAACGATGGAGGCTCACGTAAACGAACACGAGAGTCTTCAATCGTAGATGATGATGATGATCTAGATAACACAATCACAAACAACCACGAGACAACGAGTTGGAAGGGTACAAGTCCCCTTATTAGTGAATAGTAAGCATAAAAGATAAGCATGGGATCTCCCCCACGAGGCACCTCGTTTTTGATTACCGAGTCATGAGCTCGACTCGATCCCCTCAATGCTAATTATCATTGGGGAAGGTGACTTGGTCGAGGGCAACCATTGAAGGAATTTCCCCACCAAAGTAGTGCTTAAGCCTATGTCCATTCACCTTGAAATTAGGACCATCATCTTGAGCTAGCTCGATGGTCCCATAAGGAAACACTTGTGTAATGGTGAACGGACCAGACCAACGAGATTTCAATTTCCCGGAAAATATCTTAAGTCGAGAGTTAAAAAGTAACACTTGATCACCAACGTTAAAAACCCGGTTTTTAATCTTTGAATCATGAAACTTTTTAGTCTTTTCTTTAAAAATTAATGAATTTTCATAAGCATTATCTCTTAATTCATCCAATTCATTCAATTATATTTTCCGGTGATCTCCCGCGGTCTTCAAGTCAAAGTTCGCATGCTTAAGGGCCCAATATGCCTTGTGCTCCAGTTCAATGGGCAAATGACAATTCTTCCCATAGACTAACTTATAAGGAGTGCAACTGATAGGTGTCTTATAAGCGGTCCTAAAGGCCCATAAAGCGTCATCGAGTTTGTCGGACCATGAAGCACGGTTTTCTCCAATTGACCTCTCTAAAATCCTCTTCAAAGCTCGGTTCGAAACCTCGACTTGCCCACTCGTTTGCGGGTGATAAGCCGTAGAAAGACGATGAGTAACTCCATATTTCTTTAGAACCTTTTCGAATTGGTCATTACAAAAATGGGTTCCATGATCGCTTATAATAGCACGAGGGGTTCCGAACCGAGAGAATAGTTGCTTCAAAAAATTCACTACCACACGAGCATCATTAGTAGGCAAAGCCTTAGCTTCCACCCACTTAGAAAGGTAGTCCACCGCGACGAGGATATATTTGTTGCCATGAGACGATGGGAACGGCCCCATAAAGTCTATTCCCCATATGTCGAAAATTTCACACACTTGAATTATGTTTTGCGGCATTTCATAACGTTGAGACGATTTTCCTTGACGTTGGCACGAATCACACGACTTCACAAGTGCATGTGCATCACGATAGATAGAAGGCCAAAAGAAGCCGGCATCGAACACTTTCTTAGCCGTGAGATTAGCACCGTGGTGACCACCCGTGGGTCCCTCGTGACAAGCTCTAAGGATATTAGAAGCTTCGGCACCAAAAACACAACGTCGAACGAGTTGATCCGCACAAACCCGAAAGAGATAAGGGTCGTCCCAAAAATAAAACTTGACGTCACGAAGGAATTTTCGCTTTTGTTGTGTCGTCATACCCTTGATTTTGAAATTGCCCGCATGGTAATTTGCAATGTCGGCAAACCATGGGGTGGTGTCTTTAGAATTCACTACACCGAGAGTCTCGAGAGGAAATGTTTCGGTGATTTCCTTGTTCTCGAAAACATCTTTGTGAGGATCTTCTAGGCGAGAGAGATGACCGGCCGCTAGATTCTCGGCTCCTTTTTTGTCAAGCACGGTGACATCAACTTCTTGGAGGAGGAGCATCGAACGAAGCAATCTCGGCTTAGCATCTTGCTTAGCTAAGAGATACTTGATAGCCGAATGGTCGGTATACACGATGCTTTTAGTTAAGACGAGATAAGGTCGGAATTCCTCAAAAGCATAGACCACGGCAAGGAATTCCTTTTCCGTTGTGGTGTACTTTAATTGAGCCTCGGTCATCGTCTTACTAGCATAGTGGATAGGACGGAAATGCTTGTCATAATGTTGCCCTAAGACGGCCCCTATAGCATAATCACTTGCATCGCACATGATTTCAAAGGGTAATTCCCAATTAGGAGCAACAAGAATGGGAGCTTCGGTAAGTTTCCTTTTGAGAGTTTCGAAAGCTCTAACACAATCCTCATTGAAGTTAAAAGGAGCATCCTTCTCGAGAAGGTGTGTCATAGGTCGAGAGATTTTCGAAAAGTCCTTGATGAAACGACGATAAAAGCCCGCGTGGCCTAGGAAACTCCTAACTCCCTTAACGGTTTTGGGATGAGGTAACTTGGCGATGAGGTCTACCTTAGCTTTATCGACCTCAATCCCTGCTTTCGACACCTTATGTCCTAAGACGATTCCTTGTTTACACCTAAAATGACATTTTTCCCAATTAAGCACAAGATTGGTTTCTTCACAACGTTTTAACATTTGCTCGAGATTAGATAAACACGACGTGAACGAATTGCCAAACACCGAGAAGTCATCCATAAACACTTCCATCGACTTCTCGATCATATCGTGAAAAATCGCCATCATACACCGTTGAAATGTACCCGGTGCATTACAAAGTCCGAAAGGCATTCTACGATAAGCGAACGTTCCATAAGGACACGTAAAAGTAGTCTTCTCTTGATCACGAGGGTCGATAGGGATTTGAAAGTAACCGGAAAAACCATCTAAAAAGCAATAGAATTCATTTCCCGCGAGTCGCTCCAACATTTGATCCATGAAGGGCAAAGGAAAGTGGTCTTTATGAGTGGCGTCATTTAACTTTCGGTAGTCAATACACACCCTCCAACCGGTCACAACACGAGTGGTAATTAACTCGTTATTTTCATTAGGCACAACGGTCATTCCTCCCTTTTTAGGGACACAATGGATTGGGCTCACCCATGGGCTATCGGATATAGGATAAATCATTCCCGCGTCAAGGAGTTTAAGGACCTCCTTTTTAATGACATCGTGAATTTTGGGATTCACCCTTCTTTGACTTTGAATTGCGGGTTTGTAGTCCTCCTCCATTAAAATCTTGTGAGTACAAAATTTTGGGTCAATACCCTTAATGTCGGATATTTTCCACGCAATTGCCCCTTAATGAGCCTTAAGAACTTTCAAGAGCTCGGTTTTTTCATCATTAGCAAGACCTTTTGCAATAATAACCGGCAACTTGTCGTCACCTTCCAAGAATGCGTATTCAAGGTGAGAAGGAAGATCTTTCAATTCAAGGATAGGTGGTTCCTCGATTGAAGATTTTGGTTCAACACTCATAACTTCCATCGACGGAAGAAATGGTGGAATAGAAGTATCATCACTAATCAACACCTCATCTTCATTGTCGATTTCATTCGAAGTGAGATCGCCTCCTTGGAATGGAGTGAGATTTGGTGTGGAATTAGCAAGAATCGGATCCAAAATAGTGGGATTGCCACTTGACGAGCTATCGGAAAAACCTAACACTTCTTGTGAAAACTCATCGCAAACCACATCAATGATGTCAATGTGATTGATGGTAGCGATTGCATAAACATGAGAAGGTTTTGAGTTTTGAGTAGCGTTTATAACAAGTTCCTCTTCGTTGAATCTCCAAGTGATAGTTCTCGCATGAACATCGATAAGCGATCTCAAAGTGTCTAAAAATGAACGACCTAAAATTAGAGGAACTTAAGGATCCGCGGGGATGTCAACTACTATAAAATCAACGGGATAGTAGAACTTCCCCACTTTCACGAAAACGTCTTCGGCTACTCCACATGCTAAAATCGTAGAATGATCGGCCATCTCGATAGACATGTTCGAAGGAATAAGAGCCAGAAGCGAAAGCGATTTCCAAATGGAAAATGGCATCAAATTAATGCTCGCACCAAGATCGGCCAAGGCGAGGCATTCTTTCATATCTTGTATGTCACAAGGAATGAGAAACTTTCCGGGGTCACCAACTTTTTCCGGTATGCGGTTAAGATAAACCGAAGAACAATTAGCAAGCTTTGAAAGCTTTTCCTTATCGCTCATCATACTTTTAAAAATGGAAGCGAAACGAGGCATATACAACAACGCGTCGGCTAAACTCACATCAAAATGCACTTGTTGAAACATTTTTATAAAAAGCTCGATTTGTTGCTTGTTACGTTCTTGCATTTTCTCTTTGTTTCGTCTCGAAGGGTAGGGTAAAGGTGGTGTGGGTTGGTCATTAGGCAACGGCCTTGGAAACTCGGGTTCCACAATTGGTATTGGTTCAACCGTAGGTGTGGTATGAGCGGTACTTCGTGGGATTGTAATGTGCTCCTTTTCGATCATCACCTCGGGTTCTTTCTCGATTTCCTTCTCCGTAGAAGTACTTGGACGAGAGATTGGTTCCTTGAAAGTTTTACCACTTCGTGTAGTAATAACCTTCATTTCTCCCTTCGGGTTTGCAATGGTATCACTAGGAAGACCACCCGAGGAAGAGGGTTTACACATGATTGCTTCAAACATCTTAGCCATTCGGTCCTTAAATTTTGATTGCCTAGCATCCGCTTTTAATAACTCTTGCTTAATCTCATGTTGTCCTAATTCCATCTTTTGTTGATTTTGTTGAAGACGTTGGACATTTCCTTCCATTTTATTTGCATGAGTTTTAAGTTCATTAGCAAGTTCATTTTTAAGCTCGTTTTTCAACTCGGATCTTAAGCTAATCATCTCACGTTGCATGTTATCAAATTTAGCATCATTTGCTTTAGCATAATCCAAAAATTCTCCTTGAAGATTTTTAGTGTGAGCATTTTGAAAACCTTGTGTAGTGTTTTGAAAATCACGGTTTTGGTTTTGATTAGTGACTTGTCCATTCCCATTTTGATAATTCCCCTTGTTGTAGTTACGTGAATTGCCTTGATAATTACCACCTTGGTTGTTGTTTCGATAGTTATTAGCATTTTAATTAGGTGGAGCTTGACTTGGGCGGGAACCTTGACCGTTTTGGTTGTAAGTTCGCGTTGCTACATAAGCACTCGAAGTGTTACCATCCGCGGTAATGCACTCGGAAAGATCATGAGCTCCACCACAAGACAAAAAACTCTTAGCAACCACTTTAACCGAAGCGGAATTTGAAGCTTCTTGAGCTTTCCAATGGGACATAAGATTAGCAAATCTATCAAAAAACCGATTTTCCTCATTAGCTTCATCATGTAAGTCATTAAGCTACGAGGCGATGATGACGATGACGAACCTAAATTAGCAACACTCAGTGTGTTACGAGGGCTATAAATAGATCTATTCTCGATGATTTGTAAAGCCTCATTGGTCGTCTTGCACAAAAAATTACCACCCGCGGCGGCATTCAAATAATCTCGTTCATGATCATTAAGCCCATTATAAAAAGTATCAATTTGATGCAATTCCGAAAAATCATGGTGTGGACATTCATGTAACATTTCTTTAAAGCGTTCCCATGCCATTGAAAAACTTCCATTATTTCTTTGCACAAATCGTGAAATCTCATTTTTCAAATGTGTTGTTTTAGATGGTGGAAAAAACTTGTTCACAAACTTAGAAACGAGATCACCCCATGTCAAAATCGAATTTGGTGGTTCTTTCTCAAGCCAAAATTTTGCGGGTCCATCTAACGAGTATGGAAACAACATCATCTTAATTGCGTCATGTGGAACATCCTTAAACTTGCTAGTAGCGGTGAGACGATTAAAATTCCTAATGTGATAGTGCGGGTTGTCTTTCTCATGACCTCTAAACTTGTTTGCTTCCAACATCGACATTAAACCCGTCTTAATCTCGAAATTCTCCGCAAGGATGGCGGGAATCACAATGGCCTCTCCAAAACCCTCGGTGGGTGCTTGTAGCAACTCCATCATAGTACGATTAGCCATGAAGACTTCTTGTTCTACAATAGGTTCAACAATTGGAGGTTGTTCTACAATGAACGTCTCTTGATTGGCTTGCTTTTGAAGACGCTTACGAGCTCGTTTTGCTTGATTACGAGTGATCATAAACTTCACGAAGAATGGGAGGTGAGCAAAGAAGATTCTTTTTGGGTGTTTTGTGAATTTTCAATTTTTTTTTTGTGTGTTTTTTATTGTATTTAATTTTTTTGGATTTTGGTGTATCTTCGTAGACAACAATCTACAAAATCTCTCCTCGAATCAAACTCTTGATTAAAGAAGCCTCAAAGGAATGAAAACGATCACGTGGAGTGAACGCTTTCAAATGACTTTAGAACTTTGGTGAAAACCAAATTGTTCAAGAGGGTTTAATCACAAAGAAACCAAGCAAATATATTATACGTAATAATACTTTGGGCGGCAAAACCCTCGATTAGCCTTCAATCTCAAAATACTCACAAGCAAGCGGGGAAACGAGGCGGTGCGAAGCACTTAAGAGCCTTTTTCCTTAGGGTATATTTTATAATACCCGCCTTATACCCACCTTATAGTTCGTATTTTTCAAAATCGAGCTTCACGAAAGTATTTATCTATTTTTGCCTTTTTCTTTTTGTTTGAGATTCGAATACAATAATTAGGAGATCAAATCTCAATTAAGGTTGTGTTTTCACACTTATGGAGATATTGTTTATTTGTTGTGATACTTAATACAATATAGTAATAATATTTTCACAAGAAAAACCAAGAAAACCGATAATACGTATTAGTAGATTTCTACTAATACAAATACTATTTTGGTTAATATTAAAAACAACAATGCAAATTAATCACGACACACCTCCCCGGCGGCGGCGCCAAAAATGATTGTGGTAAATTACACCTCTTGTTTAGGAAAACAAAAGAGAGTAAGTGAGCGGAAAGTATTAAACAAATGATTTTAGGAACAACCAAGTGTTAATGACCCTTATGAAGTTCCAAGTTCGTTTCCCAAGGAGGTATATGTGTGTGAAAAACTTGTTAAATGTTTGTGATTAATGATTGGTTTAGAAGGGGGTGAGAAAAGAAGATGACGAAGACGTGAAAATAATACTACGACGACAAAACGTAAAACCGTAAAAATTACAAAAATAAAAATTAATTCTAAAAATTACCAAAAATTCACAAAAAATCAAAATAAATAAACTAAGAGTTTACCAATAATCAAAACTTTTTCAAACCTTTTAACTAATTAAATATTCAAGTTTTAAATGCTAATTAAAGCCCTAAAAATCAAATAAATTATCAAAAAGCCTAAATAAAGATTTTTTAATTGGTAAACCTCTAAAATGACCTAAAAAGATTAAAACTATTTTTAGAAATTTTTAAACTAATAAAAACTATTTAAAATGATTTAAAAACTATTAAAACTTAAAATAATTATAAAAATTAATCTAAAAGTGATAAAATTATTCTAAAAGTTGCAAAATTCCTATTTTAATGTATTAAAGCTAAGAAAAATGTAAAAAGTTGGAAAATGTGAAATTTGAAAAATAATAATAAAATAATATTAAAATAATATTAAAAATCCAAAAATTATAAAAAATTCTAAAAACTTGCAAACTAGTTTATTTTAACCTAAATAAACAGAAAATCAAAGTGAAATGACCAGAATACCCCTATTGAGCCCTCAAATGGGCCAAAACCAAAAACAGTCAACCTTAATGGGCTTTTTGGCCCAAAAAGTCAAACTTGGCCCAATTGACTTGGAAAAGCCCTATCTGACTCAAAATTTAATTCTAAGCACAAAACTCTAAAGGCCCAAAAGCTGAATGTGAGCTTATCACAGCTTAATAAGCAAACAGCTTATCCTTATTGGGCTTTTTGGCCCATTAAGCAATAAGCTAATGCCATAAGCTCTAATTTAACACACAACCTTCTTTTGGGATGCTTATGAGATCTGTAAAAAGAAATTTTGAAAAAGCACACTCAATAAGCCAGAAATAAGCAAAGTATTATTTCACTAAAAGACAAAATAGTCGTTTTTGAGAAATAAGGCACCTCAGAACTTGATTCAACTTGCAAAATGTCACAAATGGACTCAATAAGCCAAAACAATCAACAAAATTCCAATAAGAAAAACCAATAAGCCAATAAGCACTTATGAAAAAGTCAATTAAGTTGGTTTTCTAGTCAAACCCTAAAGTCAACCCACCAAATGCTCCAGTATGAACAAATGGGTCAAATAATGAGCACCTATTACAAAATCCAAGTTGTTGCTGGTTAAAATAAGCTATTATAGCTTATTGATAAGCTGAAACCAATTTAACACTAGCAGTGGTAACCAGCAGGGGAAAGGAGTTCCCACTGCTTTGACTATTCGACCAAGCTTTTTAGAGAGATTTAGTTGGATTCAATTGGAAACAAGGGCACCCTTGTGATCAGTGAATCACAAGGAGTCAATAGCAACAAGAAAATCCAAATATGGTTCACACAATAAGCCACAAATGATCAAACAGTCACCAAATCATGCACAGTCATGAAAATAAGAAGTTATGCACTTAATAAGCAGATTTAGCAAGAATAAGCCAACCAAACTCAACAGGATGCATACACAAGCTATATTAACTATGAATAAGCACAAATCAACTTATAACAAACACTGAATCAAAGTAAACAACAAGATCAAAGCATAAAAAGTTACTGATGAACAAGGTGCATATGCAGAAACTATTTTTTGCTGATCTTTTTGACACTAGATCCAAATTCAAGCCTTAAATCCTTCTTCCATGGTGTAGTTAACCTAGATTTAACACTTGTTAACCCTAGTCTATGATTAGATCTAGGTGTCCCCTAAATTTCAGTCAAATTCACCAAGTAAACAAGATTTTATACCCAATTTATGAATATATGTGTTTCAAAGCACAAAATGTGCAGCAAAGCAACCAAGTATATCAGATACACAAGTAGGAGTCAATAGCAACAACAAACATCCACTCAAAACACCACAAATCCAAATCAAGCAGTTGACCTAAACACCCCTTAATCAACTACTTAACAAAGCAACTTGTGATTTTTACTAATAACCTACTGATTTTAATGATCAAAAACACTTCCTAGGTAGCAACTAACAGAATCAAACACAAAAATCACCAGCTTTAACACAAGAACTCAAAATCAAAGCACCAAATCCAAAACAGGCAGTAACATGAAATTTTTAGAGGAAACTTAATCAAGAGATTATACCTGCCCTCCACAACATCCTAGGAGGGCCAGCTATGCTACTTGGACCTTGTTCAACAACTAGAACAAGACCAAGGTACTTCAAAGAAGAAGATCAAAGCCTGCTGATGTTCAAAGTAGAACAAGGCTTTGATTATGATATGTCTTCAACACAAAACAGCAAACAACTCAACCAAAGGCTTAGAACTCTTCCCAGGCTTGGTGTCAATAAGCTTGAAGGAGCTTAAGGCTTATGGCTAAGGGTTAGTACACAATGATAACCAAAATCAGAAACTAGGATTTCAAGGTTTTTGAACCTTGAAAACCTTATAAACCAAGACGTGCCTTAACCACAAGATTAAGGAAGGTCTTAACAATCAAATGGAACTCAGATTTAGGCTATTCTAACACCAACTTTTAATCAAACACAAAAGAGAATTCAAAATTTTATGAAATTCAAATTTTATTAACTTAAAAAGGAATTACAAAGATTGATAGCCTAAAACTGGAACAAAGGGACTCTCACATGTTGAGGTCTCCTTTTATAGTCAAATGCCTGGCTGAAACTATTCACAAACCCTAGCACTGAATTCCCTAAAATGCCCTTGAGTCTTCTAGATCATTTGATGGAATAAGTTGTCCAAATGCATCCAAACCGTTTAAAATAGCTTTGTTATGAAGCAAAGGATGTCGACTACTGATCTTGACACGTGGCAAGCCTTGGAGAGGAAGTTGTCACATGATGGTGAAACGGTTTTGGTGGTGGGGTCTCTTGGTGAGTGGGAGTGAGTGTTTTAAGGTTGGGATGGAATTCTGGGCGTGTGAATCAAGTGTGGGTAAGGGTAATTTCATTTTACCCTTTGTTTAAGTGAAGATAGTTACTGGGTTCTTGAGGGTGAACAGTGGTAAGTTTTGATCCGAAATTAGGGGATTGTGTTTGTTTGGCGCGTGTTTGTGTGTTTGAATGTTTGAGTGCACAACTTTAGCCCTTGTGTTTTCAGAAAACTTGTAAAACGTGTATTTTAGCCAACAAAACTCTATTCCTTTATAAATAACTTTCATGACTTGGTAGTTTTGGCACAAAACTTTGGAAAAAGCTTTCAAAGGGTTGTTTTTGCCATTTTGAGATATTTCAAGGGTTGATCTTGGACACTGTTGATCTTCAAAGGTCTTCGATGTATCTTTGGCTTCATGAGGGACCATAATTGGCAATTTGGAATTGTTGAGGGACTAAACTTGCCATTTCTTCAAAGTTGAAGGACCATTTGTGTAATTTTGACAAACTTAGGGACCAAACTTGTAATTATCAATATACAAGGGTTTTAAGTGTCATTTATTCAATCAATAAGGATCAATCTTGCATGTCTTCAAGTCTTCAAGGGTATTTGTTGAATATTTCATGAATTAGGGCCCGGTTCTTTGTACGGATTCGTTTCTCGTGTCCGTTTTTCCTTGTATCTTGTGATCTTTTGTCTTTTTCACGATATCCATACCTAAAATACTCAAGTAAACAAACAAAAGCATATATATGGTATTTTATGACATTTTTATGCATTTAAAGCCCGAAAAGAACGATGAGATCATGTATAAATGCCATCTCATCACAAAGACTAAGAGGAAAGGGGGTTCCTCCAGATGCAATCCTAAGCCTTCCAGCTAGCCACTCCTATTCTCACGCTTAACCACATTCTCACCTGAAAGAGACACTAAAACACGTCAACATAATGTTGGTGAGAGTCATAGGTTTAGACTCCAACGCCAAATTATAAGCTGTGAATAACAACCACTAACAAAAGAACATATGGACAATGTGCTACTATTATGTATTAACAACTAGCATTCAAGATTAACCAATCACCACAAATCCAAGGCTCCAAGCCTTACCAATAACCACAATTCCAAGGCTCCAAGCCTTACCAATAACCATGGTCCCATAGGCGCCCATACACCTATGAACCAATCCCAAGGCCCCGCCTTGTCAACTTCCCCTTGGTACCAAGTCAAACCACAATAACTGAGACGATACGTGTCCCCTGATCCAAATCATAAACACAATAAAGAATCACATAGTAGTTAATCACATAAGTGTACACACAAGTCCATCATAAACAAGAAAAACATTCACAACATTCTTTACAAAACCATACAGTGTCTCTTCCATCCCATCTGGAAATCAAATCATAAAAAGACATGGGACTATGAAACTCACCTGAACAAGCTTCTCCAAGTACCCGCGCTCTAGCACAAATCTAAACACACAAACGTATACAATCAAGACATGAACCACATACCAAAATGACTCATCAATCTATGATGGATATCTAACCTTATCCTACAACTTAACCCCATTTAAACTCCATATGAATCTCATTACACCCTTATATAAAGCCCTTAACTTAGTTTAGTTCATAACTCGTCCCGTTAGCATTTAACCTAAAACAGTCCCGTTTTTTATACTTAAAACTATCGGTCGAACACCCACTTAACAAAAATAACATGCCCTGTAAAAGAAACCCTATTCCCTTACATGTGTTAGATAACTCTATCCTTTGGCCTCAACCATAAAGCTACTGTTAAGGCCTCCATATATATATATATATATATATATATATATATATATATATATATATATATATATATATATATATATATATATATATATATATATATATATATATATATATATATATATACTTTTACCTATCCAGAATTTACTGATTTTGAACATATGAAAAGTTTGTTATGAATAGAGGGTCTTAACCTATCCCATTTGCTTATACCTTCTCCAGATCTTTTATTTAATATATAATCTAAAACTCATGTTCATTTGAAGCTCCAATTATAACCCTAAGTACCCCAAACAATTCAAAACATAAAATAAAAACAGGTTGATCCAAAAACTGTTTTGACACCCGACTGATGTAACATGTTTTTGACCCACTTCCCGACCTCCAATTTAATTATAGTCTCTTTAATTTGAAAGATAATTCAATTACCTTTCCAGGGACATAAGATTTGAAATTTAAAAGTTTGTAGAACTCTAGGTATGATCAAAACAATGGACCAAAACTTCTGCCCAGTTTTAACGATTTTAAACATGATTAAACCCTAATTACGATCACTAATCTTCATAATAACCAAAGTAATCAATTCATATGAACCGTAATCTCACTAATATAAGAAAACTCACAAACTCTAATCCATCATAAAATCAATGACATGATTAAATTGATTAAAATCATTAATAGAACAAAGGTTTTGAAGGTTTTACCTTAGAAATCAATGGAAGATCTTTATTTTTGAAACCCTAATTGGCCACCATTGTTGAATTTAAGCTAGGAGCTATTATGTAGGTTAAAAATCTGATTATTTTGGTTATGGGTTGGGTTTGGTTAAGTCCTAAAGGCCCCCTAATCCCATTACAAGTCCATTGGGCCTGTTTTGGGCTTTTCCTTCTTTCTTTCTTGCGTCGTCCAAACCGACCCCCTTTATTATTTTTATATTTTTATTTTCTTTTTATTATTAATTAATGTATTAATAATATTACCTTAATTTATTTCAGCTCCAAAAACCTTCAAAACCTCAAAACCGTAAAACTAGTCAAATTTACGCGTATACCGTAAAAGACGTAAAAATATACAGTTTTATAAAAATTCTTAGAATAAGAAATAAACTCCATAATTAAGTCCTAAATGACTTAAAACCATCCCGTAAATTATTCCCGTGACTAAATAGCTCATCCGAGACCCCTAAATGCACAACCCTAAATCGTAAAAATACGATTTTCTATAATACATAAACGTATACGTAAAACCACTAAATAACACCATCATATTTCATAGTCACTACTATGTGAGCTCATGAACATGAAATAATCACACATCATTTCACTCACATGGTACCCCGTACCCGAAAACGATGTCCAAACCACACTCTATTCACACCACATAACTCATAAACACATAAAGACACGTAATTCCACGAAATATGGACAAAATAAAACTAATTGCTGAACCTCAAAACCGTGGTTGTCACAGCAATCGGTATTGATTTTATGTGCGTTTCTCGACTTAGACTATTAAAATTCAGTATTTAGCCTGATTGAGATCATAGTGATTTATATGTAATTTTATTAAATTAAGATGGTATTTATGAATTATTTAATTGAGCGAGTTTCACGTGCTCATGTCCTTAAACAACATTAGTTCATACATGTGATGACATGCAATTAATGGTATTCATGGTCCTTAAGTGCTGCAGTTTAATGTACCATCACCTGATCAAAATCTAAGATATTAATTTAATGAGTTTTATTATAATTTTTGTTTGGTTTCAGAATTATTTAAAGATTAGTGTTTCAACTAATTAGTTATGGACATGATATTCTTATGGGTTGTATTTATATTAAACTTTATATAATTGATGATGGTATTTAGTTTTCAAATTAAAACGACCTTATGAGTATTGATTAAGTTTTCCCATCACCTGATCTTCTTCCTTTATACAATGAACCAAGTGGCGATGAAACACCCGAAATGATAGAAGTCTTTGTGGATACGGTCCTCTCATTGCTCTCACACTTGTCAGCTCCTATGCGGTCTGCCATTGAGCATGTTATGCCCAAAAAATGATCCTTAGTTAAGGGGATGTTTGGATTAGTAAAGTGTTTATATATTGTTTATGCTTAATCATACTTGCAACTTAAGTTGATATTCTGTAAAAACAACCACTTATAAAAATTGAAATATAGTGTCTATTGTTATGAATTTATGATACACATGACTAATACATGCATCTTGTGTGTTAAATCTAACGGTTGTCATTGATCTTACAGCCTGTTACTAATGAAGGATCAAGAACTGCCATCAAAGGGCCTCCTGTTTTAAACTCGACAGAAGGTAGTCAAATTTCTGTATAAATGAAATAACATGTATGGTTTATGGCAGTATTACTATTGTATATGTTTTTCCTAACTTTTTTCTCCAAAATCATAGTTTGTTTAGTACGAATTGTAAACTAACGATAAAACTTGGTTGGTAATCATTTAAGGGGCGTTTGGGTAAGCTTAGTTTTTAATGTTGGGTTAGTTTTTAATGTTGGTTTGTGGCGAGATTGTTGGCGGTCAGAATGTTAGGGGTGGCTGATACCTCACTCCAAGCAAGGTTTTCTCTTTTTCCATGCATACTCTCACACACGTGAAAACTTAAGGTAGAAAATTGGTTGTGTGGGTAAGGTTAAACCAGGTAGTATTGTAATACAGGTCGTAGCGGGTTGGGTTGACCACTTGACCTGAATAACTTATATTCTTTTTTTAACCATTTGTTATTACGACACATATTGAAAATTTGGATGCATAAGATGAAATCTTTTAACCATTCGTTATCAGTTGTATAATCATAGTTGCAATGAAGTATCAAAGAAAGTTACTTAGTTTGATTTATCATTACAGGATATTTATAATCTTTCTGGGGGCTTAAATAGTTGTCAAATTGTCCAGATTTCTGTTACAAGATATTTACTTTCGAGAGTGGATTCGCTAACATTGAAATGTATTAAAAATCATCTTCCATAGATTCTTATTACTGTGTTTCTTCCTCATGGGCGATCATTTTAGGATGAATTGAGTATTTAAGTTAGTGCAGCTATGTGCTGCTGAAAATTTTCCTACCATCCTTTTCACTTCATTAATTTGCTGCTGCAATGAAATATATTTTACTACTAAACATTGATAACTTTTTACAAGGGAGTGGTGGTGGTGGTAGTGACACATGGCAGCGTCATTAGAGCACTCCACCAGCAGGCTGCTTCTACAAGAAAGGGACACCGAGCAGGAAGGATACTGAATGTTTCAGCCAATGTATTATATTTGACCTATAACGAAAAATGGATTATCAAGTCATGGGGAGAGTCATCTCAAAGGCTCAATGGTGCGGATACTCAGATTTAAGTTTTTGGGAGTGATAGAACTACGGGTTAGTTTCTTTCATACATGTCAATTTCTTGCCTTGCTAGAGACCAGCCAGTTAGTCATCTTTTGCGTTATCTATCGTTGTTCTATAAACTGTAACCAATACAGTCCAAAAGGTCCATGGTGGCTTATACTTGAAGAAAGGAGTGTAAAAATTTAACGAAACTACAACTATTCCATCTCGGTTTCCTAATACCACGAAACTCATTCAAATTTTGTTATTAGTGCAATTCTCACCTAAGTTCTCAACAGTATCAATAAATATTTTCCCTACTAAACTGATTGATGGGAATTAACATTATTATTCAAACAAACACTATAATTATCTTACCACTAACCATAAATTTTCAAGTACTACCTTAGTTTTGAGTAATGAATCTACAAAGCATGATATAATATGCGTGCAGAGAAAAACGGTTCTAAATATTCCCAAACTATTTGGACATTATTCAACCTTTGCAATACTTCTAAATAGTCTTAGTCCCAAACTATTTGAACATTATCAAGCTTTGTAACTACTTTTAAATGGATTCTTAAGGTGTGACCTATCAATACATTGCATTTCTGGTAGTTGAATACTCTTTAGTATGTTTTTAACTTTTGTATACTCCTTTTATGTGTAATTGGATTCATTTTATTGTTTCGATATTTGTTTGCTTCTGAAACTATACCCATCACCATAGGGTCCAGGCTTTGAAATTGTCACCTATGAGATAGCTTGCAACTCAGACATAGAAGAAAATACTGACTATTGGCGGGTACTGTCTTTGTTTCTATATTGAAGGATGACAAGATCAGGCAGAGAAATGACTGGATATTTGGATGAAATGGCTTTATGCCTCCAACTGTTGACTACTCAAGTGAGGGCGTCCCGAGGTACCTTAGTCAAGATTAATTGACGTCACAGCTTCAGGGTATTGCTTTTGACGAGGCTACTTTAAAGATCGCGGTTCACGTTGAAAGCTAAGTTACCTCTTAGAATCTGGGTGGAACCAAAACTGTCCAGGTACAATATTTTGGCCAAATCTTAGCTGTATAAATAATCATGCCGATGTAAAGCGAAGGAAAAAAAGATACGGATAGATGAGCAGAATTATGAGGAGGAAGAGAATAATATCTTTTTGTAAAGCGTTGGCTTCATGATATACTTTTGGTATCAATGATGAACTGAAACTTTTGTTAGGAAATTATGATGCTGTGACAATCCGTCAATTTATGGTTGATATTTTATTCTCGAATATTATTTAAAAACATTATTTTAATGTTACAATATGAACTCACTTATTTTTGGGAAGAAATTTGGATTTACGTCTTGGAGTAGCATCGACTACGTCTAAACCGGAGGATTCAACGTTACGTGCTTACGTTTACATACACTGTCTTTGGTGACAGTCCGACATTTCAGAAAATAAATTTATCTGTGAATATTATTTTGGAGTTTTAAATTTGTGTTGGTTCATAAACTCACAAATTTACGAGAAGAGATTAGGACTTACGACTTTATTTTAACGTCCTTTACGACTAAACCGGAAACCTTAGGATTACGTATTTACGTTTTCGAACTCCGTTTTTGATGAAACAATTTTTATTGGATTCGCTTTGTGACGTTGATTCATAATTTATAAAAACGTTTTTCGTAAAACGACCCGAGGGTACGCAAATCGAGGAAACTAGAATCGAGGGATACCCGTAAATTAGTGGGATGAGACAAGATAAATCTTGCCCCACCCCACTCAATATGGACGGCCAACACATCACAACTCAACACTTGATGTGTCAAGTTGTAACCAAGAAATAAACACTTGTCACACAAGCTTAATGTTTAAGCTACTTCCACTTCCACTACAACAAAACTAACAACTAGTTTTCATCCTTTCATTTGTGACATGCAAAAACCACTCAACTCTCTCTCTCACACTCATTTGAGCCGTCCCATTTCTCCCCAAAAACATCCAATTTGATCTTGATTCCACCACAAAATCATGTGTTATTTACACATATGTTGAAGCCACTTTGAAACCCTATTGATTGGTGGTGCTCATAACATCCAAGGAGGAGTTTTCATGAAGTAGTAGGGCTGATTTTCCACAAGGAGTTCATGGAGCATGGTGGTCTTGAAGATGGTCTTGGTGCATCACAAGTTTCTCCATCAAAAATCCATGTTTTGATCAACCTACATCATCATGGTGGTATAAAGATTGTCCTCCTCATCTTCTTATTATTTTGATTATGTAAACATGTATTTTATTTCCTATTGTATATGTATATGATGATTATATGATGATAAAAATGTTATGTGGGGATTTGTTGTTGATAAACATGATTAAAAAGGTGAAAAACCATATGAAACAAGGTTAAAATCTTGATTAATTTACATGGCTGTATAAAACAGTAAGTAAACAGGTCATGGACTGATAAAATGATGAAGTACAATTGATATACAGTAAGCTATGAGTCTTGTACACATGTGAGAGTTGGCCACGCAATGGAATCAAAGTAATGAGTGAGATATGATCAAAACAAGTTTAAGATACAAATCTGAGTTCACTGTTTTGGACGATTTTTAGAAAATACTTAGAAGATGATTCAACAGTATCTATAGAAGAGTTAAATGTAGAACATATCATGTAGTTTATGTGATAAAATTTTGAGCTTCTATCTCCATATAGAACTCAAGATATGGCAGTTTTGGTGAAAGTAAAGATAAAAATCAGATTTTTGAAAATAAAGTATAATACTATTATATAAGCACTCAAAATTATATTGTATAAACTGTAAAGTTAAAACCCACTAACTCTTGGATTTTATTTATATAAATATGTACAATGATAAATAAGTGGACATTTTATAAAAATGGTAACTTGTTATGTTTTATAAGTTATAAAAACTATAAAGATGATTTTTACGACTTTTTCGGCTAATACCGTAAAATTAACGTTTTTGTTAAATAAAACCTAGATGGTTGGACCCGTCTAATGTAAACTTTATAAAACTTATATACTGATATATAAACATGTATAACAAGTAAAAACCGATAAAACCCGAACTTTAGGGCATACGGACATTAACGAGCTAAGTAAACACATTGGGCTAATAATTGGACTAAATAAGTTAAACACTCATAAAAAGACCTTATTGGGCTTAACCCATTTGGACCCAACTTGTAAGGTGTAAACACTGATCATATAAGTATAAAATGGATTAATAAGAGTTAAATAACTCATAATAAGTTTATTGGACCTAAAATACGTAAATAGGTAAAACGAGAAAACTAGTATAAAAGTTATCGACACATAACACAAAAATGAGTAAATGTGAATATGTAAACCCACTTGATCATCATATATATATAATCATCATATGTATATATAATTGCTATTTTTATAAAGTCATTGGACAAACGTCTAAGACCGAGTATTATTTGTCTAGGTTTCCGTGATTGAAGCACGCACCTTACGTCCAAATCGCCGATAACCCGCCTTCCCATATCAACGTGAGTTCATAGCCTCGCACTCTTTTAAATGTTTTTATAAATGTTTTATAAACCCGCGAGGGAGATAACATGTTAGTTTTTATAAAATTAGGACACCATTTGTCCCGATTGTTTGTTTATTGATTTGGACCCGAATGATTGAATGACCCGATTGTATGACCCGATAAATGATTAAAGGACCCGATAGATGAAATTATATGGATTATTAAAGTTAGGTTATGTCACTAAAAGTCCCATTAGCATGAATTGTGAACTACCGGGATTTGGTAGACGCTTATGCATTTAATAGTACTATTTGGGGACGATCACCCCAGTTCGCGCCTTGACGGTTGATCCCCGTCGTGCCACATTGATTGGTAAGCGAATTTATGTATGAGAAGATTTCCATAGCGTGACCTTTGTGACGACACGCTTCTTTAGATGGGCAAAATTGGAATCGGGTTAGCTACCCGTTGTTGGTTTAGTAAGGTAACAATGTCATGCGGCTTATAATAATCCAAAACTACTGAAATACTATTAGACGCTTCGAATTACGATGTATTGCCTGACTAGCAATACAGGGTCATACTAATGATATTATGTTTGTGTTTTGGTTTTTATAACCATATTCATATAATGGTTTTTATTTGATTTTATACAACGTTATAAGACGTATTGTATGATGTTTTTACGACATTGGCTCGTATAATGATTTTTAAGGCAGATGCCTATATTATGATTTTGATAAAGATTTGTATAAAATGATTTTGGCTATTTCATGGCCTATCAAAACGATTTGTACAAAATGATTTTCAGTAATACTTTTATACTGATATTATATTGATGGAATTTATTAAACTCTATGAATTCACTCGGCGTTATCGCTGACCTTTTCTTTTAACATGTCTTATCTCAGGTACTTGAAGGTAATTCTCGGGAAGACGACAAGAATTCATGGCCCGCACTTAAACTATATTTTCCATTCAAATACTTTGTAAAACTTTGTATGAAATAATATGACTTGGGACCGATGTAACTTTGATATTTATGAATGGAAATGATTTATTATTAAACGACGCGATTTTTATGCGTTATCTATGATGTGAGTAATGTGCTATCCCGTAACACCAACTAGTCTTCCGCTGTATTGAGTTGTACAAATTTGGGGGTGTTACAGTTTGGTACCAGAGCTCTCGTTATAGAGAACGAAAGATTTTTAAAACCAAGGTTTTGAATACAACATTTCAAAATATTTTAACTAAAAACATTTTTCTAAAATGTCTAAAAATCTTTTGACTATAACGGTGCCGAAGAATTCCCGAGTTACCAACAAGGCCAGACTGAGAAGTGTTATTTTAATATATATATATATAACTTGGATTATATATATATGATGTAATTTTATTACATGATTGTTTGATGATTATTTTGATTTTTATATGAGGTATTTATACGACGTAGATTGTCACAAGTAACCCTAACTCCCCTAGTAAATTTATCGAAGCTATTCTCGTAGGAATTCTAGCTATCCTAGATCTAAACCAAGTTGCGGATATTTATGATCCCAACAAATGGTTGATATTCGTAGAAATGTAGATATTAGTTGATTGTGATATTAAGAAGAATTGGCGAGATTAAATCTGATATCGATGTCATGACGATCTTTCCTTATAGAGTGGAGTTTGATAAAACGTCACCACCTAGAAAGATGTCATCTGATTCGTTGTCATCCAATTCTTAAATTGAAATCGAAAGGGTGAATGTTGCACTTGAGGCTGTTATTGGAACCATTACCCAAAAGCCTCATGCCACTAATACCTTTCCAAGAAGTATAAGTTGAATGATCAAGTCCTTTCATATTAATGACTCATTTGATAATTATTGTTGTAAGAGATATAGGATTGGAAATTAAGTGTTGATTCATATCGAGCTTTTATTGCCCTTTTAAGGTCTATGAATAAGATTGAAAGTATGGAAGAATGAGGTAGGATATCGAATTGAGTATAAATTGGTTAAAACTTGAATAAAAGTAAAACTTAACCTATATGGAATATGAGATTGATAAGAGGAAGTCGTTAAGTTCTGTGATTGAATTATAAGGATCTAATTGATTGTAGGTTTGTGTTAAGGGTTGTTCCTAGGCCATTGTCCACTAACGAGGATGCCCAGTGTCCAAGAAATAAATTGAAGAAATCTTCTTCTAAATTGGGACCGATGGATCTTCCGGGACAGGTGGGACACCTAATGACTCTTGTAGATTAGTATTCATTGTGGTATCTATTAAAAATAATCCCTAACTTAACTGAGACATCAGTTGGTAGGATGAGTTCCGAGAATTGTATGACATAGTGACATGTAATGTGTTACGGTACAATTTGACTTGTTTGTGATTAATGAAAAAGACTACCTTTGATTACTAAATTCTACATGTATCGATGTTATCTATCTTTTATTGCTTCATCCTAATGTTCGCATTAGTGATGCAACCACTGAGCAAGTACTCATCTTGATTTGAGTAACATTATGAATTATTCTTCGTGAGTGCCATCGAGATCATGAACCTCATGATTATTTGGCTAAAGCTCATTTCCTATCATATTGTAGTTAGTTCTTGGTGAACAACTCTTTGTCACTCTTCTGCAGATCACACGTTGATTTTATAAAGTTAAAACGGCATCCTTTGAGAAAATTTAATTTTCATCACAATAAGGATTATTCAAAGTAAGATTTATAAGTGATTGATATCAAAATGACGTTGTTTATAAGACGCTTTGGAAAACTTAATTGTTTTCATATCAAGGAAAATCTTTGTAAATTTATTTTTATTCTTATTTAAGAATTAAGCCTGTAAATGTTTTTATTATAAACATGATGATAAAGTTTTGACGAACTGAGTATTGCATCGTTAATCTTGAAATTGTATATAGTTGCGCGCCTACATACAATTTGGAAATGGACCATGCAAGACTGATTAGTAGTCACCATAAAACCGATTAATAAACACTACATTTTCTTTGAAGATTGTGAAGGATTAAATTTTATAAGACCTGCAAGAAGTGCAAAATAGGGACATAATGTTAGAGACATCTACATATGTGCCTGTAGCATCTATTCTTCTGAGTTGAATTTACTCATCTGTGGAAATTGTCTTATTTGACAATTGACAATTCCGTTCTTGTCCAATTCTCCCATAGTGAGATTCTTAGGAAAAGTATCTGATTACCGAGTGTTGATACCCGACTGGATGTATCGACATTCCTATCATTTCTTATGATTTGATTTCATTTGAATGACCTGGGTAACGATCCGAGGAGCTTTCGAATGCGTACTCAAATTATGAAAACATGGGATATATTCATATTCGTTAAATGTTTTCGTCTGTATCTGATTTGAAATTCTATCGCGTAGATTATGCGTTGACCTTACTCTTTAGATGATAGTTGTGTCTTCATATATCCTTGAAATTGTGAAGGATTATGAATTATTATTAGTATTTTGAGAAGTTCACATCTTATCAACGGCAATGCAACTGGAAAGTTGATAGTGCCAGTACAATGGATTGATTGATTATGACATGACGACATTGTCTTAATTGATGGGAACTCGAGTAGAATTTCCCGAAAAGATAAGATGTTGATTATCCAAAGTGATCTAAATAATTCTTGATGGATGACCATATCCTGTATTAAGACTTGAAATTATACCGTGAACGGTTGTGAATTAGTCATATATATTATAATCTAGAAAGAACTTAAAATAAATGTATTAAAAGATGTTTATGTTATCTAAACTTTAGGAGGTATTTGTTAATAAATTACCTAGACTTTTGCCATTAAGGCAAGTTGAAATTGGTATTGATTATATTTCTGGTGCTGCACCTGTGGCTTGTGCACTGTACGTCAGCACCATCTGAATTTAAGGAATTACCGTACAACTGAGAAAGTTGTCGGAGAAAGATTTTATTCTACCAAGCCTGTCATCATGAAGAGCTATGGTGTTATCATTCCTTATATTTATAGATTACTGTGAACTGAGTAAATTGACAATCGAAAACGATATCCATAACTCGAAATGGAAGATTTGTTCGATCAATTACAAGGTTCTAGCAATTTGATCCACGACATGGTTATCATCAACTTCGCATCTGCGGAAAAGATTATCTATTCCAATCACTACATCCGGTACTTGTAATGAACATTATGAGTTTCATGTGGTGACGTTTGGATTAAGTAATACACATGTAGTATTCATAAATTTGGTGAATCACGTGTGTAGGCTGTAATTTGATAAATTCATGCTCGTGATCATTAAAGACTATATGTTTGTTTATAAGAATAAGAATGAATTAATAATTATTTATAGATTGCCCTGAATTGGCCGAACAATAAAAACATGTACCTTAAATATTTAACATGTGATTAAGGACTTAATCCTTTATATGATTTAACCGTATGATTAATAGATAATGGAAGCTATATTGACTTTTCAAAGATTAGAATCATTAACGCTTAGGGATTAAAAACTTAATCCTTTACATAAAATGACCGTTGGATTAATAATGGTAAGATGTATGCATATCGACTCTTCAAGAATTAAGAGCCCTTTAAGACTTTGGATTTTACCAAAAAGAAATGGAAATATATTTTGACAAATGTTTTAACAAAGGATTTTTAAGGGATTATTCCCTTATACACAAACCATTTAACTAAACTTCTGTTTAGGGGTAAATGTTTGTGTATACCTCAAGATAACCTAAAAGGGATTGAGGAAACCATTTGAACCTTGAAATTTGAAACGATAATTTTTGCTTTTCAACTAAGAAAATTTTGACCAAAGTATAACCAAAGATTTTTCGAATATTTACGAATCTTATTAATTATTTTCAATAAATCAACAAAAATCTTGTTAATTAAATTCAAATTTATTTTGAACATTTTATATAATTGGTCGAACTAAGAAATTGAAAACTTTTACGTTTAAGCTTCATAAAAATTAACTAATAATTATTTAATTAGTTGTAATAATTATCAACACTTTAAAACATCGGATTGAGTAAAACGGATAAAAATGATAGTAAAGACGAAGCTAAAACATAGAAGGTATGAAGAAAGAATTTTGAATAAATACAGTTATGATATTTATTTCATCAGGAGAAGGTGAACGTAATTACTGACACATAATATAGAAAGAATATCTGAGTGAATTGTGGACATGATAATAATAACATCATGAGAGGTGAATATAGATACCGACACATTATGTAGAAAAGATAAAGAATCAATTAAGATGTATTTCTTGATAATGAAGGTACAAAATAATTTGCCGAACGATATAAAAACAAACAATGTTTGTAAAAAAAAAGATAATATAGATAATAAAAAGTGGTTCGCGGCTGATGTGGACCATTAAAAATTGAGAAGCCGATAGCGTTAAATATTTACAAGACCACTTATGATTGTCTAAATATGGAGATTGTGAGATATAGTATTTTGGAATTTGTTAGTATAAGTATTCTATTTATGTCATTTATGACTAAAAGTATCTTTGTCTGAAGAAGTTGTACTAATGACAATTATGAAGGCAGACATCGCCTCATACATTAGTAAACGTCTAGCTATTACAAAGGTCATCATCTGAATTTGATTCGATTTGGATCATCGTCGACAGACTGACCAAATCTGCTAATATCATTCCCGTTAATGATAAATGCAAAAGAGTTATGTAAACATTGTGTGCCTGTATCGAACATCTATATCAAGATCCTCGCTTCGCATTGAATTTCTAGAGATTTGCTCAGAAGTCATTGAGAACGAATCTTGATGAGAGTACTATGTACCACCCCAAATCGAAGGGACGAGGTAAAGTAACGATACAAAGTAATATAAGTGTTGTTTTATGTTTGAATGATTGACCTATGGTAATAGACCGTATAATCGTTTTCCTTTGGAGAGATTATCATTGATAACTATCGTATTTGGATCGAGATCGAATCTTGTTATGATTTAGAAATTAGAGCATCTGTAAGCAGGAGTTGAGATAAAGACACCCGACATACACCCACTGTGAGTTGGACATGTCTTTTAGGTTTAAGGTTTCCTATGATGGCGAACCTAACCTTACAAAATACCCGACCCGCGAGATCTGAAATGATTGTTGAAAATTATTAACCGCCGATAGTGGGCAAGAGGTTATATGAATGTGAAATGTAGATCTTGAAGTGCCAAATGGGTAGCGAAGTTATGCCACAATTTTTAACCTTGGAAAAAAAAAATGAATTCATGATCTGACAAATCATGGGATATAAGTCCCCGATTGTATGGGACCATTGAGATGATGAAAAAGTTGGGATTGAAAGGCATATAAGCTGAATCTACCCTAGGACTTCAAAGACTGCGTGAATTATGTTTCATATATCGAACTTGGTGGAATATCTATCAAGTTAAAATCTGAATTCTTCTTAGTAGAGCTTAGATCGGCGAAAAGTTGCATTCATCAGAAACCCGTGAACATCATGGATAGAGAAAGTAAGTCAACATTAAGCCTGATCTTATTCCCGTAGTTATGTTTGATGAAACTCGCGTATTGTAATTGCACTTGTGAGAAAAGACCGAATGTGGAGGAAATACCCACATGGCTTTAACTCTATAAGAAGCGAGTAGTAAGGTAAGATGATCTTTGAGGACAAAGATCCTGTTTAGGGGTAAATGCTGTGACAATCCGTCAATTTATGGTTGATATTTTATTCTCGAATATTATTTAAAAACATTATTTTAATGATACAATATGAACTCACTTATTTTTGGGAAGAAATTTGGATTTACGTCTTGGAGTAGCATCGACTACGTCTAAACCGGAGGATTCAACGTTACGTGCTTACGTTTACATACACTGTCTTTGGTGACAGTCCGACATTTCAGAAAATAAATTTATCTGTGAATATTATTTTGGAGTTTTAAATTTGTGTTGGTTCATAAACTCACAAATTTACGAGAAGAGATTAGGACTTACGACTTTATTTTAACGTCCTTTACGACTAAACCGGAAACCTTAGGATTACGTATTTACGTTTTCGAACTCCGTTTTTGATGAAACAATTTTTATTGGATTCGTTTTGTAACGTTGATTCATAATTTATAAAAACGTTTTTCGTAAAACGACCCGAGGGCACGCAAATCAAGGAAACTAGAATCGAGGGATACCCGTAAATTAGTGGGATGAGACAAGATAAATCTTGCCCCACCCCACTCAATATAGACGGCCAACACATCACAACTCAACACTTGATGTGTCAAGTTGTAACCAAGAAATAAACACTTGTCACACAAGCTTAATGTTTAAGCTACTTCCACTTCCACTACAACAAAACTAACAACTAGTTTTCATCCTTTCATTTGTGACATGCAAAAACCACTCAACTCTCTGTCTCTCACTCATTTGAGCCGTCCCATTTCTCCCCAAAAACATCCAATTTGATCTTGATTCCACCACAAAATCATGTGTTATTTACACATATGTTGAAGCCACTTTGAAACCCTATTGATTGGTGGTGCTCATAACATCCAAGGAGGAGTTTTCATGAAGTAGTAGGGCTGATTTACCACAAGGAGTTCATGGAGCATGGTGGTCTTGAAGATGGTCTTGGTGCATCACAAGTTTCTCCATCAAAAATCCATGTTTTGATCAACCTACATCATCATGGTGGTATAAAGATTGTCCTCCTCATCTTCTTGTTATTTTGATTATGTAAACATGTATTTTATTTCCTATTGTATATGTATATGATGATTACATGATGATAAAAATGTTATGTGGGGATTTGTTGTTGATAAACATGATTAAAAAGGTGAAAAACCATATGAAACAAGGTTAAAATCTTGATTAATTTACATGGCTGTATAAAACAGTAAGTAAACAGGTCATGGACTGATAAAATGATGAAGTAGAATTGATATACAGTAAGCTATGAGTCTTGTACACATGTGAGAGTTGGCCATGCAATGGAATCAAAGTAATGAGTGAGATATGATCAAAACAAGTTTAAGATACAAATCTGAGTTCACTGTTTTGGACGATTTTTAGAAAATACTTAGAAGATGATTCAACAGTAGCTATAGAAGACTTAAATGTAGCACATATCATTTATTTTATGTGATAAAAATTTGAGCTTCTATCTCCATATAGAACTCAAGATATGACAGTTTTGGTAAAAGTAAAGATAAAAATCAGATTTTTGAAAATAAAGTATAATACTATTATATAAGCACTCAAAATTATATTGTATAAAATGTAAAGTTAAAACCCACTAACTCTTGGATTTTATTTATATAAATATGTACAATGATAAATAAGTGGACATTTTATAAAAATGGTAACTTGTTATGTTTTATAAGTTATAAAAACTATAAACATGATTTTTACGACTTTTTCGGCTAATACCGTAAAATTAACGTTTTTGTTAAATAAAACCTAGATGGTTGGACCCGTCTAATGTAAACTTTATAAAACTTATATACTGATATATAAACATGTATAACAAGTAAAAACCGATAAAACCCAAACTTTAGGGCATACGGACATTAAAGAGCTAAGTAAACACATTGGGCTAATAATTGGACTAAATAAGTTAAACACTCATAAAAAGACCTTATTGGGCTTAACCCATTTGGACCCAACTTGTAAGGTGTAAACACTGATCATATAAGTATAAAATGGATTAATAAGAGTTAAATAACTCATAATAAGTTTATTGGACCTAAAATACGTAAATAGGTAAAACGAGAAAACTAGTATAAAAGTTATCGACACATAACAAAAAAATGAGTAAATGTGAATATGTAAACCCACTTGATCATCATATATATATAATCATCATATGTATACATAATTGTTATTTTTATAAAGTCATTGGACAAACGTCTAAGACCGAGTATTATTTGTCTAGGTTTCCGTGATTGAAGCACGCACCGTACGTCCAAATCGCCGATAACCCGCCTTCCCATATCAACGTGAGTTCATAGCCTCGCACTCTTTTAAATGTTTTTATAAATGTTTTATAAACCCGCGAGAGAGATAACATGTTATTTTTTATAAAATTAGGACACCATTTGTCCCGATTGTTTGTTTATTGATTTGGACCCGAATGATTGAATGACCCGATTGTATGACCCGATAAATGATTAAAGGATCCGATAGATGAAATTATATGGATTATTAAAGTTAGGTTATGTCACTAAAAGTCCCATTAGCATGAATTGTGAACTACCGGGATTTGGTAGACGCTTATGCATTTAATAGTACTATTTGGGGACGATCACCCCAGTTCGCGCCTTGACGGTTGATCCCCGTCGTGCCACATTGATTGGTAAGCGAATTTATGTATGAGAAGATTTCCATAGCGTGACCTTTGTGACGACACGCTTCTTTAGATGGGCAAAATTGGAATCGGGTTAGCTACCCGTTGTTGGTTTAGTAAGGTAACAATGTCATGCGGCTTATAATAATCCAAAACTACTGAAATACTATTAGACGCTTCGAATTACGATGTATTGCCTGACTAGCAATACAGGGTCATACTAATGATATTATGTTTGTGTTTTGGTTTTTATAACCATATTCATATAATGGTTTTTATTTGATTTTATACAACGTTATAAGACGTATTGTATGATGTTTTTACGACATTGGCTCGTATAATGATTTTTAAGGCAGATGCCTATATTATGATTTTGATAAAGATTTGTATAAAATGATTTTGGCTATTTCATGGCCTATCAAAACGATTTGTACAAAATGATTTTCAGTAATACTTTTATACTGATATTATATTGATGGAATTTATTAAACTCTATGAATTCACTCGGCGTTATCGCTGACCTTTTCTTTTAACATGTCTTATCTCAGGTACTTGAAGGTAATTCTCGGGAAGACGACAAGAATTCATGGCCCGCACTTAAACTATATTTTCCATTCAAATACTTTGTAAAACTTTGTATGAAATAATATGACTTGGTGATAGGTGTGTAAACACCCATCCTTTTACCACTTAATTCGGGCTAAAACGAGACCAAAACACGTATTTAATATCATTTGTTTGGAATTATGCGTGGTTTTTGTGTTGATTGTGTTTTCAGAGACAACCGGATAAATATTGAAGAAAACATGGGATTGCACGGGTTTTACTGAAGAAAAAGACTCAAGATAAAGTCTATTGTCCAAGAGATGCAAAAGATTTGAAGTCACTGGGCCTATTCGAAGATTTATCGAAGAAAAGGACCAAAGATGGAAGATTTATATAAGTCGAAGAAACTCAAGTCTATTAAACGAAGAAATTAAAAGACGAGTTGAATTTAATCGACAACAAATCCCGAATCAGAATCGAAAACGGAAACTTTTCTGAAAAGACGAAAAGACACGAAGAACGGGAGAAAGCCCACTCACCAACCAAAGGAAACACCTATAAATAGGCCATCCCATACACAAGCTAGCTAGTTTTTCTTCTTCTCTTTCTTTCTCCTGGTTCGTTTAACACCATCACCACTAGGGTGATTGGTGATTTTTATTTTTAGTTCTTCAATCTTGTAATTTTAACCTTTGTTTCATCTTGTCAAAACATTAATCATCCAATTCAAAGTTCTTGTTTAATCTTTCATTTCATCTTGTTCATCTCCATTTTTATCTTCAAGTTCTTAAGTTTTATTTTTCTTGATTTGATCTTCAAAAGTTGTTTGGATTTGTGTTTTTATTAGTGGGATTTGTTGCTTATGTTATCCAAATGATTTGTGCTTAATTTGGTAAAACCTTTTTAAGTGTTTGATTTGATTTTGGTTAATTTTGTGTCCCGTGTTCTTCGCTTTTACTGTTACTGTAACTGGGTTTCTAAAACTTCCGAATCAGCCAAAAAGTTCCGAATGAGTCCTTCATTCGGAAACTTCCGAACCAAGTATTAGAGTTCCGAATCAAGAGAAAACTTCCGAATCAAGCTTTCATCCGGAAAGTTCCGGATCAGTCATAAAGTTCCGAACCAAGCCTTTCATTCGGAAGTTTAAAACTTCCGAACCAGTGACTTCCGGACGAGACAAAAGTTCCGAATCAGCTCAGACTTCCGAATCAAGGAGAAGTTCCGAATGAACATTCATTCGGAAAGTTCCGGATGAGTATGTTCCGAATGAGTGAATAGTGTCTTCCGAATCAGTTAGTTCCGAATCAGTTAAATTTTGGGTATTTTTAAGTTACTGTTTTCCTGTTGATGTTTTACTATTTCTCTGCTCACATTTCACAATTTACTTGTTAACTCTTTAACTTTAATTTTAATTTGATTTTAATTTGAACTTTAAATTTGTAACCAAGTTTTTGTTGATCTTAATTAAAGTAATTGCCTTTGCTTTAGACTTTCATTTATTATTAGAATAGAAAACCAAACCCCCTTATTTAGTAACCAAGAACAATCATTCCACTTAAGACCGAGATCAATTCGAGAGGATATCGAGACATAAAATCTGAACCCATACAAAATCATTGTATCAAATGGCGCCGCTGCCGGCTCTTCTCGTTAAGATCAAAAGTTTTTTGTGAGAAATTGGATTTTGGGATCCGTTCCCCGTGAACGTTACTTTTTCAAGAAAATCTTAAAAAAAAAAAACAACTAAAAAATATAAAATTTTCAAAAATCCTAAAAAGTAAAAAAACAATAAAAACCAAAAATATTTTTGCCTTGTTTTTCCTTGTTCGTTCTTTTGCAGGTGTATGCGCACTCGATCCACGTCTTATCAAGAGCCCGAGCCTCTCGATAACCTAGACATGGCTGGTGTACAAAACAACAATAACATACCACCTCCGCAAAACAATAATAACAACAACAACCCGCCTTTCAACAACATGAATAACAACAACAATGAGCCCCTTCCGGATAATCGCCCAATGATCGAATTGCTGCAAGCTCATGTTGATGGCAACACGGATCCAATTGTCATTCCTCCAATTGCCGCCAACAATTTCGAGCTCAAGTCAGGCTTTATCCAGATGGTCTCAGCTCAACCGTTCTTGGGACGCACCATTGATGACCCACACGACCATATCAAGAGATTTCTACAACTCACCAACACGGTCAAGTTCAATGGGGTTCCACAGGAGGTCATAAGGTTACAACTTTTTCCCTTTTCTTTAGAGGGACAAGCCCGGCATTGGCTTGCTAAGGAACCGCCACAGAGTATTCTCTCGTGGACGGATTTGGAAACAAAGTTCATCAATTACTTTTTTCCACCCTCTCGTACTACCGCTTTGCGGAATGAGATTATAAACTTTGAACAAAAGTACGATGAGTCTTTCAGTGAATCTTGGGATCGTTTTAAAGATCTTTTAAGAAAATGCCCACAACATGGTTTTACCAAAGTTCATCAAATAAATACTTTTTACAATGGTTTAAGCATGAGTGACCAAGATTCACTGAATAGTGCCTCAGGGGGTAATTTATTGGCTAAGACTTCCAATGCTGCTTGGGATATCATTGAGAACAAGTCTCGTGTGCAAACCAAGAGCGTTAGGACCAATGTTGCTAGTGCTAGCACTAATGACAGCGACAAGCGATTAGACAAAATCACCACGCTTCTTGAATCGCTTGTCACCCACACCGTCAGCAACAACAACAGCAACAACGCCAAGAACGCACAAGTCAACGCTGTCAGCCAACCTTGTGAGATATGCGGTGGTCCCCATTCTTACACAACTTGTACTGCCACCCAAGATTACCCTGCTGAGAATGTGAATGCGGCATATGGCACCTACCAACAACCAGCTTATCAAGCAAAACCCCAAGGTGACCGTAACTTGCTTAGCTACCGCAGCAACAACTATCTTTCACCACCTGGCTTTCCTCCAACCAACCCAAACCAACAACAAAACCTTAACCGCCCTACTCAACAACAACAACAACCTCGACAACCATACGTCCCACCTCACAAGCAGCAACAACCACCTCAACGTAACAATCAAGTATACCAACAACCTGCTTACCAACCACCTGCATACAATGCTCCTTCCAACCAAACCAACACTGCACTACACCAAGAGGTCGCCACCTATATGAGGACCAACGATGTGATAGTGGGAAATCTACAAGAGGAAGTGCGCAACTTGAAGGCAGATTTGGTCAAGCAAGGAAATGATTTGCGAGCTGATATGAGAAACACGTTGGATAGTCAGACGAATGACTTGAGGAACATGATGGCTAGTTTCTTCCAAAGTAGTCAACCCTCTTCTTCGGGTACTCTTCCGAGTAACACCGTTGCGAACCCAAGAGGGGAGATGAAAGCAATCACTACTAGAAGTGGTAAAGGTACCAAGGAACCCGAGCTTCCTATACCGCCACCGGTGGTTGTGACTAAGGAGAACGAGTCGCCTGCTCCTATTCCTCCTCCTCCTCCTTCCCCAATTTCTCCACCTCTTTCTACCCCTCCTCCACCCGTGGCTGTGAGTGATCCTATACTCCCAAAGCCTTCCTCTTCTTCCAATATACCTTATCCTTCTAGGTTGAGGAAAGAGAAGCAAAAGAGCAAAGATGATATTCAGGTTTCTAACTTTCTTAAAATGTTTAAACAACTGAATTTCAATATCTCCTTCGCTGAGGCTCTCGCTCACATGCCCAAGTATGCTAAAATGTTTAAAGATCTTTTGAGCGACAAGGAAAAGCTCCTCGACATTGCCAACACCCAACTTAATGAGAACTGCTCTGCAGTGCTCTTAAGGAAATTGCCAACCAAGCTTGGTGATCCGGGTCGTTTTCTTATCCCTTGCAATTTCCCGGGAGTAGAGAATTGCATGGCCCTAGCCGATCTAGGTGCCAGTATAAATCTCATGCCTCTAAGTGTTTGGAAGCAATTATCTCTCCCAGAGCTTGTCCCCACTAAAATGACTTTGGAATTGGCCAACCGTACGGTTGCTTATCCAGTGGGCATAGCCGAAGATGTTATCGTAGGAGTCGACAAATTCACCTTCCCAGCCGATTTTGTTGTCGTCGACTACGAGATGGACCCCCGTGTGCCACTTATTGTTGGTCGTCCATTCTTGAGGACCGGTCGCACTCTTATTGATGTTGAAGCCGGAGAGCTTATCATGAGAGTGGGTGACGACAAAGTAGTCTTCAACATGGGAAAGTTGTCCAAACAACCTTATTCATATGAGAGCGTTAATTGTATTGACGTTCTTGATGAGGCTTGTGAAGAACACTTTAATGATGCTTGCAAAAGTATTCCTACCTCTCTTCCCACTGTTGAGACCGTGTCCTCCATTGATTCATCGTTGTCTCTATTTGGAGATAGTGATTTATTCTGGAACAATCTTGAAGATGCCATGGGAGATGCGAATTTAGCTACTAATGATTCTCCCACCGAGGGGGATGAAGATATGAGTTTCTTTGACAATCTTCTCACCGAAGACAATCCTTCGCCTCCATCTCCCACGGTTATTGCTATCGATGCCACGAGTTTGAAAACGCCTCCCGTCGAAAATCCTCCGGATTTGGAACTTAAGGAGTTGCCGCCACATCTCGAGTACGTGTTCCTTGACGACAACAAGAAGTCACCCGTCATTATTGCGAAGGATTTGAAAGATGAAGAGAAGACTCGCCTCGTCGCTGTGTTGAAGGATCATAAGCAGGCTATTGCTTGGAAAATTTCCGATATTCGTGGAATTGATCCTAACTTCTGCACACACAAAATTCTCATGGAGGACGACTTCAAGCCCACTATTCAAAGCCAACGAAGGGTGAATCCAAAAATACATGAAGTCATCAAAACAGAGGTTATCAAACTTCTTGATGCGGGTATGATTTACCCTATTTCGGATTCACCGTGGGTTAGTCCAATCCATTGTGTACCCAAGAAGGGCGGAATAACCGTTGTTCCCAACGAACACAACGAGTTGATTCCCACTCGTCTCGTTACTGGGTGGAGAGTTTGTATAGACTATCGCAAACTCAATGATGCCACGAGAAAGGATCATTTCCCTCTACCTTTCATGGACCAAATGCTTGAACGATTAGCCGGTAATGAATATTACTGCTTTTTGGATGGTTTCTCGGGTTATTTTCAAATACCCATCGATCCCCAAGATCAAGAGAAGACTACATTCACTTGTCCCTATGGCACTTTCGCTTACAAAAGAATGCCTTTTGGCTTATGTAATGCGCCAGGGACGTTCCAAAGGTGTATGTTAGCTATCTTCCATGATATGGTTGAACAAACCATGGAAGTCTTCATGGATGATTTCTCGGTCTTCGGGGATTCCTTCTCATCTTGCCTTGCCAATTTAGAACGTATGCTAAAGCGGTGCGAAGACACTCGCCTAGTTCTAAATTGGGAAAAATGCCATTTTATGGTAAAAGAAGGCGTCGTGCTTGGACATAAGATTTCGAAAGACGGTCTTGAAGTAGACCGTGCTAAAGTTGATGTTATAGCAAAGTTGCCTCCACCTTCCACTGTGAAGGGTGTGAGAAGTTTCTTGGGTCATGCGGGCTTCTACCGACGATTTATCAAAGACTTTTCTCAAATTGCTCGCCCGATGACCCACCTCTTGGAAAAAGATACTCCTTTTATCTTCTCCAAAGAGTGCCTTGATGCATTCAACTCGCTTAAGGATAAGCTAACTAAGGCACCCGTCTTGGTTACCCCTAATTGGGAGCTGCCTTTTGAGTTGATGTGCGATGCTAGTGATTTTGCTATTGGAGCGGTTCTTGGACAAAGAGTGAACAAACACTTCCAACCGATCCATTACGCTAGCAAGACAATGACTGGGGCACAACTGCATTATACGACAACCGAAAAAGAGCTTTTAGCGGTCGTCTATGCTTTTGAAAAATTCCGCCCCTATCTTGTCCTTTCCACCACCATCGTGTATACCGATCATTCCGCGTTGAAGTACTTGTTGACAAAGCAAGATTCCAAACCAAGACTTCTTCGCTGGGTTTTGCTGCTCCAGGAATTTAAAATCGAAATCCGCGATAAAAAAGGAGCAGAAAACCTAGCCGCGGACCATCTTAGCAGACTTGAGGATCCATACCAAGGGGATCATCCGACCAAAGAAATCAATGATTCTTTTCCCTTGGAGACCTTATTCTCTGTAAACTCGAAGCCGAATGAAACCCCGTGGTTTGCGGACTTTGCAAACTACTTGGCGGGTGGAATTCTCAAGGAAGGGCTGACGTCCCAGCAAAAGAAGAAGTTCTTTACCGACATCAAGACTTACTTTTGGGACGACCCTTACCTATTCAAACAATGTGCTGACCTGATAATTCGCCGATGTGTTGATGGACCGGCAGCGTCTGAAATCCTTCATGCTTGCCACAAAGGACCCACCGGTGGTCACTTTGGTCCCAACTACACCGCAAAGAAAGTGTTTGATTCGGGATTTTATTGGCCCTCCATATATCGTGATGCTCACGATATGGTCAAAAGATGTGATGTTTGCCAAAAGCAAGGCAAAATCACACATAAAGACGAGATGCCTCAAAATTTCATTCAAGAGTGTGAAATTTTTGATGTTTGGGGTATCGACTTTATGGGGCCATTCCCTTCATCTAAAGGAAACAAATACATCCTTGTAGCCGTTGACTACGTTTCAAAGTGGGTTGAAGCCAAAGCTTTGCCTACTAATGACGCAAGGGTGGTTTGTAACTTTTTGAAGGCTCTATTCGCTAGATTCGGTGTGCCTCGCGCCATTATTAGTGATCGTGGGACTCATTTCTGCAATGACCAATTTGCTCGAGTCATGGCTAAGTACGGTGTAAATCATCGTCTTTCCACAGCCTACCACCCACAAACTAATGGCCAGGCTGAAATATCCAACCGAGGGCTGAAGCGAATTCTTGAAAGAACTGTGGGAGAGCATCGCGCCTCATGGGCTGATAAATTGGATGATGCTTTGTGGGCTTTCCGTACTGCTTACAAGACCCCGATCGGCTGTACGCCTTATCGTCTTGTGTACGGGAAAGCGTGCCACCTCCCCATTGAGTTGGAGCACAAGGCTTATTGGGCCTTGAAGTGGGCTAATTTTGATATAAACAAAGCCGGTGACCTACGCAAGATCCAACTCAATGAGCTCAATGAACTTCGGAATGAGGCTTATGAAAATTCTTTGATCTATAAGGAAAGAACTAAGCTCATTCACGACTCCAAGATTAAAAACCGAGAGTTCCATGTTGGAGACAAAGTCTTACTTTTTAACTCTCGGTTGAAAATCTTCTCGGGAAAGCTCAAATCTCGTTGGTCCGGCCCATTCACCATTTCCCAAATTTTTCCATATGGTACTCTCGAGCTCGCTCAACCTGATGGACCAAATTTTAAGGTGAATGGCCAACGAGTGAAGTTGTACTTTGGTGAGGACACCTCTAAGGAGGTGATTCCATCCCTCACCACGTTCCCCATGAACTAACTTTGGGTCGAGTCAGGCTCGTGACTCGGTTATCAAAAACAAGCGCTCCTCGGGAGGCAGCCCGAGTATCTATCCTTGTATGTTTTAATCCCCTAAGTGTAGGGGGGACTTCTATATGTGCTTGCCTTTGTGTGGTGATGTGATTACAGGGATAAGTGCACTCTTGGAATCTTTGAAGAACCGTGCTCCCGTGTTTATCCGAAATCCGGTTCTATCTCTCAACTATCGTGATTCAATTTTCTTCATACTCACATTTGAAATTGATCACTTTAGTCGTCTCTTCCTTAACTTGAGTTAACCAACGTGCACAATGTCATAAGTGTAGGGGAAGCTCTTCCCACATGCTTAAACATTGAGGACAATGTTTATCTTAAGTGTAGGGGGGACTTCTATCGAAGTTTTAAGTGGACTTTTCCATGAAAATGCCTTCAATTAACCGGAAAATCCTATTTTTCAACATTTTTCAAATTTTTTATTAACTTTGGCCATTTAGTTGTAATTTTTAAATTTTTATCGTTGCTTTCATATGTATATATCCCACAATAAAGTCAAATTTTAATAAAGTGGTGTAGCTAGTTTAGAAGTCTTCGATCTATTAGGCCCGTTGCGTTTATTTTGACTCAACCCGAATAGACTTATCCAAGTTTATTCTAGCTAGTATCCTTAACCATGTAGACCTTAATTGGTTTATTAGGCTAAGCATCCACAAGTCTCATTCCTTGAGATTTTAAATTGTGGAGGACGAGAAATGATAGAGTCAATTATAAGTCGGTATTCTTGCACAAGCTCACTTGGTGTAATTATTTACCTATTCTCCCATCACTTGCTAATAATTTATCTGCAATAAGTAAGGTCGTACAATTTGAAAAGTTACTTAGCTTCTAGCCCAAGATCGTTTAAAAGTTGCTCGGTAATGATAAGAGTTCATAGCCAAGGCATAACTTATGAAGCGGGGCGCGAAGATTGGCGAATCCGAAAAGGCCCTAACAAGGCATGAGGATTCAATTTTATTGCTGAAGATCCAAAGTGATGTGAAAAGCATTATTCCTAAAGTCAATATGAAGGATCAAGACTCACGACGAAAAGCAATCAACTCCCATAAAGATCATGGAGAAGTCTATCCGAAAAGACCCTAACAAGGTATGAGGATAAATAGATCCAAGTCCGAAAAGGAGGCGGATCGTTGTATCTCAAAATCCCAATTAGAGATTGAAGAAATAATCATGAAGTCGTGGTCAACAAAGTTGGAGAACCCCTCAAAAGTCTCCAAGTGAAGAAACTCTATTATGATGAGAAGACCATTATCTCAAGAACGTCTCTCGAAGATATGAAGTATGAAGTACATGCCAAATATCGGCCCGAGAAAGGTCTCAAATCGTGAACCAAGTTATGCCAAGATATGAACTTTTTGATATCCCGAGAAGCAGTTTTAAGAGATTTTGTCCTTTAGCTAACTATTGATCAAATCGTCCTACTTTGCTTTCAGCCCTAATAAACTATCGAAATAAGTCCAAAAATGCATCTTCATGATCATTCTAAGACAAAAATAAAATATAAGAGATACACCTAGGAATAAGGGAGTTTAAGCATTTAATTAAGCCATGTGTGTAAGTGTTTGAATTGCTAACTTATAATAACAATGATCTCGTTTTTAAGCTTAGTTTGGGGAACGTGAAACTTGAGGGTGATAAATCTTCGCAGCACCAAAGCCCTAATGTAAGTCATCGATTTCTCTACAAGTTATTTCCATGTAGCTATTTTCAAGTGAAAATGGTTTTCTATCCTTTTGTTACTTTTGAAGTTTTATTTCTTTAATTTCTGTTTAGTAGTATTTTAAATAAGGCCAAGGTTGATTAATTATGAGAAAAGTGTAAGCTTGCTTTATCACTAAGCATTGCATGAGGGCATGGCAATGGTTAAGTGTAGGGGATTTGATAGGTGTGTAAACACCCATCCTTTTACCACTTAATTCGGGCTAAAACGAGACCAAAACACGTATTTAATATCATTTGTTTGGAATTATGCGTGGTTTTTGTGTTGATTGTGTTTTCAGAGACAACCGGATAAATATTGAAGAAAACATGGGATTGCACGGGTTTTACTGAAGAAAAAGACTCAAGATAAAGTCTATTGTCCAAGAGATGCAAAAGATTTGAAGTCACTGGGCCTATTCGAAGATTTATCGAAGAAAAGGACCAAAGATGGAAGATTTATATAAGTCGAAGAAACTCAAGTCTATTAAACGAAGAAATTAAAAGACGAGTTGAATTTAATCGACAACAAATCCCGAATCAGAATCGAAAACGGAAACTTTTCTGAAAAGACGAAAAGACACGAAGAACGGGAGAAAGCCCACTCACCAACCAAAGGAAACACCTATAAATAGGCCATCCCATACACAAGCTAGCTAGTTTTTCTTCTTCTCTTTCTTTCTCCTGGTTCGTTTAACACCATCACCACTAGGGTGATTGGTGATTTTTATTTTTAGTTCTTCAATCTTGTAATTTTAACCTTTGTTTCATCTTGTCAAAACATTAATCATCCAATTCAAAGTTCTTGTTTAATCTTTCATTTCATCTTGTTCATCTCCATTTTTATCTTCAAGTTCTTAAGTTTTATTTTTCTTGATTTGATCTTCAAAAGTTGTTTGGATTTGTGTTTTTATTAGTGGGATTTGTTGCTTATGTTATCCAAATGATTTGTGCTTAATTTGGTAAAACCTTTTTAAGTGTTTGATTTGATTTTGGTTAATTTTGTGTCCCGTGTTCTTCGCTTTTACTGTTACTGTAACTGGGTTTCTAAAACTTCCGAATCAGCCAAAAAGTTCTGAATGAGTCCTTCATTCGGAAACTTCCGAACCAAGTATTAGAGTTCCGAATCAAGAGAAAACTTCCGAATCAAGCTTTCATCCGGAAAGTTCCGGATCAGTCATAAAGTTCCGAACCAAGCCTTTCATTCGGAAGTTTAAAACTTCCGAACCAGTGACTTCCGGACGAGACAAAAGTTCCGAATCAGCTCAGACTTCCGAATCAAGGAGAAGTTCCGAATGAACATTCATTCGGAAAGTTCCGGATGAGTATGTTCCGAATGAGTGAATAGTGTCTTCCGAATCAGTTAGTTCCGAATCAGTTAAATTTTGGGTATTTTTAAGTTACTGTTTTCCTGTTGATGTTTTACTATTTCTCTGCTCACATTTCACAATTTACTTGTTAACTCTTTAACTTTAATTTTAATTTGATTTTAATTTGAACTTTAAATTTGCAACCAAGTTTTTGTTGATCTTAATTAAAGTAATTGCCTTTGCTTTAGACTTTCATTTATTATTAGAATAGAAAACCAAACCCCCTTATTTAGTAACCAAGAACAATCATTCCACTTAAGACCGAGATCAATTCGAGAGGATATCGAGACATAAAATCTGAACCCATACAAAATCATTGTATCACTTGGGACCGATGTAACTTTGATATTTATGAATGGAAATGATTTATTATTAAACGGCGCGATTTTTATGCGTTGTCTATGATGTGAGTAATGTGCTATCCCATAACACCAACTAGTCTTCCGCTGTATTGAGTTGTACAAATTTGGGGGTGTTACAGATGCTCTTTTGGTTTAGTTTCAGTAAATGTAACCATCCAAACTAAAAGGGACAACGAAAGGAATACTTAGTCCGTTAGGAAATTAAGGGAGATGTTAGCCACAGCCTCCCACTAATACTTTTCGAATGTGAATTCATATTTTAATAATATTGTTTTCGTGTTATATTTTCTCTTTGAGACGCTTATCACAACGTTTATAATTGTTTTTAATGACATTTATACAAGTAGCTCCATGTTCATGTAATAGATTTTTGCAAACTGTTAGGAACCGATAATAGTTAAGGGTGTCGAAAAAGTCGACCCGACCCGAACTCGAATAAGTTTATTTGGGTCGGGTCACTTGAGTCTAAAACTTATTCGGGTCAATTCAGGTTGACCCATTTTTAAATAGGTCGGGATCGAGTTTAAATTTTTAACCTTGATCTAAATTGACCCGAATTGACTTTACCCGAATTGAACAATTGTGACTTGATCTGAACCCGGCTCGAATAATACTTTTTAAAATGTAAATATACTTAAATAAGCGGCTTTTAGACATGTTACTTATACTCGGCTTGACTCGAACCAAGATTGACTCGATCCGAATTGACGAGAACTCGCGTGACCCGAGTTCTACTTAGGCTCGAATTCGAGTAAAATTTTTTTTAGCTTTAACCCGAATTGATTCGACCCGAGTTAACCCGAACCCAACTGAGTCTATCCAAATCACACCCCTAATACCTAATAGTAGTAGTTGAAATACTATTTATAATATTTTTTCAATAGATTTTTACCCATTGTCTAATAGATAGCCCTAAATGACTCATGAAGCATATGTTTTATCAGCTCTTTTACGAGTCACTTTTTTTTGGTAAAAGTACTTAATTTAATAACGATATATTCTTTGTAATTATTTACACCGAAACCGACAACGAATGTTGTGTACACTATTAAGAATTCGAACTAAAAACATTTATTAGCTTTTATTTTCGCTTATTAGATAACTATTATTTTCTTTCGTTTTTATCGCACTAAATAAATATGTTACACGTTCATAACCGATTAATCGTTACATAATTTATTTTTTAAATATTCTTTATATAAAAAAGAACTGCAGCTAGAACTAGGATGCGCGTCACATGGCACAATTTAAATCAACATGTCAATGCTTTTCTTATTTTTTTTTTCTTATAGTTGGTGATCTTTTTTAGATTTCAAATATTTTGCACTATAAATTCGATGCTAGTAGTTAATATGTGTATAAACATTGTGTTTTTAGATTTCTTTGTAAGGAGGGTCACCATATTTTTAAGATACTTTGACTACATTATAGTTAAGGTTATGCATACTTACTAAATGATTCAACATCATATGAAGTTTAACCATCAAAGTTTTCTTAATGTGCAAAATTGCATACTTGATTTTTAACAAAGTTTCTGAAATTGTACGTAGAGGTGGCAAGAAGGTATAGTCGTTTCGTACACTCATTCCGATTTTCTTAGCTTTTTGTGATCAAATAATACCTTCAAAAATTTTAAGCTTATTTTAGGCACAATCGCTATGATTTGAAAGGTTCAACTGTATAAGTAAACTACATATCCGATAAATATACGTGTAAACTATATATCCGGTTTGGTTTTTCGGTTCGGCTTGGTTTCGGTTTGGTTTTTCGGTTCGGTTCGGTTATGGGTCAATGCTCAGCCCTCATTGCTTCCATGATTAAAACAAAGTTTGTGAAGTTTATATTTTTTAAGACAAATATTTAGCTAAACAAAAAATTTTAAAGGATAATTACAAGCCATGCCGTTCATCAAGCTGAATTGGCCTTTATTTTCTTTTCTCTCAACAAATGAACATTCTTCTCTTTTCCTTCTTAATGCACATGATAATTATGTTATGATTTTAATTGGCTAACAAATAAATAATTTTTTCTTTGGATATTCATAAGGTGCTCCCGTCCATTGGTTGGGCTTTGTTATTTCCTATCTTGCAATTTTAATTTAATTCGTGAAACACAATCTTAAATATACTTAGTAATATAACAAATGGAAAAAACTCAACAAACATTATTTCTATGCTTTTAACATCAATGTTTGGCTAAATAAAAAATGTAAACGATACTTAGACGTCATACCCGCCCATCGAGCGAGTTTTACCACTAGTGTATATATATATATATAAATAAATAAATATATATATATATATATATATGTACATATATATATATACATATATACATATATATATATACATATATATATATATATATACATATATATATATATACATATATACATATATATATACATATATATATATATACATATATATATATATATATATATACATATATACATATATATATATATATATATATATATATATATATATATATATATATATATATATATATATATATATATATATATATATATATATATATATATATATATATATATATATATATATATATATATATATATATATATATATATATATATATATATATATGTATATATATATATATATATGTATATATATATATATATATATGTATATATATATATATATATATATGTATATATATATATATATATGTATATATATATATATATATATATATATATATATATATATATATATATATATATATATATATATATATATATATATGTATATATATATATATGTATATATATATATATATATATATATATATATATATATATATATATATATATATATATATATATATATATATATATATATATATATATATATATATATATATATATATATATATATATATATGTATATATATATATATGTATATATATATATATATATATATATATATATATATATATATATATATATATATATATATATATATATATATATATATATATATATATATATATATATATATATATATATATATATATATATATATATATATATATATATATATATATATATATATATATATATATATGAGCGTTAATGTGGTGACCGGTATTAAGATTAAAACAATAGGAACCATTTTGAACTATCAGATCAATTATTATGGATGAGTTATAATCTTAGTTAATGCATTCATTCATAATGGTATTTTTGTAATAAACTTGTAACAATAGTGGCATTTTACACGATAAAAAGTTGATTTAGCACTTGGTTATATTTTCTAACGTCTTAAGGTATTTATTGTAGTAATTTAATTTGACTTTTCAACCCTACTTTAATTGTTGAACTTGTAATGCGTATAAATGGTACTACGTAGTACCGAATATTTATAAACGTACTACTAATAGTTTTCAACTTTGAAGGCGACACATTTTTTTATGGAAACTTATTTCTTGACACACGTATTTGATGATACATATAATCACATACAAATTGTTACGTATTATATATATCACTAATTTTTATTACACATTTAAATATAAAATTAAGTTTTTCTTGACACACTTAGTTTCACAATACATTTCTAGTAACACATAGTCCACCTTTTGACTTCTTAAAATAATTACAATTTTTTATCAACAAGTTTGTTAAAAGATTACATGTGTCACAAAAGAGTGTAAAAAAATTTATTGTGTCAAAAGAAACTTAATGATATGAAAGTAAGTAGTATGGTAAAAGAGATAATTTATTACTAAAATTGTTTCATCAAAATAAATGTGTCACTATAAATGTCTCAATGTGCCACTATATATATATATGTCAAGAATGTATCAATTTAGTATGTCACTATATATTTGTGTCACTATAAACATCGTTCTCATCACTAATAAAGATAGCAATATGTTATGACATTTGACTAAAAAATCGACCATAGTTATCGCGAAGACGGTTTTTAATAACTTATACAACATGAGGAAGGTATTAATTAGTGATGCATTATTATACAAGTTACATAGAAAAGAAAAAAATTCAAACCTAAATGTTGCTATATTTAACTAGTAGTATATGGTGAACGATGATACACTAATAAGATGTAAGAACCTTGCTGATGCAAATACATGTTAAAATCAACTACTAAAGTATCATTTGGTTGATAAAATAAAAGGGACAAATTATTGATGTCAACGTAATTCATATAATTAGTCAAAGATATGTCGTTTCCTTTGCGTTTTGGAGCATAGAATTTATAATGCAATGACACTTTTTTAACAACATTGTTAACCGTTTGTGATGAATTAGAGAACCACCGTCGCATGGATTATAACAACGGCGTTAGCCGTTAAGGTAATCTTATACAACATGTAAAATCTATGGAAAGAAGATCAAGCGACTCGGTTATCGATACTTGGCACATAAACAAATCGACGGGTGACAAACCAACCAAATTGACGAAAGATGGTTTCTATCGTTTTATAGGCGTCTTCGAGAGTATGAATGAAAAACAAGTAGATAATAGAAGTTTTGGCCGTAAAAAAGAAGATCAATCAAATAGTTTTTTTGCCAAATAAACCACCGGGAGATAGAAAGTTTGGTGTATTGATGATCGGCTTCCATATGAGACTATGTTGATATTTAAAATGGATGTTTGTCAGTTTCAAAACTAAGCTATAGATACGAGTTACTAGTAATAATTAAGAAGTGCTAAATGTCCGTACTACCCTTGAACATATATAAATAAAGTTTTACTTTATTTTAAGTGAGAATGCCACATGTCATGTTGTTATTGGTTCTTGTTGTTTTTTATTTTAAGATTGGTTCTTACATGAACGCAAATCTTTACATTATATATAACAGGAGGGAAATGCCACATCACCATGTTGCTAATCCACATCAGCACAATAAGTTTCGGAATTTTTTAAAAAACTGTCTCCTCCAAGATTCGAACTTGGGTATGCAAGACCACATACACTTGCTTCAACCGTTGGACTAGACTATTGATTGTGTTAGTCACCTACAAAACAAGCTTTATAAACGCACAAAACAATAAAAATTAACATAACTAGCATTCGTATTAAAACCCTGATAACATTAGGAAAAGGAAAACATTTATCGTCAAAAACCCTAATATCTCCAGATGCATGTCGTTCATGTATCTTCAAGAACCCTAATATTGGCTGAAGGTAAAGCTTTTTTTTTACCTTGAATTCATGAATTTTTATTTTTGTTGATCTTATAGTGTTATTTAATCATTCGACTAACTGATTAGCATGGTTTCTTTGTCCCTTTATAGTATATAGAGATTTAGAGTATGTGCGGATTAAGATTATCCTTATCTCACCCCTGATCCATATTATGAATTCGCTTCAAGTAAAGTTAGGCTACAATGTGTTATTATTATAGTGTTGTTATTGCGTGATTATAAAATCCTTTTGGCTTTCCAGATTGTAGTGTTTGGTTATGAATTGTGATTAGGTTTTTTCCTTGATTTAGGGCTTCGGAATCATCTTCCAGATTGAAGTGTTCGGTTATGAATTGCAATTATTGATTTTATTTCTTGATGTTTGCAAAGTGAGTTGATCTAATCAAAAGGCTTATGAGTTTCTTTACATTGAACCTGTCTTTGTATTAACGTACTCATCCGTAATAGGTAAAAATTACGGACTATAATGACACCAGTAAGTTTATATATAAAAAATTATGCCATTGTTGAACCTTTAAAATCCGTCCGAAAGATGAGAAATTTGGAATTGCTGATAATAACTTTTCATCTTTATCCACAGTTAAAGTGGGGGCCAGCTGGAAGAACACCTAGGTGAGTAGGCTTTTAAGTCGCGACCTTTTCATCTGCAAATGGTTGAGACTTGACTTCCCTTGATACAAAAGTAACGTTAAAGAGGTATGCCACTATGGCTATGATTAAATACTCTGTCTGGTAATTCAGAAATAGAATGCTTCCCAATTTTGTCTCTTATCATGTTAACATTATATTAAGAATAAAAAACTTATTATCATGAACTAAATTAAAATTGTATTCAATATAACAGTGTCTCCTCAGAGGGAAGATCGACTCCAGTGGTTGTACATCTGCCTTTCTTTAAGAAAAGTTGAATATGAGGCTAAATTTCCTTCTATTAGCTGAGGTACGTGCATCTTTTCTTTTGATTTCTGAATCTTTAATGAATATAACAATTGGACGCTGGTGCCTACTTTAATGTTTAATTTGTACATCTAAATATAAAGGTATCTAGGTGACCACTCATGAAATCTTATGTGTCCCAAAGATTCGACCTTAAGGTGTTTGACTTTGCATTTCAACGTTAGTTGTGTGATATGAGAAATTGAATCAGATAATCAATTAAATAGTTCATGTTTTTATGCACCTCTGCAGTTTGAAGATGTGATCATCAGACTATCCATAGTTAGACTTGGAAAATTCTAATTATTTAAGCATAAAACTCTATAACCAATTCGTACATGTAATGTTAGCATGCCGATCAGTGAGGAAGACTTTTTACGACATATTCAAAAGGTGCAATCTAAGAACACTTGAATATACCTTAAAGGGAAAAGATGCCCTCCGCATCTCTAACTGTTCTTTCTGAAATTGTGTAGTTTACTAAGTTATGAGTTTTTATTTTTATGATTCTAAAGTTGTTTGTATTTTCTTTTTTATAATTTACCATTTCTCTGAGAATGTGATAATGCTGTAATGTGTTTTTTCCTACTTCTTAACTTCTTTTATTTCCATATAATTGTGCCTTCTCTTTATCTTTAGCTGAATGGACATCACTTGAATTAAAAAGAGTCCGCACGTGGTGCAGAACCTTTTGTTGCTGCAAAGTTTCCTTCAAAGAAGTATAGTGATCCGTTCTTTTCTTGTGCAAAAGATACTCAGTAAGTAGATCTTTCTAAAGCTAGATATTTTATTATATTGGTCCATGTAATGAGAGCAATTCTATGTGAAGTCTCGCTATAAATTGCATTTTATACTTTAGTAACGTGTCTGCGAAAGATACTACACTGCAAGATGATAGGTTGGATTAGACTAATGTGATCATGATGGTTGCCTGCGAAACCGATCCACCACATGTCGCTATAAAGCTTGACCAAGGTTCCTGAATAAAAAGTAAGTTATTTTCTTTAAATGGCTTATGCTTTGGTATTAGTTTCACCTTTTTCTTATGAAATATAACATCTGTATAGGAAATTAAATAGCCAAAAAAACCCGTACAAAGAAATGGACGACGAGGATCAGGTTGGATGATCAACCATATTTGGTTGAAGATATTTATACGCCGCCACAGGTATAAAGAGCCTTAGATAAGTAGGAGATTTAATAAGGTTATCAAGTAATACGCGATGTTTGGGATGTCGTGCTTAAGTAGTGGGTTATCTATTTATTTTATGGATTTTTAAATTACGACATTGATTGAGAGGAATCGTTTATAAATAAATTTCTTGAAAAAGCTGGTGGTTAACTACCAGCTGGCGATACTAAGACTGCACACAAAAAGACCCAAGTACGAATCAAAGAAGTCAAATCATCGCGACTGGGAAAGCCCCTTCCACAGTGGACACCCAGAAAAGATTAAGTTTCTGAGTTGGGATCTGTAGATGATGACAAGATTGCTCACTCGGAAATGGAGTACGTTGAGGACTAATGTTCAGTAAGATAGGACTGGAGGAGTATATCACCCAAAAATTGGTGCTACATACTTTCTGGCTGAGAACATTAGTGACAGAACAAAAGAGTTGAAAATTGATGTGAAGGTCAATGCCATGGAACATCAGGTGCGTGAACTAACTCTTCATTTCTCAAGTCAATAAATCTAATTCGGGGGTATCTTTAAAAACATTTAGTAATCATATATGTCTTGATTTATATCAACATTTTATGGATGGAACATGGGTTACTTATTTTAAAATTGTTTATGTCAAGCAGCAAGAGCGTCAAACAATAGTTACTTATTTAGAAATTAATTATTCGAAGCGGCAAAAGCATCAAACAACTGTAATGCATTTTCAAGGAAATGCCAACAGAAGACAAAAGAAATCTTAGGATTGCTCTCACTCGGTTATGAACTTTTATACTAGATTTAGAATATACATTTCTGATTCATTGATAAACATATTCCATGTAATGATTGTGTTCGTATTGAACTGCCTTTTGGTTAATGGACAGATTATCAAATCCATTGCTCCCTCAATCTATGGTCATGAGGACATAAACATCGCGATAACTCTTGCAATGTTTAGAGCTCAGGCGAAAAATATGCAGCAAAAGCATAGATTGCATGGAGACATTAATGTGATTGTTCGTGTTTACATCAAGAAACTTCCTGAAGCACATACTAAATTTTGAGATGAAAGTTCTTATCTTCTCAAAGATAGTATAGCTGGTAAAGTGAATTAGTGAAACGAGCACAAGATGATGAACATTCTGTAGATTCACTCAGGAAACGGGTATAGGATGCGATAGTAAGTGAGGTTGAAATAATATCATGTAATAATCCATTCCCCTCATTGCTCAATAGTTTCACCAGTTGCATCTCCACCGTCATCACTTTGTCCCTGCACCAGTGAGTGCACCACTTACTTCAGTACCAGTCTTGAGTTCTGCTCCAACAATGGTCATTGAGTCTCAACCTATAACTGAACCTACTACTACACCTCCTGTTGTTGAGGCTTTTATTTAATACTACATCTCGCATTGAAAGTATCTCCCATAGCTGTGACCAGTCTATGAAATTGCATCTCTGTGTACTTATTTAAAATAACTAACCACACCAGTCGTTAAGTAGTGATTATTGATGGTTATCGTATGTTACTTTTTATAAAACAAAAGGGATCCTTCAACAAGGGAGCAACAGATTTATAGATATATAGATTGTTCTCTTGGTATATTTTCACAGAGTTTTGATATATAGATATTAGGATCGTTCAACAGAGTATAATGGGTGTTTGGATGTGCGTTTTGTAGATCATTATGTATTGCAAACGAATGGAGGAATATAGTTCTTTTTATTTGCCACTTTTAAACTATCATTATGTATGGTTGTTTTTAATTGCCAAATAACTCACTTTAGGGGCTATTTGAATAGAAAAATAAAGAAACTATGCATCCTTTTTTTCCTTAGGCGTTGTTGTGGTGCAGGGGTTGTAGGCCTAAATTGATTCAGAAATATTTACGTTAACACATAAGAAACAAAAAAAGAATAATGCAATTATGAAATATTTTAGTAATGTACTGACTAGGGTTGTACGCGTAATGTACTAAAATATGAGGTTAATGTATGTATTATGTATGCCAGAAGTTGTGCATCCATTGTTCTGAAAATCTGAATGATCTATGTATATACATGTATGTATATTATTCATAAAACCCTAATGATGAAGAAGATTTTGGCTAGGAAAATGGGAACAGGTTGTACAAGAGTGTCGGTTTTGGGCTTCAGGCTTTCAAGAGAGGATATAGTAGGTAAATTAATCTTTTTGATTCATTTTGTTATATGAATTTTAGGCATCATTGCTTTTTTATATCTTTTTAGTTTTTATGTAAAGTTTTGATCTTTTTCGTGATCATAAAGTATTAATCTTTTTTTCAATTTTTGTTATGTAAGTCAGTTTTTAATATCTTTTGTGTTCAAACTACAGGAAATGGCTCATAAAGAGTATCCATAAGTGCTACAATAGAAGAGGAAAGCCGTTGTGTCTCTCAAGACTGACGAACAAAAGGTATGTCTCATTATATTGTGTTTAGGAGCTAAATTTGTATGGTGGTTTATAATTAAAACAAAATTAGTACATTTAAAGAAGCCAAGACGGGTTCTGTTCCAAGGGATTATATATGGGATGAGCTTATAAGCTAAGAAAAGGGTATCACTGATTATTAGGCGTGTGTTGGATTTCTGATATCAGGACGCAAAATAAGCGATTTCTGTATCTATAAGTTCGCTCAGAAAGAAGCTGGGAAAAAAGAAAACGTACATTCTATGTAACTTATATTTATTAAATATTAATCTGAAGGGCATGTCGATGTGATTCTAAAAACGGTTTTTGGTTTTACTTCTCGCACAATATACTGAAACTGCAATTGCATTTCGTCCATGCTTTTTTTAAATATAATGTTTTCACCGGCCTTAATAATATGCGATTTGTGGTACTGTTCATGCTTTTTCTCATCCCGTCACAGCTTATTTAGAATTTTTGAAGATTAATTGCACAAAAATAAAGTCAAGAGTTAAAAAACGTATAACATAAATTCACCTTTTATTAATAAACTGACAAGAGTAAAAAAACTGGAATTAAAAGAAATACAATTTTAAGCAACAATATAAGATGAAAATAAGCTATCCTGATATACTCCTACTCCTAAACTATACATTCTTCTGTATGCTTCTTCTCTTTATCAAAAAAGCATTGAGGTCGCACATTATTACTACTGGGAGGAAGGGGGTTAAATACTATCAGGCGGGGTCGAGTGAAATGTTTCGATCCACTCCACCTCTGCAAGCTGATGATACGCTGTTTCATCCGCGGTGGCCTTATGCTGCTTCGAAATTTGCGGCTCATTGGTATGATATGCATTTTAGTTTGTAGATCACAACTTAACTTTATGTTTAAATGAGAAAATGTAGATGTTTGGTTAGATTTGATAGATAGTTATATGTTGTTAACTCTCTCGCGGCTGGGTTAGAAAGCCAAGCAATGTGTAAATGATATGGTTATACTTAATAGCTAGCCGTTTCAGAATGATTGAAGTTTACATATTCATTCGTCAATCCCATCTAGCTCACACGAACTGCAACAATGGTGTTCAACACAATGACAATCTCAAATGTTGATAATGCCAGTAGCGTTGGAGTCACACAAATTTTCATAATCTGTCCACAGACTCACACTTCTGGAAACCAACTGATCAGCATGTTAAGGTGTTAAGCACGTTGGATTTTGGATTTAAATTGGTTTGTTTATCAGGTTGAATATTGTACTTTTAAGAGTTATTCTTTTTAGCTAGGCAACCCGACACCAGCAACACCACAATCACAATGGCTATGGTCAAGTTCATCGGGTTGAAGACGCCTTTCACAATGCTTGCTATGTTCGTGTTCTGGCTGGTATCATATATTTAAACGCCTCAGTTATTCCATCATAACTTTCAGTTATCATCTATGGGCAAGAGTACCAGAAATTAGGATGAAAAAATAAAGTAACAAAAGTGCCTTCCAATAATGGGTTCCTTTTGATATCCATAAATGATGATAGTTACCCCTCTTTATAGTAACTTATAAGCACAAGTCAAATGCTTAAAAATTAGTAACTAAGGTTTAGTTGATTTAAATTTGACATGTCCTACTTTCTGATCATGTAGTGTTACTCTAGATTGGTGCCAGATGTGAAGGTGAAGGGTTTGCAGGTTTGTCTTTTCTACTGCAATATACATATGTTACTTTTGTTATGGCTCATAGTATTTATTTAGTATTACTAAATGTGATACTCTGAATGATATATTTGTGCTTATTGCTTATTTTCCTTGATGTCTTATTTCTAGGAAACTTAAGAGAGCTTACCCGTTTGGAAAACGAAAATCAAATACACCCTAGCCCTAAAATTGATGCATTTATAAAGGTTAGTATTTTCAAAAATTGTTTTTCTGCTTTCTATATTTTCCAGAATGTTGTGTCTCCTTCTGCAGGTGCGATTTCTGGTTGGATGGAAACGAATAATCCTTTAATGTCTCATGGCGCTATTGTGGCTTGACCCTGGGATTGTGCAACCCTGTGTTATAGGTTAGTGTAGGCTTCATCTTTCAAATGCCACAACACTTTAACAGGCCGGTTGCATTTTGAATACTGCCATTTGGCTTGGGGTTGATGCATAAATTCACTGATTTTTAAGTTAATCCATTATGTCTTGAAAAAAATGTAGAAAGGTTGTGTTAATTGTGCTGAAATATCTAGAAAGGTTAAGGGGTGTTCGGATGTGCTATATGAAATTGACAATCTGATTATGACCATTAAATATATAAAAGATCTTATAAGTGTCGCCAAGATGGATATCTTACTTTGCAACTGCTCCAATTTATATAATATTTTTTGCACCCTAAAAATTAATTCACAACCGTCAAAAGGTTGTTGTTTTCTTAATCGACCCATCTATAAATGATTGGGTCAAAACTGGACATATACTTTGATTTATGTCATTCTTTCTTCAACATTGTGTGTTGTTTGTAGGATATGAGTGTACACAATGATAAAACAACCGACGATGAACTCAGAGATATGGGTAAAGAGTGAACTCAGAGGTGATGTTTAGAATATGAAAGTGTCATGTGTTGGTAGAGGATTGTCATAGGATTGATGGTTCAGAAATTGTAATATTACCCGTAATAGAGTAGTAAATCATAGTGATTTTAGGGTATTAGATGGAAGAAAATGTTGAGGGAAACGAATCTTGTTATGTCATGTCAGACACTCAGGAAGAAAAAGTGGCTCCAGCAGGGACGACGTTTTATGAGAGTTGGGTAGCATGTGATCAATGTGATACATGCATGGTGTATGTTACCAAACGGTATTACGACAACTGATCTTCTTGGGAAGTGGTTATGAATGTCAACATGGGTGTGAGTTTTGTTCTATTGTTCTTTGTTATACTCTTTGTATATATACTTTTTTCACGAAATAAAAAGTTATAGAATATTTTTTTTGTCATTGTGTAGGCTTGGAAAGAAATATTGTGTACAAAATTTTTGTTAGTAACAGTTTCTACTTATAGGTGTAACACATAAGATGCCTTGCTGTGTCTAAGCCCGAGTGAATAAGTTACGGTTTTGCTATTTATATTAAGGTAGGGCGAAGCTCTTTATTAGATGTACTTACTGATGATCACAGGCTTGTTGGTAGCTAATGACAGTTATATTACTCTAATAAATACTCAGTTTGTGGTACAAAGTAATCGTCTGTATATGTTGTTTCCGGATATTGTACTGTATACTGCCTGAGTATTTATTATATAAATTTAGGGACTCTTTTCTCTAATTGCAATAGAAAGTGTAAGAATGGAACAGTCTTATCATGTCACCATTTTTTCAGAGTGGTGCCTTTTTATGACATGTTATTTTATTCGTTTCGAGTTTGTGGAAATTGTTTTTAGTTATGATCACCCTGTTCAATAAGTGGAACCGTTGAAGTAACCTGCCCGTCATTTCGTCTTTACTGTTGAGGCTCTAATAAAGTCACTTTCTGATTTACCCCAATAGATTGACATTCACATTAACTCCCTTATGTGCAGGCGCTAAAGACAATGAAGGTCCCCATCTTTGTTTATTATCAACTTAAAGATGGCAAGATATTGCAATTTTGGCAAGATACGCACTTCTAACTGTTAAGGCTCTAATAGTTCGTTTCGTCTATTTAGCAATGTTGGCAAGATATTACAGGTACTTACACTATCTGCAAAATACTTATAGATGGTGTTTCAGATTAATTGCTTATTTAGATGTTTAGTCACTTATCGATTAAGTAGATATGCACTTCTAACTGTTAGTATTGAACTGTTTATCAACTAATACACTGTATTTTAAAGCATGGAACATGTTTGTCCAAGATCACACTAAGTAGGTGGATCTGCTTTCTTTGACTTATCATATTCCATTGAGCTTTGTCGCCCTTTGTCGCTTCACATGTATACTTTTGTTTTCCCTTCGTGTCATTCCATATTTCTTTAGAAGAACCTTGGTTGTAGTTTGTGAATCGGTGTAATCAATTTCCTGTAGAATAAAGTACGTTGTAGTTCCTGCATCTTTGTGCGATTATTCACCTTTAATTTGATAATCCCATCAGGTTTGTTATTCACTGTGTCTTTTTGCTTATTTTCCGCTTCACTCCACTTTGTGTCTTTTTGCAATCATTCATCTTTATTCGCCATATTAAGTATAATATGCAAATAATATTGTTGCTTACTCTACTATTATAGTTTTTCATTGCCCCTTGCTTAAGTGACAATTGCCACTGACCATAGTTGCCTTATAGCCCACAAATATCTCATATTTTTTGAATATACATAGCCTAATTAAAACTGCCCCCTGTTATTAAGAAACAAAAATTTTACCATGTCGATACATTTGGAGATGGTTGTCTCACCAATGTTGACGGCCATATCTCAAACCACCTGTATAACGAGGGATCGTCCTTGAGCAAAGAGCCTATGGTAATGGAAGGCTCACTTACCGACAAGAATGTACATAGCTGCATTAATATTGCTTCGCGGCCGATTGTGCTGACTGCAACTCCACGGATATATGCCAATCACAACAATGCGCTAGCAGGTAATTGTTCTTCCTCACATATTCTTTCACCCTATTTATAACAATATTATACAACCACAACGTACATTTACTTATATATGTTCTGTTAATGCTAATTTTTGCAATCATGTTACATCTTGCTGTTTTATGTATATGGATAAACCCACTTTCCTAAATTCTTAGTTAATGCTGCTAACCTCTTATGTTGCAGAACCATGGCAGAAACCAGTAACACAACTCCTAAAGCAACAAACAAAGGGAAAATAATGCTTTATGAAAAAGAAATCATCAACCTCAGTGATATCAAACAAATTCACAACAACAAAACAATTAAGTCCTGGTCTACAAAAAATGGATTGGTACGAACGTAAAAACCAAATAACCATTGTATTTTTATTGTATGCTATTGGACAAAGAGGTAATGTATAAAGACAGCTGACACTACTGTTGACACAATGACATTACTCCCTCTTATTTAAGAAATACTCAGAAAAAACAGCGCCAAAAATATATGCAAGTTAGGTGACGAAAGAACATGATTATGCTATTTATTTTTCTTACGAGTGAAATAAGAATGATTTATCTTCAAAATTCTGCTGATATTGTACCAATGATCGTCTTATCTTATCATTTTATTATTTCTGAGACTATATAATTACAAAATTCTGCTGATCTTTTTCCGATCAATTGCCTATCCTTTCGTTTTATATTCCATTCAACAGCTCGATTCGGTGTCTCTTACTTGTGGTCATATCTTTCGCTACATGTGTGCTTGCAAGCCTGGGTCAGTAACAATTTTTGATGGATTATAAGCAGCAAGGCACACTTCAAAATTCCCTCTCTGTCGAGAGGTATGTATCAACCAATTCTATTTTTTTAATTACCATTAACCTGATCTTTATTATAGTAGTATGTAATGGCACTGCTTATATTGGGTTTGTTTGGGATTGCTATCTAACGAAACTCTAAACATGTTTAAAAAGTTATTAATCGATATAGTTTGCATTCTTCAAATGGGAAAGTGTAAAAATTGAATTAAACTTTAAGTGATAAATGTTTCATTATTAGATAGATACCATGGTCATAGCAGACCCTCATATATGGGTTCAGAATGCGAGTCTTATATAGGTAGCTGAAATCTGATAATGTAGCTACTGAAATCTCATATAGGATAACGTAGGTATGGAGCCGCTAACGATGAACCATCAGCTCCACAAACCATTGACGATGGTCTAAATGAAATAGATATAGGAACACTCGGTTCTTACAATATATTTGTGTTCGTTGTAGATATAAAATCAACGAAAAAGCGAGATCCAAAAGTCCAAAAAAGAAGATACTGACAAAGTATTTGATGTTCTACAATGTTGGGCTATAGACAGGAAATGAACTAACTCTTTTATTGCGAATACATTTATGATTCAAAATTTTAAGAATCTATATTCTGTAAATTACTATGCTACTGGAGTACTACGTAACGTTTAATATTACTAACCAAGTCAATGTATCATTCATGATTCATGAAGCAACCACTATAATCTTATGTAGCAAAATAAAGTTCTCCTAATTACATTTTTATTACTCTTGATTTTTTAATACTCTTTTGTTAACTTTTGAGATAAATATTACAATTATACTTGGGGCAAATGGGTCCATGTATTGGCTAAGTTGAATTTTACTTCTTTATTACTCTTGATTTTTTAGCACTCTTTTGTTAATGGGATACAATTAGCACTCAGTAGTTCCACATGTCTGCTACTTCTATACTGTTTGCTTTGTGATAAAAAAACAAATAACGAATCATGATAGTGGTTCTACAGAGATTATCAATTGTTTATTTCCTAGACATTCAGAATTTTCCAAACACAAAAACCTGTCTTACAACTTTACGCAACAAAAGTTCATCTAAACATCATTTCCTATGATGTTCTTTATCGAAAACTTATTAGGTCATACTGGTTATTAAAACCACATATTCACTTTCAAAATGCACATCAAGAACCCTAGCCTTTAGTAATGTGAATGGTGATGCAATGGGTAATTTAGACCCATAATGATCAGTTATTAAATCTTGTCTCTTAAACGCACATGAATCTGGGCGTAATCTCGCAACCCTTGGAATCGAAGCAGCCAAAATTCCATCATATACCTCTTTATGGCGGTTGGTTGCGCCTCAATATGGACAAGCAGAAATAATATTTTTAGTTTATAGAGATTTTGATCATGAATTTTGTAAGAAAGACACAGGAGAAGGTTTTGGGGTGTTTAATATACTACTCATGGGGTATGTGGTACCACACCAAAGCATCAAACTATCCGTGAGTGCACTGTGGCACCACTTATTTTTTGCCTTTGGCACCACATTTTCAGGGGCAAACGAGGGAGACTGGAAATGCGGTGCCGAAGCTTCTTTAATGCGGTGCCGAAGCTTCTTTATCCTACTGGGATACACTTTTTCGATTAGGAACCAACAGTACCCAAGGTTCAGTGACACAACTTTCATAAACAGAAGCACAAAATGGAGGAGAAATTGACCCTCAATTCTTTGCGCCACTTCCACCATTCATTTGAGCAGATGTTTTTCGTAGCAGCATGCAAAGATACCGGCCTGCTTTTAATTATGAGTGGGAGCCAAAGGGAAAAGAGTTATGAAGTCATCAAAAAAGGTATGGAAAACACACTCCAACTTTCTTATTATCTATCATTGGTTGTATTCTTTTAGAAGTTGTTTGTATTGACATCACATATGAGAAGTCCAAGATGTATTTTAATCTTTTTATGTTTCAAATAATGTTATTATGAAATTATGTACTGGGCATGATTACAATATTTATAGTAATCAACTACGAGACGCGATTTCATCCCATGTCGAATTCATATTATATTTCGTTTACAAATATAAGCCATAACAACGATCTTAATTTCTATTCTATTTGTTAGTTCATATTTCACTAATTTGACCAATCCGACATTATGATAACAATATTGATCTACTAATAAGTACTTAAATTATTTCAAAGTTAAAATGTTTATATTGACATCATGATTCAGATTCAAGAGTCGAGATTCAAAATATTCATTAGCTTTAAAAGATTGTATAAATGCTACTCTATATCGATGTTTTGGAAACAGGTCTTTAAATTGATTCGGTCGTGTCACTGAGTCACCAATTTACCGAATCGACTCGATTCAACCTGGTTAAAAAAAGTTCTACTTTTGATAAGTAACAAAACTTTTATATAAAAATAAGGAAATCTTCCATATATCGAAGTTATAAACTATTTACTAACAAATATAATACGTTAAAATGAAATCACATCGCAAATACGCAGAGTTTACATGTTTTATTTGTAAAAAAGCAAGACAAAATCAAACCCAGTTAGGTCTCGAGAACTGGATTGAATCAGGTCACCCCGAACCCGCCGGATATTATCGGGTTTCGAAATTGTGAAAACTGGTTTAATACGACCACTTTTACCAACCAAATATGGATCGACTGGTTGACCCGGCTGAAGCAAACATGTTTTAAAATATTGCTCCGTACTATACTTTATTACATGTGTTCAATGAGCAAGTGAGCATAAAACCTAATCAAAAATAAAAAAAAATCACACCAAAAAACCTGCCCCAATTGCAAAACCGAATGGAAAGTTTTCACATTTTGAAAACCGATTGTTTGGGGCTGTTTTTGATTGCATGTACAAAACCACACCGAGAAAACCACCTTGCCTCACTTATGTCTACAAATTAATATATTTTTATATTTTAAATAGTAATATATGTGTTATTTCTAATATTTTTAGTTGTTTTCTTTTTGTTTAAATATAGACATT